>CM061133.1:156649113-157249113 GCA_030789695.1 Scilla litardierei
GCCAAAACGACCAGTTTGGGCATTTTTTGTGTCCCACTCGGCCGAGTGGAGGAGCCACTCGGCCGACCAGCGAGACACTGCTCGGCCGACCCGTTCAGACACGATTTCCATGTGTACTCGGCCGAGCGACGGAGACCACATCGGCCGAGTGACGATACCACGTCCGCCCGAGTGGCGCCCAGACGAAGGCCCTCAAAAAGATCGAAGTTACTGTTTTTCGGCCATCTGAGCTTCAGAAGACCCACTCGGCCGAGTGGCAAATCCCGTCCGCCCGAGTGAAGTGAAGCCATCGGCCGAGTGACGACAACTCACTCGGCCGAGCCGCCCCCGAACTGAAGACCCCTGAAGCCCCCGACTTACTGGAAAATTGACAGGGTTTTCACTCGACCGAGCGACTTTTGTCACTCGGCCGAGTGCGATGCGCAGCCTGTAGCGAAATTTGCGGAAAACAGGCTGTGCAGGGGCATTTTGGTCAGGATTTTTAGACGATTTTTGGGGCTATTTAAGCTCTGTTTTTACCCTAGTTTAGAGAGTCACCTCCCAGATTTTTTGCAGCTTTTTGAGTCTACTTTTTAGTTTTATTAATTGTGATTGGAGAAGAGAAAAACTTGGATTTTTGTTGGGTTGATTGAAGATCTACATTGGTTTGCACTTTTCTTCCCCAAAAACTCTATTTTTATTGTTTATATCATTGTTGTGATGAATTCCATTGTCTATTTCATTGCTAATTATTGTGCTATTGCTATGATTAGTGAGTAGTCTCCACGTCTTGGGGCGTGGGGATGAACCCTACAAGCCCAATTTCGTATTTGTGTTGAATTGATAGAAATTGAGCTAGGATTGTTATTAGGGATTAGATTGGGATCGAATTACTACGGATAGCTAGGTATTCACATCAATTGGGATTTGCAAGAGATTGGATCCCAATTCGATAGGAAGCCCTAGAAATCCGAATTGGGTTGGAGTCGGATTTTCGAAGTATCGGTTTGCAAGAGATTGGACCGATGCTAGGATCTCCGGTTGCAATTCCGTGCTGATACCCGTTTGCAAGAGATTGGACGGGTAGGAACTATCCTAATCTAGATTGTGGACCGAGTTTGCAAGAGATTGGGCTCGGTGCGAAATTGGACGATGATGTTGATCCTAATGCTAGCTTCCCTAGGCTAGGGTTTGCAAGAGATTGGACCCAAACCTAGGATAGCTATAGACCGGCAACAGCGCGAGAGCGTGAGCTTGGTTCCACATTTAGTTGCAACTAGTTCATCCAAATTCTCATCCTAGCGATTTCGATACCGGCGAACCACATTTGCGAAATACGGTGAGTAGTGGGGATTCCCCATTCCCTAGGCGTTCTCTATTTGATTTGATATATCGCACTTTTGTCTGACGATTGTGACAGGATCGCCCAAGGCAATTATCCCTCTAAATAGCCAGGTTGATTAGGAGCAAGCACGGTCATTCGTCCTCCCTGTGTTCGATACCCGCTCGCCGCTACACCGTGCGCTTGCGGTAAAACTACAACCGTCGCCTCGGGACGTGTACGCCGGGGCGCGATCAAGTTTTTGGCGCCGCTGCCGGGGAGGCGATTGCGTTTGATTCTTTTTCACCTTAGCTATTTCTTTCTTTTATTTTCTTTTTACTTTATTTCTTTTACCATTATTATTTCCTTTGCTATTCTTACCTAACCCTTCCACGGTGCTAATCATCTCTTTGAAACTCTGTTTTCCCTGTGCATGTACACGAGATCTACGGCGGACCCCGAAGCCTTATTATTCGATCCCGAGATCGAACGTACCGCGCGGAGACTCAGAGCGGAAAGGAGACAATATCCGGAAGGGCGGTTTATGACCAACCGGGAAACTCCCGAAGAATTGGCGGAGAGAATGGCGAGAATAATTTCTATTCGCGATAGGCTTCGGCCTAAAACCTCTTCTACTACGTCATCCATCGCCGTGCCGGAGTTGGCGGCCGACAAGAACTTCGAGCTAAAGACGGGATTGGTGGTTTTGATGCAACAAGACCCATTTCATGGGAACGCTCACGAGAACCCCCACTACCACATCCAATCATTCTTGTCGAAGTGCGCCACTTTCCAAATGCCGGGGGTCCCGATCGATGCCATCAGACTGCGCCTCTTCCCCTTCACGCTAAAGGACAAAGCACTCTATTGGCTGAGGACGCAAGCTGACGGAGTTTTCACCTCTTGGGACGGGTTGGCGGATGCATTCATTGATAAATTCTATCCACCATCCAAGACGGTGAAAATCCGGAGCGCTCTCATGTCCTTCAAGCAAGGACCACATGAGACGCTCTATGAAGCTTGGGAGCGATTTAAGGATTTGCAGCACCAGTGCCCGCACCACAGTATAGAAGATTGGGAGTTAGTGCATAGCTTCTACAACGGTCTCCAACCGGGGACCAAACAAATTATTGATGCCGCGGCGAATGGTGCAATCTTGTCAAAGACTCCCGAGGAAGCTACGGCCCTAATTGAGGAGATGGCCTCTAATAACCAACAATGGGGCGATGAGCGAGGACACTCTACGTCCTCCTTAAAGCCAACTAGCATCTACGAGGCAAAGGCCGTAGCGGAGCTTACGAGCAAATTTGATTCTCTCCACAAGGTGGTGGAGAGATTGGAGAAATTCATCACGGAGCCCCAAGGAAGCCCTTCCACCTCCGCGCCGGCAAGCCAAATGAGTGATTGGCAAGACCAATCTCAAGCCATGTATTCGGGAGGAGAGCAAGGAGAAGGATCCTTGGAGCAAGTGCAATATGTTGCGGGGAACCAAGGTTTTTGGTCCAATCCGGCCGCAAGAAATCACCCGGGATTCTCCTACGCCAACAATGAAGGAGCTTTGAACCCGCCACAACAACCGCCTAATCAAGCTCGACCACCACCACCCCAACAACAATACTATCCGCCGAGGGGACCTACACAACAAAACTTCCAACCAAAGCAACAAGTCCCACCTTATAGGCCTCCCGGATACAATCAAGGGTGGAGGAATCAAAACCAAAACCCACCACAAGCTCCACAACGATCCGATTTCGAAACTAGAGTGGAGGCGTTCATGGTCGAGCAAAATAAGGTGAATGCTACTTTGAAGGCGGGGCAAGAATCTCTCAATACCGTAGTGGCTCAAATATCGGAGCAATTAGCGTTGCTCAACCGGAACACTCAAAGATTGCCGGCGCAACCGGAGCAAAACCCACGGGGCAACACGGGCCACATCAACGCCGTAGTTGCCGTCACTACTAGAGGCGGGAAGGACACCACCCCCGCCATGATTCCTATTGAGGAGGCCGTGGAGGAAAGTTTGGAGCCGGTTGAGCCGATAGTCGAGATTGAAAAGGAGAAGGAGCCACAAGACAAGGAGAAATCTAGGGCGGAGCTATTAATTGAGGAGAGGCGCTTCATGCCACCGGTCCCATTCCCCCAAAGACTAGCGAAAGCGAAAATGGAGAAAAGGCTAGCGAAATTCCTCGAGTATCTAAGAGGAGTTAGCCTAAATATTCCCTTCCTTGACGCCATCATCGAGATCCCCACATATGCCAAATTCTTGAAGGATTTGATTTCGGGGAGAAAGAGGAAGGAGAAGATCATGCTAGCCGAGGAGGGCTCTTGGTTCACCAAGAGAGAAAAGGAGCCGGCAAAATTTAAAGATCCGGGGAGTTTTCGGATTCCTTGCACTTTGGGCGGCGTGCCTCTTCAAAAGGCGTTGGTCGATCTTGGGGCTAGTGTGAGTCTCATGCCCCTCTCCATGTTCTTAAAGCTTAACACCGGGACAAAGTTGAAACCCACCGACATGCGCATTCAATTAGCCGATGGACGGATAACAAGGCCGGTGGGGATTGCCGAAGACATCCCACTTCAAGTCCCGGGTGGAATATGCTTGCCATGTGACTTCGTCATCATGGACATTAAGGAGGAGGGAGACACCTCATTGATACTTGGGCGCCCATTCCTCGCCACCGCCGGAGTCATTGTCGACGTGCGCGAAGGTACCTTAACCTTGAACGTCGGAAACATTGAGGTGGAGCTCCACATTCCTAAGGCTATGAAGCATATGCCTTATCACGAGGAACTCGATTACATGGACCTCCTTGATGAGGTGATAGAGGAGGCGATTCCTCACTCAATTGGTGCCCTTTTTGATGAAGAATTTGATGAAGGCCCGGATTTAGGCCGAGATGAAAAGATTGAAGACGATTCCCCCGACTTCTCCGCTAATGAAGATGAAGGCGACGCTGATGTCGCGAGGATTCGAGAGCTCTGCAAGCTCTCGAAATCAAAGTCTCCAAAGAAAGCTCCGCCGGTACGGAAATCGGCATCGCCGGTTAAGCCGTTGACCGGGGCAAATGCTAGCTTGGGGGAGCCTCCCCCCAACACCATTCGGGACAAGAGACCTCCGAGGGAGAACGCTACGCCGCCACGTTCGAATCCAAGCGCGCTCCCCGGAAAGTTTGACGGGTGCATCTCATATGCACCAAACATCCCGCATTGATTGAAAATTATAGGGGGTCGAGCTCACGACCTAAAACGAGCGCTTGTCGGGAGGCAACCCGACGGTTTTTGCTTTATTTTTGCTTTTTCTTTATTTTCGTTTTAGAGATTTTTAGTGTTTTGAGTCATCCGACCAAAAATTTTGTGATAACGGGTCCTATTTTTCTTGACATGAGAGGAGATAGGTAGATCATCATGAGGAGGTTGAACGAGATGATGAGGAGCGCCCCAAGAAGGCGTTCGACGCTCAGGAGGAGCATGAAATCGACTGGAGGAAGAAAGACGGAGTTTAGAGCCTAAACGAAGACAAACAGCAGAATGCAAGGCTTACTCGGCCGAGTATACTAGTCACTCGGCCGAGTACAGAAGTTCGTCCGGCCGAGCCGCTCACGAACGAGGGAAGTCTGCTGTACCCAACTCTCTGTCTATTTTTCTCATTTCATTATAACTGCTACTCGGCCGAGTATATATATTCACTCGGCCGAGTGAAACGGATACCCTCCTAGGGCGAGTTATGCCGAGTAGCTTGAGTCACTCGGCCGAATGGACTTACTCCACTCGGCCGAGCATGGCAAAGCCACTCGGCCGAAACGATATCGGGGAGAAATTTTTATTTGCCTCGCTCGGCCGAGTGAGTAAAGTCACTCGGCCGAGTCGTAACTTTTTAATATAAAGCCAAGGGGGGGGGCGCAGTTTTCGAAAACAAAAAAACCCCTTCGCCCGCGCCCCCTCAGCTTGCCCTCGCCCGATCTCGCCTCGCCCAACAGCCACTCGCCCGCGCGCGCCGCCGCTCGGCCTGCCGTCGCCGGCCGACCATCGCCGGACCCCGCCCGAGTCGCCGCCGGCAGCCCCGCCTCCGATCACCTCCGGTTCGCTTATTTTCACCGTTTTCTCCTCTCCTCGTATTTTTTTTGAGGATCCATGTGCTAAACGCCCCCCTAACCCAAATCAATTCCCATATCTATCTGTTATACCCCTATTGCTCCATACATTTTGATTATTACTCGCTGATATCGCTTTTCCATGCGCAGGTTGCTTTTTGGAGCTTAGGGGAGCTCAGGGGAGCTTCTACGGGCTGCTCAGGACTTCGTGGAGGCGCGGACTTCGCACGCTTCCACTGCTTAGCACTCGCGGCGTGTTTGGGTAAACTCTTTCCACTCTTTGTGCACACGCCACACTTTTCACTTTTCGGCGTGCGCTCGGGGCAGATATGCCGCCCCGGACACGGCCGCGGTCGAAGAGAGCTTCCGCCAAGCGGAAGCGGTCGGATGATGCCGGCCCCTCCCACGAGTTGGAGGACTCTCCTCCACCGTCCCCCACACACACCGCACACCCAGCACAGCCTGCAGGCCCCGCACACCCCGCACAGCCTGCAGCGCACCCACTACCCGCACAGCCTCTTCCTGCCGATCCACAGCCACCACCACCGGCTCCACTGGTCGGGCCGCTCGGGATTACGTTCCGAGACGACGCACACCGCGCCGTCTTCGAGCGTATCTCCCAGCGCTCGATCGTACCCTCCAGGTTTGCACACCTTGCTGACCTTGGACGCCTGGGGGTACTTGAGAGGATACTCACGTTGTACGACCACGTGGGTTGGCGCGACTTCCTTCAAGTGTCGGCGGATACTTTTACCCGCCCGACACTTGAGGTTTTGAGTTCGATCGCCCGGACCGATGAGGGATGCTCATTCCGGTTCATGGATCGAGAATGCCAGGTCACTCTCGATATGATGAGAGTATTTTTCTCATGGCCCGCCGTCCCCGGAGCCGATCGCGGTTACGGCCCTACCCACATCCCCCCACCTTCTTTCGACGCCGGCGCCTTCTGGGCCCGGATCACAGGCCACCACGCTGCCTTTGACCCTAGTAGGGCCAAGGCCTCGGCCATAGTCCACCCCTGCCTACGCATTGCCCAGCGCCTCATGGCGACTACCTTTTTGGCCAGATATGAGCCGGGCACGATGTCTACGCCAGAGCTTTACATGCTCTCCGCGATGACACGTCCCAGAGCTCTGTCTAGGGATGGACTCGAGCTTGTCCCCGCCGTCGTGATCGACATTGCGGCTTGGTTTCTAGACCGTATCATTGTGTCGGTGGGCGCTCGCTCACCGATATGCTGCGGCGGTCTGATCACCTTGCTTACCATGATGACCGGCGAGGACCTACCCGACGACCTGCGACGCGTTCCGGGCCCCACTTCCTTGTCGATAGACGTTATGGCCCGGATGAAGATGCTGCGTCCGCATGGTGAGCGTCACTGGGTCTGGTTGCACGGCCCCTATGGGGCCGACTACATGATTCTCCCGAGCCCTGCTCGGACTCTGATTGCACCAGCCCACGTTGACTGGATTCCGGCGATGGATGTCCTCATCCCCGCCGCCTACGTGCTTGAGGCCGAGGAGGCCGAGCAGGCCCACGCTGCCCACGCTGCCCAGGCTGCTCCCGCAGACCCTGCTGCACACCCTGCCGAGCCTGCTGCCCACCCCGTCGACCCTGTGGCCTCTCAGCCTGTTCCTGACATTTCCACTGCTCTTGACACTTCTGTCCCCACCTCTGCCTGTGTCGAGAGTACTTTTGCTGAGCCCACTTCCACCACTGTCACCACTTCCGAGGCTGTCCCCACCACTCCCGCTGCCACCTCCGGCCCTCTGTCCGTGGAGCCTCTTTGCTCCGCTCTCCCCCAGCGCCCGCAGACCTTTGTTGAGAGTGGAGAGCCCTCGTTCACCGCGGTCGTGGAGACCATGGTTAGCATGATCTCCGCTGGGGTTACACCTTTTGGACCGCACACTTCTGCCCCAGCGGGAGATTCCTCTGTCTCCACTGCCGCCGTTTTCTCCGAGAGTGTCGTGGCGTCTGTCCACACTTCTGTGCCACGGACCTCTCTGGCCACCTCGTTGCCTCTTTTGCACGCCTCCTTTGCTGCCGCTGCCTCCACTTCTCGCCAGCCGGTGTCCCGGCCTCACACCGAGGCCAGGCCCACTTTTCCAGGCGTGACACCTTTTGTCCCATTCCCTGCTGAGCCCGTTACATACTCCACACGCGTACGCCAGCCTCGCCCTGCGCAGCCTAGACCGGTGCGTCCCTCTGCCCCACCCCCGCCTGACACTACACTGCAGAGCATACGTGCTCTTGAGCTGGCGGTGAGTGGTCTTAGAGGAGACCTTAGGACCCTGTCCTCCACCGTCTCTGCGATGGCTGGACGCTTCGACCTGATACCCCAGATCCACTACTGCCTTACACAGGTGCTGGAGCGTCTCCCTCGCGTACCCCAGCCCACCCAGCAGGTCCCCCCACACACTAGACCTGCTTCCGCTTCCACCCCAGCTCAGCAGCCCACACCACCACCACCACCACCTCCGCCTCAGGACGGAGACGGCGCGGCACCGCCTTCTTAGGCACTCTTGATGCCTTTATCCATTCCTGTCGTTGTGCTGCCCGTCTCTGCTGGGTCCTGTTGCTCTTTTGTCCACCCCCCCTCCTCTCACTTGTTTTGGGATTATATTTTTGATCATATCTTTATGTGCATATCATATCATATCTACTTGGGATTCTCATTTTGATCACATCTATATATTTTTATTGGGAGAGAGGGAGCGTTTTTTTTCGGTGCCGTATTTATTTTCATATCACTCCTGTTTGTGCATGCATCATTTCCGCATCATATTTTCATTTCTTTTTTGTCATTCTTTTTATTTTCATTTTTCCATGCATGCATCCTCACTTGCCCATCACACTTCTTGTCTCTCGGTGTGCCACACCTTGCACATTGAGGACACTGTGCCGTTTAGCTTGGGGGAGTGAGTCATCACTTTCTTCTTCGTTTAGCCACCTTTATTTTCAGTTTTTCACACCGTTTTTCACTTTTGCACTTATTTTTCATTATTTTTCATTTATCTTGCCATGCATCACGTTTTTCCTATTTTCCTGTGTGCCGCATTGCATAGTTCTATTTTTCCTTTTATCTTTACTTTGTTTCTTTTTTATTTCATCTCATGCTAGAGATGAATTTTCTGTGATGATGTCTACGTGGAGTTAGCTTATTCTATATGCATGCTATATTTGTCGTGTCTTAGATTTCATTTCTGATATCATATGCTATGACTTGCTTTACATTTAGAAATAGTAACCCACACTTTTTCCTCATGAAAATGGATGAAATTTTATTATTAGCTGAGCCTGAATATTCATATGTATGCTATCACAGAAAACACACCAAGATTCACGCATTGAATGCCTATATCTGGAGTACTGACTTCTTTTCCTTTATCACTTCTATATGCATGAATTGTACACTTCACTTCCGGACGATTGAATGATGATTAGCTAAGATATATCTGGATTAGTTAGCTTTTTTGTGATCGAAACTGAGTAGATTAGATTACCCTGCTGAAGTTGTCGTGCATGTCTTATAGAGTGAGCCGAGAGTTATATTTATTTCTTTCTCCACAAATCTTGAACATCACTTCTCTACTTTTAAAATCATTGGTGAATCTCCCCTTAGTGATTCTATTTTATGGCATTTCCCCCGCTATTAATTCCTAGCTCCAAATCTCTTATTTCAAAAAAAAAAAGAGAGAAGAGAAGAATAAAAGAGAGAAAAACATTCTTGTATATCATTACCTCTCTCTGAGTTGGGATCATTGTATATATGTTGCTTATTGCAAAAGAAAAAAAAAGAAGAGAAAAGAGGAAAAATCCTCAATAAAAGATCCCATCTCGCTTACTTTCTTTCTTCTTTCCCTTCTTTGCCTTTGGAGCTATATAAAAATGGGGATGTAAATATTTTTGTGCCGCCACGCTTATAGATAAGCTTGGGGGAGGAGATCCATTGATGTGTGAGAGAGCGACTACTTGACATTGCACGACAACCTAGGCTAAGTAATATTCTATACTCGGTGAGATTGTTTCTAGCTTTACGAAACCCAGAAATCTAAGCCTAGCATTCATTTCATGAAATCCATACTTTTCTATTCTCTCTATTCTATGATGTGATACTCTTATACTCCAGATAGAAAGGGTTCAATTGAAAAGTGTGTGATCTGAGATTTGTATACCGCTTTAGATGATCCAGGCGATGTTAATTTTAAAATCATTCCGTTTTTCATGATTATACCGTTGTTCGTGGGTTTTCTATTTTCTACTTGCACTATTCTACTATGATATCAAAATGAGATTCTTTGACATGTATTTCTCACTCGGTGCATGCTATAAGAGTAGGTGAAACCCACGTCCTGAGAAAATGATCTAGCATCCTATCTTTCTTTCTTTCTTTCTTTATTTTCGTTTGGTTTTCATTCTTCTTCGTTTTTCATTTTTTTCGTTTTTCGCCGTTTTCGTTTTCCGAATCCACCGGGTTCGCTTTTTACTTATCTTCCTCGAGGACGAGTAAGAGGCAAGCTTGGGGGATTTTGATCACTCCTTATTTTACACCTTTTTTCCGCATGTTTGCATGCCATTTAGATCGCCCAAATCATGTTTTTCACGATATATCGACGATATTGCGATGCTTTTCACGCTTTGTTGTTTTTGTCGCATTTCAGGCGATTTGGCGCGATTTGGAGTGATCACCAGATGCGCTCACGATAGACGGCCACCGACGACCTCCCCGAGGGGTATTTTGCTTTTGGAGAGGAGCGGAAGAAGAATGGACGTCGCCGGAGCGACGAGGAGGCCAAAACGACCAGTTTGGGCATTTTTTGTGTCCCACTCGGCCGAGTGGAGGAGCCACTCGGCCGACCAGCGAGACACTGCTCGGCCGACCCGTTCAGACACGATTTCCATGTGTACTCGGCCGAGCGACGGAGACCACATCGGCCGAGTGACGATACCACGTCCGCCCGAGTGGCGCCCAGACGAAGGCCCTCAAAAAGATCGAAGTTACTGTTTTTCGGCCATCTGAGCTTCAGAAGACCCACTCGGCCGAGTGGCAAATCCCGTCCGCCCGAGTGAAGTGAAGCCATCGGCCGAGTGACGACAACTCACTCGGCCGAGCCGCCCCCGAACTGAAGACCCCTGAAGCCCCCGACTTACTGGAAAATTGACAGGGTTTTCACTCGGCCGAGCGACTTTTGTCACTCGGCCGAGTGCGATGCGCAGCCTGTAGCGAAATTTGCGGAAAACAGGCTGTGCAGGGGCATTTTGGTCAGGATTTTTAGACGATTTTTGGGGCTATTTAAGCTCTGTTTTTACCCTAGTTTAGAGAGCCACCTCCCAGATTTTTTGCAGCTTTTTGAGTCTACTTTTTAGTTTTATTAATTGTGATTGGAGAAGAGAAAAACTTGGATTTTTGTTGGGTTGATTGAAGATCTACATTGGTTTGCACTTTTCTTCCCCAAAAACTCTATTTTTATTGTTTATATCATTGTTGTGATGAATTCCATTGTCTATTTCATTGCTAATTATTGTGCTATTGCTATGATTAGTGAGTAGTCTCCACGTCTTGGGGCGTGGGGATGAACCCTACAAGCCCAATTTCGTATTTGTGTTGAATTGGTAGAAATTGAGCTAGGATTGTTATTAGGGATTAGATTGGGATCGAATTACTACGGATAGCTAGGTATTCACATCAATTGGGATTTGCAAGAGATTGGATCCCAATTCGATAGGAAGCCCTAGAAATCAGAATTGGGTTGGAGTCGGATTTTCGAAGTATCGGTTTGCAAGAGATTGGACCGATGCTAGGATCTCCGGTTGCAATTCCGTGCCGATACCCGTTTGCAAGAGATTGGACGGGTAGGAACTATCCTAATCTAGATTGTGGACCGAGTTTGCAAGAGATTGGGCTCGGTGCGCAATTGGACGATGATGTTGATCCTAATGCTAGCTTCCCTAGGCTAGGGTTTGCAAGAGATTGGACCCAAACCTAGGATAGCTATAGACCAGCAACAGCGCGAGAGCGTGAGCTTGGTTCCACATTTAGTTGCAACTAGTTCATCCAAATTCTCATCCTAGCGATTTCGATACCGGCGAACCACATTTGCGAAATACGGTGAGTAGTGGGGATTCCCCATTCCCTAGGCGTTCTCTATTTGATTTGATATTTCGCACTTTTGTCTGACGATTGTGACAGGATCGCCCAAGGCAATTATCCCTCTAAATAGCCAGGTTGATTAGGAGCAAGCACAGTCATTCGTCCTCCCTGTGTTCGATACCCGCTCGCCGCTACACCGTGCGCTTGCGGTAAAACTGCAACCGTCGCCTCGGGACATGTACGCCGGGGCGCGATCAGAGCGCCCGGACAGTACCGCCGGAGGTGCTGACATAGGCATGTGCGTGTCCTTCTGTGCCAGCGGCCCACAACCCATGACCGAAAAGAGGGCGTGGCCGGGCCGGACAACCACTGAGTCAGTCGACCCGGCTGGCCCCCATGAACCGCGGTGCCAGGGATGGCATAGCCCGACCTATAGTTTGTCACCAACGACAAACAACCTAGGATAAGGACACGACTGACACTAACGGCGCCCGACCATCTGACAAAGCACCCCTGGCAGCTAAGCCCCCTGACAATTGATGCTTTCGGCCCTGACACCCTGACAAAAGCGCCCCAAGCCGTTGCGCCGTCTGACAAAAGCAGGTCAGGCACTCCTGTTCCTGACCTCCTCGAAGCTTCCGCCGACAACCAGGCCAACTCAGCACGTCGAGTAAGCATGCCAGGTCAGCCCCATCTAGTCATCTCCCATCAGGTATAAATACCCCCTTACTTCTTACGAGGAGGGGGGTTGGCAAATTCTCTCTCTCAATCTATTATTCACACATGAGAGCAAAGGTCGTCCACATCTTTGTTCTCCCACTTATAGCTCGCCACGTACGGTCGACACACCCTCAGTCCGACCGGCGTGCCTAGCCCCTGTTTTAAGTCCTATTACTGACTTAGGCATCGGAGGGGCTAAGGGTTGGACCCCAACCCCGCCCTTCTGACGAGTTGCTCGTGCTGTAGGAAAGCTCGCCCCTTGGTCGACATCAACTTCAGCCTCCCGCAATCCAATCTTCCTCCGCCGCGTCCGGAGAGATTTGACTCCGTGGTCACCCCCGACGGCAAGTCCAACCTCTTCACCCCACTAATCACTTGTTAAATAGCCCACCTAAACCCTCTTCTCAACATAACCACCGTGCCCTTGGTTCTCCTCAATACAAATTCATTGTACGCGAGTTCCACCTCGTAACAATTGGCGCTGTCTGTGGGAACGAAGGGTCACACCCATGTTAGACTCCATGCCGATCACTCGGAACCCTGACCACGGCAAGGATCCCGTGGGTCAGGAGCCGCTCTCTCTACTAATCACCCCGGCGCCCGTCCCCCCTCCGGGGATGGGCACCGAGACAGACCATACTTCGGCCCGCGCAGCCCTGAAGAGCTTCGAGGCCATTACTCAGGCGATGGGAGGCTACCCGGCGGCGGGGGCGGAGCCACAGCCCGGCCCCTCGGAGCCCCAGAACGTGAGACGGAATCTCCACCCTCAGTTTGAGGAGGAAGGGGAAGACAGGGGGCTCGCCAAGGAGGTTGCGGCCCAGCAGAAGCTTCTGGAAGAGGAAATAGAGGTCGCGCGGCTATGGAGGCACCGGGAGGAGGCGGCTGCCGCGTAAAGGCGTTTGGACGAAGCGGCCGAGATCGCCCGGAGGGCCTACCAGGACGAAGAAACCGTCCGACACCAGCTCCGCTTCATCATCGCGGAGCGCGAGAGGCTAAGGAGGGAGAACGAAAGCAACCGGAAAATCCTGGAGGTGACGACGACGGGACGGCGGCTCAGGGACAGGCGGGACCTGTTGTCGGCTAGGTCCCCACCGGGAGGAGGCAGCCTGCATCGCCTGCACCACCACTCCGATCGCCTGCACGAGGAGGTCGTTTGTCGACAACTACGCTTCCTCACCGCCGAGCGCGAAAGGCTTCTGCGGGAGAGTCAGGAGCGGATGGAGGCCCGAGGGGAGCCGGCCGGGAGGCGATGGCACTGGGAGAACCGTAGCCCGCAACCCGTCGAATCCTCGACCCGAGGAAGGAGCCCCGCCAGGTGACCGTCAGGCTACTCCCCGGGGTCGGAGGACCGTCGGCGGTCGAGGCACGACCGAAGCCAGACCCCCGAGTGGCGGAGAGGGGATACGCCCGATCGACCTACCTACCCGGAGGAGGCCACGCCACTTGCACGATGGATCACATCCGCCCCGAGGCCCATAAAGTTCAAACCCCCCCACTTGGCCACGTACAGCGGGAGAGGCGACCCCCTCACGCACGTGCAGCAGTACCGGGGGCAATGGAGGCGCAGGATGTGGATGAGGCGTTCCTATGCCGACATTTCTCCCAAAGCCTGAGAGACACCGCGTTGGACTGGTACTTCGGCTTACCCGCGAGATCCGTTGGGAGCTTTGGCGAGCTATCCCACAAGTTCTGCCAAGAGTTTCGGGCCGGGCGGACGAAAAAGAAGCCCTTAGACTATCTCAGCACGATAGTCCAAGGAGAGGGGGAGACAACGGGCAGATACGTCCGCCGCTTTCAGGATGAGAGACGGGCGGTGGTGACATGCGGTGACGAGGTGCTTATGCTGGCCTTCAAGACGGGGTTGTGGACTCGGAGCCTCCACAAATCCCTGCTCCGGGATCCGCCGACCGACTATGAGGCGTTGGTCGCTATGGCGGAGAGGCATGCGTTGGCCGAAGAGACTCTCGGCACAAAGGCCATATTTCCCCCGGCGAAGCCGCTCCAAGGCGAGCACCGGTCTCACCCTCGGCCGAGGCAAGAAGAGGGGCGTCGAGGTCGCGACCTGGTGACCCAACCAAGGCGCGAACCGGTGTTGCAACGCCCGCAAGACCGCCCTGGCCCGGCGCGCGAGTTCGCCCCGGCCCAAGACGCCACCCGAGCCCTCCCAAGACAGGAAGGCCCCCTGCGGGCGCATTACACGTGGCTCAACGCCCCCATGATGGAGGTTCTGGCCGTGGCGACGAGGGCCGGATTACTGCCGGAGCCTCCCCGGGAGATGAGGACGGATCCGGCGAAGCGGGTTCTCCGGAGGTATTACCGATATCACCGTGACCACGGTCACGATACTGACCGTTGTTACACTCTTAAGAGAGAGATCGAGCGGCTGATCCAGGCGGGCCACTTGGGAAACTTCGTGGCGGACAGGCGGGCAGCAGAAGGAGAGAGAGCCCCCCGGAGGGGCGGGGGCCAGAACCGCCAGCGGACCGCGATCGGGGGGAGCCACGCCCCCCCGGGGCGATCATGCGCATTGAGATGATAAGCGGGGGGCCGTCCCCAGTGGGGAAGTCGCCCACGATCTCAGAGGCCGGTGCCCGACAGGTGATGGTGGCGGGCGCCAGCCGTCGGCCGAAGCGGAGAAGGACACACCGACCCCCTATCACCTTTACCGAGGGAGACCGGCAGGAGGTGGGGAGCCAGAGCGATGACGCCCTTGTCGTTGAGGCTCGGATCAGAGCGGTTGTCGTCGGTCGGCTCCTGATTGACACCGGTAGCTTCTGCGACATCCTGTTCCTGTCAACGGTCGAGAGAATGGGGTGGGGGCGTGCAGACCTAGAGCCCTGTGCGGGCCCCATTGTCGGCTTCACTGGCCATATGATCCCCATAGTGGGGACGATCACCTGCCGATGACTCTGGGGGAGGAACCAAGGGTCTTCACCAGGGGGACGCGGTTCGTCATCGTCGACGTCGCATCGGCGTATAACAGAATCATAGGGCATCCATACATGACGGCCATCGAGGTGCTCCCCATCCTGCAACACCAGATGATGAAGTTCCGGACCCCACAGGGGGTGGGACTGGTGCGAGGAGACCGGGGCCGCGACAGAAGGCCAGCCCGGTGTGGGAGCCCGAGGCGGGCCCTGACGGTTCTCATCCCCGACAAAAGGGAGGACTTCTGCGACCAGCGGCCGACCCCGGCCGAGGAGGTCGAGGAGGTTCCCGTAGCCGCGGATGAAGAGAGAACCGTCTCCATCGGGACAAAACTCCCGGCCGCCCTGAGGGCGACCCTCGTCGCCTTGCTCCGGGAAAATGCGGATATATTCGCATGGTCACCCGCCGACATGCCGGGGGTTGACCGGACGGTGATCTCCCACAGGTTAAATGTGGACCCAGAAGCCTGACCGGTCCGACAGAAGAAGAGAAGTGCGGGGGGCAAAAAGAAGATGGCGGCCGAGGAAGAAGTAGAGCGGCTCCTCGAAGCCAAGTTTGTCCGGCCGGTGGATTACCCGAACTGGCTCGCCAACGTCGTTTTGGTGAAGAAGCCTAGTGGAAAGTGGCGCATGTGCGTCGACTTCACCGACCTCAACAATGTATGCCCAAAGGACAGCTTCCCCCTACCCCGGATCGACCGCTTGGTGGACCAGGCGTCCGGCTACGAGTTGTTAAGCTTTATGGACGCCTTCTCGGGGTACAACCAGATATCGATGGCGGAGGAGGACGAGGAAAAGGCGTCTTTTGTCACCGACAAGGGCACCTTCTGTTACACCAAGATGCCCTTTGGACTGAAGAACGCCGGGGCGACCTATCAGCGGATGGTAGACCGAATATTCGGCCCTCAAGTGGGGCGAAACCTAGAGGTCTACATCGACGACATGCTGGTAAAGAGTAGGAGGGCCCCAGACCACCTCGCCGACTTACAGGAAACTTTCCAAAGGGTCCGCCGATACAACCTAAGACTAAACCCCGCGAAGTGTATCTTCGGCGTGCAGTCGGGAAAATTCCTGGGCTTCATGATAACGAAGCAGGGGATCGAGGTGAACCCCGACAAGGTGACGGCCCTCATCAGTATGGCGGAACCCCGGATGATCCGGGACTTGCAGCGACTGAACGGCCGGATCGCTGCTCTGGGGCGATTCCTGTCGAAATCTGCGGAGAAGTCGCTCCCCCTCTTCAGGGTCTTGCGCACAGCCTTTGGCGAGGCTAAGGACAAGAGGAAGGTAATCCCATGGGACGACGACTGTGCGCAGGCGTTTGCGGAGCTGAGGGCTTACCTACAGAGCCCACCGCTCCTCGCACGGCCGGAAGAAGGTGAACCCCTAGGGTTGTACTTGGCGACCAACGAGGAGGCCGTTAGCTCCGTCCTAATCAAGGAGGAAGGGGGGTCCAGCGCCCTGTTTACTACGCCAGCCGGATCCTCCGGGAGGCGGAGACTCGTTACAGTCCCATCGAGAGAGCCGCCTACTGCCTAGTCACCACAGCCCAAAAGCTCCGACCATACTTCCAGGTCCATCCCATAGCTGTCCACACCGACATGCCCCTCGAGAAAAACCTGAAGAGACTGGAGCGGTCGGGGAGGATGCTCAACTGGAGTGTCGAGCTCAGCGAGTTCGACATAACATACAAGGCCCGGACGGTGATCAAGGGCCAGGCGCTGGCCGACTTCGTGGTGGAATGCACCACAGAGGGCATACCGGGGAACCAGCCAGAGCTCCCCTCGGCGACCGCGTCCACGCGAGGGACCGGGGTGGGCGAACCCTCACAGCCCTCCCAGATGGACGTGGACGAATTGTGGACCATCCACGTCGACGGTTCCGCGACGGGATCCGGGACCGGGGCGGGTATCGTCATTCAAACCCCTGACGGATGCTCATTGGAGTACGCCATACGCTTCAACTTCCCGACAACCAATAATGTCGCGGAGTACGAGGCCGCGGTTAACGGGTTGAAACTCGCTAAGGCGGTGGGGCGACGAACGTGTTGATCCTAAGTGACTCACGGCTCATCGTCCAACAGATCCTAGGGAGCTTCGAGGCTCGAGAAGAAACAATGAAGCGTTACCTTAGGCGCATCCAGATCAAACTCCGCAAGTTCAAGAAGGCGGACGTCCAGCACATGTCCCGCTCCAACAACCTCCGGGCGGACGCCCTGTCTAAGCTAGCTTACTCCTCCGCGGCCGAGATCGAGAAGGCCATCTATGTCGAAAGCCTATTGACCCCAACCATTAACGAAGGAGAACTGATGTGTACGGGCACGGTGACGACATGGATGACCCCCATTGTGAAGTACTTGGAGACGTGGGAACTACCCGAGGAGCGGATGCTGGCTAAACAGGTGGAGAGGTGAGCCCTGTCATTCGTACTCCTCGATGGAGTGATGTACCGCCGCCGCCGCGCCAATTTCGACATCCTGCCCTATCTGAAATGCTTGGGCCCGGAGCAGGCTGAGCAAGTCATCCGCGAAGTGCACGAAGGCTTCTGCGGAAACCACCATGGTGGTCACACAATCGCCCACAAAATAATGCGCTAGGGGTACTATTGGCCGACAATGATCCGGGACGCGGTACAGTACGTCAAGAGGTGCGAGGCGTGCCAGAAATTCTACCGACGGACGACTGCACCTCCGGCCAACCTGATGCCCATCGTGAGCCCGATCCCCTTCGCCAAATGGGGACTCGACATCCTTGGGCCTTTCCCAAAGGCCTCCGGAGGAAGGAAATATCTAGTCGTCGCCGTGGACTACTTCACGAAGTGGGTGGAAGCGGAGCCGCTAGCGCGTATCACGTGGACGGACATGAAGGGCTTTATCTGGCAATCCGTTATATGTCTCTTCGGGATTCCCCGATCAATAGTCACGGATAACGGAAAGCAGTTTGATTGCGAAGGCTTCCGTGACTTCTGCTCGGGCTGGGGGATCAAACTCCAGTTCGGGTCAGTCGCCCACCCACAGTGCAACGGAATGGCGAAGGCCGCGAATAAATGCATCTTGAACCCAATGAAGAAAAAGGTGGACGCCGCCCTGGGGGCATGGGTCGACGAGCTGCCGGGAATCCTATGGTCCTATCGTACCATCCACAAGGCCTCGACAGGAGAAAGCCCATTCATGCTAGCATACGGATCGGAGGCGTTCGTTCCCGTGGAGGTTGGCGAAGAGACGCTCTGACTAAAGCTCTTCGACGAAGAGATCAATAGGGAGGGACTCGGCCTCAGTCTTGAATTGATAGTCAAGGTAAGAGACCGGGCCCTGACGAGCCTCATCAAACACAGCCAGAGGATGGCACGATACTATGACTCCCGGGTGAAGCCGCGGACTTTCAGGATCGGTGACTTGGTCCTTAGAGACGCCACCTTCCGCCCCGAGACCGCCCAGTGGGGAAAGCTGGCCGCCAAATGGGAAGGTCCCTACAATGTCGTCGATATTGTCGGACCAGCCACGTACATCTTGGCAACCCCCGAAGGGAACGAACTGGCCCACCCTTGAAACGCAAAGCATCTGCTAAAATTCTACCAATAGTTGTGAGTTTTTCTTTTTCATACATACGAAATACACATCTATCCGCTTTCCCCAACCTTGTTGTTCCTACATAAGTTTTGCAGCGCAAATCTCCGAACCTCTGGGGTAGGGCCAACCATAGCCACCCAAACCAGAGAAGGGCACGGGACGGGATACGCGCCCGCTCCCCCCCTCAAGACCTCTAGGGCAGGGCCAACCCTAGCCACCCAAACCAGAGAAGGGCACGGGCCGGGCTACACGCCCGCTCCCCCCCTCAAGACCTCTGGGGCAGGGCCAACCCTAGCCACCCAAACCAGAGAAGGGCACGGGCCGGGCTACGCGCCCGCTCCCCCCCTCAAGACCTCTGGGGCAGGGCCAACCCTAGCCACCCAAACCAGAGAAGGGCACGGGCCGGGATACGCGCCCGCTCCCCCCCTCAAGACCTCTGAGGCAGGGCCAACCCTAGCCACCCAAACCAGAGAAGGGCACGGGCCGGGCTACGCGCCCGCTCCCCCCCTCAAGACCTCTGGGGCAGGGCCAACCCTAGCCACCCAAACCAGAGAAGGGCACGGGCCGGGCTACGCGCCCGCTCCCCCCCTCAAGACCTCAGGGGCAGGGCCAACCCTAGCCACCCAAACCAGAGAAGGGCACGGGCCGGGCTACACGCCCGCTCCCCCCTCAAGACCTCTGGGGCAGGGCCAACCCTAGCCACCCAAACCAGAGAAGGGCACGGGCCGGGCTACGCGCCCGCTCCCCCCCTCAAGACCTCTGGGGCAGGGCCAACCCTAGCCACCCAAACCAGAGAAGGGCACGGGCCGGGCTACGCGCCCGCTCCCCCCCTCAAGACCTCTGGGGCAGGGCCAACCCTAGCCACCCAAACCAGAGAAGGGCACGGGCCGGGCTACGCGCCCACTCCCCCCTCAAGACCTCTGGGGCAGGGCCAACCCTAGCCACCCAAACCAGAGAAGGGCACGGGCCAGGCTACGCGCCCGCTCCCCCCTCAAGACCTCTGGGGCAGGGCCAACCCTAGCCACCCAAACCAGAGAAGGGCACGGGCCGGGCTACGTGCCCGCTCCTCCCACCAAGACCTCTGGGGCAGGGCCAACCCTAGCCACCCAAACCAGAGAAGGGCACGGGCCGGGCTACGCGCCCGCTCCCCCCCCTCAAGACCTCTGGGACAGGGCCAACCCTAGCCACCCAAACCAGAGAAGGGCACGGGCCGGGCTACGCGCCCGCTCCCTCCCCCTCAAGACCTCTGGGGCAGGGCCAACCCTAGCCACCCAAACCAGAGAAGGGCACGGGCCGGGCTACGCGCCCACTCCCCCCCTCAAGACCTCTGGGGCAGGGCCAACCCTAACCACCCAAACCAGAGAAGGGCATGTGCCGGGCTACGCGCCCGCTCCCCCCCTCAAGACCTCTCGGGCAGGGCCAACCCTAGCCACCCAAACCAGAGAAGGGCACGGGCCGGGCTACGCGCCCGCTCCCCCCCTCAAGACCTCTGGGGCAGGGCCAACCCTAGCCACCCAAACCAGAGAAGGGCACGGGCCTGGCTACACGCCCGCTCCCCCCCTCAAGACCTCTGGGGTAGGGCCAACCCTAGCCACCCAAACCAGAGAAGGGCACGGGCCGGGCTACGCGCCTGCTCCCCCCCTCAAGACCTCTGGGGCAGGGCCAACCCTAGCCACCCAAACCAGATAAGGGCACGGGCCGGGCTACGCACCCGCTCCCCCCCTCAAGACCTCTGGGGCAGGGCCAACCCTAGCCACCCAAACCAGAGAAGGGCACGGGCCGGGCCACACGCCCGCTCCCCCCCTCAAGACCTCTGGGGCAAGGCCAACCCTAGCCACCCAAACCAGAGAAGGGCACGGGCCGGGCCACGCGCCCGCTCCCCCCCTCAAGACCTCTGGGGCAGGGCCAACCCTAGCCACCCAAACCAGAGAAGGGCACGGGCCGGGCTACGCGCCCATGATCCTCGAAAAATCGAAAGAAGACAGGGGCACATAAACCGGGACGAAATGGCATCAGTTCCCGAGTAGGCGGCCCCGATGTGACTCGACGAAACGAAAGGACGCTCGAGAAATACGCCACCATTAATGGTAACTCCAAAAGAGGTTCCGTAAGAGTCACCTGGCAAAAGCGGTTTCCCACGGGCGTGAATCCGAGGAGCCCATTAATAATGCCAACTCATCGCAATAAATATGGGGGAAACCGTCAGCAAGATCTCCCTATAAAAATGCCACTCACCCTTCCGAAAGAAAAAGAACAAAGAGTCGGAAAACATGAGAAATCGGCACTTATCCCCCCCACCCGCTGGGAAACGGGCCGAGATACTACACCCTAACAAAAGAGAGGTCACCTGCCATCAGTGGTTCCCACCGCCCAGGGGGCGGTTCCCGCATCTCCACCACCTCCGACAGGATATTCCTCTTACAAACGGATCGCCAACAGGATATTCCGCTTACACAAGGGAAATCCACCTTTCACGCCTCCGTCCGCCCTAAACAAGGACGAGTCGGAGAAAGGTAGGCATCCGACCCCTGCCGGCAGGAAAAGCGAGAGCCCCCCGGGCTTGCAAGCCAACACCTGTTCGCCGTCGACCTCCAGACGGGGACCTCGGCAAGGCTGCATCCCTGGCGAGCCCAAACGGCGAGTCATGGCGTGTCAGCCCGCCCCGGCACGATCGGGCCCCAAACCCCACCCTCAAACCCAAACAGCGAGGCGTGGGGGGAGGCGGCCCGACCGTCAGGACTCCCCCCACCCTCAAACCCAAGCAGCGAGGTGTGGGGGGAGGGCGGCCCGATCATCAGGACTCCCCCACCCTCAAACCCAAGCAGCGAGGCGTGGGGGGGGCCCGATCATCAAGACCCCCCCAAGACACAAGCCCCAGAAAGACGGCTTCCCTGGTGATCCCCCCCAGTGCTTCTTTCGGACCGAAGAGACCTTACAACACTTCATCACGGAAGGCGGTCGCTCACCTCTGCACCAAGAACAACTCGAGTTAAAAAGGCCCACCCGGCAAAAGGTGACCCCTAGATCCGGAGGTCGTTCACCGCAGGCGAGGACAGCTCTATAGCCCATCCTAGGGCCGGATCTTACCCCACAACGGGCGATAATCTAAGAACTCGTGTACAAGCCATAGATCAGTTCTTGTAAATTTAAATGAAAACATTCATCCTTGTCAGATACGATTTGATTTTCTGAGAATACCATAGCGTGAAGCGATCCCCCCACCAAGTGCCGGGCGAGCTCACCACCCCTCGCGGCGTGGAAAGTAGGAACGACGCAACGCACTCCCCAGACTAGCTTAGGATGCCCAGGAAGTTTACACCCGCAGCTCGAACCCCTCGATACTACGCTTCCAACCAAGACCCCTCGCCAACTAAAGTCAACGACAACTTTCGGTCAAAAGGGACAGAAGTGAACGGAGGCCCGCCCTGGGGGACCATTTCCGCCCGAGGTCAAATCGTGATAAGGCGGCATGTCTCATCCCGAACCTTTTCGGCAATTCCCCGCCCCGCCCAAAGACAACACAAACCATCAACATCCCCTTCCCCCAGACCTCGCGATCTCGGACAAGGGAATGTTGGGGGCATAATTAGTAATTGTGTAACTCACTCAAGAATCCAAAATAGGCAACCTCAATGGTAAAACATGGCGAAGACCGACATCCCCGTAACGCCTCGGCTCAGACCGCACAGCGACCAACTACCCAGGGCCGGTCCCCCAAACCACATCTGGATTCCCCCAGATTAGGCCCAACATCCTCAAAAACTCAGCCCGGGGGATAAGGACACGTGACCTGGGACGGACCGGTCGCAAGCCAGAAACCTCGAAACGATACCTGTCAAATATACGCCTAGTCCCGACAAGGCAGCGACCTAGTCTCGTCAAGGCAGCGCCACGATGCGACTTGACATAACGAAAGGACGCTTGGACAACACGCCATCAGCAGCAACACGCCCCCCGAGAGGCCAGAGCAGACAACCCGTGTCGGATACCGCCAGGAAAAAGCGGTTCCCAAAGCGCGTGATTCAGCGGAGCCCATTAATGGCACTAGCCCCTCACATTATCCACGGAAAACCCTTCCGCAGAATCCCACTATAAGTACCCCCCTTCAGAAGTTAGGGGGGAGGGGGAGATAGACAAAGGGGATTCGCATCCCCTCACACCGGGTATGAAACGGCCCCGAGCGCCCCACCGAGCTACGAAGAAGGCCGATGACCACCGACGGGCCCCACTTCCCCCGACGGTGACCGCCATAGCCCCACGACCCCTGATAGGATATTCCCCTTACACATGGGAGGCCCCACCCGCCAGCCTTCCTCCTGCTCGTTACCGGATTAAACGGTAGGTCCGGAAGACTAGCCGCGGGCCGCAACACCCCAATTAACACCCAGCCTATGGCGATCCCTACGGGGTGTGAGGGCGAAAACCCCCAACGGCTCTCCCAGCGACGCCACCATCGCTACCTCGTCCTCCGCCTCCCTCGGGGTTCCCCCTCAGTGCGCGGGATCCCTGGCGAGGTCGGGCAACCCTCCAGCATGGTGACGGCGAGGCAGAACGCGAGGAAGCGAGGAAAGGGAAAGGAAGAAGGTCCCCCCAACAAACGAGGGTCAACCCCCCTGAAGGGCGGAACACCACGGGGTGGCATCCCTGATTAAACCAAACGGTGATTCCCGGCGCGTCAGCTCGTCCCCGGACAATGAGGCAGTAGGAATTCAGCGGTCAGTAAAAAGGAAGACCACCCCGCAACGGGGATCTGCTCACCCCGATGTAGCGGGCGACGAGTGTAAACAACCTCCCGTCCCGACCACTGGTTTTGTCACACCTGCCCTATTGTTGTAAATATCATCTAGATCTCCGGTAAAGGTTGATGAATAATATTCCTCCTTTCGGACCCCTCCCCCTGAGCCCAAGCGCACAACAGCTGGGAGGTCCACCAGGCACAGCACGACTGAAGTCCCGCGAAAATTACAAACACGTCCGGTAAACACCTCTCATCAAAAACCATAACCTTCTCCAAAAAGTCGGGCTCCCCCAAAATCTGACCTAGCCGCCACCCACAACGGCACGTCGGGGGGGGGGGGGGGCAACGCCCCCCTTTGGTTCCCACTCGGGACGAGACCTCGCGATCCCGCAACAGCGGGACACACCCCGCGGGAGCGGCGTCACCACCCCTGAGCTTGGATCCAAGTCCGAGTCAGGTTAGAGGGCAGCGTTACGCCATCCGAGCCGAGCCGGGCTTCCGCCTCACACTCAAATGCTGGGGGCAATTGTTACGACCTAAAGATCGTAAGAATCCGACTCCCGCCCGGATCCGCTGACTTACCCCACTAACTCTCCCCTTCACGAAAGGGCCTCCTCCCTGGAAGACCGAAGCTACACGGGAACGGGCGCACCTCGCAGCACTCCTCCCACCCGGCCGAGGCACACAACCGCGGTTGCATGGCCCGCCGGGGGCAGGGCGCTTGGGGAGCGCCCGGACAGTACCGCCAGAGGTGCTGACATAGGCATGTGCGTGTCCTTCCGTGCAAGCGGCCCACAACCCACGACCGAAAAGAGGGCGCGACCGGGCCGGACAACCACTGAGTCAGTCGACCCGGCCGGCCCCCATGAACCGCGGCGCCAGGGATGGCATAGCCCGACCTATAGTTTGTCACCAACGACAAACAACCTAGGATAAGGACACGACTGACACTAACGCCGCCCGACCATCTGACAAAGCACCCCCTGGCAGCTAAGCCCCCTGACAATTGATGCTTTCGGCCCTGACACCCTGACAAAAGCGCCCCAAGCCGTTGCGCCGTCTGACAAAAGCAGGTCAGGCACTCCTATTCCTGACCTCCTCGAAGCTTCCGCCGACAACCAGGCCAACTCAGCACGTCGAGTCAGCATGCCAGGTCAGCCCCATCTAGTCATCTCCCATCAAGTATAAATACCCCCTTACTTCTTACGAGGAGGGGGGTTGGTAAATTCTCTCTCTCAATCTATTATTCACACACGAGAGCAAAGGTCGTCCACATCTTTGTTCTCCCACTTATAGCTCGCCACGTACGGTCGACACACCCTCAGTCCGACCGACGTGCCTAGCCCCCATTTTAAGTCCTATTACTGACTTAGGCATCGGAGGGGCTAAGGGTTGGACCCCAACCCCGCCCTTCTGACGAGTTGCTCGTGCTGCAGGAAAGCTCGCCCCTTGGTCGACATCAACTTCAGCCTCCCGCCATCCAATCTTCCTCCGCCGCGTCCGGAGAGATTTGACTCAGTGGCCACCCCCGGCAGCAAGTCCAACCTCTTCACCCCACTAATCACTTGTTAAATAGCCCACCTAAACCCTCTTCTCAACATAACCACCGTGCCCTTGGTTCTCCTCAATACAAATTCATTGTACGCGAGTTCCACCTCGTAACAACCCCAAACAAAACAAAATTTAAATTCAGTGAAAGCTAGAAATCCATCCACACTCTCACACCAAACAATCCACACTATAAACCTCATTTTGAACAAGGTCCCCAATAAATCAACAATCTAATACAAGCATTTATTTATATCAGAAACAAGACCAATTTGTATTTATTTCTGGACCAAGTTTGTATTTGATAGCTTGATCGATTAGCTAATAAGCCATCGATTCCAATTGCTAGTATTGGTGGCTGGTTTTTGATAATTTTTTCATCAATAATATAGAACATAACTTAGTTTTTTGCACGATCCAGTAGGTGCTCCTCCCACATCCATTCGCCGGTTGCATGCACGTTCAGCAACCAAAACCCAAACCAAACCCGTCACAACTTAAATCTCCGGATTCAAATACTTAAATGTCTAAATTATCCCAATCCAACCACTCGAAAGCTCCTTTCATTGTTTAGAAGTCCAACACTCATATATATAATCCCACCAATCATCTGAATCAATCAAGCTAGTCCTCGATTTAGTGAATTACATAGCCATGGCTGCTGTTGCATCTTCTTCTTCTTGGCCATGGGCTATCATCTTCACTGTGGTAGCAATACTAACCACTTCTGCATCTACCGGTTGTGCTGCAACATCAAATTTCCAGTTCTGGCCCATTACTTGGGATCTAGCCGATGCAACATTTTACGGCGATGAGACAGCTTCAGAAACCATGGGTTTGTGTTCACGATCTATTCTCTGAGGAAGAATTAAACCAGCCCACTTCATGAATCGATGGGATCAGTAACGAAGCACAAACTTCCAGCTTCCACCTAAAATGATCAGCACATGGCATGTGTTCCTCCTCCATTGCAAAAATTGAAGTCTCTAGTATGCATAAGGCTTATCTTTTCCTCTACATATATAGCTAGGCAACTCCAATATTGCTCATCAGTTCAGTGTAGAAACATCCTTCACAATCTATACCATTCAACTGAAATTAACCAAACATCAACAATCAGCTATGTTGACCACTAAGATGCTCCCAGATTGAAGAAAAGATTGGGAGATATATGGAAAATATTTTTAGTGTAATAACAAAGTTGAGCATTTATTAACCACCACCTTCAATGTGCTGCAAGAATGATATAACAATACACCACAATTATGAATCATATCTAGGCAATTCTGTCAGTCTAAACCAAAAAAAAGATACATAAATAAAGAAAAGACAAGGAAAAAACAAATTAGTTTGTTCTCACTTACTTCTTAGTAGTTCCAAGCAGTATCTTTATACGAGCCTCCCAAGTGACAAAACCCCTCTGGCGCATGGCTCCATGAAGCCATTGTTCTAGATTTCCATTGTTGACATACCCATAAACTAGCATCCTTATCATCATAAGAACAATATACCAAATGATTTAGATTATAGTATATGACATCATATGCGTCCGACAAATGCATTAAATTTAGAGGATGCAACTATTATTTATAAGGAAATGAGACCAAGTCAACCATATCCCTTGAAGATCTCCAAGCAATCAATGACATTCCTATCTGAAGGCGTTCCGATACAATGCACCGCATCTCGTAGAGATATGCAAGGTCAACCATATCCCTCAGAGATCTCCAACCAATCAATGCCATTCATATCAGAAGGCGTCCCGATACAATGCACCGCATCTCGTAGAGATATGCAAGGTCAACCATATCCCTCGGAGATCTCCAACCAATCAATGCCATTCATATCAGCAGGCGTCCCGATACAATGCACCGCATCTCGTAGAGATATGCATTCATCACCTACCAATAAAGCTAGATTCATATCCTCTTGTAAAGTACTATTATACCCTTGATACATTGTATTTAAACACATGAAGAGGAATGTAAAACTTTGCTGGTTTCTCTTCTACATTTCTCCAGTCGCTTATCCCTTTTCTCTAAATTTCTACATGGCATCAGAGCCTCTCGCCTAACGGAAATTAGATCTTGTATGTATACACAACCTCCTCTCCATGGAGCCGATTTCACCTAACCTCAAATTTCTCATCTCAAAATTCCCCGCCCTAATCACCACCCGACTAGACTCTACAAACTACATACTTTGGCGTTCTCATGTCGTCGGCGTTCTCAACGCACACGGCTTCCTCGGGTACGTCGATGGATCTACATCATCTCCATCTCCTACAATCTCCGATCCAAAATCCACCACCACCACTCCTCTGCCGCCAATTCCCAATCCCGACTTCCACAAATGGTTGATCACCGATCAACACCTCTGCATGAGCATTCAGGCGACTCTATCTCCTTCTGTGTAATGGCCCAAAATCGTGGAAAGCCTTACACAGTTGAGGAGATATTGAGCAGTCTCCTTGCCGAGGAGGCCAGCATGCAACTACGACGTCTCTCGACCTCTAGCACACCAACTACCACCATGTCCTCTGTTCCTTCTCCCTCAACCGACTCCTCTGCACTCATCTCTACCTACGGACGACGGGACAACCGTGGCCGCACCACATATGGGAGATTCAACGGAGGCCGCGGCACTTTCCCTTTCTCTCGTGGTGGCCGCACCAGCAACATACAGCCCCGAGGTAGTCCACAACGACCCGAACCTCCTACACCGACTACTCAGGTCAGACGGCAGAGACGACGTGTGCCTATCGACCACTCGACTGGCCGACCTATCCCTTGCCAAGTGTGCTGGAAGCCGAATCATCACACCCTCGATTGCTTTTGGATCGGTGAGCATGTTCATAAACCTGAGGCTCATGCAGTCCATCAAGGTCGCTCTACGGACGGTGAATGGATCCTCGACACAGGCGCCATGGATCACATCGCGTCTACCACTTCACAACTTGAGACAATGACACCATATTCGGGTAACAAACACATTACTGTTGGCACATGTGATACCGCCACAGTGGTCAACATTGGCTATTCTTCTATCCCTTCTCTAAACTCCACTATACGTCTTCCTGACATTTTACATGCTCCACAATTCTCTAAAAATCTGCTCTCAGTCTATAAATTCACTCGAGATAATAACTGTGTTATCCAATTCTCATCCTCTGGTTTTGTTGTACAGGATGCCACCACAAGAAAAACTCTTCTTAAAGGCCCGAGTAGGAATGGACTCTACCCGATCCATCACAATCCCATCTCTCTTTCTGCATCAAGCACCTCGGGCACTCTTTGGCACACCTGTCTTGGTCATCATGCTCCTCCTGTTGTCTCCAAAATCGCTTCCAAGTTATCCCTCAAGCTGTCTCCTCAGCCACCATGTCCTCAATGCTCAATGAGTAAGAGTCATAAATTACCTTTTCCTTTGTCAAAATCGAGAGCAGATTCTCCCTTAGCTTTAGTTCATTCTGATGTATGGGGCCCTGCCCCAGTTCAATCTAATAAAGGCTATAGGTATTACGTCAGTTTTATTGATGACTACTCTCGCTATATTTGGCTCTACCCTCTATATCATAAATCTGACGTGTTTGCTGCCTTCCAAACCTTTCAAACAATGGTTGAAAGGCAGTTTAACACGAAAATTAAAACTTTTCGATCTGATGGTGGGGGGAATTTTGTAACAATCAATTTATCTCCCTATTTCACCAACTTGGGATCATACATCAGACCTCAGCACCCTACACACCCGAGCAAAAGGGTGTGGCCGAAAGAAAACACCGACATGTAATTGAAACTACACTTGCTTTGCTACTAACAGCTTCTATGCCTCAGCAATATTGGCCAGATGCAGCGAAGACGGCTATATATCTGATCAACAGACTACCATCTGCAACGCAACGAAACAAATCTCCTCACGAGATTCTCTATCATCAGGTTCCAGACTACAAGTGGATGCGCACCTTTGGTTGCCTGTGCTATCCCTGCCTCCGCCCTTATGTACAACATAAGCTTGAACCAAGGTCACAACCGTGCATCTTCCTTGGTTATGCTGACCACATGAAGGCGTATAAATGCATGGAGCTGTCTACCAAAAGGCTGTACCTGACTCCACATGTCAGGTTTGAGGAGATCATCTTCGCTTTCTCTACTCAGACTCGTCCAACGCCACAGCCTACACTGATCAACTCTATCCCACCAACCATTATCCCTACCCATCCACCTGCACCCCTCCAACCAACAACCACCGATCCCCTGATCTACCAACCTACCGACCATCCGACCCATCAACACAACCTACCGACCTCTCCAAGCCGCCCCACAGCTCGCTCAACCCAAAGTATGACCGATCCAGCTGATTCATCAACACAAACCTTGCCTGACCCATCATTGCCTACAAGCATTCTACAACATATCTCGGCACACCATAATCCGGTCACTCACCCAACCTCTTACCATCCCCACTTAACTTCCATGTTACCTCCAACCTCCACTTCTCCACCTACTCAACCCACATCGGATACTTCACCACTGTCGACTCATCCCATGACCACCCGTTCCATGGTCGGCACCTTCAAACCTCATCAACCATTAAACCTACATGCCCAAATCACCTCAGAAGAACCGATATCCTACAAGGAGGCGTCCAAACATCCCCAATGGGTCGCAGCCATGTAGGACGAGTATGCCGCTTTAACCCGTCAAGAGACTTGGGAACTTATCTCTCCTCCTCCCTCAGTAAACATCATCGGATGCAAGTGGGTCTACAAGATTAAGAGTCACACGGATGGCTCTGTTGCCCGCTATAAAGCTCGGCTCGTGGCCAAAGGCTTTCATCAGAAGGAAGGGGTTGACTACGCCGAGACCTTCAGCCCAGTCGCCAAGCACGGTTCTATCTGCCTCCTGATCACCCTGGCTCTACACTTCGACTGGCCCATCAGACAACTCGATGTCTCCAATGCCTTTTTACATGGAAACATCGATGAAAATCTTTATATGGCGCAACCTATGGGATTCATAGATCCCTCTTTCCCACAACATGTCTGCAAGCTACGGAAAGCATTATATGGCCTCAAATAGGCGCCTCGACAGTGGTATGCTCGCTTCTCCCAGTTTCTTCGCCGTCATGGATTCCACCCGAGCATTGCCGACTCATCTCTCTTTGTCAAACACTCTGGCGACCAAACAACCGTGATCCTGTTGTATGTCGACGACATCCTAATCACGGGCTCTTCGGCAAACTTCGTACATCAATTCATTGGCGAGCTTGCTAGTGAGTTCTCACTCAAAGATCTCGGCGATCTATCATACTTCCTGGGACTGGAAATTCAACGAAGCTCCCAAGGCTGCTTCGTCCATCAGACCAAATATACAAAAGAGCTCCTTCAGAAAGCCGGTCTCTCCGGTTGCAAGCCGAGCAGAACTCCAGTCTCCTCAAAACGGAATCCAAACACCTCAGATCCTTTACTGCTCGATGGATCGTACTACCGCAGTCTGGTCGGTGCTCTTCAATACCTCACACTGACCCGGCCTGATATTGCATTCGCCGTCAATCAAGTATGTCAGTTTCTCCATGCTCCACGTGACTCACATCTCACAGCTGCTAAGCAGATTATTCGGTATCTTCAACACACTCCAACCCATGGCATTCTTCTTCGTCCGAGTCCTCTGTCACTCATCGCCTTCTCCGACGCTGATTGGGCAGGAGATCCCGTAGATCGTCGCTCCATCAATGGATTCTGTGTCTTCCTCGGAAAGAACCCTTTGACTTGGAGTGCAAAAAAACAACCTTCGATTACACACAGCTCGACAGAATCGGAGTACCGTTCTCTCTCTCTCTCTCACGGCTAAAGAGATCATCTGGCTACAACTTCTCCTTTCTGACCTTCAGATTCCTCTCCAAGACAAGCCGCTAATTTGGTGTGACAACAAGTCGGCTATCTCACTCTCTTCCAATCCGGTCTTTCATTCCCGAATAAAACACTTCACAGTCGACTACCACTTCATCCGTGAACAGGTCACATTGGACAACATTCGTGTTCAACACATCTCTACCGAGGACAACCCGGCTGACATCTTCACTAAGAGTCTCACTGCGGATCGCTTCGAGCTATTGCGAAACAAACTATTCGTCATTTCGGCCGCTCAGTTTGCGTGGGCATATAAGGAAATGAGACCAAGTCAACCATATCCCTTGAAGATCTCCAAGCAATCAATGACATTCCTATCTGAAGGCGTTCCGATACAATGCACCGCATCTCGTAGAGATATGCAAGGTCAACCATATCCCTCAGAGATCTCCAACCAATCAATGCCATTCATATCAGAAGGCGTCCCGATACAATGCACCGCATCTCGTAGAGATATGCAAGGTCAACCTGACAGGCGCCCCGCTAGCGTTGCGGCGGCGCGGTGTCGTTTACCGCAAGTTTCACGGTTAGTGTAGGGTGCGGGAATATCGAACTCAGGGAGGCGAGGTTGTGCTTGGGTCAGGTAGGACCTAAATCAGCCCGAGGGGCGAGCTAGCCCGAATCAGTGAATGGTTGTCACGAAAGGAAATAAAAGGGTATGAACAACAAGAAAGAAAACCCGGGACTTTGGTTTCCAGCCCGACGAGAGACTCTCGCCGATGCGGCCTACGGGTATGGATAGCGATCGGGATTAGGGTCTAATGGTGAGACGTTGCCTCTGAAAGTGGTACCGGCGTCCCATGGGCCCGATATTCCGGTCGGTGCCCAGGATGATACACCGGACTTCCCGGATTCGATCAGTGGGCACTCCCGTGTCCATTAACACTGATCGATCCCGGGAGCACTAAGCCTGCAACGATATCTCCCAACGTCTCATCCTGTCGCTCCCGCGTGCTAGGATTCGGTGTCTACACTAAGGGTGTGAGCTATGGCTAGGGAGTCAACCGCCAAGTTTATTCCCCCTTGGCCCAACGGTCAAAGGCGGTCTTTTTCCCGCCGATGACAATGAAACACCTCGCGTAACCGTTAGATTCCTACTCCCTATCGATTTCCTAACCCTATGGACGCATCGGGAAGAGCCCCCAAAGGGGTTTTCACCAAAATCCCAGATTTGGGAACTACTCACAAAAATTCATGAAAAAGCGATCTAAATGAAATTTAACCGTTGGAATCATAATCGGACAATTGCAATGCGGAAGTAATAGTGTAATAAAGACAATACCAAAATTTTAGAAAGATCTGAAAACTTACAAAAGAGTAACAATTACAGCCGTCACAAGGAGATAAAACAGTAGAAAAAATAACAGCTCCCGTTTCTGGAACCCTAGGGGTTCTATTTATAGACCTTCGTATCAACCGATCGGTTGACAAGTCAACCGATCGGTTGATCCGTTACAAATTAATAACAGAAAACGGCGAGCTTTCACCCGATCACATGAACCGGTCGGGTGAGTTCTTGAGTGACCGGTTGGATCTTGGAGCAGTCGGGTGAATCGATCGGTTCGACGTCCGTGTCTTCAGCTCTTCTTCTTCAGCTACAGATGAACCGATTGGGTGAGAGTCACCCGATCGATTGGCGTTTTGCTTCGAGAAAACAGAGAACAACCCCCGCTGAACCGGTCTGCGAACCGGTCGGGTGACTTCTTTGTGAGCTGTGGCAGAGACCGGGTGGTGCACGCGTGCATCACCCGATCGGTTGGATATGACCAACCGACCGGGTGAGGGGCTGAAAGATGAATTCTTCGACGTTTGACCCCCTGGATCACGCGTGACTTCTCCCGTTGCTCCGGGGACTTGGGATATCATCGTTAAACGTCCCCTACGTGGTCAATCCCCTGCAATCATGGATAAACAAAGAAAAGTGAAATAAAACGGGAAAATACACGAAAATGAACAAGAGACGGCGGCAAAACACGGAGAAACACAAAAGAAAACGTGCGTGAATATATGAAATATAAACGCGCGTCAAAATCCCCCAAGCTGAACTCTTCCTCGTCCTCGAGGAAGACGAGTGAGAGTAGAAGCTTGGAAGGGAAAAATAGAGAGGAAGAAAGAAAAAGAAAACTTTAAACCCTAGATCGTCCATCAGAGCCACCAAAATCAGAAACGACACACCAAGCAAACAAACGCCAAATCACACCACTAAACCTAGGAAAGCGAGTCCAAATAAGTGTCGTGGGTCCATGCGGTGAGGCGCGAGTGAGCGTGGTCGTGTGCCAGCAAATGGTGATGCTTTCTACAATGTGCTATGAGGCTCGATATACACAAATCCAAGATATGACCCAAAATATCGATCCGAATTGAATTAAGCGGCGAATATAAGTTCAAGCATGCATGAGAAGAGTGAGAATAGAAGCGTATCATGCATCGGGGACTCCATAACTAGGGTTAAGGAAATCACGCCACTATAGCCTAAATACTAGCTAAAAAGTTCCTAAGCCAAGTGTTTTCGATAACGACGGGGGGTTGAGATGATGTGGAGAAGAACACTCGGTGCAAATTCTCGCCTTCCCTTTATTCTTGGCGAGTAGGAAAAAATATTCACACGGAAATTTTTTTGGGTTTTGGGCATTTGTATTTTTTTGGATTTTGGGCTATACACAATTTTTCTTTTCTTTTCTTTTTGGGTTTTTCTTTTCTTTTCTCCTTTTTTTTGGATTTTTGGGTTTTTGGCTATACACATGTGTACTCTCCCAAGTGGGAGAACGGTACACGACGAGGGGATTTGCACCAAGTAAAACAAAAAAGAAGTCGAAATCTAAACACTCGGGCAAAGGAAACTATTCTCGCTAAATAGAGCATAGGCTAAATGGGTTTTCCTAGTCCTTAGTTGTGGAATCCGGACGCATGCGAATTGAAGTATACGATATAAATATAGCATGCATATAGTGGAAACCAATACCGCATATTCAAATCGGAGCATGATAATCTAGGGGTCATTCCTGGACAGGTATATAAAGTAAAATCACAAAGCAGAAGCACACCAAATGCTAGTCACGACACACGACTCACAAAAAGCTAAGTGGACCCACGATGCGTGAAATGCAAGAGGACTCGAAATCCTAGGGTTAGTGAGTGTGATTATCGATGCAATGCTAGGTGTGTGTGAATTTGTGGCGATTCATCATAGGATTCATCTCTAGGAGAAAGAGCTAAAAAAAGAAGAAAGGAAAAAATAAAAACACGATGAAAACGACACAAAAAACGAAAAAGAAGGACTCAAACGACGCACACAGTGCGACTCCCCCAAGCTGAAGTTTGCATTGCCCTCAATGCAATATGAGTGAGTACGGGAGGGCAATGAAAATGGGGGGGAATACGCACTGACACAAAAAGAAATGAAAACGAGGAAAACACATATATGAAACTGAAAAAGAAAGAAAGATCAAAATCAAAATCAAACAACACGAAAATAAAAATAAAAATAAAACCACACGACACGACACTCAAAAAAGGAAAAACAAGCACACACACACAAAAATGAGAAAAACAAACAAAACACGACAGCACACCAAAATAGACGTCCCCCAAGCTAGACCAGAAAGTGCTAGCGAAATGATGTGATCGATGAAATGCAGAGATGTGCAAGGGGGAGTCAAAAACAAAAGAGGTGAAATCAGAAAGCAGGAGGAGGTGAGTCCTCGTCCTCCTCGGAAGAGGGTGTGGATGGGTGGTCGGGGGAGGCTGGGGGTGTGCTGAGAAGTGGGGAATGAGGCGAAGGAATAGGGGCAGTGGTGGTGTGAACAATGGGAGGAGTGTCGGTGGTGGTGGGTGGTGGTGGTAGGAAGGCGATCAAGGCGGTGGTGAGAAGAATAGAAATGGAGGAAGTAGATGCGGTGGTGACGGTAGTGGGAGGTGGTGGGAGGGATCTGGAGCGCACCGGCAATTTCCTCCGGCGCACGTATGGAGTGACGGAGGAGGAGGGAGGTAGCGTGGGTGCGGTGGAAGTGGTCGGGAGGGGTGAAGTGGATGCCGGGATGGGATGTGAAGAGGGAGGAGAAGAATGTGGTGAGGGGGGGTGATGGATGTGGGGAAGTGTGGGTGGGTGGAGGAGAAGATCACCGGGGTGGTGAAGGTGGAGGTGGTCCGTGGATATGAGTAAGAAGGCGGAGAATGGCGGCCACGTTCCTCTCAAGTGCGAGGAAACGTGGGTGAGTAAGAAAGGAGGATGGCGATGGGTCTGAGGAAGCAGAGGACATGGCGAGCTCACGAAGGGCAGCGACCTCCCTCTCAAGCCCCAGACGGGCAGATACCTGACGACGACCAAAAGATGTAGACTGACGCGAGGCAGAGGTGGTGCCGCCAGGTAAGGTCGAAGAGGTGCCGGCGGCAGTGGTCATGCCGGCACAGGAGACAAGGCCAGAAATGGCCGCAAAGAGGTGCTCAGACGTGATCGGTCCCGGAGCAGAAACAGGACGACTCGGGCCAGCCCCTAAATCTCCCCCAGACGCAGGGATATCCTGCTCGCCTAAGTGGGCGGCAGGGGACGGTGGCCTGCGGGCGTCTGCGGGAAAGAAAGGAAGATTCAACCCAGCTAAGAAGTCGGGATCAGGAGGGAAAGTCCAATCTCCCACGAGAGCAAGGGTCATGCGAGCGGGGTTGGGCAGAATGGTGTAAGGGGCTGGGGGGTGGCCATAATGAAATATGAAGCGGCCATCCGAGCGGGGTTTAATCATGTGGATGTGTCGCAGGACATCAATATCAAGATGTGAGGGTCCTGCGGCAGCTGGAAGATTATTGGGGATGGTAATATTGAATTGGGCGTGAGAGCAGATGATCGTGATGATGCCCCCACAATAAAACTTCCCCTTACCTGCCCGGCTGATCTCGAGTAGCTTGTAAACAAGCCAATCGCTGCCATGGATGGGGACGGTAGGGGCCCTGAAGCTAACTCCATCATCATCCCGGACATAAGGGAAAGTCATGGCCCAAAGGATAAAAAGGTCAGGGATAGTCACACTGCCGGACTCGTCCCTAGGAAAGAATGCAGATGAAATGATCCTGTGGGCTAAACGAAACACGGGATGAATGATGGAGGAGGCCTTGGCCCTTCCTCAGGGATAGTCACGGATCAATGTGAGGCGGAACCAGAATTGATCGACATCAAACTCGGGCGTGTACCCGTAGTGTCGGATGGAATCATCCCCGAGATTGGGGAAACCAAATATATCGTTAATCGTGTTCAGATTTGTGGTGACACTACGGTTACGCACCCTGAATCTAATGATCGACCCGGACTCCCAAACAAGTGTAGAGAGAAATTCGAGTGTGAGTGCCAGGTAGGATACGGCATGTGCATTAAGAAAGGCCAACCATCCTAAGTTAGCGAAAAGAGATTCGACCTCGGTGAAGACACCGAGATCGACAAGTGTACGTGCGTGCAGGAACTTAGTAGATAGATGCCCTCGAGCATCAAGCCTATGGTAAAAATCTTTGTGCTCCTGGTTCCGAAAAATATACCCATGCGGGCCCAACATTGGGTCCACAAGGGGGATAACAGGCGGAGGAGGGCCAAGTGTAAGTGCTCGTGTATGGGAAGGGGGGCGTGTTTGTTTTCGTCTCTTTCGAGACGGCTCCTCTTCCCGCATAATTCCCTTCCCCTTGTCCTTATCCTTAGCCATGTGTGAGCGTGTGTGTATGAATGAGTGCAAAAACAGTGGATGCACACTAACACAAGCAAACGAGCAAGCACAATTTATAGGGCAAATATATAAATATAAGCTTAGGAGCGAGTGTACCCAAGCGGAATGGCGGAGCTTGCTCGTAGGTGCCCCCACACTGTTCAGCGAGAGTAGCGTGGAGCCGCGGTGTTCTCCTTCGGCAAGAATTTTCGGATGGGTGAGGTTTGGGGGAAAACTAGGTCAAAAATTCGGAATGGGAGGAGAGAGAGGGTGTAGATGATGGAGGGATTGATGGAGGAGGTGGAGAGAGGGAGTAATGGAGGAGTAGAGGTCGTGGGGGAGTGAGGATCGGTTGTTGGGGAAGAGGGGAAGGCGAAACGACGGCGGATTTTGCGATCGGGCGAGGGTGAAAACGAGCGGATGTCGGGGGGTTTATATAGGGTTTTAAGTCGAACCGATCGGGTGACTTGTCACCCGATCGGTTGACGGTTAGGTCGAAATTCTTGCCGAAGAAATGCTACAGGCGAACCGGTCGGGTGACTTGTCAACCGATCGGTTGGCCGCTCCACTCATTTTCCCGAGAACTTAGGGCTGCTCACCCGGTCACGTCAACAGATCGTGCTCGAACTCAACCGATCGGTTGATACTCCCCAAAAATTTCCGAGAGTTCTCCCCAGCTCACTCGGTCTGCCACCCGGTCTCTTCATTACTCAACCGATCGGGTCATATGGGGGCAGATCTCGGCATGTATCTGATACATCCCAACCGATCGGGTGAGTTGTCATCCGATCGGTTGGGGCTTGTTTCCTGCAAAAACCAATAGATTTGTTTAAGTCCCCGAACGGATGTTCTCGCGGCTGATTTTATTTATAAAAATAGATAAAATAAAGTCAAAAATAACACTAAAAAGTGAGCAAAAGTTTAGAGCATGGGTTGCCTCCCATGAAGCGCACTTGTTTAGCGTCGTTGGCTCGACGCCCGCAAGAGATGTTCACGGTGGTTGATACGGGTGATGCCCGAAGTTCGACATCTCTTCTTCATTGGAGCTGAAGGCACTTGGAGTAGTCAGCGGCTGGAAAAATACTTGCTCGACTACCCTCCCCTTGTTCTTGGGATCCGGGGGCTTTTCCTTGGTGTTGGCGCTTCCCGCCATCTTCTTCAGGATCCGGACTTTGTCTTTAGTGAGGTCCGTGGGTTCTTTCCCCGTTCTCCTCACAGGAGGAGCCTTAGGGAACCCTGGAGGGGTCGTTCTTGCTGCACTCGGTTTTCCAGCAGCTCCTTTGTACTTGGGGCCGTCTCCATCTTCTGAATCCCCCAAGTCATCGGGGGGGTTTCTTAAGATAATCTCCCCGGAGCTCTCTTCAACAGCTTTTTCTTCTTCCATCTCTAGCAGATTACACCGAGGGTCGTCTGGGGGATCGGGGTACTTCATGGATAACCCCAGATCAAATTCAACTTTTTCTCCGCTGACGTTTAGAGAAAGTTTTCCGTTCTTCACATCAATCAAAACGCCAGCAGTCCATGAAAGGCCGTCCCAGGATGATCGGGGTGTGTGCGTCTTCAGGCATGTCTATGACTACAAAGTCCACTGGCACATGCACCCCTTTCACATTGACGGGTAGGTCATCCACAATTCCCACCGGATATTTGACCGACCGGTCAGCTAGTTGTAGGGTCATACCGGTGGGCTCCAAATCACCCATTCCTATCCTTTTGTACATCGACAAGGGCATCAAACTTACACTCGCTCCGAGATCGACGAGTGCACGATGAATCTTTACTGCCCCGATCGTGCAAGGAATTGAGAAGCTCCCCGGGTCTTTAAGTTTCGGCGGATTTGCCCTCTGGATAAGAGCGCTACACTCCGCCGTCAACACTACTTTCTCTTTTCTAGACCCTCTCGTCACCAAATCTTTCAAGAATTTTGCATAGGAGGGGATTGTTTCGATTGCTTCTAGGAAGGGGATTTGCAGGCTTAGGTCCTTGACCATGGCGAAGAACTTGCCATATTTCTCATCAATTTTTGCCTGAGCCAACCGTTGTGGAAATGGCACAACGGGTTTATACACTTTCGGGCTCTCTTCCTCCTTCTTCTTCTCTTCTTCAGAGGCTCCCTCCGGAGTCATAGGATTTGACGACGAAGCACCGGCGTCATTTGATTTTTCGGTCGGTCTCTCAACGACCAATGGTGCCTCAGGGTTGCTAGGGGGCACTCTAGTAGGAATTTGTGTCCCGCTTCTCAGAACGATATCGGACACATTTGCGTGCTCGTGCACGAGTGTCGATGTTTGGGTTGCTCCCCTCGGGTTCACCTCCGGTTGTGGCGGTAATTGGTTTTGTGACCTTGCAAGGTTCGCCACTTGTAACCCCAGCTGGGTTACTTGGTCCGTGAGGGTCCGCTGACCCATTTCCAGCTTTTGGTTGATCCTCTCCTGGTTGGTAATATATTGAGTCAAGAGAGACTCAACCGGAGAGACGGCCCTCTGTTGGCCATACTGCTGCTGCTGCTGGAATGGCTGCTGAGTCCTGGGGGCGTAAGATTGTTGCTGAGGTTGTTGCTGAAATGGTTGCTGCTGAACCTGATGCTGCTGTGACCTAGCCGGCTGATATGTTTGTTGCTGCTGCTGCTGAGGCGGCGAGGGCTGAAATGGTGGCCGGTAACTGAAGTTTGGGTGGTTCCGGTTGTTTGGAGAGTAGGCCGGGTTGGAATTTGTCCTTGGCGGATACGGCGCATTTCCCGTGGGGTTGTAAAATAGTGCGCTCGCCTGATCCAGCGGTGGTGAGATGTCACCACCGTCGAATTCCCCAAAGAATTCAGACTCCACCGCAGAAATTTGCTGTGTACCGGCCCCACCGGCCCCTACCATTAGTGCGGAGATCTGGGTCGAAAGCAAGTCGAACTTGCTTTAAAGTTTGTCGACGTCCTCGACTCTGTGTATACCCCCGGATCTGGGTGTGGCTCTCTCGTCACACCACCGCTCATTGTTGGATGCCATATTTTCCAGAATATGCCCGGCATCCTCCTCGCTCCTAGACATGAAGGAACCCCCAGCCGCGGCGTCCATAGAAGATTTCAGGTCATCCCCCAACCCATTGTAGAACAGATTAATAATCTGCCACTTCGGAAGCTCATGGTGAGGGCATCTTCTTTGCATCTCTTTATATCTCGTCCAAGCTTCATGCAAGGACTCGTGGCTGGACTGGGAGAAGGAGGAGATCTCACTCCTCAACTTCATGGTCTTCCCCGGAGGAAAGAACTTCGTCAGAAAAGCGTTGGAGAGCTTCTCCCAGGTGTTGAAAGTGTTGGGGTCCTTCCCCTTAGCCATTGCTTGGCTTTGTCTCGCAAAAAGAAGGGGAACAGCTTCAGACGGATAGCCTCTGTCGTGACACCATTAATCCGGAAGGTGTCACACTTCTCCAAGAAGGAGTCTAGGTGCTCGATCGGGCTCTCCATGGGTGCACCCGCAAACTGGTCCTGCTGGATCCATGTCACTAGAGACGGCTTCAGCTCAAAGCTTTGGGCTGCAATAGCTGGAGATCGGATGGCGGAAGTCGACTCGATGGATGGCATCGAGTACTCCAGCAGAGACTTGTGAGGTGGGGTGTTCTCCTCCATGGATTCAGGATCTTCCCTTCTTCGCTTCTCGGCGGCCAAACGCCTAAGGGTGGCGTTAATCTCTGGATCGAGGGGAATCAAGTCGTCAAGACTCCTTGAACTCCTGCGCATGAAAAACAACAAACACCCGTGAAGCGACAAGTGGGAAAGAAACAGATAAAATAAGAAAAAAAATAAAAAAAAGAAAAAAAAAGAAAAAGGAGAATGCGAAAATTATCGCGAGGTAGGGATGTGAGCTAGACACGAGGGTTCAAGAGATCCTAAAATAACAAGCACGTTGCCTCCCCGGCAACGGCGCCATAAACTTGACCGGCGCCCCGCTAGCGTTGCGGCGGCGCGGTGTCGTTTACCGCAAGTTTCACGGTTAGTGTAGGGTGCGGGAATATCGAACTCAGGGAGGCGAGGTTGTGCTTGGGTCAGGTAGGACCTAAATCAGCCCGAGGGGCGAGCTAGCCCGAATCGGTGAATGGTTGTCACGAAAGGAAATAAAAGGGTATGAACAACAAGAAAGAAAACCCGGGACTTTGGTTTCCAGCCCGACGAGAGACTCTCGCCGATGCGGCCTACGGGTATGGATAGCGATCGGGATTAGGGTCTAATGGTGAGACGTTACCTCTGAAAGTGATACCGGCGTCCCATGGGCCCGATATTCCGGTCGGTGCCCAGGATGATACACCGGACTTCCCGGATTCGATCAGTGGGCACTCCCGTGTCCATTAACACTGATCGATCCCGGGAGCACTAAGCCCGCAACGATATCTCCCAACGTCTCATCCTACCGCTCCCGCGTGCTAGGATTCAGTGTCTACGCTAAGGGTGTGAGCTATGGCTAGGGAGTCAACCGCCAAGTTTATTCCCCCTTGGCCCAACGGTCAAAGGCGGTCTTTTTCCCGCCGATGACAATGAAACACCCCGCGTAACCGTTAGATTCCTACTCCCTATCGATTTCCTAACCCTATGGACGCATCGGGAAGAGCCCCCGAAGGGGTTTCCACCAAAATCCCAGATTTGGGAACTACTCACAAAAATTCATGAAAAAGCGATCTAAATGAAATTTAACCGTTGGAATCATAATCGGACAATTGCAATGCGGAAGTAATAGAGTAATAAAGACAATACCAAAATTTTAGAAAGATCTGAAAACTTACAAAAGAGTAACAATTACAGCCGTCACAAGGAGATAAAACAGTAGAAAAAATAACAGCTCCCGTTTCTGGAACCCTAGGGGTTCTATTTATAGACCTTCGTATCAACCGATCGGTTGACAAGTCAACCGATCGGTTGATCCGTTACAAATTAATAACAGAAAACGGCGAGCTTTCACCCGATCACATGAACCGGTCGGGTGAGTTCTTGAGTGACCGGTTGGATCTTGGAGCAGTCGGGTGAATCGATCGGTTCGACGTCCGTGTCTTCAGCTCTTCTTCTTCAGCTACAGATGAACCGATCGGGTGAGAGTCACCCGATCGGTTGGGGTTTTGCTTCGAGAAAACATAGAACAGCCCCCGCTGAACCGGTCTGCGAACCGGTCGGGTGACTTCTTTGTGAGCTGTGGCAGAGACCGGGTGGTGCACGCGTGCATCACCCGATCGGTTGGAGATGACCAACCGACCGGGTGAGTGGCTGAAAGATGAATTCTTCGACGTTTGACCCCCTGGATCACGCGTGACTTCTCCCGTTGCTCCGGGGACTTGGGATATCATCGTTAAACGTCCCCTACGTGGTCAATCCCCTGCAATCATGGATAAACAAAGAAAAGTGAAAGAAAACGGGAAAATACACGAAAACGAATAAGAGACGGCGGAAAAACACGGAGAAACACAAAAAAAACGTGCGTGAATATATGAAATATAAACGCGCGTCACAACCATATCCCTCGGAGATCTCCAACCAATCAATGCCATTCATATCAGCAGGCGTCCCGATACAATGCACCGCATCTCGTTGAGATATGTATTCAGCACCTACCAATAAATCTAGATTCATATCCTCTTATAAAGTACTATTATACCCTTGATACATTGTATTTAAACACATGAAGAGGAATGTAAAACTTTGCTGGTTTCTCTTCTACATTTCTCCAGTCGTTTATCCCTTTTCTCTAAATTTCTACATTATTATCGTAAATTTATAGCAGAATCATAAATTCTAAAATATCGTACATATATATAATAACAATCAGCTGCATCAAGAAAAGCCATGCCCTAAGCTTGCATACCTTTGAGTGCCTTCCACGCAGTAATCCAAAAGCCAAACTAATCTTTCGTAACCAAAGGCCTCAACTTCCACACTAAACTCTTTTTCTGCCTGACCTCTGTAATTTTATGAAAGTAGTTAGCTACTTGCTTAGTAAGAGTAATAAAATTATTCTCAAGATGCCATGTAAAATACAGTTGGTCTTTGCCAATATGTCAAAGAGTGCAGGCAATGCGAGTGTGTATCACACTAAATGGTAGCAGCAGACTCTCAAGATGCCATGTAAAAGACAGCCAGTTGTATCTGAAATATTTTAAGTCTAGACATCAGTCGCTATGAATTTCGCTAATTACTAAGTTCCAACACTCATCTTCAAAATAGAATTGAAGTAAAATATAAACAATGATTGTGATTTAACCTGGCACAGCTAAACCAATGAATCCTTGAACATCTGTATGTGAGCACAAACAAACAAGGATTAGATGAAACAAGCGACTATGTCCATGAAAATTGTACTTGACAATCCTGATGTCAACTTCCAACTCAGGGAAGTTTGAATTCATTGACCACGATGCTTATATGATGAAACTGTTCGGCAACCAACATTTTTGTTACAACTGTTAGATGTCTTCAGGTTGAGCCCACCATGGATGAAGTAACAACTAGAGCATATATAGAAAACACAAACACTTGGATCAAAAAGACAACCGGATAAATCTGATTCCTAACATATTATATCACCTAATATGTCCATATTTGATTTAATTTGCACATGTTAATAAACTACTAAATCGAGTTCCTGCAGAAATGTACTAGTCAGAACAAGCATAATCACCACTCATATGCTTGTTCTACTTAGAACAAAAAAAATTATTATGTCATACTTGAATCTAGACCATAGCTATTTGTTTGTGTTTGAATACTTGTAGATCAAATTCTATGTAAATTTGCAGTAGCCCATTGTTTAAAAACATTTATAACTATAAAACCAAAAATTCCTTGTGTACTTAGGATTCCAAGCTAGTACTGGAAATCCCTATGCAAGGCAATTTTGAAAAGAATATTCACAATCTTACTAAAATGAAAATCATAAAGACATAAGAAAAAACAGAAGTAAACAAGACGTCTTGTCTCCAAAATGTACCCTCACCATTCATTTGCCGGTACTAATATCATGACAATATCACCTTCAGATTAGTGTCCCACAATCCATGCGCTCTCAAAGTGATACCACTTTGTCAATACCACTTTGTCAACATCCATGGCCTATTTTTGAAATATACAGTTGGTGGATACTTGACTTGAAGATTAGAGCAACCAACAGAGAGAAACGATGAATAACCCCATTGTAAACCATCCATATTTTTTGTAACTCTGTATGAAAGATGAGAGAAGCTCATTTAGGTGTATAAAAAAATTTACCTATAGAATAACAGTAATACACAAAAACTAAGTAACTGATCATAGATATTCTTATAGATTTTCCGAAAGAGGTGAAAATAAGCATAAACAAATAAGGAATTGAGCCCAAAAATAACCCAATCGCCTATACAAAGTTAATCTGATATAATGTGTTTACTATTTTCTAGAAAATTTAAAATAATCAAAAAACTCTGACTGGACATGGGAGATTCACCTGCGGTGTTAGGGGTCTGTCTTGCATGTGGAGGGGCTTGGAATTGGAAGATATTAAGCAGTGACGGCATGATGGAGCCTTCCATATGGGATGCCAGATACTAAACATACGGTAGGCGAGGGACCTGGAAGGGAGACTGGAAGCCTGGCCTTGGAGAATGTAGCATCTAACCCACATAAGGGTAAGCATCTGGCTGAGGGCTAGCAGCAATATAATATGAAGTTCCATACATTTGTTGGTAGTAATGTGATGCCAAGTGAGAATTATACATGCGCCAAATAAAGCACAGATTATGATCATATTAAATTAATCACAAAAAATGAAATACAATGATTTAATTAGAAAATGGAAACTGGGTATGAGCTACATATCAGTGGTAGTAAAATGCTCACTCTGCACTTATTTCTTACATGCAAATCTATGGACATCGCATCTGGAAGTATAATATCCACATTATTTGGATCCTCGGGTCTGATAAGCATGACCCTGTGAAAGTGAGAAAAGAAAGTTACGCATGCAGGAATGAACCTAATATCATGTGATGTCATGTTGATTTAATATAGTAGGACAAATATATGGTGATGACCTTTATTGAGTGTTATTTGTAGTAGGGTGTGTGTGTAAAGCAAATCAATGGATATTATATATATGAGGGTTTAGCTCATTTAGAAGCTAATCACCATTTTCCCAAAACACTACATGGTATCAGAGCCTTTCATCAAAAACCCTAAAACCCAAAAGGCAGCCGTCTCCGTCGTCGCCTGAGGCGTAGGCTTGCGCCGTCGCCTGAGGCGTATTCCGCCGCCGTCGCCTGAGGCGTGGGCTTCCGCCGCCGTTGCCTGAGGCGTGGGCTCCCGCAGCAATAGCCACCGCCGTCGCCTGAGGCGTATTCCGCCGCCGTCGCCTGAGGCGTGGGCTCCCGCCGCCGTCGCCTGAGGCGTGGGCTTCCGCCGCCGTCGCCTGAGGCGTGGGCTCCCGCAGCAATAGCCACCGCCGTCGTCTGAGGGGTGGGCTTCCGCCGCCGCCTGCTGCGTAGGCTTCCGCAGCAGCCGCCATCGCCTGCCGTGTAGGCTTCCGCCGCCGCCTGCTGCGCAGGCTTCCGCCGCCGCTGCCGCCTGCTGCACAGGCCGCCGCCTCTGCCGAAGGAGATTCGCTGCTGCCTTGCCGCGCGCTGTCGCCGCTGATTCTGATTCTCTGCTACAAAGAAGAATCCTAAAAAAACCCTAACCCTAGATCTATGGTCGAACCATGAAGATGACTCCATAGATTTACGGTTAGGGTATGACTTAGAAGAGGAGAAGGAGAAGTGGATCTGCGGATCTAAGAAGGGAGAAAGGAGAGATCTGCGGATCTGGAGAGATGGGGGACAATCTTACCTCAGCTGACATGAAGGCCTTCATCGGAGAGATAACGAAGCTGCTTGCTTCGAAGGAGTTGGGTTCCTCGAGTGGATCGACGCCTTCCCGTCCCGTGCAGAAGCTGGAATTGATGCCCAATGATGTGAAATTGGAAGGGACGAAGAATTACCTCAGTTGGTCCAGGAGGGTGCTTCTCATTCTGAGGTCGAAGGGGTTAGAAGGCGTCGTTCTGGGTTCATGCAAGGAACCGCTGGACAAGGATGGGGATGATTGGAAAGTCTGGAGCACCACCAACTCACTGGTGGCTGCTTGGTTGATGACATCGATGGTTCCACCCATTGCTGGGATGGTGGAGGCCATAGAGAGTGCTGCGGGGATATGGAGTATGGTGGAGAAAATGTACTCTGGAGCAGGGAATGTGATGCTCATGATGGAGGTTCAGGGCAAGGTCGACACCTTGAAGCAGGGGGAGATGACTATTCTAGCCTACTCTGCGGAGTTGAAAAGGCTTTGGTCAGAGTTAGATCACTATGACCCTATTGATCTGCCTGATCCTAGGAGCGCTGCGATACACAGGAAGTGGGTGGAGCGTAGGCGCGTGACACACTTTCTGAGGAACCTGAATGGAGACTTTGAGGCCAGGAGGGCGAGTATGTGCCACCTATCATCCATCCCATCCCTGGAGGAGGCCATAGCTGCAATGGCACAGGAGGAGACCAGACTGAGGGTTATGAAGGATGAGGGTACTCAGGTCACTCGGGCTGCACTGGCTGTACCGGCAGTGGCAGCAGTGAGCGAGGATCGAGAGTGCTACACATGTGGGGTGAAGGGGCACCTGAGCTTTAACTGCCCACAGAAGGGCAGTGGACGAGGACGTGGCACAGGAGGCAGAGGAGGAGGTCATTGGGGCCGTGGAGGCCGTGGACAAGGTCGTGGCGGCCCACGGGCCAACTTTGCTACCGCTGATGGACGACAGGAGACAGTGATGATTGAGGCTACGCCAGCTAAGGCGTCAGACCTAGAGCAGCGGAGACAGTCCAGGTCTACTACTGAGAGCTCGGAGAGTCATGCAGACCAGACTGGGGATATTGCCTCGCCATTCGGTAACTTTGCCCACTTCGCTCACACAGGCTCAGGTAACCGATTAGCCCTTTCATGTAGAGATCATGTAGAGTGGATTATTGACTCAGGTGCATCTAGTCATGTGTCAGGAGCATATAGACAATTTTCCATATATAAACCACATTCCATTCATGAAACCGTTCAGACAGCTGATGGCACATCCCAACCCATTAGAGGGATTGGTACTATTCAGTGCACTCCCTCCATATGCCTCTCTTCAGTCCTTCACGTCCCATCATTTCCAGTCAACCTCTTATCTGTTGACTCTATTGTTGATGATCTCGACTGTAGCATTACTTTTGACTCTACTCATTGTGTGTTGCAGGAAAGGAAGACTGGGAGGAGGCTTGGGACTGGCGTCAGGCGTGATGGACTGTGGTATCTTGACAGAGCTAGTGGGGATGCTGCACTGGCTGTCGTTGGTGGAGAAAAGGAAAGGGATGTACTGTTGTTACATTGTCAGTTAGGACACTTGCCTTTTGATATTTTGAGAAAAATGTATTCCGATGTTTTGAATAGAGTGAATGAAATGAATTTGAAATGTGATGCGTGTGAATTTGGGAAACACACTAGGACGTCATATCCTAGTGTAGGGATGAGGAGTGTAGAGAAATTTCATCTTATTCACTCAGATGTTTGGGGGCCCTGCCCAGTGACTTTAGTAAGTGGGTTCAGGTGGTTTATCACCTTCATAGATTGTCATTCTCGGATGACATGGCTTTATATGATGAAAAACAAAGGTGAAGCGTTGAAGTGTTTTCAGGACTTCCATAGAAGTGTCAGAAATATGTATGAGGCCAAGATCCGTGTCTTGAGAACGGATAATGGGACCGAGTATGTAAACAGGGAGTTTGCATCTTACCTATCTGAGAGTGGGATAACTCATCAAACCACTTGCCCCAATACCCCCCAACAGAACGGAGTTACTGAAAGGAAAAATAGACACTTGTTGGAGGTAACTAGGTCACTCATGCTCACCATGAATGTACCTAAGATATTGTGGAGTGAAGCAGTGATGACAGCCACATATCTTATCAACAGGATGCCTTCACGGATCCTTGGTATGAAGTCTCCATGTGAGATTCTTATGGGAAAGAACACTTTTGTAGTTCCACCAAAAGTGTTCGGATGCACATGCTTTGTGAGGGATCATAGACCTTCTGTGGGGAAGCTGGATGCTCAGGCAATTAAATGCATATTTGTTGGGTATCCTTCAAATCAGAAAGGCTATAGGTGTTGGAGTCCCTCAGAAAGAAGGCTGTTTGTGAGCATGGATGTGACGTTCAGGGAGACTGAACCTTTTTATGGAGGACTGACAGATTCTACATCAGTATTTGATACTGGGGCCTCTCCAAGCACAGGAGGAGTTGGTCGAGAGGGGGAGACTGATGACAGGAGGGTAGTGGTTGGACTTATACCGTGTCCTGTCAGGCCTACTGGTACTGGTCCTGATAGCAGGGAGGAAGAAAGGACCTTGGTGGAAGAGGAGGAAGACAGGCTGTACGGCAGGAAATATAGCAGGAGACAGAAGGATAGTCATGGCGATGGAGAACAACAAGAAGACATCTTCCCCACTGAAGAACCACTAGCTCCACTTCCCCATGTCGAGATTGATCAGTCTATCATGCCTGCTCGAGTCCCGACTTCCTTACTGCCTTCCTCTCCTACCACGGATGGTAATCTTTCTTTGCCTTCCTCTAGTTTAGATCTTCCACTTGCATCTCGTAGGGAGCCTCGTATCAATGCCGACAGGCCTCCTGTACGGTATGGATATGAGACTGATATTGCTAATCATGTCTCCTATGCCTCTCTTACACCTGCATATAGGGCTATCATTGCATCCTTACAGTCTATCCCTATACCAAGTGATTGGCGAGTGGCAAAGCAACATCCCCAGTGGAAGAAAGCAATGCTCGAAGAACTTGAGGCACTGGAGAAGAATAAGACATGGAGACTTGTCTCACTTCCAGCAGGGAAGAAAGCTGTGGGCTGCAAGTGGGTATTCACTATAAAGCAAACTTCAGAAGGGAAGGTGGACAGGTACAAGGCGAGGTTGGTTGCCAAGGGCTATAGTCAGACTTATGGGATTGATTATGATGAGACATTTGCCCCAGTGGCAAAGATGAGTACTGTGAGAGTACTGATATCCTGTGCAGCGAATTTTGGATGGAAATTACATCAGTTGGATGTAAAAAATGCCTTCTTGCATGGAGACTTACAGGAGGAGGTATACATGGAGGTTCCACCTGGCTTTGGCACACAACAGACGGTGGGAAAGGTGTGTAGACTGGACAAGTCCTTGTATGGGCTGAAACAATCTCCAAGGGCATGGTTCGACAGGTTCAGGCGTGCAGTCATCACTATGGGATACAAGCAGAGTAATGGTGATCATACTGTATTCTATAGACATTCAGGACAACGGATTACTCTTTTGGCTGTGTATGTTGATGATATTATTATCACTGGAGATGATGAAGAGGGAATCTCTCACTTGAAGGTGAGGTTGGCGAGAGAATTTGAGGTCAAGGACCTTGGACAGTTGGGATACTTCCTTGGACTGGAGATTGCCAGGTCCAGGAAGGGTATAGTTCTCTCACAGAGGAAGTATGCACTGGATCTTCTGGCTGAGACTGGTATGTTGGGGTGTCGTCCATCAGTTACTCCTACTGATCAGAATCATAGGTTACATTCACAATCAGGGGAGCCAGTGGACAAAGAGAGGTACCAGAGACTTGTTGGACGCCTCATCTACTTATGCCATACTAGACCTGACATTGCCTATGCTATCAGTGTGGTAAGTAGGTACATGCATGATCCTAGGACTGGACATATGGAGGCAGTCTTCAGGATACTGAGGTATCTGAAGAATAGTCCAGGAAAAGGCATATTATTTGGTAGTCATGGTCACATGAATGTGACAGGCTACTGTGATGCAGATTGGGCCAGTTGCCTAGATGATAGGAGATCGACCTCTGGCTACTGTGTGTTTGTTGGGGGCAATTTGGTCTCTTGGTGCAGCAAGAAGCAGGATTTGGTGGCTCGTTCCACTGCAGAGGCAGAGTATCGTGCTATGGTGCTTAGTACCTGTGAGATGATCTGGTTGAGATCACTCCTACATGAGCTACACCTGCTGAGAGAGGGAACATTGCAGTTGTTGTGTGATAACAAGTCAGCAATTAATATTGCCAATAACCCAGTGCAACATGATAGAACGAAGCACATAGAGATTGACAGGTTCTTCATTAAAGAGAGACTGGATAAAAAGCAGTTGGAGATCTCCTATATTACCTCTGGACAGCAATTAGCAGATTGCCTTACGAAGGGGTTAAACTCTAAAGGAGTAGAGGATGCTTGTAACAAGATGGGCATGATAAATATCTTTTGCTCATCTTGAGGGGGAGTATTGAGTGTTATTTGTAGTTGGGTGTGTGTGTAAAGCAAATCAAGGGATATTATATATATGAGGGGTTAGCTCATTTAGAAGCTAATCACCATTTTCCCAAAACACTACAACCTTCTTCTAAAATCTTGGATAATACCATAGGCTTAATGCACTAGCAAACAAATCATTGCAAATGTATATTATTATTTAATACTATGTTCATGTGGAAAGAGTCTTAGCCTGATGGCATCAGAGGTGACACCATTTGTTTTCAGCGTATCCATCTTCTCGAGAAAGGTGTTCATGTGCTCATTGGGATTCGCCATGTGCTTCCCTCTGAACTGTTCCTGATGTATAAAACTTATTAATGATGGCTGCTGTTACGACATTAAGACCAGCCCGCGTAGTTGAGGCCCGCATACACGAAGGCCCAAGCGAACAGTTCTCCGACCCTCCGGAAGGAGTGTTGGCCCGAACGAAAGATCGCCTCTATCCAGGGAAGCTCGTCTCGTCGTGCGACAAGCTCGCCCTAAGGGTCAACCAAAGAAGCTTGCCTACCTGATTGATAAGCTCGCCATGCCAGGAAGAAGCTCGCCTACTCTCCAACAGGGAGCTCGGCCAGACGGTCTGAAGACGCGGAGCTTGATTGCCGAACTTGACCCTCCCCAAGAGCGACCTAGCATAAATATCTCTAACAGGGTGATGTAGGGCACCTGCCCTCCATTAATGAAAGAGATTAAGGGTGAGAACTGATGTTGCCCCTCACGTCTCATTAATGCGTCTGACACCATTTGACACCCATTAATGCGTAAAATATATCTGACACGTCCCGCCAACCTATCACTTCTCCTCCAGCTAAGCAGACTCGACAGCTGATGGGACGGCGAGCAATCGACTCTCATCCTTATGAATACCCCCTCCTGCCTCCATAGAGGGGGTTGGTCAGCTAAAATCTCTAACTCTTTCCAGTATTCAAGGTCAGATATCTCACATATATATGTGTCTTCCTCATAAGCTCACCACGCTTTGCCGATCTACCTTAAGATCGCCAAGCGTGTCCGACACACTTATTTTAGGTCACCCACTGACTTAAGCATCGGAGATTGGGCTGACAGCCAGCCCCACCTTTTTGACGAGTTGCTATTGTCACAGGAAGCTCGCCTCAGCTACTGGGAGACGGCGACATTCAGGAGACCTTGCATCCTTCATCACCGAAGCGTGTTTCGAGTCGTGCTAATCTTGCCATCAACCCAAAACTTGTAATCATTGTACCAGTGATTCCTATTAACTACAAATTTCATTGTCAGGCAGACTTGGCCCACAACAATTGGTACCATCTGTAGGAATCAAGGGTTACACCCCATATCAGGATCCACACATCTTCACCGCAATTTCTGTCACGACAAGTCGACTGACGTCACACCCCTGCCATCTCCAAGAAGGCCGGGACGACTTAAGATAATGATCAATGCCACTCTAAGACTGTCCTTGGCCGTAGAGCCTTGTTCTCCCAGAAGAACTCCCCCAATGAATCTACCGCTCGAGGGGTCGACCACAGTCATTCAGGACGCGGCCCTAGGCATCTATCTACCAGAGTTTTCAGAAATTTACTAAGATGATGGAGAAATGGACCCTTACTAGGCAAGCGAGACCACCTCAGGCAGAAGGCCCCTCCGAATGCCGTACTGTGAGGAGAGACCTCCTCACCCAATTTGATGAAGAAGCGACCACACAGCAAAGGCGATTTGAAGAGGCAGAAGTAGCCACTTTGTAGAGGGAATTCAATAAGGTGGAGGAGGCCGCTCATCAGAGACAACTAGATGAAGAAGCGGCCATCTAATGCTGTCGATTCCTCGATGCTGAGAGGGAGAGACTTCAAGGGGGAGCTGAGGAGTCTCCATGGCGTCGGCCTTGATAGACGAGGAACCCCATGGACCATCCCGCAAAAAGCTATCGTCATAGTAGATCGCCAAGCCCGAGGCAAGCGCGTCCACCGTAGCTGGAGCTCCCCGACTGTATCGTCGCTCTCCTAGTCATGATGACCGACAGCGAAGGAGCCACGACCGCAGCCCGACCCCTGGGAGAGAGAGGGAGGAACGCCTATGAGCGTCGAGGAGGCTCATCCGGTGGTTCCAACTAGTGGCGAGAACATCGTGGCGACATGAACATTTCCCAAAGGTCGCCAATGCCTCCCCCTATCCCAAAGAAGCTAATCCACTGACCCAAAGGGTGATCTCAACCCCAGTACCCCATAGGTTCAAGCTACCTCAGATTGAACTGTATGACGGTTCGGGCAATCCCCCAAAGCATGTGCAGCGATACCAGGGAGTGATGGAGATCCATGGGACAGGTGATTACCTCCTTTACCGAGCTTTCCGGACGACCTTGAAGAAAGCGGCAGTGGAGTGGTACAACGACTTGCCCGACCACTCCATTGATTCGTTCGGTGACCTCTTCGAAAGTTTCGTCACCAATTCCTGGCGGGGCAGATAAAGAAGAAGGCATCGGATTATCTCGTCACAGTGGTTTAGAAGGAGGGGGAGACCATCCGCAACTTCTTGCAGTGCTTCAACGAAGAAAGGCTCAACGTGACGAGCTGTGGAGACGAGCTTGTCATGGCGACCTTCAAGAATGGGCTGGCAAATAGGAGTCTACACAAGTTGCTTCTCTGCAATCTGTCCGCTGACCTCCATGCCCTCTTCACCCAGGCGAAGAAGTTCATGGTGAGCGAGGAAGCCTTAGTCACGGTGAAAGCCGCCTCACCAGTTAAAGCCGCTCGCACTAAAGCTAGGCCCAGTGAATGGCCAAGACAGGATGAACGCCCCCAAGGGCACGACCATGATTGCCCCAGAGGGCATGACCAAGACTGCCCCAGAGGGCACGACTAGGAAGGCCCTCGAGCACAGGATCACCCCGGATCTCTGAGGGGGTTCTTCGCACCCAGGAACCCCGCTCCGAGAAGCCGGGTAGAAAGAGCGTCGGAGTTGGTGCACTACACAAGACTCAACGCCCTTGACCAAAGTGATGGTGGCAGCCCTCACGGGCTGCCTTCTCAAATACCCACCATCGAAGATGAGGATGAGGCACGGCAGAAAGAATATGCAAAAATATTTTCGGTACCACCGCGACAACGGACATGACACCGACGACTGCTTCGCCCTGAAGAAAGACATTGAGCGACTGATCCAGGGCGGTCATCTCCGGAGATTCGTCGACCCAGAGAGACCAGACCATGGGGGAAGGGCGACCGCAAGGTCTGATCAACTGATCCACGATGCCAAGCAAGTGGCCTATCATAGACCCGAGCCGATTGTGCGTGTGGATGTAATCTACGACAGGCCATCCCAGGGTGGCACATCAGCGTTGGCAAGGAAGGGGTATGCTTGACAAGTCATGACAGTGGGTGCCGGCACAGGGGCAAAGCGGAGCGGAGTGGCTCGTCCTTCCATCTCCTTCTCTGATGACGACCTGGAGTGGGTCAAGCTGTCACATGAGGATGACATCATCATCAAAGCTCTCATAGGGCCAGTGATCGTGAGCAGACTCCTGGTCGACACCGACAGCTTGTGCGACATCCTGTTCATGTCCACGATTCAGAAGATGGGGCTGGACCTAGCGGAGCTGAAGCCTTGCTTGGGCCCGATCGTCGGCTTCACCAGACATTTGGTGCCCATTTTTGGAGTAATCACCCTACCCGTCACCCTAGGGGAGAGGCCAAAGATCGTCACTCGAATGACACAGTTCGTCGTCGTCGACGTTGCCTCAGTGTAGAATGGCATCATTGAGCAGCCTTACATGACAGCCGTCGAAGCTCTCCCCTTATTGCTGCATCAAATGGTGAAGTTCCAGACTCTGAACGGAGTTGGACAGGTGCGAAGAGCCAAGAAGCTCTCCCGAAGCTGCTACGTTGGCTCCACGAAGCACAAAAACCCCGAGGAAGCCCTCTCGATCGACCACTTCGATGGTCTGGAGGACTTTGATCATCAACGACTAGCTTCAGTGGAGGACGTAGAGGAGGTTCCAGTGGCGGCAGAAGTAGACAAGACTGTGTCCATTAGCACGAAGCTGCCTACAGAGTTAAAGGAGGGGTTAGTCGCCCTTCTTAGGGAGAATGTGGATATTTTTGCATGGTCGACCACAAACATGCCCGGAGTCGACCCAATGGTAATCGCCTATCCACTTTTCTTTGATTCAGAAGCTCACCCAGTCCTGCAGAAGAAGCAGAGTGCTGGAGGGGAGAAAATGCAGGCTACAGGCGATGAGGTAGAGTGGCTACTTGAGGCCAAGTTCATCAGAAAAGTGAGCTATCTTGATTGGCTCGCTAATATGGTGATGGTAAAGAAGCCCAGCGGTAAATGGTGAATATGCATGGACTTCACTGACCTTAACAAAGCCTGCCTGAAAGATAGCTTCTCGTTGCTGAGGATCGACCATCTGGTGGACAATGCCTCCGGGTATGAGCTGCTGACCTTCATGGACGCGTTCTCCGGCTACAATCAAATCCAAATGACGCCCCATGACGAGGATAAGACGTCATTCATTACTGACCGAGGGACGTTCTGCTACACCAAGATGCCTTTCAAACTGAAGAACGTCGGATGGTGAACAAGTTTTTTTCACCCCCAGGTCGGCAGGAATCTGGAGGTCTACATCGACGATATGTTGGTCAAATCGAAGAGGGGAAAGGATCACCTCACTGACCTTGAAGAGACTTTATAGAAACCGCAGCGCTACAATCTGCGGCTCAACCTGGCAAAGTGCATATTCGGCATCCGGTCTGGAAAGTTCCTTGGCTTCATGATCATGAAGTGAGGGATCGAGGCCAATCCCGACAAGATATTTGCCCTCATAAACATGACCTAACCTAAGACAATCAGAGACCTATAAAAGCTGAACGGTCGGATCGTCGCACTGGGGAGATTCTTGTCAAAGTCTGCCGAAAGGTCCATTCCGTTCTTCAAAATTCTGCGGAAGGCCCTAAGCGAGAGGAAAGGAGTAAAGAAGGAGGTCAAGTGGGACAACTCCTACGCCCAAGCCTTCGACAAACTGAAAGCATGTCTTCAAAGCTTGCAGTTACTCGCAAAGCCGGAGGAAGGAGAGCGGCTTGGCCTCTACCTCGCCACCATTGAAGAAGCATTAAGCTCGATCTAGTCAAAGAGGAGAGGGGCATCCAAAAGCCTATCTATTATGCTAGTCGAGTGCTCCAGGAGGCAGAGAGCCTATTCCCTAACCATGACGTTTAGGAAACTCCGGCCCTACTTCCAGGCGCACTCATTCATTGTCTACACCAACTCGTCGCTCGAAAAGAACCGGAGGAGGCTGGAGAGATCAGGCCGAATGCTAAATTGGAGTGTCAAGCTCAGTGAGTTCGACATCATCTACAAGACCAGGGCAGCAATCATGGATCATGCACTAGCAGACTTCGTGTCGGAGTGCACTGTCGACGAAATTGGTGAAGCGATGCCCGACAGTCGGCCTGACACACAACAGTAGCAGCTCGTCGATGAGAATCCTCCATCAACTTCCACACAGTTCGGAGACGAGCTGTGGATCATCCACGTCGATGGATCAACCACGGGGTCGAGTAGCGGGGCTGGCATTGTAATTAAGACTCTGGAGGGAAGCTTGCTGGAGTATGCCCTCCGCTTCAACTTCTGGACAACCAACAACGTGGCAGAGTATGAGGACACCATCAACAGGCTGAAGCTTTGTAGGGTGCTTCGGGCGACAAATGTGCTGTTGATCAGCGACTCAAGTCTCGTCGTCCAGCAAATTAAAGGCAGCTTCGAAGCGAGGGAGTATCTGATGAAGCTGTACCTGAAGTGCACCCGTGTCGAACTACTCAAATTCAGGAAGGCCGCGGTCCAGCATCTCCCAAGGCCGAACAACCTCTGTGCCGATGCCCTCTCAAAGCATGCGTCCTCTTCTCTGGTTAAGATTGGAAAAGCTATCTACATTGAGAACCTTCTGACACCAAGCCTGGAGGATGGTGAGCTACTATGATTCGACTTGGAGCATTCGTGCATGAGCCCGATCGTCGCCTACCTGGAGACCAGAGCCCTACCAGATGATAGACTAGAGGCGCAAAAGTTTGAGAGGCGGGCCTTGACGTTCGTGATCTTCGACGACGTGCTCTACCGAAAGCGTCGTGTGAGGTACGATGTCTTGCCCTATCTAAAGTGCCTTGGGCCAAGGATGGCATAGGAGGTCGTCCGTGAAATCCATGAAGGGCTCTGTTGAGTATTGGACTTCTCCCTACTTGGTGTTAATGATGAGCAAACAAAAATACTTGTGATTAATCCTCTATTTGCAGTTAATCCATTGCCTAAGCATATCATGAAGATCAATTAGCAATGGATGTCACTCAAAGATCAATGAAAGCATCAAAAGTGGATTGGATGATTAAAGATGGTGATTGAAGCTCCTAGAAGACTTCAAGCTCATACTTTGGATAGAAGAGAGACTTCTACAAAAATGTAATTGTTTTATTCTCTTATAGTATGTAGCTTAGAAGTATAACTATGTTGGAGCACACACACATCTTCATTTTGTCCTAGAAAATCATTAGATCACATTTCCTTAGGCTCCAATTCATTTTACTCAAGCATATGCATGTTGTGATTTCAACAGGCGACTGTTGAGCGTTTTACAGTCGTCTGCTTAAAAACAGTCGACTGTGATTTGTTCTACAGTTGCCTGTTATGTACATACTTAATCAGTTGATATTTGGGCTTTCTAAGCTTTCACTTCTTCAGGCGACTGCTAGACATTTTACAGTCGCCTGCCTCAAAACAGTCGACTGCCTCAAAACAGTCGATTGTTATTTGTTAATCAATCGCATGTCTATCTTCAGCCCAAAGATCACTTTCAATTTCATCTGGCCAATCGACTGATGTTGTATTGACAGTCGACTGTCCAAGGCACAGTCGACTGTCAATGCTTCAACAGTCGCATGTCCATGATTACTCTGCAAAATATGCTCTCTGAAATGTTTATCATTTTAGTACCAGTCGACTGATATTGTATATACAGTCATCTGTCCATAGGAACAGTCGACTGTCAATGCTTCAACAGGCGTCTGTCTTTGATCTCTATGCAGACTCAGCTCTCGGGAAAGTTTCAGGTTTTGTGACAGTCGACTGATGTTGGTTTCACAGTCGCCTGCCTATGTCACAGGCGCATGTGTGTTCCACATTAGTTGCCTGTCCCAACATCCCAAATTTTTTTGAGATTTTCTCAGCGTATCCATATTGCGGCCAGTCACCTGTAAAAGGATTTATAGGTGCATGTTTGTTTTACAGGCACCTGTCTTCTCTTCATCAGTCGACTGTCCACGTGATAAGTTACCATTTGAATTCTCACCTACCCTCTGACACAGTGCAGAAGTCGGCTGTGTTTTGTTCAACAGTCGACTGTCGACTGTGTAAATTCTATCTGTTGGATTTTTTCTCCACGGATTTCAAAAGGGGGTTTTGGGGATTCTATTGAGGGTTTTGGAAAACCTATAAAGACGGCTTCTACTGTTCCATTGAGAGGTTACTCAACTATTCAAGCAATTCATTTTTCTTGATCAAAGCTCTCAAATCCAAAAGCCCTAGAATTCCAATCTTTTCATCTCTTGCTATCCAACCTAGAATCAAAGTAAAATCCTCTAGGAAATTGGTGGTGACAAGAGAAAGGGCTTTTCTTTCCTTCAAAGGAGACATCAACACATAACACACTTGCTCCTTCAAGTTCTACTTCAAGGCATAGGTGATTGTAAGTATTGCAATTTCAATATTTCATATATTTCGTTGTTAGATTAACTCTCGGTTTGTGAGAGTGATTTTCTTGCTTTTAAGTTGTGGGATTCAAGGGTATCGAGTGTATTTCGATTTCACTTGTAGGGTTGTTACAAGTGGGTTTAAAGGAAACCTCAAGTTAGGGTTCTAACTTGAGTATCCGATGGTATCCGGGTGGAAGGGACATAGGATTACCGGGAACAAGTCGAGAGTTGACTTGGGTAATCCGAACCCTTGAACATCCTTGTGTTAGCACTGTTTCATTTTAGAGTTTATTTACATTCCGTATTAATTGTTGGTTATGAATTTAATTTTGTGTCACCATCGTTTTAAATTGCAAAAACACTATTCAACCTCCCTTCTAGTGTTTTTCTCATAGCCAGGGACCTTACAACTGGTATCAAAGCGTTGGTTTATAGCTACTTCGTACAAAAACAATGTTCCTCCACCGACTTCGTACAACAATCATGAACGTGATGGTTCGTCGACCGTCTTCGAAGGACAATAAACGATTCGTCCTATGTGTTTCAGTGGCACGAATTTATGCTATTGGAAATGCCGGATGGAGATGTTTCTTAGGAGTGCTTCTCTTTGGAGAACCCTCCACAAGGAATACGTTGAACCCTCCGAAGCAGATTTTGACAAATGGACACCCTCCGAGAAGTCCAAAGTGAACAACACCAAGGCAATGAACGCTCTTCATTGTGCATTGGATCCAGATGAGTTCAACAAGATATGCACATGTAAGAGTGCATATCAAATTTGGAACCATCTCGTCATTACTCACGAGGGAACGAATAAGGTAAAGTTGTCCAAGTTATATGTTGCCATACGCAACTTCGATATGTTTCATATGCAGGATAATGAGAGAATTGCAACGATGTACGGTCGTTTCACCGACATCACCAATGAACTTGAAGCACTTGGACAAGTCTACACCCAATAAGAAAAGGTGCGGAAGATAATCATGGGAATGACCTCGAAATGGGAAAGAAGAGCAATCGCCATTGAGGAGGTAAACGACATGAAGAACTACACCTTGGTAAATCTCATCAGTACTCTCATGTTTTACGAAGTAAGAAAGGAGAACTGATTGAAGATTAAAGCAATGATGAACCCAACAGAGGCCAAGAAGAATGCGTTAGCATTCAAGGCTACTTCTTCATCCTCCGATAGTGAAGAATCAGAGAATGAAATGGACTTGAAAGAAATGGTGCAGATGGCGAAGACATTTCAACGCTTCTTTTGCAAAGGTAAATTTCCTTCCAAGAATAAATTTGATTCCACTAATAATACTTCATCTGTTTGTTTTAAGTGTAATAAACCGGTGCACATCAAGAAGGATTGCCCGATGCTTCGAAACAAAGAAAAGTGGAAAGCTCCAAAGTACCACAAGTCCGACAAATACAAGAAGGATAAGAAGAAAGAAATTGTCGGGACATTCGATGATTCAAGCAGAGATTCCTTAAGTGAATCCAAGGATGAAAAGGGTGAGAGTGCCCATATGTGTTTCATGGCCCGAAAAGACCCGCTTTCCGATGAGAGTGATAGCGACATCGATGAACTCGAGGTAACAATGGATGAACTTCGTATTGCTAACAAAGAATTATTTTCTAAGTATCAATCTCTTATGCTTAGATATACTTGTTTAAAGAAATCAAATGTTAGCAAGTCATCCATGCCATGCATTACCAGCAATGACACCATTGTTGATACACTTACACTTAAGAAAGCCACTTTTGTTTCTCAAAATGACATCTTGAGAAATGAGGTGAATTCCTTCAAATCGCACCTAGATTAAACTTATCCTAAGGATCGTAGTGATTTAGCTTCACAAAACACACAATTGGGTATTGAGAATGATTCTCTTAAAACCCAAGTGCACGAGCTCAAAACACGCGTATCCACCTTGGATACAAATATTTCTTATCTTAAGGAGAAATATGATCTCATGTCCTCCCAAGTTAAGAGATTTAATAAAGGGATATGGCAATTGAATGAATTGCTTCCAAACCAATTTCCGGGCACACATCGTGTTGGTCTTGGTTATGTGGACGCAAATGTATCCAAATCTCGCACATCCTATAGTGGTGTAACTATAGATTTTGTGAGGCCATCCTCCGGTGCATCCACACAAATGGTGTCAAAAACACTATTGGTAGCAAACCTACCAAGAAGGCTGCCACTTCACACTCTCCTACTTTTGGCAAGAAACCCACTACGGGTGGAAGCCAAACAAAAGGTCATGCATATATGTACACCAACACTCATACACGTAGAAATCTCCTACTTCACATGTGGACACGAATGACACATTTTATGCTCCACACCCACGGACACGTGCAAACCCACACATGAGAAATACTCATGCACGGGCTCCTACACATTCATATGTTCATGCACATCATCCTCCCATGTATGCACATCCACCACATCACATGCATGCTCCATATGTTGCATATAATATGCATGCTCCTAAATTTGCATATAACCCATATATGTCTCATGCCTATCTACCTCCATCTTCACATGCTAGATCTCATGCTCCTAGGAAGCATGCACCACATAGAACTCAACCAAATGTGCATGCAACTAGAAAAAGGACACTCAAAACATACACAATTTGGGGTCCTAAGAACACTAGCACAAATGATAGGAATGCTTATGTTAATTTTTATTTTAGTGATGTGATAAATAGTGGTAACTATGTTGGAAAGCCAAAGTCCACTTGGACTTGGTTTCTAAAGGGCTAATCCCCTTGGACCCAACACTAGTAGAATAAGGGTCTGCAGCCACAGCTAGTTGGCCACAGACAAATCCGTAGCCAATAGTAAGCTATCTGCCATGGATTTCTCCATGGCCAAATTTCCGTAGCTGACTAAAAAAAATGGCCAACGGATTATTGGCCACGGACATTTCCGTGGCCATTAGTGGACCTTCAGCCACGGATTTGTCCGTGGCCAATAATTTCCAGCCACGAATTATTGGTGAAGAAATTTTCCGTGGAAGTAACGTTTTAGCTAGGGAAATATCCGTGGCTAATAAAATTAACGGCCACAGATATGTCCGTGGACAAAGAGTTCCAGCCAAGGAATATATGTGAAGAAATTGTCTGTGGCCTTAACTTTCTAGCCAGTGATATTGTCGTGGCCCATAATAGTAACAGCCACGGATATATCCGTGACTAATAGTCAATTTCCAATCAAAAATTTTTACCCGAATTGATTGGAGCCCACGTGAGCCCCCCACGCGCAGATCGATTTCACACACACACACACACACACACACACACACACACGGAGAGAGAGAGAGAGAGAGAGAGAGAGAGAGAGAGAGAGAGTTCAGATCGATTTCAGATCACCAGGGAGGATGACGTCGACAGCCACCTTCAGCCGCCACATCGACACATCGGCAAGGTAAACCCTTCGCTAACCCCATTGATTCCGAATTTTTTGCCCTAAATGCATGCTAGAGTGGGCGGAGGGGGCGTCGGCCCCCGCCGGCACTCTAGCTCCCCTTGCCTCCTGATCTAAATGAGGAAAGCGGGAGATGGGGCGGCGGTGGTTGTCGATGCCCCCTCCAAACCCTCTATCCCCTAGTGACACTTTTTATGCTCCACACCCACGGACATGTGTAAACCCACACATGAGAAATACTCATGCACGTGCCCCTACACATTCACATGCTCATACACATCATTCTTCCATGTATGCTAATCCACCTCATGTTATGCATGTTCCATATGTTGCATATAACATGCATGCTCCTAAGTTTTCATACAACCCATACATGTCTAATGCTTATCCACTTCCATCTTCATATGCTAGAACTCATGCTCCTAGGAAGCATGCACCACATAGAAATCAATCGAATGTGCATGCAACTAAGAAAAGGACACCTAAAACATACATAATTTGGGGCCCTAAGAACACTAACAAAATTGATAGGGATGCTTAAAGTCCACTTGGACTTGGCTTCCAAAGGGCTAATCCACATGGACCCAACAAAGCTTGGGTACCATGAGCTTATGGTATATTATGTAGGTACCCAAGAAAAAGAAAGAGAGCAATAAAATTCGTATTAGCTCTAAAAGGAAAGGATGGATACTCGATAGTGTTTGCTCCAAACACATGACGGGAGATCCCACATTGCTCTCCGAAGTGATTAACATCAAGGATGGTGCAACGGTCACTTTTGGAGGTAATCAAAAGGGAACCATCATTGGAGTAAGTAAAGTTAGTGGTTTATGTTATAACCTTATCTCCATTAAAAGGGAACCTTCCAACCCACTTATTACAAATGTCTATTTAGTTAGTGGTTTATGTTATAACCTTATCTCCATTAGTCAACTTTGTGACAAGGGTTACAAGGTTAACTTTGGAGAGTGTACATGTAAAATTGTAGGCATAAAACATTTATGATTTAAGCATGCCTAAAACCATAGAACATTGCTTAGTTGCTAATACAAATGAACAACTATTATGGTATCGCCGTTTTGGTCATGTTCATTTTAAGCACTTATATAAATTAGCTAAGCATGATCTAGTAAAAGGTTTTACGAAAATTGTTTTTAGTAAGAAAAACTTTGTGATTCTTGTCAAAGAGATAAACTAAGGAAATCATCTTTCTAACTTAAAGAAGGCATAACTTCTAAGATGCCCCTAGAATTACTTCATCTAGATCTATTTGGACCAACTAGAACTGCTCTTTAGGTAATGCTCATTATGGATTAGTTGTCGTTGATGATTTTTCTAGATTTACTTGGGTTTCATTTTAACCAATAAGAATGAAGCCTTTGAAAAGTTTACTATATTTACAAAGAAGATTCAAGATTTCTTAAGATCTAGCATTATCACTAATCATAGTGATCATGGAGGAAAATTTGAGAATGAGTCTTTCACCAAGTTTTGTGATGCAACAGGATTACTCACAATTTTTCTTTTCCTCATGCACCACCACAAAATGGTGTTGTAGAGAGAAAGAATATGACCCTAATAAAGTGTGCCCGTACCATGCTCCATGATAGTCATCTTGGACTTCAATTTTGGGCGGAGGCAGAGCACACGGCATGTTATGTGCTTAATAGGATCCTAGTGAGACCCCGAATGAACAAAACTTGCTTTGAGTTATTTTATGATAAAAAGCCTCAAGTTAAATATTTTCGTGTTTTTGGTTCAAAATGTTTTATAAAGAACACTTTTGGAAACTTGGATAAATTTGAGCCAATATCTGATGAAGGAATTTTTGTTGGATATTCCCCACGTTGCAAAGCCTACCAGATATACAACAAAACCTCTTCAACGATCGAGGAATCACTACACGTATAATTTTATGAAGATTTTGATATTCCTCATGCTGTTGATGATAGTGTAGATGTTTTATGTGATTCCCTTAGTAATGTTAAAGTTAGTGATTCTATTATTGAGACTAACAATACTAATGAAATTGTTGAAGATGTTCCAAGTGATGCAGGAATTCCCAAAGTTTATCCAACCATTCGTAATCATCCACATGACCAAATTATTGGAGATATTGGTCTGGGTGTGTGAACGAGGTCAAGAATTGATCAATTCTCTCATTGTGCATTTGTTTCTACCATTGAGCCAAAGAACATCCAAGAAGCATATGAAGATAGCTCTTGGATAATTTCAATGGAAGAATAACTCATGCAATTTGAGAGAAATGAAGTTTGGGAGCTCGTTTCTCTTTCAAGTGGCCACCAAGTGATTGGGACCAAGTGGATTTTCAAGAACAAGGCCGATGAGAACGATGTCATCACAAGGAATAAAGCAAGGTTAGTAGCTCAAGACTATCGACAAGATGAAGGTATTGATTTCGAAGAATCTTTTGTCCCCGTAGCTAGATTAGAAGCTATTAGATTGCTTTAATCTTTTGCATCTTATAAAATTTTGAAGTTATTTCAAATGGATGTTAAAAGTGCATTTTAAAAGGTATTATTAATGAAGAAGTTTATGTTTCTCAATCACCTGGTTTCATTCATGAAAAATTTTCAAACCATGTTTTCAAACTTAAGAAAGCGTTATGTGGGTTGAGACAAGCTCCTAGACTTGGTATGATCGACTCAAAACCTTTCTTTTGGATTTAGGTTTTAAAATGGGTGAAGTTGATTCAACTTTTTTCATTAAAGATTAATAAAATAACATCCTATTAATTCAAGTTTATATAGACGATATTATATTTGGTTCTACTAACTTTAATCGTTGCCAAGAATTTTCTAAGTTTATGAATGATGAATTCGAAATGAGCCATATGGGTGAGCTCAACTACTTCCTTGGACTACAAATTCGGCAAATGAAGGATGGATCTTTCATACATCAAACTAAGTACACTGGGGAGCTTATCAAGTGATTTGGGATGGAATCGTCTTCAAGCAAAAGGACTCCCATGAGTACAACAACCCATCTACACAAGGATGAGAACGGAAAAGATGTAGACGTTTGTCTATATCGAGGTATGATCGGTAGCTTACTTTACTTAACCGCTAGTAGGCCCGATATCATGTTTTCGGTATGCCTTTGTGCTAGATATCAAGCTAGACCTAAAGAGTCACACTTGATTACCGTTAACCGAATTTTTTGTTACCTCAATCATTCACTAGATTATGGGTTACTTTACCCTAAGTCTAGCACATATGAGTTAATCTCATATAGTGATGATGCCTTTGCCGGATGCAAACCCGATAGGAAGAGTACAGTGGCACTTGTCATTTACTAGAAAATTCCATAGTTTCTTGGTTTTTCAAGAAACAGAACTCGATATCATTGTCCACGACTGAAGCGGAATATATTGCTGCATGTCTTATATATGCACAAGTTCTTTGGATGAGACACACACTTAAGGACTATGGTGCCAATTGTGATACTTGCCCAATCATGGTTGATAACCAAAGTGCAATTTGTCTTTCCAAGAATTCGATATATCACTCTCGTACCAAACACATAGATGTGAGACACCATTTTATTAATGATCATGTAGCTAAGAAGGATATCATCTTAGAGTATATTGAAACCCAAAAACAAATCACCGACATCTTCACTAAACCTCTTAAAGAATATTCATTTGTGAGGTTACATGGAAAATTAGGAATTATGGGTGAATCTGAATTTAGGAGTTCATACTTTCATGTTATATCTTGCGTGAACTCATATCATCATTCTACTTCTCTTGCTTTTTCAAGCTATATGTTTCACATATTTTTTTTAAGAGATGTATTTGAAATTTGATAATTTCGATTGTTTGGATTATTTTACGTGATTCGTATGTTAATCTATAATATTTTGATATTGATTTTTTGATTTGAGTTGTGTTAGAGTATAGGTCCTAGGGTGAGTTGTCTCTATCCTCTAGATTTTAACCTCATTGTGCATTTTTGGATCAGGACAGACGACTGTCATTCCTTCGACAGTCGCCTGCCCAAACTCAAATTTTCTTACTGCAGAGTGTATTTTTTTCGCATTTGCGACTGATGAACTATTTCCAGTCGACTGTCTCTGCGATAGGCGACTATATTTTGGTCATCAAGTGCATGTCCAAATCTTGAGATATCTATGTTTTATCATAATTTTTTGATTATCTGTTAGACGACTACTGTGTAAATTACAGTCGACTGTCTATCCGACATGTGACTATGAATTACTCTACAGACGACTGTCTGTCAACCCAATCCACTCTCCATCCTATCCACCAGTCGACTGATGATTGTTCATCAGTCGACTGTCAACTTTTGTGGCAGTTCGTTAATTCGATCTGAGCCGTCGATCTATCGATCCAACGGCCCAGCATCTTTTGACCCCATCTTATAAACTCGAGAACCGTCGATTTTTTCAGTTATTCTCTCTCATCTGACTCGATTTCCCTCGTCTCCCCCTTCGAATTTCAATTGTTACCGTCGATTTCTTCATCGATTCGAAGCTCTAGTCATCGATCTGCCCTCCCAATCCTCTGTCTACTAGTTCGGTTGTCTCCTTTTTCGTCGATCGTCACAGATTAGATAACTCTTTCGATTGTCGACTCGTTCGTGCCCTAGCTTCTGTCGATCAGCCCTCATGGAACCAGTGAGTCCGCCGTCCTCTAGAGAGTATTTGGAAATTTCAGTAGCTGACCCGATTCCCTCAACTACTGACGCTTAACCCACTACATCACTTGTTGACTAGCCACCCTCTCCTCCACCTTCAGCTTCGTCCGATGACTCTCTCCTCGCTCAGCTGTATGACCGAGACTCTTTGCTGGAAATGAAAGTTTCAGACTTTGATATGAAGCTTTCGCTCCTTCTAGAGCTAAACTATAAGTCGTTTCTATGTCACGGCTTTCCTATTCCGGTCGCCCGCCAGGCAATGTTTCCTCCTTCCGAGGATACTACCCATTCTACGGTCCCTCCTCCACCAAGCTTTGGGCCTTTGTCTACTGCTATATTTCCCTCTGTGCCTGATCATATGGAGCCTCCAGCTACTGGTGCATCATCATGAAAGAGGAAGGCTCATACGTATCCTACTCGTCATTCGTCCAGATTATTGTTCTGACGTTTTAGCCACCCCTCAGACTCTTCTGTCATCCAGATTGACTGATGCTACTCTGCATCGACTCAGCATAGGATTTTTTTGTGTATTATGGTTTGCGTGTCAGTTTGTATATTTGTTTTGTTTTGTGTCCTAATGTATGATGATGTATGTATGTCGTCATATACTTTTGGATGTACATGGAGTTTGTCGTTTCTTTTTGTACTCGTAATTTTGGATTATATTTATATGAAAATGTGTTTACTTCATATGCTACTTCACACTTTGTCTCATCGTTATATGTTAATTGTGTGAATTTTTGTGAAATTGTCTCTCTTTGCATGATATATTATATACATGATGTGATGTGAGACGTTTTTATCATTTAGATTGGAATGTTGGTATTGGATTCTCGTTCCTTTCGTCAACTAAGATTTCTTGTGTTTATGAGTTTTTGGTATATATATCAATGAGGTGCACCTTCGTGATTATTTTGTCTCCGATTTTATGTTGGCATCACATTTGATATAAATTCTATCTTTAGACTCTCATGATAGTTTTAGTACTTATTTAGCACGATTGTTGTTGTTATTCTACTACCACTTTTTGGATAATGCCATAAGGGGAGAGAAATAAACATATCATAATTATGTGCTAAGTAAATTCTAATTCTAAACTTGACTCTAAGATTGAAGTTGCCTTAGATTTAAGGGGAGTAAGATATAATGAACTTGAATTATAAAATCCAAGATTTCAAGATTTCAAGAAAATCATTTCATTCATTTATATCTTACATACTTGCTTCAATTGATGTATAGATGCCCTTATATACATTAACTAACTTGATTGGCATCTATGTAGGGGGAGTAATTTTTCATTAAGTACAAGTATTTATCTTTTTATGTTTGTTTGTCATCATCAAAAAGGGGGAGAATGTTGAGTATTGGACTTCTCCCAACTTGGTCTTAATGATGAGCAAACCTAAATACTTGTGACTAATCCCGTATTTACAGTTAATCCATTGCCTACGCATATCATTAAGATCAATTAGCAATGGATGTTACTCACAAATCAATGAAAGCATCAAAAGTGGAGTGGATGATTAAAGATGGTGATTGAAGCTCCTAGAAGACTTCAAGCTCATACTTTGGATAGAAGAGAGACTCCTACAAAAATGTTTCCTTTATTCTCTTATAGTATGTAGCTTAGAAGTATAACTATGTTGAAGCACACACACATCTTCATTTTTGTCCTAGGAAATCATTAGATTACATTTCCTTAAGACTCCAATTCATTTTACACAAGCATGTGCATGTTTTGATTTCAACATGCGACTGCTGAACGTTTTACAGTCACCTACTTAAACAAGTCGACTGTGATTTGTTCTACAGTCGCCTGTTATGCACATACTTAATTAGTTGATTTTTGGTCTTTCTAAGCTTTCACTTCTTCAGGCGACTGCTGGACGTTTTACAGTCGTCTGTCTCAAAACAGTCGACTATGATTTGTTAATCAGTCTCCTGTCTATCTTCAGCCCAAAGATCACTTTCAATTTCATCTGGCCAGTCGACTGATGTTGTATTGACAGTCGCCTGTCCAAGACATGGTCGATTGTCAATGCTTCGACAGTCGCATGTCCATGATTACTCTGCAGAATCTGCTCTCTGGAATGTTTATCATATTAGTGTCAGTCGACTGATTTGTATTTACAGTCGTCTGTCCATAGGAAAAGTCGACTATCAATGCTTCAACAGCCGTCTATCTTTGATCTCTTTGCAGACTCAACTCTCTGAAAAGTTTCAGATTTTTTGACAGTCGACTGATGTTGGTTTCGTAGTCACCTGCCCAAGGCACAGGAGCCTGTGTATTCCACATCAGTCGCATGTCCTGACAGTCCAAAACTTTCTGAGATTTTCTCAGCTTATCCATATTACGGACAGACGCCTGTAAAAGGATTCACAGTCGCCTGTTGGTTTTACAGGCGTCTGTCTTCTCTTCATCAGTCAACTGTCCAAGTGGTAAGTTACCGTTTGAATTCTCACCTACCCTCTGACACAGTGCCGCAGTCGATTGTGTTTTGTTCAACAGTTGACTGTCGACTGTGTAAATTCTATCCGTTGGCTTTTTTCTCCAAGGGTTTTAAATGGGTTTTTGGGGATTCTGTTTGAGGGTTTTGGGGAACCTATAAAGAGGGCTTCTACTGTTCCATTGAGAGGTTACTCAACTATTCAAGAAATTCAATTTTCTTGATCAAAGCTCTCAAATCCAAAAGCCCTAGAATTCCAATCTTTTCATCTCTTACTCTCCAACCTAGAATCAAAGTGAAATATTCTAGGCAATTGGTGGTGATAAGAGAAAGGGATTTTCTCTCCTTCAAAGGAGACATCAACACACAACACACTTGCTCCTTCAAGGTCTACTTCAAGTCAATTTCAATATTTCATATATTTCGTTGTAAGATTAACTTTTGGTTTGTGAGAGTGATTTGCTTGCTCCCAAGTTGTGGGAGTAAATGGCATTAGTGTATTTCGATTTCACTTGTAGGGTTGCTACAAGTGGGTTTAAAGGAAACCTCAAGTTAGGGTTCTAACTTGAGTATCCGGTCTTATCCGGGTGGAAGGGACGTAGGATTACTGGGAACAAGTCGGGAGTTGACTTGGGTAATCCGAACCCTTGAAACATCCTTGTGTTAAGACTGTTTCATTTTACGGTTTATTTACATTCCGTATTAATTGTTGGTTAGGAATTTAATTTGGTGTGATTGTCATTTTAAATTGCAAAAACATTATTCAACCCCCTTCTAGTGTTTTCCTCATAGCCATGGACTTTACAGGCTCTGCGGGAATCATTACGGAGGCCACACCCTGGTGCACAAGGCAATCCGACAAGGCTATTACTTGCCAACCATGGTGAAGGACGCAACCAACTATGTCAAGTAATGCAGGGAGTGCCAAAGACTCTTCAAACATATGACCACCCCGCCCGCCGATCTGATCCCAATCCTCAGCCCGGTCCCGTTTGTCAAGTAGGGTCTCGACATCCTCGGGCCGTTCCCCATGGTAGCAGGAGGAAGAAAGTTTCTCGTTGTCGCCATCGACTACTTCACCAAATGGTTCAAGGCGGAGCCGTTGGCGCACATCACCTGGGTGGACATGAAGAACTTCGTCTGGAAGTTAATTATATGCTGCTTTGGGGTACCTCGCTCTATAGTGACAACAACAGGAAACAGTTCGACTCTGTGGACTTCAGAAGCTTTTGCTCGGACTGGGGCATCAATCTACACTTCGCCTCCGTGGCGCATCCATAGTGCAATGGCCTGGACAAAGCAGTGAACAAGTGCGTCCTGGAATCCTTAAAGAAGAAGGTCAACCTCGCTCCTAGATCGTGGCCTTGATGAGCTACCTGGCAGCCTTTGGTCCAACCGCACCACATACAAAGCTTCAACCGGTGAGAGCCTGTAATGCCCGTATGGATGAAATACCGTTAGCATGTGTGCGTATAGTAATTTTGTTGTGCGTATAGTAATTCATACAAGTAGGGCTACCAGGTGACTATGATAAGCTCGGATATGTAAGTGAATGCGTGTGGTTGGATAGACTATTGCTAGCATGCAAATAGTGTTTCTTAGCGTGCTTGGCGTTTTTCGCTGGCAAGTGTGTAAAGTAAAACGGTATATTCATGATAACTGGTGATGTTGGGATAGCTATTCATGAATGATATTAATAATAGTGAAGTTTGGTTGTTGTTTTTGGTAATGTTGTTGCAATTTTTGGTATTAGTACTTTTATTATTGACGATGTTGATTCCTATTATCATTACTATTGTAAGGGTCTGAGTTAATTTTAGTAGCTAGCTAGTGTGGGTTGTTGAGCTTGGTGTTTGGGCTTGATGTTGGGCTTGAATATGAGATGAGAAGAAGGGGATGAGATATTTTCTAATAGAATGGCAAACTTGTAAATACTTAGAACCCTACACTTAATTCTTTCTTCCATTTTCCTTTCCCCATTTCTTCTCCCCCAAGCACCAGCCGAAACCCCATAGCCATGGCCGAAATACCCCCTTCATGCTGTCGGATTTTGGGAGATTGGAGGAGAAAAAGAAGATGAAGAAAGAAGAGGAAGAAGAGAAGAGGTGAAACCCTAAGCCCAACCTCTCCTTCTACCCTCCATCTTCTCCAATTTCCCATCACTCCATGGCCGAATTTCCCCTTGGCTGGCCGAATTCCTCCCCAGGCCGAAACTTTCCAGGGTCAGGCCGAAATTCTAGAGCAAGAGAAAAGGAATGGAGAAGAAAAAGAGAAGAGGAGAAAGTTAGGGTTTGGGATTTCTTGGGAGCTTGATGAAGATGGAGGAGCTTCATGAAATTGAAAGAGAATTAGGGCTTGAGCTTGGAATTGGAAGAGGATCTTTGCATCTTGGATGAGGTAGGAGTCCAATCCTTACTCATATGTTTGATTTCTTTGCATTTTTAGGATACAGTTTGCAATTTTAGTAGTTTTGTTGAAATTTCTTGATATGGAGCATGCTTGGTTGAATCCATTTGAATTATTGAATTATCTGATGCTATGATTTTGCCCCTTGATGTATTAGAGTACCTTGTTTCAATAGAAATGTGTAATTGTTCTCATTTTGCGATATGGAAGCTTGTTATTCAATTTTATTTGTATGGGAAAATACTAATGAGGTGAAACTGCTCTCTTTTGGGGATGTAGGAAAATTATTATTCAAGTATTCATTTAGGAATGTTGGGATGTATATTTAGTAGGGAATGTTTCTCATTTGGAAATTGTCGTCATCATTTTAACATATTGGAAGCTTAATTAAGAAGAGAGTATGCCTTGCCTTTGGGTCGCTACATCAAATTGTGAAATTAATTACTCGTGATGCATCTTGTTGATTTTATATGACGTGTGGAACTTGATGATGCCTTAATTTAGTCTCATGATGCTCTTGATTGCCTTGTCCCCACAATTGTGTGAAATTGCTCTCTATTGAATGTTGAAAGCTCTAGATTAATTACGTTGAATTGTTCTTCAAGTTCAATCTTCACAAATCAAATTGGATCGCCTCCATTTTGGCCTTACTCTCAAATGTTGACATGTTAGGGCGTTGGAATTTATTAGGAAATGTTGGGATGATATTTGAATTATTTGATGCAATAGCAATAATTATGTTCCATGACGCTCGGATGATTTGTTTCAATAAGTATGCAAAATTGCTCTCATTTTGAAACATGGAAGTTTTATTATTTTTTCTCCTTGCAAGAGAAGATGCAATTGCCCCCTTTATGATATTAATCTCATTTTGGTTCCATTGCGTAAAAGAAATAGACCTTATTTTGGTATATTGAGTAAACGTATAAATTGCTCTCTTTATGAATGTTGGAAGTTTAATTAGTTAAACTTCTTGGTATGGAAATGTGAATTGGCTTATAATGAAATGAGTTGGGTAATGTGTTGCCAAGATTTAGATTCATGATGCAATTGGTTGATTAAATGAAATTGCTCTTCTTCGATTATATTGACTAAATGAAATTGTTCTCCTCTCATTACATTGAATGAATGAAATTGCTCTCATTTTGGCTTGTTGGAAATGATTTACTCAATTTAATTTGCATTGAATGAGGTTCATTTAATTGCATGAAATGAAGTTTATATGGAATGTAAATGAGATGGGAAATTGGCGGTGTGGTGTTGGATACACGTGGAATATGGAATGTGTGACATGGTCACGTTAGGACACGAGGTGGAGTGCACGGGCATGGACAAAGTGTCGCGGTAGGAGGCGGGTGAATACGCCGTTGGTCACCTCTTGATCCATTAGGTGACTCCACGTTGATAACGGAGTAGAATCATTTGCGCGTGCACGCCGGCTCACTCACGGGATCCCCATTGCATTGCATTGCATCGCATTGTTTGTGATTCATATGCATCATGTCATCATTGAGCATTTGGGTGATTGGAGGTTAGATTTATGTGATTGTTATTTTATGGGAATGAAAGTTGCCATGAATACTTTATGTGTTGAAATGGTTGTATGTTGGAAAGTGTGCTATTTGGTTGTTGCTAGTGGACGAATTTGGGTTGAAGTTGTGTTCCCTTCTCTTGAACTAGAATGTTGTTGTTGATGTTATGTTGTTGTTGTTATTCTTGTCGTAATAGTTGTTGTTTTTCGTGTTACTGTTGACGTTATTATTGATGTCTCAACTTAAGGGCAAGATATTATTATTCACACCTCCCTTGACTACAGCTAATCTTATTGAGAACCCATGTGCAAGTGGGCACCTTTGTGTCGTTAGTCCTTTTCATTGGTTTAAATTAATGGGAACCTGGAAATCCTTAGTGAATTATAGGCAAATTGCCCTCTTTTTCATGCAAATTGTGATCCTTATCAAAGTTGATGCACTTGTTATCGCTTGAATGAATTAGTTATGCTTTAGTTGGTCATTTCTTCTTGGATCATGTTTGAGTTACTAACTTCATGACAAATTGTGTTAATGAGAGTATAGTTGCGTACTCTCCATTTTACGTGTAAGAATGGTTGCTAATAAGAATGGTTGCTAATTAAACTTGTCCATGAGTTTGATGGAATATGAGTTTGTTTGGAATTTGTTGGGAAACTTGTGAAGTTAGTGAATAAGACGTTGTAAGTTGCATTTCCTACATCAAAGATATTAAAGTGGATTATGTTGGTTCTTAATTTTAATGCAAGCCCATTCCTTCAAGGCGCTTCTCTTATGATTCTTGATCATTGTTATATTTTTCTTATGAATAAAGCAGGTCTCTTTGAAATATTATTTATGTTGTATCTGGAAAAGATTGGAAAATACAAGAGAAACTCTGCCGAAATTTTTTTAAAACAGTTCCATGTTTAAAAGAAAACCCATTTGAAAAATAGATGAAAGAAAATTAGTAAGAAGGTTTGACAACTTTCAAGTTTATTATTATTTATGTCGATCATAACTTAATGCAAATTTCCCTAGCCGTATAAAGACCTTATGTTTGGGTAGAACGGGTAAGGTTCCATTGCATAGTTAAGCTTACATGTTAATAACGGCTTATGGAAGAGATGCATGGTGTAAGCAAGATATAAGGGGATCGAGTATTGTTGCGTTCTTGTACTTGATAAGTCATAGTCAATCCTCTATTTGTAGCATTCACTTTGTTTTGCAGGTTATCCTTGCCGCAGGTACGTGTCTTGTTAACGATACCATTAACTTTTTTTTCAGTGAATTTGTCATGATGTGCCATGAGTTATTTTTAGTTGTTGCATTAGTGCCTTGCATGCTTTTGCTCCATGTGAGTTGGGTTTGGACATCCTACTGGGTCACGCTGTGACGTGTCCCGTTATTTTTTTCAGGTGTTGGATCTTGGAGTCAGAAGCCACGAGCCCAGTTGGTTGGATTTGGGTGTGGGGGTGAGCGTAAGAGAGTTTGGGCGGTGTTATTGTACTCTAGTAATTTGTGGGATCATGTTGTATATATGAGACATGTATTGATGATGTTAACTTCGGTTAGTCGTGTGTTTACATGTATCATTGGTTTAATTATATTCCCAGGTTGAGATGTTGTCCCTTTGAGTTTTGTATTTGTTATCTGGAATGCTACATGTACTCTCCATCAGTGCGCAGTGGGCCTGCCTGTGTTTTTGAAACTTTGCACTTCCTTCGTAACACCTGCATCTTTGGAAATACCTGATACAGATTCGTACTTATCGGGTATCTCAGGGAGCGGGGCGTTACAGAGCCCCTTCATGCTAGCTAATGGGACGGAGGCATTCGTCCCAATAGTAGTCGGCGAAGAGTCCCTCCAGCTCCAGCACTTCAATGAAGAAGTTAATGAAGAAGGCCTCGACATCATTATCAAACTCGTCGATGCGGTAAGGGATCATGCACTAACAAATCTAATCAAGCACAGCCAAAGGATGGCGAGATACTACAATTTTCACGTCAGGAAATGGAGCTTCAGAATCGATGACCTCGTCCTCAGGGACGCTACTTTTCGAACCGAGATCGACCGCCGGGGAAAGCTCTCCACAAAATGGGAAGGCCCCTACACCATAATAGACGTCGTGGGACCGGCGACCAACATTTTGGCGACCATGAAGGCGAGGAGCTATCCCACCCTTGGAATGCCGAGCATTTAATCAAATACTTTCAATAAATGCACTTCCTTGTACATTCAATGAATATTTTTAATAAATTTCTATGTTTGTACACTCAATGAGTTGCATGAATCTAAAATTCAGCCCTCCTCTAAAACTAAGAGCGCCATAGTGAAGGTCGGCTATACATTCGGAATCCCAAGCCTTCGCGAGACGACCCAACAGAGACCGCAGGGTTGGCTTCGGCCCATCTACAGCCCTCTACGATCTCCAAGGTAGCTTGCCACCAGAACCGGAGCGGACATGCGGGGTCGACGAGGGCTCGCCCAATACCCTCCCGATTTCAGAGGATGCAGGGTCGGTGACGGCCCAATACATGCCTCCCAAAGACCTCCGGGGTAGCTCACCTACCAACAGAGGCCGTGGGGTTGGCTTCCACCCCCCTCTCTACGACCTCCGGGCAGTTTGCCACCAGAACCAGAGCAGACATGCAGGGTCGGTAATGGCCCAATACATGCCCGATTACAGAGGATGCGGAGTCGGCAAATGCCCAATACCTGCCCTCTGAAAGACCTTCGGGGTAGCTCGTCCACCAACAGAGGCCGCAGTGTCGGCTTCGGCTCATCTGCACCCCCTCTCTATGACCGCCGGGGCAGCTCACCACCAGAACCAGAGTGGACATACGAGGTCAATGACGGCCTAATACCCTCCCAATTACATAGGATACGGGGTCGGTGACGGCCGAATACCTGCCCTCTCAAAGACCTCTAGGGAAGCTCGCGAACCAACAGAGGCCGCGGGGTTGGCTTCAGCCCATCTGCACCCCCCTCTCTATGACCTCTGGGGCAGCTCGCCACCAGAACCAGAGCGGACATGCAGGGTCGGCGACGGCCTAATATCTGCTCAATTACAGAGGATGTGAGGTCGGCGACGGCCCAATACCTGCCCTCTCAAAGACCTCCGATGCAACTCGCCCACCAACAGAGGCCGCGGGATTGGCTTCGGCCCATATGCACCCTTCCCCCTCACTACGACCTCCGGGGCACTCGCCACCAGAACCGGAGCGGACATACAGGGTCGGTGATGGCCCAATACCTGCCCGATTATAGAGGATTCGGGGTTGGCGGCGACAAATAGCTACCCTCTTAAAGGCCTCCGAGGCAGCTCGCCCACCAACAGAGGCCGTGGGGTTGGCTTCGGCCCATCTGCACCCCCCTCTTTGTGACCTCCAAGGCAGCTTGCCACCAAAATCAGAGCAGACATGCGGTGTCGACGATGGCCCAATACCCGCTCGATTACGGAGGATGCGGGGTCGGCGATGGCCCAATACCTGCCCTCTCAAAGACCACCAAGGTAGCTCGCCCACCAACATAGGCCGCGAGGTTAGCTTCGGCCCATCTGCACCCCCTCTCTACAACCTCCGGGGTAGCTCACCACCAAAACCAGAGCAGACATGCGGGGTCGACGACGACCTAATACACGTCTGATAATAGAGGCCATGGTGTTGGCTTCGGCCCATCTGCACCCCCCTCTCTACGACCTCTAGGGTAGCTCGCCACCCAAATCGAAATGGACATGTGGGGTCGACGACGGCACAATACCCACCTGATTACAGAGGATGCAGGGTCAACGACAGCCCAATACCCGCCCTCTCAAAGACCTCCAGGGCAGCTTGCCCACATCAGAGGCCCGGAGCGACAATGTGACTCCACTTCTCCTCGACCTTAAGCTTGTCCGTGCTGAATGTTGGGGGCATACTCATACAGACATAGCACAGAACAAACAAGGCAAATAAACAACAGCGATAGCAAGCCAAAAATTTCAATTTCATTTCATTTAAATATTTACACTACATGTTTACAACAAAAAAAGAACTCCAAGCTAGGCCTCAGGGCCGGCTATACATCGACGTCCCAGCTTACGGTGCCTCAACTCGGTCACTGCCCTCTTGGCATCCACCTGCCGAGACCTGGGAGTCCGCTTGGTTGCCCCCTGATCACCGCCAGTAGAGTCTCCACCTCCTCAACCTTGGCAGCATAGGAAGCCTCTGCCTCGTTGTCAGAGGCCATCAACAAGTGTGAGAAGTCGATCTCTAGGTGGGGGTAGAGCTTCTCCAACCTTGCCTTGGCCCTCTCGAGGCCGGCCTTTAGACCGTCGTCGAAGCCATCCGTCCTCATCGCCGTTAGAGCGGGGACGAGCTCATCGGTCTGGTACCGACAGACTGGTAGAGCCCTGACCTTGATCAGGTCGACCTTCGAAAGTTCTGAAATCCACAGCTCCAGCTCGGTGGTCTTCGCGCAGCCTCCTCCTTCTCCAAGGCCAGAAGCTCCTCGACAGCGACCCTCCGGGCCTCCTCGTCACAGATCCTCCCCTCCAGCTCTGTAATGGCCTTGTCCAGCTTGACAGTCTCATCCTTCTGGGTCAGATAATACCCTTGGACTTTCTTTAGCTTCTCGGTGATGACTTTAGCTTTGCCTCAGTCACCTTCCTTGCTAGGACAGACTCGGCCTTGCCTGTCGCTGACGAGTGTGGCTGGAGGGACACCCGCGCGGCCATCGCTTACAGATGACACCCAAAGGCGTAAGTACAAATGACAAAGAGGAAGATCAGCGAGGCAAATAAAGGGGGCGATGAACCTGCACGCCATGCCAGATGGCCATACCGCAGAGGCACTCTGCGTCCACATTGACAAGGGGCTCTCAATCCTTCGGCAGAGTGCTGTTCTCGCCAAACAGGCCGCTACCCCGGCCTCATCAAAGACTGACTTGTGGACGCCCATTGGGTAGCGCGGCCCGACGAACTTCTCCAGAGCGAGGGCGAGGAGATCCTCCTTCTGTGACTTGAAGGTCACGAGCGCTGCTTCACAGCTCGGGGGGACTGGCTTCCCAAGCCCAGATGACGTGCACCCGTAAGGCCAGCGCACAGATGGAGCCCAGCTTACTGTGGTCGGCCCAGCCTGAGGACAAGGAGGGGCGGCCGAACTGACGGGGATGGCGGCGATCGACGGGCCCTGCGACCCGACAATAGTGAGGACGGTCTCAGGCTCGGTCGGGTCGAGTTCGATGAATCCTCCCGACGCTGCCTTGCTTGTACAGGAGGTGTGAGCGACCATCGCAGGCTCTTTCCTCTGTTTCTTTCTCCGCTCCTCCTTCTCGGCTCGAGCAGTGGTGACCACCTCTTGACTGTGCTTCTGCCTGGCCGTTGTCGAGCTCCTGGGTGCGGACTGCTTGCTCTTGCCCTTGGTCAGCAGCTGCTTTGATGATGCCTTCCTCGGCATTCTCATGACCTCCTCCATTGACAGACTCATGGTCGCGCCTGCAAAAAAACAGATCAGGGTGAGCATATCAGAAGTGGATGACTAAGATCGAAGTACCTTTGAGCCAAACATGCTGGAGGAACTGCTTGTCCTCGATCAGCTCCTTCAACGCCCTATTCTCCCTGGGGATCTCCTCTAGAATTTTAGTGCTCTCAAGGTCGCTCCCCTCAAAAACCACTTCGGCATTCGCTGAGGGATTCAGAGTCTCCCAGTTTGACCTCAGAGCCAAGTCCATTGGCATCGAGACGAATACAAACCTCTCATTCCAGTCCCTTACTTTGCCCGACAGCTCGAAGACGAGAGGCCGACCACTCCTTGTGCAGATGTAGTAGTACGTCCTCTTCCTCTTCGCCTCAAAAAAGTATTGGAAGAGCAGCAGACTTACGCAGCTGGCGAAGCAGAGAACGAGGAAGCCGACCATCGAGCTGATGGAGTTCAGCATCAATTGGAAGAGCGGGAGTTCAAGGAAGTGGAGGATGAGGAGAAAGAAGGGATGGAGCCGGAAGCGAAGCCCCAAGGCGAAGGTTGGGTAGTATACGTCGACCTCGTTATCCCTTAAGGAGCAAACCCACTCGCTGAGTTCGGGGAGGCGAACTGTGTAGGGGGATGGATGAACTTGGAGCAGATCTCAGGGATAGCAGAGGGTAATAGTTGGAATATCTGGGACAGGATTTCAACAGGAACCACAGTCGTGACAACGCCGCTGCTGGCGACCTTGGAGGCAGACTTGTGTGCCTTTCCTTTCTTGGGGTCCCTCTTGATCCCCGACGACGAAGCGGCGGCATGCCGGCCACCATATCTCCCTCCCGCTCCTCCAGCCAAGACATCGACAGTACCTCCGATGCCATCGGATCCGATTCAGCGACATCACCCCCACTAATCTCGCCGAACTGTGGCTCAACGTAATAATTTGAAGCAGAAGAAGCAGACGAAGGCATTGGATGGTTTGAGAGAGTACCTAGAACAGAGAAGATGACCAGAGCTCCGATGGTTTCGAACGGATGATGACAGTCGATGGCAGCTACTCTCTGCAACGAAGAGGATGAATTCGAATTTTCGAAAATTCGAGTGAAAGTTCTCTCCTGATGCCCCTCTGTCTCTATTTATAGGAAGGGTCGGGCGATCTCAGCCATCGGACGTGGGCCACATGGCGAGATCTGAGCGGGACTGGGCCGGCGCCTCGAATTCTCCCCCCAATCACGTCAGTCACACATCACGTTCTGAGTGGATGGAAGCCTCGAATTCTCCCCGCCTCTGAATCATCATCATGACTTTTGAGATCCGACAGTCAGATCAAATTGAATACCGTCAACCGGTCCCCAATCGATGCAAGTGTGACACGTCATTCGAGCTGAGCCGAGCTTGTCGCTTCGAGCTGAAATGATGGGGAAATTGTTACGACCTTGAGGCCAACCTGATCACTCCTTATTTTACACCTTTTTCCCGCATGTTTGCATGCCATTTAGATCGCCCAAATCATGTTTTTCACGATATATCGACGATATTGCGATGCTTTTCACGATTTGTTGTTTTTGTCGCATTTCAGGTGATTTGGCACGATTTGGATTGATCTCGAGATGCGCTTACTCCAGATGGTCACCGACGACCTCCCCGATGGGTATTTTGCTGTTGGAGAGGAGCGGAAGAAGAACGGACGTCGCAGGAGCGACGAGGAGGCCAAAACAAGCAGTTTGGGCATGTTTTGTGTCCCACTCGGCCGAGTGAAGGAGTCACTCGGCCGACCAGAGAGACACCGCTCGGCCGACCAGAGCAGACACGATTCATACATGCACTCGGCCGACCAGAGAGACACCGCTCGGCCGACCAGAGCAGACACGATTCATACGTGCACTCGGCCAAGCGACGGATACCACATCGGCCGAGTGACGAGACCCCGTCCGCCCGAGTGGCGCCCAGACGAAGCCCTTCAAAAATCTCCAAGTTACTGTTTTTCGGCTGCCTGAGCTTCAGAAGATCCACTCGGCCGAGTGGATAATCCCGTCCGCCCGAGTACCATGAAGCCATCGGCCGAGTGACGACAACTCACTCGGCCGAGCCGCCCCCGAAGTGAAGACCCCTGAAGATCGAGACTTACTGGAAAATTACAGGGTTTTCACTCGGCCGAGCGACTTTTGTCACTCGGCCGAGTGCGACGCGCTGCCTGTAGCGGAAATTGCGGAAAACAGGCTGCGCAGGGGTATTTTGGTCACAGTTTTTGGACGATTTTGGGGGCTATTTAACCCCTGTTTTTACCCTAGTTTCAGGAGCCTCTCTCTTAGATTTTTTGCAGCTTTTTAGATTAGCTTTTTAGTTTTATTCTTGTGATTGAAGAGGAGACAAAATTGGATTTTTGTTGGATTAATTGAAGAACTCCATTGGTTTGCTTTTCTCTTCTCTAAAAATTCTATTTTTATTGCATATCTCAATATTGTGATGAATTCTATTGCTTATTTCATTGATTATTTTTGTGATCTTTCTATGAATTGTGAGTAGTCGCCACGTCTTAGGGCGTGGGGATGAACCCTACAAGCCCTATTTCACAATTGTGAAGAATTGGTAGAAATTTCGTTAGAATTGCTATTAGAGATTAGATTGGGATCAATTTACTACGGATGGCTAGGAATTCACATCGATTGGGATTTGCAAGAGATTGGATCCCAATTCGATAGGAAACCCTAGAAATCCGAATTGGGTTGGAATCGAATTTCCGTAGTATCGGTTTGCAAGAGATTGGACCGATACTAGGGTTTCCGGTTCCAATTCCGCGCCAATACCTGTTTGCAAGAGATTGGACGGGTAGGAACTATCCCAAACTAGGTCGTGGGCCGAGTTTGCAAGAGATTGGGCTCGGTGCACGATTGAACGATGATGTTGATCCTAATGCTAGCTTCCCTAGGCTAGGGTTTGCAAGAGATTGGACCCGAGCCTAGGATAGCTATAGACCGGCAACAGCGCGAGAGTGTGAGCTTGGTTCTACATTCAGTTGCAACTAGTTCATCCAAAATCTTATTCTAGCAACTTTGATACCAATGAACCACTTTTACGAAATACGGTGAGTAGCGGGAATTCCCCATTCCATAGACGTTCTTTATTTGATTTGATATTTCCGTACTTTGTCTGACGATTGTGACAGGATCGCCAAAGGCAAATTTCTCTCTTCTTAAATAGCCAGGTTGATCGGAACAAGCACGGTCATTCGTCCTCCCTGTGTTCGATAACCCGCTCGCTGCTACACCGTGCACTTGCGGTAAAACAACAACCGTTCTTTTGGGTTACGTCCCGGAGCGATCAAGTTTTTGGCACCGCTGCCGGGGAAGGCATTTTGACGGTGTTCGTCATCGACCACCCGGTTACTTCTTCTCTCTCTCTTTCTTTACTTTCCTCTATTTGCATAATCTCCCTGTATTTTGCATAAGGTCTTTACAGGAAGAATGGAGGATGCAATGTCAACAATAGAACTCAGTCAGGAAGACTATGACTCCTTCACAGACCTCCTTAAGGAGCTTGTCGATGAGGTCCACGCTACCGGAGCTTTTGCTATCGACATCAAGGACCCTGACGAGCAACTGTTTGCTAGTTTTGTGATGGACCAAGTCTCCCCGGAGGGGACTATCGGAGGCAACGTCAGAGTTGATGTGATGGACGACAAGCTATATTTCGAAGACGGTAGAACAAGTGTCGAGGATCACTATACTTCGGGAGGATCTTCAGAGCAAGCCATCGTTCAGGGAGTTACACCCCCTGACACTTACCCTTGCTTCTACGAGTCGTCTGATGTGTTTCTTGATTCCAGGAACGAACCGGAGCCGAGTGAAAGCTCTGATGACGCTAGCACAGAATCGGAGCGCGCCTATTTCGATGCATTGTCCTCACTAAGCAGTGAGTCTGACTCTCCACAAGAGAGCGCGCCACCTGAGCACGAGCTAGACCCGGCTGACAAGGAAGAAACCAAACTCATGCGAGCTGATGAAGTAGAGGGAGCGGCGCCTCTTCAGGTAGAACTTAAACAATTACCTCCGAATCTAAGGTACGCCTTTTTGGGTAACAAATTAACTTTCCCGGTGATAGTAAACTCCCACCTCACGCCGGACCAACTTGAGAAACTCCTAGACGTTCTTAGGAGCCACAAGGATGTCCTTGGGTACACTATCTCCGATCTAAAAGGGATAAGCCCTAGGCTTTGCACGCATAGGATCCATTTGGAGGATACTGACGCCACCTCCATAGAGCCTCAAAGGCGGTTAAACCCTAATATGAAGGAGAGGGTTAAAAAAGAAATCCTAAAGTTGCTAGAAGCCGGTATAATTTATCCTATCTCGGACAGTAGGTGGGTTAGCCCCGTTCACGTCGTCCCCAAGAAAGGGGGGATGACTGTCATAAAAAATGAAAAAGGTGAGCCCATTTCTACGCATACCGTCACGGGATGGCGAATGTGCATTGACTATAGGAAACTCAATAAAGCCACCCGAAAGGACCATTACCCATTGCCCTTCATTGATCAAATGCTTGAACGCCTTGTAAAACATAAATACTTTTGCTATCTAGATGGGTATTCGGGATTCTTCCAAATCCCTTTGCACGAAGATGACCAAGAGAAGACAACTTTCACTTGCCCCTATGGCACCTATGCCTACCGTAGGATGCCATTTGGCCTTTGTAATGCTCCCGCCACCTTTCAGAGGTGTATGACATCCATATTTTCCGATTACATTGAAAATATTATGGAAGTTTTTATGGATGATTTCTCGGTTTATGGAAGTGAGTTTGACTCTTGCTTGGAAAATCTTACTAAAGTCCTAAAAAGGTGCCAACAAAACAATCTCACTTTAAATTGGGAGAAGTGTCACTTCATGGTCACGGAAGGTATAGTCCTCGGGCACCTTGTTTCCTCGAGAGGAATTGAGGTAGATAAAGCAAAGATTGAGGTAATCGAAAAACTTCCTCCTCCTATTAATGTCAAGGGCATTAGAGGCTTCCTTGGTCATGCGGGGTTTTACCGTCGCTTCATCAAGGACTTTGCCTCAATTGCCCGACCACTTACTTCCTTGCTCGCTAAAGATATTCCTTTTGTTTTTTCAGGAGAATGCTTGCAAGCCTTCAACACCTTGAAGGAAGCACTAGTCTCCGCGCCCATCATACAACCACCGGATTGGAGCCTTCCTTTTGAGCTAATGTGTGATGCTAGCGACCAAGCCATTGGAGCGGTGTTGGGACAAAGAAAAGATAAGAAGCTTCATGCGATATACTATGCGAGCAAGACATTGGATGACGCGCAGAAAAACTACACAACTACCGAAAAGGAGCTTCTAGCGGTCGTCTATTCCATAGAGAAGTTTCGCTCCTACCTCCTCGGTTCCAAGGTGATTGTCCACACCGACCATGCGGCATTGAAGTATCTTTTAAACAAGAAGGAGGCCAAACCTCAGTTGATTAGGTGGATACTCTTGTTGCAAGAATTTGACTTAGAGATCAGAGATAAGAAGGGTACGGACAATGTCGTGGTGGATCATTTATCTAGGCTCATTCGCGACAAGGAGGATGAGAGTTTGCCTATCGACGACACATTTGTGGATGAGAGGCTATATGCCATAAGGACCGGTGAAGTACCTTGGTACGCGGACTTCGTCAACTACTTGGCTTGTGGAATTAAACCGCATGGGATGCCCACGCATCAAAAGAGGAGATTTCTGCATGAGGTCCGTAGCTATTTTTGGGAAGATCCATACCTTTTCAAGATATGCAAGGATGGCGTCATTCGGAGGTGTGTTTCTAAAGAGGAGGTGACATCCATCATTTTGCATTGCCACGGTCTACCATGCGGAGGACATCATGCCGCCTCTAAAACTACCGCTAAGATTTTGCAGAGCGGGTTCTTTTGGCCGACAATGTTTAAAGACACCCACGACTTTGTAAAGGGGTGCGATAGATGCCAACGGACCGGGAATATCTCCAAGCGCAATGAGATGCCAATGAGGCCCATCCAAGAAATTGAGCTTTTTGATTGTTGGGGAGTAGACTTCATGAGACCATTTCCGTCGAGCAATGGCAACAAATACATCCTATTGGCCGTCGACTATGTTTCCAACTGGGTGGAAGCAATCGCCACCCCTACTAATGATGCAAGGGTCGTCTCCAAGTTCTTCAAGCAAAATATCTTCCCGCGCTTCGGAGTGCCTCGCACCTTGATAAGCGACGGGGGGAGCCACTTCATAGAGAACAAGTTTGAAGCCATGCTAAAGAAGTACGGGGTAAATCATAGAGTTGGCATGGCATATCACCCCCAGACAAGCGGCCAAGTGGAAGTCTCAAATAGAGAAATTAAGCAAATTCTCGAAAAGACGGTGGATTGATCTAGAAAGGATTGGTCAATGAAGCTAAACGATGCTCTATGGGCATATCGCACGGCCTTTCGCACTCCCATAGGCACCACACCGTTCTGACTCGTTTATGGGAAAGCTTGCCACTTACCGGTAGAGTTGGAGCACCGCGCATATTGGGCCATCAAAACCTTTAATTACGATTACAAGAGTGCGGCGGTGAGGCGACTCTTGGACATCAACGAGCTTGATGAGATAAGAAGAGACGCCTACGAAAGCTCAAGAATTTACAAAGAAAGGACCAAGATTCTCCACGATGCCCGCATAACTGTCACGGATTTCAAAGTAGGAGACAAGGTCTTGCTCTATAATTCCCGGCTCCGACTATTTCCCGGTAAGTTGAGGTCACGTTGGTCCGGACCTTTCACCATCAAGCACATACAACCGGGAGGAGCTTTCGAGTTGGAAAGCAAGGACGGTTCCACATTCAAAGTAAATGGTCAGAGACTCAAACACTATTCCGAGGGAGTCCCGACGGGCGAAACCAATAGAATATATTTTCTTAGGGGACGGCCGGATGATCGATCATACCTCCTTGATGAGGTAATAGAAGAGGCGATCCCCCACTCGGTTGGCGCTCTTTTCGATGAGGATTTTGATGAAGGCCCGGATTTAGGCCAAGATGAGAAAATAGATGATTCCCCCGACCTCTCCACTGAAAATGATGAAGGCGACGCTGATGTCGCAAGGATTCGAGAGCTCTGCAAGCTCTCGAAACAAAAGTCTCCGAAGAAAGCTCCGCCGCTACGAAAATCGGCGCCACCGGTGAAGCCGTTGACCGAAGCAAACGCTAGCTTGGGGGAGCCTCCCCCCAACACTATTCGAGAGAGAGACAACCGCGGGAGAACACGCCACCGCAACTTCCGAATCCAAGCGTTCTCCCCGGAAAGTTTGATGGGTGCATCTCATATGCACCAAACATCCCGCATTAATTGAAAATCATAGGGGGTCGAGCTCACGACCTTAAACGAGCGCTTGTCGGGAGGCAACCCGACGGTTATTGCTTTATTTTTACTTTTTCTTTATTTTTGTTTTAGAAATTTTTAGTGTTTTGAGTCGTTCGCCCAAAAAATTTGTGATAACGGGTCCTATTTTTCTTGACAGGAGAGGAGATAGGTAAATCCATTATGAGGAGGATGAACGAGACGACGAGGAGCGCCCCAGGAAGACGCTCGATGCTTAGGAGTAAGATGAAATCGACTGGAGAAAGAAAGACGGAGTTTAGAGCCCAAACAAAGACAAACAGCAGAGAACAGGGTTCACTCGGCCGAGTATACTACCCACTCGGCCGAGTACACAAGTTCGTCCGGCCGAGCCGCTCACGAACGAGGGAAGTCTGCTGTACCCAACTCTCTGTTTATTTCCTTGATTTCAGTATAACTGCTACTCGGCCGAGTATATATTTTCACTCGGCCGAGTAAAACGGATACGCTCCTAGGGCGAGTCTTGCCGAGTAGCTTGAGCCACTCGGCCGAATGGACTTACTCCACTCGGCCGAGGCTGGCAAAGCCACTCGGCCGAAGCGTAAGCGAGGAGGATATTTCCATTGATCCCACTCGGCCGAGTGACATAGTCACTCGGCCGAGTCGTAACTTTTACTATATAAGTGGCCGAGGGGGGGCACGTTTTTCAAAACGCAAAAAACCCAAAACCGCCCGACCCTTCAGCTTCCCTCGCCCGACCCTCGCTCGCTCGCACCCTCACTCGCCCGGTCGACCACCGCCGCGCCGCCGCTCGGCCAGCCACCGCCGGCCGAGCACCCGCCGCGCCTCGCCCGAGTCGCCGCCGGCGGCCGCCGCTCCGACCACCTCCGGTATCGCCTGATTCGCCCTATTTCTCCTCTTTTTGTGTGTTTTTCGAGGATCCATGTATTAAACAAACCCCAAACCCTAATCAATTTCTATATCTATCTATTATACCCCTAATGCTCCATACGTTTTGAATATTACCCGCTGATATCGCCATTTCATGCGCAGGTTGTTTTTGGGAGCTTAGGGGAGCCCCGGGGAGCTTATACGGACTGATTTGGGCTTCGCAGAGGCGCTGACTTCACACGCTTCCATTATCTTGCACTCGCGGCGTGTCTGGGTATACTCCTTCCATTCTTTTGCACACGCCGCACTTTTTACACTTTTGGACACGCGCTCGGGGCCGATATGCCGCCCCGGACACGGCGCGGTCGAAGAGAGCTTCCGCCAAGCGGAAGCGGTCGGATGACGCCGGCCCCTCCCACGAGTTGGAGGAATCTCCTCCACCTTCTCCCACACACCCCATCCACCCAGCACAGCCTGCAGGCCCCGCACACCCCGCACAGCCTGCAGCGCCCACACAGCCTGCACAGCCCGCACAACCACTCCCCGCCGCTCCACAGCCACCACCTCCGGCTCCACTGGTCGGGCCGCTCGGGATTACGTTCCGAGACGACGCACACCGCGCCGTCTTCGAGCGTATCTCCCAGCGCTCGATCGTACCCTCCAGGTTTGCACACCTTGCCGACCTAGGACGCCTGGGGGTACTAGAGGGGATGCTCACGTTGTACGACAACGTGGGCTGGCGAGATTTCTTCCAGGTGTCGGTGGACACATTTACCTGCCCGACACTTGAGGTACTGAGTTCGATCGCCCGGACCGACGAGGGATGCTCGTTTCGGTTCATGGACTGGGAGTGCCAGGTCACTCTCGATATGATGAGAGCATTTTTCTCGTGGCCCGCTGTCCCCAGAGCCGATCGTGGTTACGGCCCCACCCATATCCCCCCACCTTCCTTCGACGCCGGTGCCTTCTGGGCCCGGATTACGGGTCTTCACGCTGCCTTTGACCCTAGTAGGGCCAAGGCCTCGGCCATTGTCCATCCCTGCCTCCGTATTGCTCAGCGCCTTATGGCGACGACCTTTTTGGCCAGATATGAGCCGGGCACGATGTCTACGCCGGAGCTCTACATGCTCTACGCGATGACACGTCCCAGAGCTCTATCTAGGGATGGCGATGAGCTGGTCCCCGCCGTCGTGATTGATGTCGCGGCTTGGTTTTTGGACCGCATCATTGTATCGGTGGGCGCTCGCCACCGATATGCTGCGGCGGCCTGATCACCTTGCTTGCCCTTATGACCGGCGAGGACTTCCCTGACGACTTGCGACGAGTACCGGGCCCCACTTCTTTGTCGATCGATGTTATGGCCCGGATGAAGATGCTTCGTCCGCACGGTGAGCGTCACTGGGACTGGTTGCACGGCCCTTACGGTGCCGATTACATGATTCTTCCGAGCCCAGCTCGGACTCAGATTGCACCAGCCCACGTTGACTGGCTCCCTGTGATGGATGTTCTCATCCCCGTTGCTTACGTGCTCGAGGCCGAGGAGGCCGAGCAGGCCCACGCTGCCCACGCTGCCCCCGCAGACCCTGTCGCCCCTGCCGAGCCTGCCGCCCCTGTTGACCCTGTGGCCCCTCAACCTATCCCTGATGTTTCTGCTGCTCCTGACACCTCTGTCCACACCTCTGTCGGTGTCGGGAGTACCTTAGCTGAGCCCACCTCCACCACTCCCGCGGCTGTCACCACCCACACTGGCCCTCTGTCTGCTGAGCCCGTTTCCTTTGCCCCACCCGAGCGCCCGCCGACCGTAGTTGAGTGCGGCGAGCCCTCTGTCTCTACTACTGCTGTATTTTCCGAGAGTGTCGTGGCGTCTGTCCACACTTCTGTGCCACTGACCTCTCTGGCCGCCTCGCTGCCACTTTTGCATTCTTCTTTCGCTGCTGCTGCCTCCACTTCTCACCAGCCGGTGCCCCGGCCTCACACTGAGGCCAGGCCCACATTTGCGAGCACAGCACCTTTCGTTCCCTTCCCCGTTGAGCCCGTCACATACGCGTCCCGAGTACGCCAGCCCCACCCTGCACAGCCCCGACCGGTGCGTCCCTCTGCACCACCTCCCCCCGAAACTGTACTTCAGAGCATTCGTGCTCTAGAGGGGGCAGTGAGTGGCCTCAGAGGTGACCTTAGGACCCTGTCCTCCACCGTCTCTGCGATGGCTGGCCGCTTTGACCTGATCCCTCAGATTCACTACTGTCTTACCCAGGTCTTGGAGCGTCTCCCCTGCGTACCACCACCCACCCAGCAGGTTCCCACCCACACTTCCACACACACTCAGCCTGCTACCACTTCCACACCCACCCCCGCTCAGCGGCCTGTCCAGCCACCACCACCACTTCCGCCTCAGGACGGAGACGGCACAGCACCACCTTCTTAGGCACCCTTGATGCCATCAATTATTCCTGCCGTTGTGCTGCCCGTTTCTGCTGGGTCCTGTCGCATTTTTTTTACCACCCCCCCTCCCCTCACTTATTTTGGGTTTCTCATTCAGATCATATCCTTATATATCTTTTTTGGGAGAGAGGGAGAGTTTTTGGTGACACACTTATATATCTGTATCACTCCTATCTGTGCATGCATCATGTCCGCATCATATTTTTCGTTTCTTTATTTTTCGTTTATTTTTTTTCTTCATGCACGCATCCTCACTTGCCCCTCACATTACTTGTCTCTCGGTGTGCCCCACTTTGCACATTGAGGACACTGTGCCATTTAGCTTGGGGGAGTGAGTTCTCACGTTCTTTTTCGATTTGCCACCTTTATTTCTAGTTTTTCACACCGTTTTTCGCTTTTGCACTAATTTTTCATCATTTTTCTTTTATTTTGACATGCATCACGTTTTTCTTATTTTTCTGTGTGCCGCATTGCATAGTTCTATTTTCCCTTTATCTTTATTTCTTTCTTTTTCATCTCATGCTAGAGATGACTTTTCTGTGATGATGATGACGTGGAGTTAGCTTATTCTATATGCATGCTTTATTTGTCATGTCTTGAATTTTATTTCTGATATCATATGCTATGACTTGCCTTGCATCTAGAGATAGTAACCCACACTTTTTCCACATGGAAATGGATGAAATTTTATTATTAGCTGAGTCTGAATATTCATATGTATGCTATCACAGAAAACACACCAAGATTCACGCATTGAATGCCTATATCTGGAGTACTGATTTCTTTTCCTATATCACTTCTATATGCATGAATTGTAAATTCCACTTCAGGATGATTGAATGATGTTAGCTATGATAAATCTGGACTAGTTAGCTTTTTTGTGATCGAAACTGACTAGATTAGATTACTCTGCTGAAGTTATCGTGCATGTCTTATAGAGTGAACCGAGTGATATATTTATTTCTTTCTCCACAAATCTTGAACATCATTTCTCTACTTTTAAAATCATTGGTGAATCTCCCCTTAGCGATTCTATTATATGGCATTTCCCCCGCTATTAATTCCTAGCTCCAAATTTCTTATTCGAAAAAAAAAGAGAAAATATTCTTGTATATCATTATCTCTCTTTGAGTTGGGATCGTTGTGTATATATGCTGTGTTAAAAAATAAAAAATAAAAAGATAGAAAAATAAAAAAAAGAGAAAAGAGGAAAAATCCTCAATAAAAGATCTCATCTCACTTTCTTTCTTTCTTTCTCTTCTCTTTTCATTGCTTTTGGAGCTTTATAGAAATGGGGATGTAAATATTTTTTTTTGCCACCGCGCTTATAGATAAGCTTGGGGGAGGGGATCCATTGATGTGTGAGAGAGTGACTACTTGACGTTGCACGACAACCTAGGCTAAGTAATATTCTATACTCGGTGAGATTATTTTTAGCTTTACGAAATCCAGAAATCTAAGCCTAGCAATCATTTCATGAAATCCATACTTTTCTATTCTCTCTATTCTATAGTGTGATACTCTTATACTCCTGATAGAAAGCATTCAATTGAAAAGTGTGTGATCTGTGATTTGTATACCGCTTTAAATGATTCGGACGATGTTAATTATAAAATTATTCCGTTTTTCATGATTATATTGTTGTTCGTGGGTTTTCTATTCCTATTTGCACTATTATACTATGATATCAAAGTAAAATTCTTTGACATGTGTTTTTCGTCCAGTGCATGCTATATGAGTAAGCGGAACCCACGTCCTGAGAAAATGATCTAGCAGCTTACCTCTTCGCTTCTTTCTTTCTTCTTTATTTTTATTTCATTTTTTCATTTTTCTCCGTTCTTCATTTTTCTTCATTTTTCGCCGTTTTCGTTTTCCGAATCCGCCGGGTTCGCCTTTTACTTATCTTCCTCGAGGACGAGTAAGAGGCAAGCTTGGGGGATTTTGATCACTCCTTATTTTACACCTTTTTCCCGCATGTTTGCATGCCATTTAGATCGCCCAAATCATGTTTTTCACGATATATCGACGATATTGCGATGCTTTTCACGATTTGTTGTTTTTGTCGCATTTCAGGTGATTTGGCACGATTTGGAGTGATCTCGAGATGCGCTTACTCCAGACGGTCACCGACGACCTCCCCGAGGGGTATTTTGCTGTTGGAGAGGAGCGGAAGAAGAACGGACGTCGCAGGAGCGACGAGGAGGCCAAAACAAGCAGTTTGGTCATGTTTTGTGTCCCACTCGGCCGAGTGAAGGAGTCACTCGGCCGACCAGAGAGACACCGCTCGGCCGACCAGAGCAGACACGATTCATACGTGCACTCGGCCGAGCGACGGATACCACATCGGCCGAGTGACAAGACCCCGTCCGCCCGAGTGGCGCCCAGACGAAGCCCTTCAAAAATCTCCAAGTTACTGTTTTTCGGCTGCCTGAGCTTCAGAAGATCCACTCGGCCGAGTGGATAATCCCGTCCGCCCGAGTACCATGAAGCCATCGGCCGAGTGACGACAACTCACTCGGCCGAGCCGCCCCCGAAGTGAAGACCCCTGAAGATCGAAACTTACTGGGAAATTACAGGGTTTTCACTCGGCCGAGCGACTTTTGTCACTCGGCCGAGTGCGACGCGCTGCCTGTAGCGGAAATTGCGGAAAACAGGCTGCGCAGGGGTATTTTGGTCACAGTTTTTGGACGATTTTGGGGGCTATTTAACCCCTGTTTTTACCCTAGTTTCAGGAGCCTCTCTCTTAGATTTTTTGCAGCTTTTTAGATTAGCTTTTTAGTTTTATTCTTGTGATTGAAGAGGAGACAAAATTGGATTTTTGTTGGATTAATTGAAGAACTCCATTGGTTTGCTTTTCTCTTCTCTAAAAATTCTATTTTTATTGCATATCTCAATATTGTGATGAATTCTATTGCTTATTTCATTGATTATTTTTGTGATCTTTCTATGAATTGTGAGTAGTCGCCACGTCTTAGGGCGTGGGGATGAACCCTACAAGCCCTATTTCACAATTGTGAAGAATTGGTAGAAATTTCGTTAGAATTGCTATTAGAGATTAGATTGGGATCAATTTACTACGGATGGCTAGGAATTCACATCGATTGGGATTTGCAAGAGATTGGATCCCAATTCGATAGGAAACCCTAGAAATCTGAATTGGGTTGGAATCGAATTTCCGTAGTATCGGTTTGCAAGAGATTGGACCGATAATAGGGTTTCCGGTTCCAATTCCGTGCCAATACCCGTTTGCAAGAAATTGGACGGGTAGGAACTATCCCAAACTAGGTCGTGGGCCGAGTTTGCAAGAGATTGGGCTCGGTGCGCGATTGAACAATGATGTTGATCCTAATGCTAGCTTCCCTAGGCTAGGGTTTGCAAGAGATTGGACCCGAGCCTAGGATAGCTATAGACCGGCAACAGCGCGAGAGCGTGAGCTTGGTTCTACATTCAGTTGCAACTAGTTCATCCAAAATCTTATTCTAGCAACTTTGATACCAATGAACCACTTTTACGAAATACGGTGAGTAGCGGGAATTCCCCATTCCCTAGACGTTCTTTATTTGATTTGATATTTCTGTACTTTGTCTGACGATTGTGACAGGATCACCAAAGGCAAATTTCTCTCTTCTTAAATAGCCAGGTTGATCGGAACAAGCACGGTTATTCGTCCTCCCTGTGTTCGATAACCCGCTCGCTGCTACACCGTGCACTTGCGGTAAAACTACAACCATTCTTTTGGGTTACGTCCCGGAGCGATCACAACCCATGTAGTTGAGGCCCGCTATATGAAAGCCCAAGCGAATAGTTCTCCGACCCTCCAGAAGGGGTACTTGCCCGAACGAAAGCTCGCCTCTATCCAGGAAAGCTCGTCTCGTCGTGCGACAAGCTCGCCTTAAGGGTCAACCAAAGAAGCTCGCCTACCCGATCGATAAGCTCACCATGCTAGGAAGAAGCTCGCCTACTCTGCAACAAGGAGCTCGGACAGATGGTTCAATGATGCCGAGCTTGATCGCCGAACTTGACCCTCCCCAAGGGCAACCTAGCATAAATCTCTCTGACAGGGTGACGTAGGGCCACCTACCCTCCATTAATCCAAGAGGTTAAGGGCAAGAATTGATGGCCATCCCTCGCATCTCATTAATACATCTAACACCATCTGACACCCATTAAAGCATAAAATATCTCTGACACTCCCCGTCGACCTAACACTTCTCCTCCAGCTAAGCAGACTCGACAGCTGATGGGACGGCAAGCAACCGACTCTCATCCCTATAAATACCCTCCTCATGCTTCCATAGAGGGGGTTGGTCAGCTAAAATCTCTAACTCTTTCCAATGTTCAACGTAAGATATCTCCCATATTTCTGTGCCTTCCTCATAAGCTAGCCACGCTTCGTCGAACTACCTTAAGATCGGCAAGTGTGTCTGACGCACTTATTTCAAGTCAACCACTGACTTAAGCATCGGAGAGGCTACATGCTAATAGCCAGTCCCACCTTTCTGACGAGTTGGTATTGTCGCAGGAAGCTCGCCTCAGCTACCGGGAGACGGCGACCTTCAGGCGACCTTGGATCCTTCATACCCAAAGCATGTTCCGGGTCGTGCTAACCTCGCCATCAACCCAAAACTTGTAATCATTGTACCCGTGATTCCCATTACTACAAATTTCATTGTTAGTCGGACTTGACCCGCAACAGCTTCAACTTGAAATTAGTGGCCTCCACAGCTGGCCTTGCAATGCTCGACGTTGACCCGTTGAAGGGCATAGAAAAGTTCATGAGGGACTTAGCAGGAGGTTCATCGGGATCATCTATCTCTGCCATTGATTCAAGTTCTTTCTTCCTCTTCCTTTCGGTGTTCCTCCTATGGGCAGTAGCCTCTATTTCAAGATCTAATGGATGCAAATCTGCTATACCATGCGATCATGTGTACAATCAAAAGAGCTACAACAAAGGGAAACGTCAAATGCACCAAAAATCAATAACAGAATAAGAAAAAAAGAAAAATAAAAGTACGCAAACAATCAACAAATAATGAAACTAATAACAAGTCTTGCCTCCCCAGCATCGGTGCCAAAAGCTTATTGTGGTTCATATGTCAGCTTTAAATTTATAAGCCGCAAGCGCACTGTGTTTTTGTAGCACTATACGGGTCGTCCTGCAGGAGGCAGCTGTTGCTACTAATTTCTTCCTAAGACAATAGCTATGCAATCGAGTATAAGAGGAAGGATAATAAAAACTAGTAGAAAATATCAATAATAAAAAGCTCTAGGGCCTGGATATCCCCACCATTGGACTGAGCTAGGATTGATTAGAGTTAATCGATTGTTGAGTTCTTGAGGTTCAGGAGAGGTCGTCTAATCTAAGGGTACACTCTTATCCCCCACTCTCATGGCACATTATAAGATATCACCTTATAGTAACCATATCCCCCACTCTCGTGGCACATGATAGGACTACCTAACCCGTATCGATACTGATGCCAATCGTGCATCGATACGTGTTAAATATATTATGTCCGATGAATGTCTCCAATCTTTCTCCATGACACTTTCATAGATTAGGATTTGAATCTATGTTATGATGGCTCTAATCAATACCTGACTCTCGTCAGCCGCATCGATAGTATCGATCAATGCATTCAAAAACCTTAGATTAACCCCGACGCCAATCATGAATTAATCTAATTACCCATGAAGGGTAACTTCGATCTACATTTATAATAATCATCATAACATACCCCTTATCCTCAATTACTCAACAATTTATTAACAATTCATCTATCCATAGTTTTATCCAATGGGGTTCAACCCATTGGTCCTAGAAGAATCTCTCCTCACAATCCATGCAATTATAGATGATAGATTTCATTGAAAGGGCATTCATTGCAACAAATATTGGCAAAGATTCAATAGAAAACAACCCATAATCACAAGAGCAATCAATGGAGAAATTCATTATTCAAAGTTAAACTACAGGACAAAAGAAAACAACAATTAAAGGTTGCAGAGAATAAAAAGTTTTACACATGAAATTCCTCCTAAAAAGCTCGAAAAAGTCTGCCAAAAAGCATCCTCCCATGCAAGGGAGGAAGAAAATTATTTATACCCACTCAAAAACTCCCAAAAGTCCAAAAATACCCTTTAACGGTGCCCATTCGGGCCCAAAGACATAGAAGGATGTGGCCGCATCAAGAATGGCATGGCCATTTGGCCTAGGATGTGTAAACAGTGTCAAGGAGCTGCAGGCGACATGACCACGTGGTTAGCCCACACGACCACGTCGCTTGAGGTTCTTCTACTCCAAAATTGGTCTAAGCGATCGCGCCAAATGGCTGTTTGGCTTCTATTCTTCTTAGGAGGACGCGACCGTGTTGTCTCCAATAACTCAACCACATCGTCAGCAATCTTCTCTTCCTTCAGCTCATCATGATGCAATCGTTTAGTGTTGATGACGCGATCATATGGCGTCATGTTCTTTCTCTCTTCAACTCTGGCAACGCGGTCGTTTAGCTCTGACGACTCGACTGCGTGGCTTCTAATTGGGCATCATTGATGTGTCCTGGTCGACACGGTCGTATGGGTTGATCCATGTGGCCACGTGAGATACAATTGATCTCTTTCTCCATGTTTTGCTCTACCGATCACTTCTTACTTCTTTTCATCCCTTATTCTCCCACTTGTGAGCCCAAAAATCCCTGATCTCTCCTGCAACGCATGCGAGATACCAAAATCATAAAAGGGAAATAAAAACAGAAAAATAGCATGAAATAGAGGATGAAATGAAATGAAATGCACATGAAAAAAGTATAAAATATATACATATGTGGCACACATCAACATCCAATTTCACTCTTATTGGGCTTCATGTAATCTTCAACACCATTGGAGCAAGGAGGCGATGGTGGAGTGTTTACCATTTGTTCCTCTAGAAGTTTCTACCTCCTTTCTGCTCTAAGTTGTCTCTAAGTTGTCTTGCAGTTCTTTCTATCTTGGGGTCAAAGTGTAGATCATTGAATCCTCCAAGACGAGTGTTCATGCACAAGAAACAAACTCAAAGAAGATATCAGTAACAAAAGAAAGAGAATAAAAATATGGTCGGATAAGAAATGTTCAAAGAAATAACAAGTCCTCAACTAAGAAAAAATAACCCAAGAAAAACAGTTGCCTCCCCGACAACGATGCCAAAAGCTTGATCTAGTCAGAATATAACTCTTGAAAGAGTCCGCAAGTGCACGGTGTCAAAGCTTTGTAATATAGAAAGATGTCGATCCCATGTGGAGGCGATTGGTTTAAGGTCTTAGGTCTATTTCAGAGTTGTACAATAGTGCCAGCTATGTGTGCACTCATAAGGTTATCACAGATATTTCTTATCACAAATTGTCAATATAATGAAAGCTAGGGCAATAGGAGTCAACACTAGGATCTTCGGACATCGATGTTATGTTACAATTTCTAGGTTGGATTGGTTTCATAGTGAGAGATTGTCGCATCTCAAATGTGGAATTCGTGGCCAACTATCATTGTACCACTCATCTAACGTATCCCGTACTTTGCGCCACCTCCATCGATGACCTTGCAATCATTCTCAATCTCCGCTCATGCCACCATTGTAGGTTGGAGCTTCGATCTGTGATTTGATGGCTCTCAATGATTCTACTATCGTAGATACCAATTAGTAATATAGGACGTTGGTGGAAATTGTCGAAGTGTGTGACACAATCGTGAATCACGAACTCCAATTGAATTCACTAACGAACCAAATTAAGTTCATAGAATAATATCTAAGATGTGTGCCACTATCGTGGATCACAAACCCTAAATAAGATTTACTACAAACTTGTCAGGATTAATCAAATCACATCCCTTATTCACCAAACCAATATAAGAATTGCAACTTTACATCTAAATCCTAAAATCATAGGGCTCATCCATTAGCCCTAGAAAGAACTACTCTTGATTCATGGAAATAACGATGGAAACAACAATATTAATAGTAATCATCAACACAACGAGATATAATGAAAAATCACTACCAAACAACGAGGAATAAGACCTAAACTCCAGAAACTTTAGATCCAAGAGATTCCAATACAAAGCAATAGCAAAATCCAAGCTTGGTTCTTCGAAGGAAATAACTGTTGGATATGGAAGACGTTTGTACACCCTTGTGGGGGATGTACGAGGGAATACGGACCTCGAACGTCGCGCACACTAAGTCATGTGCAAAGGGAATCTGTTCCCTTGCGGAGAGGATCTCTGTATGAGCGGGATAGTCGCATTATATATGCATAAGTGCATGCGACATATGGCTAATAAAGGGGGAATATCTTAAGCTTATGTTGTACCATGCATATGGTACAACTTAAGCTTATAATGTGCCATGTATCATGGTACACCTTAATTAAGTTGTTCCAAAGGAACAACTTACCCTAAAATAACTACCTTGGGGGCTATAAATAAGACCCAATGGTAGCCATTTTCCTTACACATTTTTGCATGAAATTCATGCATGCATCTTCTTCATAGCGAAGCTCTGCAGAAATATTTCCTCTCCCTCCATCCAAGTTCTTAATCTAAAATAGAGATTTAGATTGTGGGATTAGTAGCCTTACTCCGTTCGTGAGTAGACTCGATCCGTCGTGGCGAATCCGAAGGCGAAGTTCGTAGACTACCGTGCCGCGTACGCAAGCGTAAGTCTAAACTTCATGTTATCGATCCTAACTCTGTTTTGGACAGGATCCTACATTGGTATCAAAGCCATATGGGTTCGCCCCGGTCAATCCACCGCCCCGTCGAAACTACGAACGAGTCATTGTCTTTTTCACGAATGGGTCTCCTACTATTACGGATATAGTAGGAACGCTTCGTGACGGAGAGAACGCAGCGGTTGTTCTTTTCACGTTAGGGTCTCCTATCATTATGGATATGGTAGGAACTCTCCGTGACGGGAAGAACCGACCGTTCACGTAGTACGTTATTCATTTTTGGCACACGGCCATTAAGAGATAACTAATTTCTTCGACGAACGGGTGCTTCATCAAGGAAGATGATGGAAGTTATTTCCATCGGGTAAGAGGAAAATTTGGTGCATGTGCACCATGGCCAAATGGGCCATGAAGGCCATGCACACCCTCTCCTCATGCGGAGGGGGTTGGCTACGGCCAATAACCACCGGCGACCACCCCATCAAGGGGGAGAAGAAAGTGCGGCAACCCATTCAAAGGGGGTGGCCGGCCATGGCCAAAGGGGCCATGGCCGGCCAACGCCGAAAGGCCTTGACCATGGCCGGCCATGGCCAAGCCATGACCGGCCATGGCCAGGCCGGCAGTGGCCGGCCAAGGCCGGGCCGGCAGTGGCCGGCCTTGGCCAAGGGCCTGCCGGCCCTGGCAGAGGCCAGGGCCGGCGCCCTGGCCACTGCCAGGGCCAGGCCGGCCCTGGCAGAGGCCAGGGCCGGCGCCCTGGCCTCAGGCCAGGGCCTGGCCGAGGCCAGGGCAGGAGCCCTGGCCCCGGCCAGCGGCCTGCCGGCCCTGGCAGAGGCCAGGGCCGGCGCCCTGGCCTCAGGCCAGGGCCTGGCCGAGGCCAGGGCAGGAGCCCTGGCCCCGGCCAGGGCCTGGCCGGCCCTGGCCGAGGGGGCCAGGCCCCCTGGCCGGCCAGGGCAGAGGCCCTGGCCGGCCTTTGGCCAAGCCCGGGTCAGGGCAGAGGCCCTGACCGGGAAGAAGTTGAATTCGAAAATTGGTCGACCAATTTTGTGTTTTTGGTCGACCAATCCGACAAATGGTCTGGGTCGATTGTAAACTTGCCAGATGACCCATACGGGGTAACAAATGGCCTTGGTCAAACTCGAATGTGTAGATTAGTCCATACGGGGCTAACTACAGTGCTGAATAGTTCATACGGGACTAACGTTTTAATGAAGTTTTCATTGGGCTCTACTCCTTGAAGATTAGCCATAATGCTCTACTTCATGCGAGATTAGCCAAGTCATTGTGCTCTACTCTTCGGAGATTAGCCAATGTACTTATGAAATTTTGCTCTACTCCTTGAAGATTAGCCGTAATGCTCTACTTCATGCGAGATTAGCCATGTCATTGTGCTCTACTCTACAGAGATTAGCCAATGAACTTATGACGTTGTGCTCTACTCTACGGAGATTAGCCAATGTATTTTATATTCGTTTTGAAAAATACGTTTTCAAAAACGCTTTTCCGCTGCTAAGTACTATAAGAGTACTAACATTTGATAAAGTGAGGGAGAAATATTGAAAGTTACTCTAGATGGTGATTGGAAACATAGTGACCTTTCCGATTCTAGAGTAACATCTTCAATATTTTTCGAAAGTAACTTATCAAATACTTATTTTCCGCTGCTAGTACTATAAGAGTACTATTGTTTGATAAGTGATGGGGGAATATTGAAAGTTGTTCTAGATGGTGATTGGAATCATAGAGACCTTTTCGATTCTAGAACAACACCTTCAATATTTTTCGAAAGTAACTTATCAAATATAATATAATTCCAAGTGGGATTTGAATTTTAGAACTATCCAAATGGGATATTCTATTATCATTTCAAGTGGGAGTTATATTTTAAGAATTTTTTATGCAATGTTTTTGATCGAACCTTCGGTTTTGTGTCTTTTGCAGCATTTTAAAAGTAAAATGTCTTCCGCTTCAAAGAATATCGTCGCTGAGTTAAACAAAGGTGAAAAACTCAACGGCGATAATTACAAACTTTGGTCCATTAAGATACAATACGTTTTAGAGGAGCAAGAAGTGCTCGAAACTCTAAAGAACGTAATGATTGAACCCGAGTTGGGCACTACGGCCCAACACCGAAGAGACAAGGAAGCTTTTGATGCTTGGTCTCGGAAGAATAAGATAGCGCGCATTACGTTATTAAGCAGTATGGCTGATGACATAATGTGCATCTTCCGAGAACATGACCTAGCTATGGACATATGGTCCAAGCTAGAGGAGAAGTTCGGTGGCACATCGGTGTCCAAACTTCGCGCCTTAACTATAAAGTTCGATACATATAAGAAACGTCCAGATCATTCCATAGGGAAACATCTGCGACATATGGCGAACCTTATCTCGGAGTTAAAGGACGCAGGTCATGTGCTCACAGATGAGCAACAAATCCAAGCAGTCATACGTTCCCTACCAAATGGGTGGGATCAGATGAAGATGCATCTCACTCATAATGAGAGCATCAAGACCTTCAACGATGTTTCCAAGCACCTCGAATTAGAGGAAGAGCGGCTTGCGGCTGCCAAGCCAGGTGCAGAAGTGCACATGGTTGCTAGTTCCTCACACGGGGGAAAGAAACGTAAAGATCGTTCGAAGTCTTCTAATGAACGTAATAAGCAACCTGAGTCTACCAAGGAACCCAAACATAAGGGTGGACACAAGAAATGGCACAAGAAGAAAGACTTGAAAAGAATCAAGTGCTTCAAGTGCAACAAGCTCGGTCACTATGCTCGTTCGTGTACGAGTGGAAGTGACGAGGTAACTTGTAATACTAGTTACATATGTGTTTCTAGTTCACTATTTCTTGTGGAATCTAATCCATTTTGGGATAATTGATTCAGGTGCCACCGACCACATAGCAAAGGACAGACGGTCCTTCGTGGAGTATCACCGGATACTCAAGGAATGAAGTGGATCAATGTAGGAAACAACACACGTGTTGAAGTGAAAGGCGTTGGGACTCGCAAGCTTGTCTTGGACTACGACCGCACTATCCTACTTCATGATGTTCTCTTCATTCCATATATTCAAAGGAATATTAAAATTGTGGTCAATTTATTGGGTCTTGATTAATGGTTGGTTCCTTCATGTTTGTAATATGGACCTATTTTTGTAATAATTCCTTTATTGGTTCTGGGTTATGTATTTAAAGGATTCATTGTAATAAGTACAATGTATGATTTCTCATTTCCTTATGACAAATTCTTTGACTAATGAGTCTAATATAATTTGTTGGCAATCAAGGCTTGGTCATATTGGACCAACGCGTATGGATAGACTTGCCAAACGTGGCCTTCTATCCAATGTTTCAAAGGTTGAAATGTCGACCTGCGAACATTGCCTTGAAAGGAAATCTTGTCGCAAGCCGTTTGGAACCGGCACAAGGGCCAAGGTTCCATTACCGCTTATCCATTCGGACATATATGGTCCGATGAATGTCAAGACAAGACGCGGGAAGTCCTATTTCATCACTTTTAATTGATGATTTCACCCGATTCGGTAATATCTATTTGATATCCCACAAAAGTGAAAGCACTAAACCTGCTTTAAAAAAAAACTATATGAGTTTAGTGGAGAATCAATTAGATCGCAAGATTAAGGTCATGCGAACCGATAGGGGCGGTGAATATCAATCAACAAGTTTAAAGGAACTTTGTGATGAAAAAGGCATAGTACATCAAGTAACTATGCCTTATACTCCTCAACAAATTGGTGTTGCAGAAAGGAGGTATAGGACTTTAATGAAAAATGGTCTGTTCAATGATGGCGCAAGCTAACTTGCCAATCACCTTCTGGGGTGATGCATTATTGACAACCGTTTTCATTTTAAACCGCGTACCCTCGAAATCAGTTAGCTCCACTCCTTATGAGTTGTGGAACCAAAGGTCTCCTAACTTAAACATTTTACCTTGAGTTTGTGCATTCAACGCACATATTTCCTCCCATAAGTATGGCAAACTTGGGCCATGGGGAAGGAAATGTATCTTTAAACGATACGCATTAAACTCCAAAGGTTATGTTTTTGTTAGTCAGGAAGACAATGGTGTGCTAATTGAGTTTGAGTCGAGGGATGTCACTTTCTTGGAAAACGAGTTTCCAAGACAGGGCGAGATAAGTCAGGACTTATCTCTATTTGAGATTTGTGATCAAGAAGGATTACCTCATTCGAGTGGGAGAATTCTTGGTGAAAACGAAAATACTTTTCAACCTTCACCAATGGATTATACGAATGACGATTATCCTATTCCATACGGGAATAATGATCCAAGTGGGAGCAATTCTAACAACATTTCAAGTGGGAGTGATATTAGAATTGATCTAAATTCGAGTCAACAAGGACTTGAAGAATCTCAAATATGCCACATCATGCCCTGCAAAAGACAAATGGATGGAAGCGATGAAGAAGGAATTGAAATCCATAAAAGTTAACCAAGTCTGGGACTTAGTTAACTCACCCAGAGGACATAGAGCAATTGGGAACAAATGGGTTCTCGAGATCAAGCATAAGGCTGATGGCTCTATAGATAGATATAAAGCTCGCCTTGTCGCGAAAGGTTTTACGCAACAGGAAGGGATAGACTACAAAGAAAACTTCTCACCTGTTGTGCGTTTTACCTTGATTCGCAATGGTAGCTTGCTTATACCTCGAATTACATCAGATGGATGTAAAGACTGCCTTTCTCAATGGAGAATTGGACGAGGAGATCTATATGGAACAACCAACAGGGTTTGTAAAAGAAGGAAACAAACATAAGGTTTGTAAACTTCGTAAGTCCATATATGGTCTTAAATAATCCTCGAGGCAATGGTATATACGATTTCAAGAAGTTGTCTTATCAAATGGATTTTTTCCATGCTTGATGAAGATAACTGAGTATATATCAAGAGGATTAAAAGCAAGTATATTATCATGTATCTATATGTAGATAACATTTTAATAGCCAGAAATGACAAGGGCTTTGTAATGAGTATCAAGGCTTGGCTTTCATCAGTATTTTAGATGAAAGGCATAGGAAAAGCCGCATATATCCTTGGAGTTAAGATTTCAAGGAATCGTTCGAAGAAACTTCTTTCTCTTTCACAGGAGACTTATATAAAGAAGGTTCTAGAACGATTTAATATGCAGGACTGCAAGTCCATTGATATTCATATAAGCATATGCGATAATTTATATCTGGAATCACGTCCAAAGAACCAAAAGGAAAAGGAAATTATGGAAAAAGTTCCATATTCCAGTACAGTTGATAGTCTTATGTACACTATGGTGTGTACGAGACTGGACATCTGTTTTGCCGTTGGAAATGGTAAACTGTTACCAATCCAACCCAGGGCAAGAACACTGGAAAGCGGTTAAGAGGATAATGCAGTATCTTAAAGGAACTGCAGATTTGCAAAAGACTATGATAAAACCAAGAAGGTAGACATAAGGTACATATCTACGCATGAGACGATAGAGGATCAGCTTACGAAAGCGATCCCCAGAAATGTGTTTTATAAACACTTATCATCTCAAGGATTGCGTATGGGCTGAGTTGTACCAAATATATATTCCCATGTCTAAGAAATGATCAAAATTAATAAAAGAATAAGTTCTTTTTTCAACATTGCATATGAATTTCTTAAGAAATGTTTGTGTACATTTTTGAAATCTCAGCTGAATTGTGTGTATGTCGGACAGATTAAGGTTGGCTCTCTCACATGAGCAACCGCCTTATCTTATCAGATGGATAAGATAGAGATGAGACTAGTTTAAAGTCAAAATCATTAGACGAATGATTTAGAGTCAAGACTTTAACAAGATAGTCGAATGAAAGATCTGCATCATATGGATGCTTACAAAAGATCTGAGATCTGTATCACAAGGATATAAAGATCTCATTGGATTTTTTAATCCTATCTGTCTTATGCAGGATGAGAGTCCGGGAATATTTCCTGAGTAGTAAGGGGACTCAAAAGATAGGCACTGTGGTGTCTGATCTTTCATCCGTACAACATCATTAAGACATACTCTCCCTGGGAAAGGAGTGATGTTGTAATACGTGTTCATACCACGTATGCATTTCGACCACTGAGTTAGTAGCAATAGTGTTTGCTATTATGTGAGACTCAAAGGCCATACGGGTCTTAACTCTTACCCTCAAGGACTCCAATTGGTTCCTTTAGATTTGACGAGATGATCGCTATCTTAGCGTGTTACTAATGGGCTATGGTAATTCGGCTCGGCGGGGCACGTTAGAAAAGCGAATCAAGTCAAGATCATAAGGTTCTCAAGAAGAGGAAGATTGATTTCATGTTCACATTTGGACTTTAATGATTCAAAGCTGGCCAGCCAATTGTAATCCAGATGGGATTCAATTGTTGAATATAAAGTATAAGAAATGTGAAGAAATAATCTAGGGTAAAGCATGCGTTGAACTACTCAACTTTGCACCTTCGAGGTCGTTGTGTATCTCTAACAAGTGCACAACAACAGACTCTACGCGCATGACGGTCGCACGGTCTATTTCTCGGTATGATAGATGAAAGAACTAAGGGAAAGACGTTCTCTTACAATCCCCTCAAGTGTGAGTGGGAGATGTTGGATATGGAAGACGTTTGTACACCCTTGTGGGGGATGTACGAGGGAATACGGACCTCGAACGTCGCGCACACTAAGTCATGTGCAAAGGGAATCTGTTCCCTTACGGAGAGGATCTCTGTATGAGCGGGAAAGTCGCATTATATATGCATAAGTGCATGCGACATATGGCTAATAAAGGGGGAATATCTTAAGCTTATGTTGTACCATGCATATGGTACAACTTAAGCTTATAATGTGCCATGTATCATGGTACACCTTAATTAAGTTGTTCCAAAGGAACAACTTACCCTAAAATAACTACCTTGGGGGCTATAAATAAGACCCAAGGGTAGCCATTTTCCTTACACATTTTTGCATGAAATTCATGCATGCATCTTCTTCATAGCGAAGCTCTGCAGAAATATTTCCTCTCCCTCCATCCAAGTTCTTAATCTAAAATAGAGATTTAGATTGTGGGATTAGTAGCCTTACTCCGTTCGTGAGTAGACTCGATCCGTCGTGGCGAATCCGAAGGCGAAGTTCGTAGACTACCGTGCCGCGTACGCAAGCGTAAGTCTAAACTTCATGTTATCGATCCTAACTCTGTTTTGGACAGGATCCTACAATAACGACAGCTCAAAACTCTCTCCTAAACTAAAAACTAAAATAATAAGCAAGCTCCCTAAACCTAGGAATCAAAATAGGCTAATATAAAATGGGGTTTGACCCCACAAAAATCAGCCAAAAGTTCATCTGCAACCCCACTACACGCTGCTGCATCGCCCTACTCGACTGAACGGCTATGCTACGCAGTCGAGCTAGGGCATCGTCGCTCCATGGGAGCTCTAACCTTTGGCTTGGTAAGTTAGGTGTTCGGACCAAGTGGATGTCCCACTTGGTCGAGCTACAGGGGGCCAATGTTTGGCTCAAATCTTCGCTCTGCCTCTTGATTAGCTCGACCGAGTAATGAAGCTACTCAATCGAGTAGCTTGGTCTGCTTGAGCGAGCTGTAGGCACTTGAGGAGCTTTGAAAATCATTTTTCTATCGAATAATTAGCTCGACCGAGTAACATAGCTGCTCAGTCGAGCGGCTAATCTTTGCTATCTCAGTGACTAAGTGTCGAAGACGTTCATCTTTTGCGTCCTTGCTCGGCTGAGTAACCCAAATGACTCAGCCCGAGCGGTCGTTCTTCTCTAGAGGTTACACTGCTGCTTAGGTCGTGGTTGCTCGGCCCGAGTGGAACACATCCACTCGGTCGAGCTAGCTGGGGATGCTGAAGGCCTTTGCATTCTTTAGCTCTTTTTCTTATTCCTTTCTCTTCTCCTCTCGGTTCTCTTTCATTACCTTGTCAAGCATCGAGTAGACCTTGCCATTGATGCTCTGGAAAGCTCGTATGTGTCCATTTCTCTGATTTGCCCCGAATCACTCCAAAGTTCCTAAAATCCACAAATCTCCACGAGAATCAAATATATCATGAAATGCACGATAAGGTATAGAAAAATGAACATTGGACGATGAAAATGCTATGAAATCATGCATTAAAGTATAGAAAATATGGACACATCAGCCTGTTCCTCCCATAAGGAGGGTGTTATCATATTACATTCCACTTCAGGTGGCATTCTCCTCCTGTAAGGGGGAGGGTGTTTGTTATCAAGACGGATGGATCTCACTGCACATTGCACTCTCCGACCAGGAGTTTGTACGATCAACTAGGGTGTGCTTTTCTTTACTAGAATAGGTTCACATGCTAACATTAGTTACAGTCTAGGCTGTGTCATGTACATGACATCGGTAGAGTTGCTAGGACACCTGCTAGGACACCCTTGCAGGGACACATTTACTTTTCTACCTTTATTTTTGTCATTTTCTCTTAGCTACAGATTTCTTTCCGTATTCATTATATGTTTCCTTTTCTGTTCATATTTATTAATTTATGTAGCTTGCCTTTAATTTTCCTAATATAAATGTAGATGATCTGGTTGTGATATAACAATGTCAAATATAGAATTCCATTCTTAGAGTTATATTTTCCTACTAGGCATGTGTTGACGTGTCCTTCCCCTTTTTACCATGTTAGTACCAGAGACCCCCCAGAGCAGCTTTTTTCACAAAGGTTACACATGGTTGCTCTTCCTCCTTTTTATTTGTGGGTGTGAGTTGTACTTATTTCGGGGGTGTAAACCTTTATTTGTGAGTAGTAGATATTCTTACGTATTTTGTTTGGCTTTCATATTTCTCATGTATCTTCTGTGTAACTTTAAATGTACTTTTTGAAACAGATAAATGTATATGTATATATTTTGCGACTATGTCATTTTCTTTATTTTGGAAGCATGCACTTTATTTCTTTTGACTGTCATCTGTATTGTCCCAGCATACGTAGTGGCATGTAGGATTTATATTATCATATTCCAGTTACGCTGGGTAGTATTTAGAGTCAATGGGTAAAATTCTTGGGTCTAAATACTGACGCGGCCTTGTCACTTTCCAATCTCTAGATGGTCTTAAGAAAGCTTCGTATTTCCCAGTTATTTTAGAGATATGGGCGTGACAATGACCACTTTCCACGGGTTACAGTGAGTTGCGGGATTTGTAGTCTTTAAGGACATGCCGCTAATATCTGCCAATACAATACAATTCCTTATTACCCAAACACATATACCTACAACCCATATTCATACCACTCCCATCAACAACCTCAAACCCACATGCCACCACTATCTTCCGAAGAAGCAAACCTTGAGACATTGATGGCTAATTTTATTGCGAACCAAAGCTTACCGATTGATCATTTGCCTCATCCACCAGAAGAATCAAGCATTAATGCCACATTAGCCAATTTCATTCCAACCCATGGCTTGTCGACTGCTTCATCTAGCATCCATACGGTCATAAGGTAGACAGCCCAAAATTTGAACCGGACCTCACAGTCACAAAAGCAGTCAGGGTAGAATGCATGGGGTCGAATCTTTGAGAGTACACCATAGGTGGGATGGGAGAGCACTTGGAAGGACCATCCAGTTCGGTACCCACTCCTACCATCCTTCCAAGATATATCAGAGGAAAGTCTGAATCTACAATTGAGGATATTCCTAAGCCTAACGCATCGCCCAACACTTGCACTATGGGAGGTAATCTATCCAAACAATATCTTTTTAATTCTGATATAGATTCATCCCCCTCTACAGGAGACACCATTGACATGCATCATGCTGGCGACATCATCTAAAGATGCACTTCAGAAGATAATGAGATAGATGATGGGGCATTTGCTAGACTTGGGGAATACTTGATCCGATACTATTCAGATCTGTTTGACGGTTGTGCACACCAGAACAGAATCTTAGAAATAGAAGAGCCCACACCACCCTCTTCTTTTGATTGTGCCCCCATTTTGAGCCATGCAAGGGCACCAAGAGGGCTACAGCACACAAAACCTACTTGTGATGAGGATGTGCATGTGGGCATAGATATGACGATTAATTTCAACCAGCCTGAACCATGTCCACCTCCTCTATTACTGTCACATCCACTCTCCATTCCACCGGAGTCTTAGCATCATCGTGATTCCATTCAGGGAGATCTCTTAGACTCCATGCACTCCTTTTCTGAATCTCATACATTAATTCATTCTTTTTTAGATTCAGATTTTTCTGACGCAATGTGCCTCCTGTAGGACATATATACACATACACTGGAGGCATTCTTGGTTGCACCAGCACCTAACCATTCTGGAAATAAGAAGAACGAGGATTTAATTGAATTCCATTTTGAGAGTAGCGAAGTTTTTCCTGTTCATCAACCTGCTTTAGAATTTCCTATACCTTTTGATGATTATCTCTGGATTAATTTCATTAAGGGGAATAAAATTTCTTATTGTACTAACATTGCTCACCTCTCCTAGGTTATAGATGGACACCTTCAAGAGGTGTTGGGAGCTGCATTGCTGGGGTCCAAATGGAGTAAAGCAGTCGGCTGAGCAACGAAAGAAGGAGGAGGAACAGTTGCCTGAACCATTGGAGATCCTTGATCTACCTTTTGATCAGGTGCATCCTAACCCAGTAGTGTAAATATTTTATATGATTTTTTTAGTTTAGTATCTTAATAATCTCGTCCTCTTCTCGGCAGTGAGAGGAGCGTATTAGGATTTAGACTTAGTAATAAATTGCACACCCTTCTATCGCCTCGCATGATATATTTTGGGCCTTAGAACCATATACAAGCCAACCTCCCTATTAAAGTTCCGATATACAGAATTTTTCTCCCCCCACCATACATGGACCATTGTTATTCACATCCATATCTTATTTAGGGCGATGATTCACCTTAGTTTGGGAGAGACTCTACCATGCACTCGACCATTTTCCCATGGGCTTAATGATGTCACATAGCATCCCCCATTTCATCACCCCTCGGCACATTTCTACCCCATTGTCTTCTATTCCTCATGAATTGAGAACGATGCTTTGTGTTAGCTTGGGGAGACGTTTCACTTCTAGCATGGAGGAGGAGTCCACCACATCACTTGTACTTTTTGGTTATTTTGTATCCATGCATCATGCACGCATTTGTATATACACAAAAAATGAAAAAAAATTTAGAAAAAGTTGAGGAAATGATCCCTCGAAGAAAATTCCTTTTGTTACAATTATATATATGCGCTTGATTATATTGATATTCTTTATGCATGTTCTGGATGTCTTTATGGTGTGACCCTTTCATTCTCTCCTCATGAATTCATTTTTAACCAGCTCTCGTGAATAATTATGGATTTCCATTTTATGTCTTCGAGAGGGTCAAGATTGATACTTTTATTCAACTATTGTTATGCACGAGTCTTAGTTATCACAATTGTATAGAGTAGGTTTTAGCTTGTTAGGATTTGGTTGTGAATAAGCTTAGTTCTCCCTTATACATGTGATGTATACGCTTCAAAAAAGAAAATTAAAAAATGGAAAAATGATTAATACAAAAATTTGGAATAAGTGCATCGTTCTTCCAATCCCACCAAGTAGTCGAGTCTCAGTGCCTTAGGAAACATTGGAGATTCGTGCCAAAAAGTAAGATGTGGGAGAGTGTAGTAGATAGGAATAATAGGTCCTAGATGATTCGAGAGAGTAAGCCCGAGGGGCCCATCTTTGCTTAATGCCCTAGATTCGTCTGATTCGAGAGCCATTGGTTGAAATTGCATTACTTGAATTGCCTAGGTCCCATGAAAGAAAAAAATTTGTGCTTATATTCATATCGAGCATGATAATCACATGATTTAGGAAGAACTAGCTTTGACATAGCCAACCCTTGAGAGTCAAGGTCCAGTGATACACTTTTGAGTTTCTACCTTCATAAGTGTAGGACAATAGTTGAATTTATATCGATCTAAGCCTAGTACAAGAAAATTTCGCAGACTTAGTTTTTTTTTCACGACCGCGTGTGTTAAACATGAAATCATGTTGGCGATTAATATTCTTTTCGAGTCGTATGCCATATAGAATTGATAGGACAATGCAAACTTGAATTGAATTCCAATTTCACCATATATGTGACTTGGATGCATTATTAATTTAAGAAGGTGATCTTCAAATCTCTTAGAAAATTTCTCCACTCTCTTCATTTCTTGTCTTGCTCGATGACGAGCAATAGTTTGGCTTGGGGGAATTTGTTGAGTGCATATTTTGTACATATTTGCATTCCATATCCCATGCATATTTTATGTTTTATTCACATCTTCCACTCATTTTCCGTTTGTTTTTGTTTATTTCACTCTTGGGGAATGTTTTGTATAATTCAGGAGAAAAGCGAACAAAACGATGCAAGGAAATGATGGGAGAAGAACCGAAAGCAAAACACAAAGATCGGAGATCATTTGGAGAAGAAAGGGGCCAACCTGCAAGCCACACAGCTGTGTGTATCAACGCATGGCCGTGCCACCATATCAACCCCAACAAAAGAAACAGAGCCCCAGTAGCACGGACGTGCCACTCAATGCGCGGCCGTGACACTTAAGAAGACAGAAAGGCTTTTCGCTTGACTATAGCGACATGACCGTGCAGCTTCACCGTAAGCTGGGAGCTACTGGAGGGAGTTGCCTGCAAGTGACACGGCCATGCAGCTTCACTTCACGGTCGTGCATGACTTGCGCAACATTGGAGCACAGATGGCACAGTGGTGCACTGTCGTGCGACTTGGTGGCACGGCCATGCCATCCTCACGAGCAACAAAAGTGACCATCTGGCAACGGAGGAATTTATGCTCACAATCTCATGGTCATCTCTTCTGTAAAGTTATTTTCAGTCGAAGAGCATGTTACGCATATTTATTTGTAATTTTTTTGAGTTTGGTTTGATTTTATACATTTTCTGGAAGTCAGGGCAGCAAAGATGTAAATCCGACACGGACGTGCCACTTTCGTGCACGGTCGTATACCCAACTTTTCCAAATTTCAGACCCGATCTGCTACTTGGTTTTGGGGGTTATTTAAGTGTTTCTTGTGAGCGGTTGTTGGGGGCTTTCCTAGGTTTTCATTCTCCCTTTTGGGGGCTGCTGCTCCAAGTGTTTTGTAAGGTTTTATATGTCTTATCTTTTGTATTTAACATTAAATCTCTATTTCTTCTTTACTAGCATTGTTATTTATCTTCCCTCCTACATTTGTGATGTGTTTCTCTGTGGTTTTCTTACTGTTATTCCTTATGCTTAGTGAGTAGATTTTCTTGCCTAGAGCTAGGTGGAACCATAGTGTAAATCATTTTTGTGGGTTGATCGTCCCAAAGATCGTTCTACTAGATTATTGCTACCGAATATGGTCTTTTATCAATTTCACCATTATGTTGCTACAAAACCCTAGCCACCGACGAGAATTCAGGGCTTGGATTTGATGCATGTAGTAGTGAGTTGATTTTCTAGTAATAAGGTTATGATGAGACACCGAGCCTAGGTTGTTAGAGCAACTAAAACTGGGACTTTCGACGAGACATCGGAGTCCCGATAGATATCCAAGCTATGCTCCGAGTTCTCTCTTACGGCTAGACAGAAGAGAACAAGGATTGAGACTAAACCCTCATTGACGGCTTTATGTATATAGAGTGAGGAGCAAGACCAATCACACATTTAGTCAACACTAGCGGGACAATAAGCACTGTCATTTTTTTCCTTTTTACATTTTAAGGATAATTACCATCATCCCCAATATCTTTCGCGTAGCTAATTAAATCCACAGCTAGCCGATATTCAACCACTACCTCCTTGTGTTCGACCCATAGGCTACTACGACACCGTACACTTGCAATTATTATTACTTTCACATCAATCGCCAACTTCACCGCATATGAGAACCGCCTCAGAAATGAAAAGATAAGCAGGAAGCTAAGAAGAAGAAGACCCTAGCCCTCAAAGCTACACACGAATGGAGAAATCAGACGATGAGATCGAGGAGCAACTAGCTCTCAGTTTCAATGGGTTCAAGAAAATCATAAGGGCATGTAAGTCTCGAAACTCACAATATAGATTATCTAACGAACCTATTTGTTTTGAGTGCAACAAGCCTTTGCATTTAAAGAGATTGCACATTGCTAAAAAGAAAGCGAAAGGACAAGAAGGAGCTCAAGAAGCCAAAAAGAAATGCTTTTGCTACATGGGATAAGAGTCCCATGAAGACGGATGTATCTTTATTATCTTCATCATCTTCATCCGAAAGTGAAAAGGGAAGAGAACACATATATGTGCTTCATGGCCAAAATTGACAATGAGGTAAATTACTATGACTCACACTCTAGTGATGATGAGTGTGATTGGGAGGGTGAGTATCGTAAGCTTTATGCCGAGTATGAGAGCAAATTAAGAGAACTTATTACTCTCAAGAAAAAGCATAAAGACTATAATACTAATTTTCCTAATCTTGATTTCGAGAATATTAGGATAGAAAACTTAAAATTGGCTAGTAAGAATAAACACTACGAGAAAACCGGGTGTTTTTAGTGGTTAGCGAATGTGTTTTTGGCGGTTCGAAACTGCCACTATCGTGGTTTCAAGCGGTTCAAGCAACCGCTAGTATTAGGGACGTGTGAAACTATGTTTCTAGCTGTTTCAAACCGCTACAAAATAAACCGCCTGAGAATTTGTTTAGTAACGGCTTTAAACTGCCACAAACAAAATTGCTAACAGAATATTAATTACAAAAAAATTAGTGGCGGTTCTTAACTGCCACAAACAGAAAAAAAATTTTAAAAAATTAATTAACCCAATTCCCAGCATGGATCCTCCATCTTTATCCTCCATCTTCCTCTGTTTTAAAGGTAAGGTTGCCTTCTCTGGATCCGATGTTGCCCTGAGATGCGACATCTCGATGGCCCACAAATTATTATTAACCAGAAACACAATCGGCAGTTTGTAACTTTAACATGATAACTAACCCAATGGATATGAAAAGAGAAGTCCCCAACTTTAACCTGTGGCCATGCTATAGGGCTTAGTCAAAGAAACAGACCATTTGTAGAACCACATGCTTCATGATCCACACATCCTCGCCAAAGTCCTGCGACTAACAACGAATAGTTAAGCTAAACCCACAAAAATGAGGGGATAGACGAAGATGCTGCAATTTGCAAATGAATGTTCTAGCCACGCCCAGACTAACACGTATAAAATAAGGTTTCTTTTTACCAAAATTGAAGGAAAAACGAAATCCAATGAGGATGAAAGTGAGCTATAACAATAAGATGTGGAATATTGAGTACTCAACGGCAGCCAGCCCCTCGGTGTCGCCATACCCCCGGAGGTCTAGGGCGACGACGCGGTACCCTCAATCGGTAATGCCAAGGATATTGTGAGTGCCAGGGCTCAGGGAACCGTGCAGGAGGAGGAGGATGCCGGCGGCACCCTTCCCTTTCTCTGCAACGTGCATGATCCAATCTAAACCAATTGGGTTTTCATATGATAGGATATCCAATCCTAATTGGGGTTGGTTCCCTACTTTTTGATCACTAACCACATAGACTTAAAAGAAATGAATACCAAAATTTCAAGGTGGACATTTGGCTCGTGGGCCCGGAGCCCGGCCCGCCCGGCCCGGGCCGGGGCGAAATGACCGGGCCACGGGCCCGACCCAGGCCGAGCCCAAGGCCAGACTTTCGGCCCCCTACGGCCCGGCGGGCCGGCCCGTGGCCTGGGCAAAACGGGCCGAGCTCGGCCCGTCCAACGGTCATATGACCGTCTTTTTTAATAAAAAAAGACGCGCATGCAGCTTTGCTGCAAGCATGCTTGCACAGGCCACAACAGGGAACGATCATATGACTGTTCCCTGCAAGTGGGGGTTATATTTGGGTGGTTTTGGTCTTTTGACAAACCCCCCCATCATAAACGGCCATTTGGAAGGGATTTTTGGGTCTTTTTACACCCGAAAATTTCCTATAAATTGCACACAACTCCTCATTTTTTTCACAACTCTCATACTCTCATACTCTATCATACTCTCTATGTTTGTATACACTCTCATAATCTACTTTCAAACAATAAATTCTCAACTCGCGCCTCTCTGTCAACTTCGCTGCTCCGCTCTCAAATTGCCGTCAAGCACAAGTCTCACCTCGCTATCAAGATCAACTTCACACTCAAGTCTCAGCTCCCTTCGCTTTCAAACTCATCTTCTCTCTACACCACTCGCAAGTAACCCAGTAATCAGGTTCCTTTATATATTAGTATAATGGCTGGACCAAACAACCGTAAGAAGTTTAACTTCCACCTTAACAACACTGATGAGCAGGATAATATGATTCGGGATAACCCGATAGAAACAACAAATTTCGATATTGATATGTCACAAACATACACGGATGAGTACACGAATCTTATACGTGCTTATACTACTTCTGCACAGACTTCTTCTGTACATGCTTCTACTCCTACACAGCCTATTAATCTTGTTGTTCCTTCTACAAAACAATCCCCACCTAGATCGTGAAAATCTGCAGTTTGGGTGCACTTTACGATTAAAACCGTCGCTGGAAAAGGACATCGAGCATTTTTGCAAAATATATAGAACAGATTTTAATTACAAATCTTCTGACGGCATAACACATCTTAAAAGACACATAACATCCCACGCAAAAAATAATTTTAAACAGACAACATTAAACTTATCTGCATATTCTTCCTCTCTAGTTAATTTCTCATACTCTGTTGAGACTATGAGAAAAGAGATGACTGTTAAGTATTGGACTTCTCCCTACTTGGTGTTAATGATGAGCAAACATAAATACTTGTGACTAATCCCCTATTTTGCAGTTAATCCATTGTCTAAGCTTATTATGAAGATCAACTAGTAATGGATGACTCACATATGTCATTGAAGGCAAATGATATGAATTGGATGATCGTAGATTGTTGATTGAAGCTCCGTAAAGACTTCAAGCTCATACGATGGAAAGAAGAGATTATTCGTCAATGTAATTTTTCTTTTATCTCTTCTAGTATGTTGCTTAGAAGTAGAACTTTGATGGAGCACTCACATACATCTACATTCTGTCATAGGACATCTTTAGACCTTTGTCCTTTGATCCCAATTCAATTCTCTTTTGTTTGTGCTAGGATTGTTTATAACAGCCGACTGCTTAACAGTTTACAGTCGCCTGTCTCAAAAACAGTCGACTATGTTTTGTTCTACAGTCGCTTGTTATGCATAAACTATTACAATGTAGTTTTGGGCCTTCTATGATTATTTCGCACAGGCTACTGTTGAACGATTCACAGGCGCCTGTCCTAGTGACAGTCGACTATGTATTGTAAATCAGTTGCCTGTCTCTCCATGCCCAAACTCTGTTTGATCTGATTTCTATGGCCAGTCGACTTATGTTGTATATACAGTTGACTGTCTATTAGATCTGTCGACTGTCTATGCTACAACAGTCGCCTGTCTGTAAGTCATTTCTTTGACTCAGCTCTCTGGAAATTTCTCTTGATTTTGACAGCCGACTGTTTAAGGTTATACAGTCGCCTGTTTTGATTAATAGTCGACTGTGTTCCTTGCATCAGTCGTCTGTCCTGTATCTTATGGGATTTCCAGTATTTGTCTAACTTACTCTTCTCTCGGCCAGTCGACTGTCGAAGAAGTTACAGTCGCATGTTGGTTTAACAGACGACTGTCTTTACTTCATCAGCCGACTATCCACGTGGTAAGTTACCGTTATGAATTCTCACCTACCCTTGCTGACTGTGCAACAGTCGACTATGGATTGTTCAACAGTCAACTGTCGCGAGTTCAGATTATATCCGTTGAGATTTTTCTCACGGATTCCAATTGGGTTTTTGCCTAAACTGTTTTGTGGAATTGAGAAAGCTATAAATAGAGCTTCTACTGTTTCATTGGAAGGTTACTCATTCATTTGCAAAATCCTTCAAGCTTTCATTTCCAAAGATCAAAGCTCTCAAATCCAAAGCCCTAAGTATTTCCAAATCTTGTTCTCTTGCTCTCCAACCTAGACCCAAAGATTGATCTTCTAGGCAATTGGTGCAGTCAAGAGAAAGGGCTTTATCCTCTCTTTCAAGAGAGTTCTTCAACACACATCACACTCCTCCTTCAAGTTCTACTTCAAGGCATAGGTGATTGTAAGTGTTGCTTTCAGATTTCATAACTTCTTTATTTGAATTGTGCTCTCGGTTGTGAGAGTGGTTTTTGCTTGCTCCCTGGTTGTGGGAGTCAAGGACATCGATTGTATTCGATTGCACTTGTAGGGTTGCTACAAGTGGGCTTTAAGGAAACCTCAAGTTAGGGTTCTAACTTGAGTATCCGGTGGTATCCGGGTGGTAGGGACGTAGGATTACCGGAAACAAGTCGGGAGTTGACTTGGGTAATCCGAACCCTTGAAACATATCTGTGTTTCCGTGTGTTTCTCTTTGGGTCGTTTTTCTATTCCGCACTATTTGTTGGATTGCATTTTATTTGGCGTAATTTCCTTTTAAATTTGCATAAACACTATTCAACCCCCCTTCTAGTGTTTTCCCCATAGACATGATCCTTACAATTGGTATCAGAGCGCAAGGTTTTATCTATGGCATCCAACAACAACAACGTTCCTCCGTCGGCTTCGTACAACAATCACGACCGTGATGGAGCGTCAACACTTTTCGAAGGTCAATCTACGGTACGTCCTCCACGTTTCAATGGTACTAATTTTGGCTATTGGAAGTGTAGGATGGAGACATTCCTTAGGAGTGCTTCTCTTTGGAGAACTCTCCACAAGGAGTACGTCGAGCCCGCCGAAGAGGACTTTGAGAAATGGACGACTTCCGAGAAGTCCGCCGAAGTCAACAACGCTAAAGCAATGAACGCTCTTCATTGTGCGTTGGACCCGAATGAGTTCAACAAGATATGCACATGTAAGAATGCATATCAAATTTGGAACCATCTCATCGTTACCCACGAGGGAACGAATAAGGTAAAGCTTTCAAAGTTATATGTTGCCGTGCAAAACTTCGACTTGTTTCACATGCAGGAAAATGAGAGCATTGCGTCGATGTACGGACGCTTTATCGACATCACAAATGAATTGGAAGCTCTTGGCCAAGTCTACACCGAACCTGAAAAGGTAAGGAAGATCATCATGGGGATGACCTCCAAATGGGAGAGAAGATCAATCGCCATCGAGGAGGTCAATGACTTGAAGAACTACACCGTGGTGAATCTCATCGGGACTCTTATGTCTTACGAAGTAAGACGGGATAACCGATTGAAGATTCGAGTCATGATGAATCCCTCGGAGGCCAAGAAGAAAGCTTTGGCATTCAACGCCAATTCATCATCCTCTAAAAGTGATGAATCCGAGAACGAGATGGATTTGGGTGAAATGGCCCAAATGGTGAAGAAGTTCCAACGCTTCTTTCGCAAAGGTAAATTTTCCTCCAACAAACGCTTTGAGTCTACTAATGCTACTTCCTCTCTTTGTTATAAGTGTAATAAGCCAGGGCACATCAAGAGGGATTGCCCAATGCTAAACAACAAAGAAAAATGGAAGGCACCAAAGTACCACAAGTCTGACAAGAACAAGAAAGACAAGAAGAAAGGACTCGTAGGTACCGTTAATGACTCAAGTAATGACTCATCAAGCGATTCCGATGATGAGAAGGGTGAGAGCACCCACATGTGTTTCATGGCACTTGAAAACCCACTCTCAGATGAGAGTGATTCCGACACGGATGACACCGAGGTAACAATGGATGAACTTCGTATAGCTAATGAAGAACTATTTGCTAAATACCAATCTTTAATGCGAAGATACTCTAGCTTAAAGAAATCAAAAGTTAGCAAGTCATCCATTCCATGCATTATCAACAATGACACCATTGTTGATACTTTAACCCTTGAGAAAGCAAACTTAGCTTCTCAAAATGTCACATTGAGAGATGAGGTGAACTCCCTCAAATCTCAACTAGATCAAACACATCCCAAGGATAATAGTGATCTAGTTACACGTCACACACAATTGGGTTTAGAGAATGATTCTCTTAAAACCCAAGTGCATGAGCTCAAAGCACGGGTGTCCACCTTGGATACTAACATTTCTTCTTTAAAGGAGAAATATGAGCTCATGTCCTCCCATATTGTAAGATTCGATAAGGGAAAAGGACAATTGGATGATTTGCTTGCAAACCAATTTCCGGCCACACATCGTGTTGGCCTTGGATTTGTAAAAGCGAATGCATCTAATGCTCGCACCTCCTATAGTGGTGTCACTATAGATTTTGTGAGGCCTTCCTCCGGTGCATCAACAAGTGGTGTCAAAGACACTATAGGTAGCAATCCTACCAAGAATGTCACCACATAACCTTCTCTTCCTTTTGGCAAGAAACCCACTAAGGGTGGAAACCAAAAGCAAGGCCATGCTTATATGTACACTAACACTCATCTACGTAGGAAACATCCTACTTCACAAGTGGATAATCATGACACATTTTATGCTCCGCACCCACGGACACGTACACAACCACACATGAGAAATACGCATGTACGTGCTCCTACACACCCACATGCTCATACGCATCATTCTTTCATGTATGCTCATCCTCCTCACGTCATGCATGATCCTTATGCTTAATATAATATGCATGTTCCCAAGCATACATATCATCCTAGAATGTACAATGCATATCCTCCACCACATCTCTACGCTAGAAATCATGTTCCTAAGAAGCATGCACCACATAGAAATCTAACACATATGGATGCAACTAGGAATAGGACTCCCAAGATGTACACTATTTGGGGTCCTAAGAACACTAGTCTAAATGTTAGGAATGCTTATGTTGATTCCTATTTTCATGATGTGATTAGAAATAGTAACTATGTTGGGAAGCGGAAGTCCACTTGGACTTGGCTTCCAAAAGGCTAATCCCCTTGGACCCAACAACCATTAGGTACCATAAGCTTATGGCATATTATATAGGTACCCAAAAGAAAGAAGAAGAGCAATAAATGTCTTATTAGCTCTAAAGGGAAAGGATGGATTCTTGATAGCGGTTGCTCCAAACACATGACGGGAGATCCCTCTTTGCTCTCTGAAATGATTAGCATCAAGGATGGTGCAACGGTCACTTTTGGATGTAATCAAAAGGGAACCATCATTGGAGTAGGTATCGTTGGTAATCCTTCCAAACCTTTAATTACTAATGTTTATCTTGTTAGTGATTTATGTCACAATCTCATTTCCATTAGTCAACTTTGTGACAAAGGTTACAAGGTTAACTTTGGAGAAGGATTGTGTACAATTGTTGATTGTGATTCAAATGTTTTATTTTCCGGTATTAGGCGTAAAAATATTTATTATTTGAGCTTGCCTAAAACCGTAGAACATTGCTTAGTTGCTAACACAAGTGAACAGCTATTATGGCATCGCCATTTTGGTCATGTTCACTTCAAGCACTTATATAAGTTAGCTAAGCATGATTTAGTCAAAGGTTTTCCTAAGATTGTTTTTAATAAGAAAAACTTTTGTGATTCATGTCAAAGAGGTAAACAAAGTAAATCTTCATTTAAGCTTAAAGAAGGGATTACTTCTAAGAGGCCCTTAGAGCTTCTACATCTAGATTTATTTGGGCCAACTAGAACCGCTTCTTTAGGTAATGCTCATTATGGACTAGTTGTCGTTGACGACTTTTCTAGATTTACTTGGGTTTCATTCTTAACTAATAAGAATGAAGCTCATGAAGAGTTTACCAAATTTACAAAGAAGATTCAGAATATTTTAGGATCCACCATTATCACTATTCGTAGTGATCATGGAGGAGAATTTGAGAATGAGTCTTTTACTAAGTTTTGTGATGACTCCGGGATAACTCACAACTTTTTCTTTCCTCGTGCACCACCACAAAATGGTGTTGTAGAAAGAAAGAATAGGACTCTTATTGAGTGTGCTCGCACTATGCTCCATGATAGTCATTTAGGACTACAATTTTGGGCAGAAGCGGTGCACACGGCATGTTATGTGCTCAATAGGATCCTAGTGAGACCTCGAACAAACAAAACTTGTTTTGAGTTGTTTTATGATAAAAAGCCTCAAGTGAAATATTTTCGTGTTTTTGGTTCAAAATGTTTTATAAATAACACCTTTGGTAATTTAGACAAATTCGAGCCAAGATCCGATGAAGGAATTTTTGTTGGATATTCCACACGTAGCAAAGCTTACCGGATATACAGCAAAACTTCTTCAACGATTGAGGAATCACTTCACGTATCTTTTTATGACGATTTTGATTTTCCTCATGTTGATGATGATAATGTAGAGATTCTTTGTGATTCTCTTAATAATGTTAAGAGTAATGATTCTATTGTTGAGACTAACACTTCTAACGAAGTTGTTGAAGTTGTTCCTAGTGATCCAGGTTTACCCAAAGCTTACACGACCGTTCGCAACAATCCACATAACCAAATTATTGGAGATATTGGTGTGGGTGTTCGAACGAGATCAAGAATTGAAGAATTCTCTCATTGCACATTCGTCTTTACCATTGAGCCAAAGAACATCCAAGAAGCTTGTGAGGATAGCTCTTGGATAGTGGCAATGGAAGAAGAACTAATGCAATTCGAGAGAAACGAAGTTTGGAAACTAGTACCTCTTCCAAGTGGTCACCAAGTGATTGGGACCAAATGGATCTTCAAGAACAAGACGGATGAAAACGAGGTAATCACACGGAACAAACCAAGGTTAGTAGCTCAAGGCTACCGGCAAGAGGAAGGTATTGATTTCGAAGAATCTTTTGCCCCCGTAGCTAGATTAGAAGCTATTAGGTTGCTTTTATCTTTTGCATCCTATAAGAATTATAAATTATTTCAAATGGATGTTAAAAGTGCATTTTTAAATGGTTTTGTCAATGAAGAAGTCTATGTTTCTCAACCTCCCGGTTTTATTCATGAAAAATTTCCTAACCATGTTTTCAAACTTAAGAAAGCGTTGTATGAATTGAGACAAGCTCCTAGAGCTTGGTATGATCGTCTTAAGACCTTTCTTTTGAATTTAGGTTTTAAAATGGGAGAAGTTGATTCTACACTCTTCATTAAAGATTATGAAAATGACATTCTTTTGATTCAAGTTTATGTAGACGATATTATTTTCGGTTCTACTAACTTTAATCTTTGTCAAGAATTTTCCAAGTCTATGAAGGATGAGTTTGAGATGAGCCACATGGGAGAGCTCATCTACTTCCTTGGATTGCAAATTCGACAAATGGAGAATGGCACGTTCATACATCAGACAAAGTACACATGGGAGCTTATTAAGTGATTCGGGATGGAATCGTCTTCGAGCAAAAGTACTCCCATGAGTACTACTACTCATCTACACAAGGGTGAAAGCGGAAAAGATGTAGACATTCGTCTATATCAAGGTATGATCGGTAGCTTACTTTACTTAACCGCTAGTAGGCCCGATATCATGTTTTCTGTATGTCTTTGTGCTAGATATCAAGCAAGACCTAAGGAGTCACACTTGATTGTGGTTAAACCAATATTTCGTTATCTCAATCAATCTCTAGATTATGGGTTACTTTACCCTAAGTCTAGCACATATGAGTTAATCTCATATAGTGATGTCGACTTTGCCGGATGCAAATCCGACAGGAAAAGTACTAGTGGCACTTGCCATTTCTTAGGAAATTCCTTAGTTTCTTGGTTTTCTAAGAAACAGAATTCGGTGTCATTGTCCACGACTGAAGTGGAATATATTGCCGCGGGTCTTGCATGTGCACAAGTTCTTTGGATGAGACACACTCTTAGTGACTATGGTGTCAATTGTGATACTTGCCCTATCATGGTTGATAATCAAAGTGCTATTTGTCTTTCCAAGAATCCGGTACACCACCCCCGTACCAAACACATAGACGTGAGACACCATTTTATAAATGATCATGTAGCTAAGAAGGACATCATCTTAGAACATTGAAACCCAAAAACAAATTGCCGATATCTTCACTAAACCTCTTAAAGAAGATTCATTTGTGAGGTTGTGTGGAGAATTGGGAATTATGGGTGAATCTGAAATCTAGAAGCTCAAACTTTCTTGTTATAACTCCTTTTTTTGAGCTCATATTTTGTGTTATCTTTCTTCATGTGCTTTATTATAATATGAGATTAAGAAAGGCAATTGTGACTTATTTGATTTCATGAGTTTTTGAAATTGATTGGAGTAATTCTTGTTTCAATGGATTTATTGTTTTTTTAATGATTTTACGATGTATTTGTGATTAGAGTATAGGTCCTAGGGTGAGTGTTCTTATTCTCTGGAATTCTATCTCTCTATGCACTTTTGGACCAGGACAGACGACTGTCTTTCCTTCTACAGTCGACGGCCCTACTCTATCTCCTCAGTCTGAGAATTGGTATCTTTCGCACAGCCGACTGATGACTGTTTTACAGTCGACTGTTAATTTAACAGGTGACTGCATTTTAGTCATCAGGCGACTGTACTCTCTGTCGAATATTTACAGTGTTCTCTGTTATTTTTGTGAACTGTATTAATTCTCGGCCAGCCAACTGTTGAGTATGTGTCAGTCGACTGTCCAATGGACAGGCGACTGCATGTTACTTTCCAGTCGACTTCCCATCTCTCTGAGCTTTATTTTTTATCACTTCATCCAGTCGACTGACTTTTGTTCATCAGTCAACTGTCTTATGCTGTGTCGGTTCAAGTGATTTGATCTGAGCCATCAATTCCTTGATCCAACGGCTCAGATTCATTCCCCAAACTTTTTATTCGAGAATGCGCGATCACTTCCCCACATCGACTCTCTCTCCTTCGATTCGATCGTTCGACTTCCCGCTCGTTTTCTTCTCCAATCCGCTCGATTTAGCTACCAAATCCGTCGATCTCCTCCCTTGGTGCGTCTATTTCGAGTGTAGTTGCTTTCGTTCTGTCGCTGGACTAGGTTTGATCTCTCTATCTCGTGATAACTCCTGTTAAGGTTCGTTCACTTTTGTGTCGTGCCCTAGCTTCGTGTTCGACCATGGCTCTTTTAGATCATTTCTTTCCTAATGTCTCTCTTGATTTCCTCAATGAGCCTGTCCCCTCACCGAAGCCTGATCCGACTCCCTCCTCGCCTCAATCTTCTGGAGAACCTCTTCATGTCACTGTCAGTGACCCAATCCCCTCTGTGCATACTGCTGAACACTCTTCTCAGCATGTTGTGCATCCTTCTAGGTCCACTGAGTTCCTTCTTCGTCAGTTGGACGCTCGTGTCTCTACTCTTGAAATTCTTTCTGTTTCTATGGATGAGAAGCTCTCGCTTTTGCTTAAGCTTCAGCTAATCTCTTTTAAGCATCATGGTTGTCCCATTCCTCCCGAGCTTCAGACTTTGTTTGCTTCGTCTGAGGACACTGCTCCTGCTTGTGTATCTCCTCCTCCTGGCTTCACACCCAAACCCTCTATGGTTCAGACCTCCGATGCCCAGACTCCACTTCATGTTCCTGCTGTATCTTCTGCTGATCGTGCTTCGTCTTCTAAGAGGAAGACTCCAACTTTTCCTACTCGTCGCTCTGCTCGGCTTCTGTTCCGATCTTCTGGTCGCCCGTCGGACCCCTCCGTCATTCATATTGACTGAGGCTGCTGCTGCTGTTCTGTTCACTCACCTGAAGACCTTGTTTTTATTTTGTGTGGTCTGCTTTTGTTTAGGTTGAGTGATTCTGATATGTATTTTTTATATATATGATGGATGATGCTGTCAGCGACTTGTTTTATATATGTATGGTGATATTCTTTGATGTCGTCATGATGATGTATTTTTTTGTCTTGATCATGATGTATCTTGTTGGGATGGCCATGTAGATGACCATCCGTTGATGTACTCAGTTTCTATCTATCTATATATATGATGTTGCACCCTCTCTTGTGTCACACTATGCTATATTGTATATCTTATCTGTGTGATGAATGATATGTTGTCTCAATGTTTGCTTCACTCTCCTTGATGTTTTTGAGACAATATACGAATTTGATATTGGTTAATTCATGCTATCTTTGATGTGATGATTTTGTAGAAATTATTTTCATTTCGTATATCTAAAATGTTGATATTGGATTTCAATTCCATTACTCACATGTGTATATGATGAGATTTTATGAGTTTTTGATTCGATATATCTTTATACTCCTTGATTGTTGTTAGTTCGTATTTAGCACTATTATTGTTGTTGTTATTTGCTCCCATCTTTTTGGATAATGCCATAGGAGGAGAGAAATAAACATACAAGATTCATAATGGGATGTGCTAAGTATGTTCTAACGCTTGAATCTAAGATTTTTGTTGGCTTAGATTCAAGGGGAGTAAGATTACAATGAATAGGGATTTTATTTCCTAGATCCCTTGTATTGAATTCATTCATATCTCACACATTTGCTTCAATTGCTATGTAGATGCTCTAATATTTATTGACTAACTTGATTGGCATCTATGTAGGGGGAGTAAGTTTTCATTACGCACAATTATTTATCTTTTTGTTTATGTTTGTTTGTCATCATCAAAAAGGGGGAGAATGTTGAGTATTGGACTTCTCCCTACTTGGTGTTAATGATGAGCAAACATAAATATTTGTGACTAATCCCCTATTTTACAGTTAATCCATTGCCTAAGCTTATTATGAAGATCAACTAGCAATGGATGACTCACACACGTCATTGAAGTCAAATGATATGAATTGGATGATCGTAGATTGTTGATTGAAGCTCCGTAAATACTTCAAGCTCATACGATGGAAAGAAGAGATTATTCGTCAATGTAATTTTTCTTTTATCTCTTCTAGTATGTAGCTTAGAAGTAGAAGTTTGATGGAGCACTCACACACATCTACATTCTGTCATAGGACATCTTTAGACCTTTGTCCTTTGATCCCAATTCAATTCTCTTTTGTTTGTACTAGGATTGTTTATAACAGCCGATGGCTTAATAGTTTACAGTCGCCTGTCTCAAAAACAGTCGACTGTGTTTTGTTCTAAAGTCGCCTGTTATGCACAGACTATTACAATGTAGTTTTGGGCCTTCTCTGATTATTTCGCACAGGCTACTGTTGAACGATTCACATGCGCCTGTCCCAGTGACAGTCGACTGTGTATTGTAAATCAGTCACCTGTCTCTCCATGCCCAAACTCTGTTTGATCTGATTTCTACAGCCAGTTGACTTATGATGTATATACAGTTGACTGTCTATTAGATCTGTCGACTGTCTATGTTGCAACAGTCGCCTGTCTGTAAGTCATTTCTTTGACTCAGCTCTCTGGAAATTTCTCTTGATTTTGACAGTCGTCTGTTTAAGGTTATACAGTCGCCTGTTCTGATTAACAGTCGATTGTGTTCCTTGCATCAGTCATCTGTCCTGTATCTTGTGGGATTTCCAGTATTTGTCTAACTTACTCTTCTCTCGGCCAGTCGCCTGTCGAAGAAGTTACAGTCACCTGTTGGTTTAACAGACGATTGTCTTTGCTTCATCAGTCGACTGTCCACGTGGTAAGTTACCGTTATGAATTCTCACCTACCCTTGCTGACTGTGCAACAGTCGACTATGGATTGTTCAACAGTCAACTGTCGCGAGTTCAGATTATATCCGTTGAGATTTTTCTCACGGATTCCAATTGGGTTTTTGCCTAAACTGTTTTGTGGAATTGAGAAAGCTATAAATAGAGCTTCTACTGTTTCATTGGAAGGTTACTCATTCATTTGCAAAATCCTTCAAGCTTTCATTTCCAAAGATCAAAGCTCTCAAATCCAAAGCCCTAAGTATTTCCAAATCTTGTTCTCTTGCTCTCCAACCTAGACCCAAAGATTGATCTTCTAGGCAATTGGTGCAGTCAAGAGAAAGGGCTTTATCCTCTCTTTCAAGAGAGTTCTTCAACACACATCACACTCCTCCTTCAAGTTCTACTTCAAGGCATAGGTGATTGTAAGTGTTGCTTTCAGATTTCATAACTTCTTTATTTGAATTGTGCTCTCGGTTGTGAGAGTGGTTTTTGCTTGCTCCCTGGTTGCGGGAGTCAAGGACATCGATTGTATTCGATTGCACTTGTAGGGTTGCTACAAGTGGGCTTTAAGGAAACCTCAAGTTAGGGTTCTAACTTGAGTATCCGGTGGTATCCGGGTGGTAGGGACGTAGGATTACCGGGAACAAATCGGGAGTTGACTTGGGTAATCCGAACACTTGAAACATATCTGCGTTTGCGTGTGTTTCTCTTTAGGTCGTTTTTCTATTCCGCACTATTTGTTGGATTGCATTTTATTTGGCGTAATTTCCTTTTAAATTTGCATAAACACTATTCAACCCCCCTTCTAGTGTTTTCCCCATAGACAGGGTCCTTACAATGACTAGATTGGTTTTATGGCAAGAATTGTCATTTAGTTATGGGGAAACCCCCCAATTAGAACGGTTTAACCAAGTTGCATGTAACCCTGCATTTAGAAGAGTACCTAGAAACACTCTTCGAAGAGATGTTATGGCAGCTTTTCAAACTGGAAAAGCGAAATTGTTGGAAAACTTTGCTAGTTTAAATTCCAGAGTATGTTTAACTTTGGACATTTGGATAACCAAATGGGGTGCGTCCTATTTATGTGTTACAGCGTATTATGCAGATCATGCTTACTTGCTTAATATGATGATTATATGATTTAGAATGTTAGAGCATACTCATACTGGGGGTGTTATTTCTTCTGTTATAATATATGTTATTCATGATTATAATATTGTTAAAAAGGTTTTTTTCATTTACTTTTGATAATGCATCGAACAACAATAGTGCAATTAGTTGTTTAAAAAGAAATTTGACCCCGATATGGATAGGTTGTTTCATCAAAGATGTGCATGTCACGTCTTAAACTTGATAGTTCAAGACGGACTTAAAAATTCTTCAATTTATTTAGATAAAATTAGGAATCTCATGTTGTATATATGTGCTTCTGGTACTAAGCGACTTTAGTACAAACAACTATGTCGGACTAGCCAAACACTGTACCTTGCCTTTAAATTTGATGTTCCACATAGGTGGAATTCAACTTATATAATGATGTGTTCCATGATTAAGAATACGGATCCGCTTAGAGATTTTGCAATTGCATACCATCCAAATGACCATTCGTATGATATTAGTGAATACGAATGGATAATTGTAGATCATCTTCATGAATTTTTAGATATGTTTTTTACTGCAACAAATAAATTTTCTATGGTTTACTACCCAACATCAGTTTTAGGATTAGAACAATTAGTTTTAATTTCTGAAGTTTTATCTAAGCATAGAGACAATCCACAACCTACCACTGATGTCATGCCTATGATAGAAGACATGTCGATAAAACTAGCTAAGTATTGGAATCATGTTCCTATACTTTACTCTATAGCTAAAAAAATTTATCCACGTTTTAATAAGGATGTTTCAATTGGGTTATAAGAAATGTATTACGAAAACATGGGATTTCTCCATGCTGAATATCTAGCCACATTCAAAAATAGCTTAAGAACCCTGTTTGCAACTTATGAAACTAAATTTGGTATGGCTTCACTTACTTCTTCTATAACTGCAACTTCTTCTTCTTCGAGTCGAATCCGATAAATGTTAGGGAAGAAGAAACAAAAAACAGTAGAGTCAGATAGTTTTTCTAGTGAACTGTCTAAGTATTTAGCAAATCTGTTTCCCTTTTCTGAGATAGAAATGGATGATGAGCATTTTGATGCTCTTGCCTGGTGAAAAGGATATGAAACAGTTTATCCCATTCTTTCCATCATTGCTCGTCATTTGTTAGCTGTCCTTATATCTAACATTGCTTTGGAGTCTGCTTTTAGTGCAAGTAGTCGCATTTTAAGAAACAATAGATCAACGGTGAAGAAAGATATAGTTGTAGTTTTGGTTTGTACGAAGGATTTGTTCCATGCTAAAAACCGCTCGCAGGACAGGAAGGACCTTTTTGAAGATTCCGACGAAGAAGAGGCACAAGATGAGTGATTTTCATTTCTTTCGATTATTATTATTTTTTATTTTTGGTCGTTTTCTTTTTTGGCCATTGTATGAGAGGTAAGGCTAGTCGACTTAAGTTACCCCCTCAAAAAATTTCATTAATTAAATTTAAAGGTTCATTCCGGGACCTTCGAGAATTTCGGACTTAAATACGTTTCTGTCGTGTGGAACTACTGTATCTATTTAGTAATAATATAAGGTAATTATTTCTCATTTATAAAAATTTTAGCTACTTACAATTTACAAAGTCCTATATATTTCTAATTCTTTCTAAAATACTATGGTTTTATAAAATTACAAATCTTTAAAAATTTAAATACTATGTATAAATATCATATATTAATTGTAATTTTTTTACATATACTTACAATTTTATATATTTTTTAAGATTTTTTTGAATTTTTTTCAACTTTTCAAGAAAAATAAAAAAAATAGGTTGGGCTTCCAGCCCGTGGACAACCAGTCAACCGGGACGGGCCATCCCATGGCTCGGTTAAGGCCTAACCATGCTAGGCTGGGCCGGGCCGGCCCGTTGGCCACCCTGGCTTTTAGATACTCAAGTACACTTGGGGAGTAAAAGAATTGCTTGTTTGACTCCAAAAGAAAATTTGCATTGTCAAGGCGAGGATGAAAATTAACAATATTTTTTTGCAAGGGAAGCGATTGCTAAGAATATTGACAAATAATTTTCATTCTTACCATATGTTTTTGTACATGCACTTTCCTTTAAGATATTGAGTCAATTATTTTTCTTTTGACACATGCACACATTTAGGGAGCGAGTTATGCATAAGGTGAAAATTTTATTACTTTATTTGTTTTTCAAAAGGGGAGAGAGATCATTTTAACATAATATCTTTTTGTTGATAACAAAAGGGGGAGAGATATTAAATGCCATGCATAATTGAACATGACACATATTATGTTTTGATTATCATGCATGCATTGTTTATCATCATTAAAAAGGAGGAGAATATTGAGATATTGAATCACACCCCATGTGGTTTTGATGATGAGCAACAATTTGTGCATCTAATATCTTTTGAGTGTAAGAGCTTAAGGAATCAATTTATAGCACTCAAAGGGCTAAATAATGAGAAAACAAGGCAATGGACCATTTTGAAGCAAAACATATGCATGAAGAATGAAGATGCATCACTTTGGACTTCAATGTAATATTATTTGTGATGGAATTTCTATTTATTTTTGTCTAGCATGTTAAAGCCTTGTTAGAAGCTCTCACACACTTAATGATTTAAAAAGTTTTTCAAGATATTTTTGAAATAGTTTGGTGAAGTTTTTAAGGTTTAAACCCATATATCAGAATAAGAGTCGACTATTCTTCCATAAGAGTCGACTATTTTGAATGGGAGAAGAGCTTTGCTCTCTCGACCCTATGAGAGTTGACAGAAGTTCAATTGGAAGTTGACCGTAGTACATTTGGGATTCGACTATCAAAATAATTTTGATCAACTACTTTGACTTGACGACAGATTTCCAGATTTTACGGGATTTTGTTTTTTTAACCGTTCGAAGGATATTTTGGTGAATGGGTTTTAACGGGTTTTCACCCATATTTAAAAGGAGTTGTTGTGGCTTTTATGATAAGAATTAATGAGCATTGATTAAGTTTGTAAAGCATTTATCAAGTTCTTTCAAAAGCCATAGAAATCTCTTTTCGCCAATGTTTTGATATTTTCTTAAATCTCTTTGGCCAAATTTCTTAATCTCCCAAAAGCTTTATGTTCTTCATCTTTGGAGATCATCAATATATCCAACACTCACTCTACAAGCTTCAAAGTAATGCTAAAGCAAAAGTGTAAGTTTTCATTCAAAAGAGTAAGTAGAAAATCCTCGAAGTGTTGAGGTGATAAGTTGTAATTTCTTGAGAAGAAATTGGTTGTAATAAAGACATCTTAGGAAGAGAAAATTGTAACTATTTGAAAAATAGTGAATTATGTCGAGTGGCGCTCGGGTGGATGCGTATGATACAGTTATCAAATGGGACTTGGATAACCGAACCAATGTATATATAGGGTTTTCTGGGTCCTTAGGGCCATAAATACGACGTCTGGCCTAAGTCGGTCGGACGAAGTTATCAAAGCAGCAGCGGAAAAAATCAACTTAAAACAATTTTAAGTCTAGCCCTAAATGGAACAAACCCTAGCCAAGATCTCTATTATCCTAGGGTTGGGTCCGACCAACCCCTAAGGATAGATCTATCTAACATTTGTACTTTATAACCGCATGTTATTTAAACTACATACCTTTCACTTTGTTTCTGGAGAATACGAAGCGTCGTTTTCAGCAACATTTTTTGGCCCCACGCCGCTTCTCCCAAGTAGAACCGCGTCCCGAGCCGCTCCTCTTCCCAAGCCGAACTGCTTCCCAAACCACATCGCGTCCTGAGGTGAGCAACACCCTTGTCGCTGAGCCAACCATGCACCGAAGAAGATTTCACCTTGAGTGGATCCTTCGTCAAGACTTCGGATCCGATCTGAGCTCCTTCATAGCTTTGCTAGAGCCCGAACAGGAGCAAGGAATAGATTTAGGGAGAAAGAGAATATTTAATTTAAGCTCAGATCCAAGCTTGCTCACGTTTAATGGAGCTACTTAAATCTGGATCTTGGGACGAGTTTCAAGGAGGGGGGTAGACCCCTATTTATATAGACGGCTGACACCTCCCCTTCACTCCATATGCGATGTGGGACTTAAAGTTTTGGAGAAAAAATTAATTAAAGTTTGCCTTTCACAAAGGCCAAACTTTAGTGAATTTTTTCTCCCTCATTGTTGAGCTTCGCAAGTGATACAACCTATCAAATCGAAGAGGGTTAAACGGTGAATGCATAGGAAGAAACGTCACGTCAAACAGAGATCGTTTGACCCCTCAAACGAGTGTCCAAACATAGCCAAAAACTAGTTTTTTGCAAAAACTAGTTTTTTGCAAAAACTGCAGCCGTCGCACAAAACTGGGTTTAAAAAAACCTAGTGTGGCCTCCAGGCGCCCGACCCGCAATGCCAAATTTGGCTTTTTTTCAATGTTTTGACTCTATTTTGTGCGTTTGGTGTCCGTTTTTGACGCGATTTAAACATGCGTTTAGAGCGGGACGATCTCGTCATCCAGGTAACTTTTTCCTCGTGTTTATTATATTAAATATGCACGTAAATATTATACAACACATTTAATTCCCTTTGCATCATATGCAAAATTCCCACATCTTATATTAATATCCATTTGCATCAAATACAACTGAACTGAAGGGATACATCCCTCAACATCTCCCACTTGCACTCAAGATCATTTATCCCGAGTCCAGAAGCTAACTGCAAACTCTTTGCAGTTTTCTGTCTCTTGCATCAAATTCATTTTATCCCTAATTTCTACCTATTACTTAACAAAGGACTCACTCTGTGTGAGACCCTACAACCTGATCCTACTACAGGTGGGGCTCGAAACCCTAGACGGTAGGGACCACGAGCAGAAGGTGCACTTCCTGTTTCGGTATCATACTTATGTGGTTAACTCATTGACATGAGTATTGTCAGTACCATCCTGACTGTGTCTGTGATGAATACTGCAGTTATAGTCTTTTCGTCAAAACTATGTCGCTTAGTCAAGCATATGGTATGGTCAACTATCAACCCTACTAGCTTGAACTTGGTTAGTCTTCATCGATCTTTAGACAAATAATGTTGGACTTCTTCCAACATACTCTGACCAGAATTTTCACTAAAGATCGAACTAACACTGCGACACTAACTCCCCTTGACCAGGAGAGACGAATCATATCTTGATCATTACCTCCTCGCACGCTTCAAGTGTCACCCAACCAAAAACCTTTCAATGGGACTTTCTCGAGGCTAAATCAGTGATCTAGGTGACACCATTCACGCACAGGTTCGTACAATGACCTCAAATCAAAAGACCAACTAGCCTATCATCACTAAGAGTTATCAATGATAGATTGGTTAATATAAACCATATGATAACTCTTGTTGGGTCATTCAGTGAAATCATTCTCCAATGAGCACATGTGTCTCGTCTCTGACTTTGTCAAGTTGAACGACCATGAGATCATCGTCACCACTCCATGGTGAAGACAAAGACACTATGGTCTTATCTGATGTTTCGATATCCTTTTCTCGAAACATCTATGACCACGAACGATTTCAGACTTATGCTACTAACGGTCAAACAATTCTCTATGATCGATATCCTCATTTCGATACTTGTTTAACCTCGCATTAAGTCTTATGACTTTACCTAAGTTCTAAGGTCGACTACTGTTGGATATGGACGACATGAATACACCCATGAGGGGATGTATAAGGGTATACGAACCTCAGATGTCGCGTGCACAAAAGCGTGCACGAAGGGAACCTTTTCTCGTGTGAAAAGGACCACTCGATAAGTGGAAAAAGTCGCTTTATAAGTGCATAAAGGCACTTGATAAGTGAATGAAGAAGAGGATAAGTAAATGTGCTAATATAGGCTAATAAGCTTATATTTAGTTATTTCCTACAATAACTACCCCTAAAGCCTATAAATAGGACCCAAGGGTAAGGCATTTACACTAATCTTACCATGCCATAAGTTTGCATAAGGCAACTTGTGTTCTTCTTCTCCCTTCCATTAAAATCCTCTTCTAAATAGAGATTTAGGCAGTGAAACGCTGCTTCGATCCTCCGTGACAAAGTACTGACCGTTGTGGCGAATCCGAGGGCGAAGTTCAGAGATTACGGTGCCGCGAACGCAAGCGTAAGCCTCTCCTCTTCATTCGATCCTAACATCGTTGTTTTGACAGGATCCTTCATTGGTATCAAAGCCATACGGGTTCACCCCGGTCTAACCGTCGCCCCAGTCTAACCGATGAACGAGGCGTTGTCTTTTTCACGAATGAGTTTCCTACCATTATGGATATGGTAGGAGCGCATCATGACGGAGAGAATCACAGCAGTTGTTCTTTTCACGTTAGGGTCTTCTGTCATTACGGATATGGCAGGAACTCTTCGTGACGGGAAGAACTGACCGTTCATCTCGCCAAACTCGCACTCTTCATGGATGCTAAGTCTCCATTCAATAGGGAATGTGAACTCTCTTCATGTGGAGCATGAAGTTTGCGGCCTTGAAAGTGTGTTATTTTTCATTTTGGCACACGGCCATTAAAGAATAACTACTTTCTCGACGAAAGGGTGCCTCATCGAAGAAGAAGATGGCGGTTGGAACAATTCTCATCGGAGAAGGAGACCTCTTTAGTGCATGATCGCCATGGCCATATGGGCCATGGAGGCTATGCATCCCCCCTCCCCATGCGGAGGGGGTTGGCTACGGCCAATAACAACCACGGCCACCCCTCCGGTGGGGGTGTGCGGCCAACCCCATGCAAGGGGGAGGCCGGCCATGGCCATATGGGCCAAGGCCGGCCATGGACAATGGGCCATGACCGGGCCTTGGCCAGGGCCAGGGGGCCCGGGCCAGGCCAGGCCAGGGCCCTGCCGGCCCTGGCAGAGGCCAGGGCCAAGCCCCGGTTGGCCCTATTTTTCATGGGGAAAGGGGGGCTTGCATGGCCGGTCTCTACGGAGCCGGCGGCAGTTGTCTGCGGCAAAATTCTCATGTATGGGGGAAGCGCTTGGATCCATACTGGAGCCGGTGGCGGTGGCTTGCAGAAAGCTCCCCTCAAGGAGAGTTCGACCTTGGCCAAGTTGCGATGGCAACTCTCTCTTCGGAAGGAAGAAGAATTCGGCCTTGGCACGGCCACGACACGACCCCGGCAATGGCCGGGAAATTGTCGAAATATTTCGGCTATGTCACCCTGTAATGTGGTGTAGGCCCTGCAAAATACGTTTACAAAATACGTTTTCAAAATACTGCAAAATACGTTTGCAAAATACGTTTGCAAAATACGTTTTCAAAATACGTTTTTTTAAAAAAAAACGCTTTTCCGCTGCAAAGTACTATAAGAGTACTATCGTTTGATAAGTGAGGGGGAAATATTGAAAGTTATTCTAGATGGTGATTGGAATCGTAGAGACCTTTCCGATTCTAGAGTAACATCTTCAATATTTTTCGAAAGTAACTTATCAAATATAATAATATCATTCCAAGTGGGATTTTTTCCAAGTGGGAGTGATATTAAACTAGTCTGAAATTTCACATTCGATTGATTCAGTATCTCAATGGATCATGATTCGACCAGTGGTCTTTTGGACTAGTTTGTGGGACACCTCAGCTCAGTCTGGGGGTAGTGAACCATGGACTAGCCATTTCCCTGGTCGGTCCGCTGGCCGAGACTAATGAATCATGAAAATGTAACAATATGATGACTATGTATATGAAATTAATGCAATGTTTTTGATCGAACCTTCTTTTCATGTCTTTTGTAGCATTTTAAAGCTAAAATGTCTTCTGCCGCTAAGAACATCGTCGCTGATTTGAACAAAGGTGAAAAACTCAACGACGATAATTTCAAATTATGGTCCATTAAAATACAGTATGTTCTAGAGGAGCAAGAAGTGCTCGAAACTCTAAAGAACGTAATGATTGAACCCGAGTTGGGCACTACGGCACAACACAGACGAGACAAGGAAGCTTTTGATGCTTGGTCTCGGAAGAACAAGATAGCTCGCATTACGTTATTGTCCAGTATGGCCGATGACATAATGCGCATCTTCCGAGAGCATGACCTAGCCATGGACATATGGTCCAAGCTTGAGGAGAAGTTTGGTGGCACCTCGGTGTCCAAACTTCGTTCTTTAACTATAAGATTTGATTCATACAAGAAACGTCCATATCATTCCATGGGGAAACATCTGCGACATATGGCGAATCTAATCTCAGAGTTAAAGGATGCAGGTCATGTGCTCACTGATGAGCAACAAATCCAAGCAGTCATACGTTCCCTACCAAATGGGTGGGACCAAATGAAGATGCATCTCACTCATAATGAGAGCATCAAGAACTTCAGCGATGTTTCTAAGCACCTCGAGTTAGAGGAAGAGCGGCTTGCGGCTGCCAAGCCAAGTGCAGAAGTGCACATGGTTGCTAGTTCCTCACACAGGGGAAAGAAACGAAAAAATCGTTCGAAGTTTACTAATGAACGTAATAAGCAACCTGAGTCTACCAAGAAACCCAAACATAAGGGTGGGAACAAGAAATGGCACAAGAAGAAAGACTTGAAGAGGATCAAGTGCTTCAAGTGCAACAAGTTAGGTCACTATGCCCGTTCTTGTACGGATGGAGGTGATAAGGTAACTTGTAATACTAGTTACATATGTGTTTCTAGTTCAATATTTCTTGTAGAATCTAATCCATTTTGGATAATTGATTCAGGTGCCACCGACCACATAGCAAGGGACAGACGGTCCTTCGTGGAGTATCACTGGATACCCCAAGGAACAAAGTGGATATATGTAGGAAACAACACACGTGTTGAAGTGAAAGGCGTTGGGACTTGCAAGCTCGTCTTGGACAACGGTCGCATTATCTTACTACATGATGTCCTCTTCGCTCCGGATATTCGAAGAAATATTATATCTGTGGTCGTATTAATGGGTCTTGGTTATAGCTGGTTTTTTCATAATTGTAAAGTGGACTTGTCTTGTAATAATACTCTAATTGGTTCTGGGTATGTTTTCAAAGGATTTATTGTATTAAATACAATGTATGACTTCTCATTTTGTAATGAAAATTTCCTTGTTGTAAATTATTCGACTTATGAGTCAGATATAATTTGTTGGCACGCAAGGCTTGGTCACATTAGACCAACGCGTATGGATAGACTTGCCAAACATGGCCTTCTATCCAATGTTTCAAAGGTCGATATGTCGACCTGCGAACATTGCCTTGTAGGGAAATCTTGTCGCAAGCCGTTTGGAACCGGCACAAAGGCCGAGGTTCCATTACAGCTCATCCATTCGGACATATGTGGTCCGATGAATGTCAAGACAAGACGCGGGAAGTCCTATTTCATCACTTTTATTGATGACTTCACCCGATTCGGACATATCTATTTGATATCCCACAAAAGCGAAGCATTAACCTGCTTTAAAAACTATATGAGTTTAGTGGAAAATCAATTAGATCGCAAGATTAAGGTCTTACGAACCGATAAGGGCTGTGAATATCAATCAACAAGTTTTAAAGAACTTTGTGATGAAAAGGGCATAGTTCATCAGGTAACTATGCCTTATACTCCGCAACAAAATGGTGTTGCAGAAAGGAGGAATAGGACTTTAATGGAAATGGTCCGTTCAATGATGGCGCAAGCTAACTTGTCGATCACCTTGTGGGGGTGATGCATTATTGACGGCCGCTTTCATCTTGAACCGCGTACCCTCGAAATCAGTTAGCTCCACTCCTTACGAGTTGTGGAACCAAAGGTCTCCTGACTTAAACATTTTGAAACCTTGGGGGTGTGCATCCTATGCACATATTTCCTCCCATAAGTATGGCAAACTTGGGCCACGGGGAAGGAAATGTATCTTTATACGATACGCAGAAAACTCCAAAGGTTATGTTTTCATTGGTCAGGAAGACAATGGAGGTCTAATTGAATTTGAGTCGAGGGATGTCACTTTCTTGGAAAACGAGTTTCCAAGACAGGGCGAGATAAGTCAGGACTTATCTTTATTTGAGATTAATGATCAAGAAGGATTACCTCATTCGAGTGGGAGAATTCTTGGTGAAGACGAAAATACATTTCTACCTTCACCAATGGATGATACGAATGATGCTGATCCTATTCCATACGGGAATAATGATCCAAGTGGGAGCAATTCTAACGACATTCCAAGTGGGAGTGATATTAGAATTGATCTAAATTCAAGTCAACAAGGACTTGAAGAATCTCAAATACGACGTAGTAGTCGTACAAGGTTAGCTCCTCTAAGATTTGAGGATGAATTTCCGCAAACCTTTATGACTTTACTACAAGTAGATGACGAGCATGCTACTTTCAAACAGGCCGTATCATGCCCTGTAAAAGAGAAATGGATGGAAGCGATGAAGGAGGAGTTAGAATCCATGAAAGTTAACCAAGTCTGGGACTTGGTTGATTTACCCAGAGGACGTAGAGCTATTGGGAACAAATGGGTTCTTAAGATCAAGCATAAGGCTGATGGCTCAATAGACAGATATAAAGCTCGCCTTGTCGCGAAAGGTTTTACACAACAGGAAGGGATAGACTACGAAGAGACCTTCTCACCTGTTGTTCGTTTTACCTCAATTCACCTGATTCTGGCTATGGTAGCTTGCTTAGACCTCGAATTACATCAAATGGATGTAAAGACTGCCTTTCTCAATGGATAATTGGACGAGGAGATCTATATGGAACAACCAACAGGGTTTGTAAAAGAAGAAAACGAAGATAAGGTTTGTAAACTTCGTAAGTCCATATATGGTCTTAAACAATCCTCGAGGCAATGGTATATACGATTTCAAGAAGTTGTCTTATCAAATGGTTTTTTCATGCTTGATGAAGATAACTGTGTATATATCAAGAGGATTAAGAGCAAGTATGTTATTATGTCTCTATATGTAGATGACATTTTAATAGCCGGAAATGACAAGGGCTTTGTGATGGATATCAAGGCTTGGCTTTCATCAGTTTTTGAGATGAAAGACATGGGAGAAGCCGCATATATCCTTGGAGTGAAGATTTCAAGGAATCGTTCGAAGAAACTTCTTTCTCTTTCACAAGAGACTTATATAAAGAAGGTTCTAGAGCGTTTTAATAAGCAGGACTGCAAGTCCATTGATACTCCAATAAGCAAATGCGATAATTTATGTCTGAAATCGTGTCCAAAGAACCAAAAGGAAAAAGAAATTATGGAAAAAGTTCCATACTCCAGTACAGTTGGTAGTCTTATGTACGCTATGATGTGTACAAGACCGGACATCTGTTTTGCCGTTGGAATGGTAAGTCGTTACCAATCCAATCCAGGGCAAGTACACTGGAAAGCGGTTAAGAGGATAATGCGGTATCTTAAAGGAACTGCGGACTATGCTTTATGCTATCAAGGAGATGCCTTGAGGCTCGAAGGCTACATTGATGCTGATTGGGCAGGTGATCTCGATGAGCGACGATCGACCTCAGGATATGTTTTTCTACTCGGATCTGGTGCAATATCCTGGAGTAGCAAGAAACAATCCTGCATCGCACTTTCAACTATGGAAGCCGAGTTTGTAGCATTTAGCATGGCAGTCCAAGAGGCTGTTTGGCTTAGGAAATTCTTAGATATGCTAATTGATGCAAGTGACTCAGGTGTTGTACAAATACACAGTGACAGTCAAGTGATCGCGCCCGGGCGTACACCCTAAAGAGCGACCGTGTAGTCTTACCGCAAGCGCACGGTGTAGCGGTGAGCGGGTATCGAACACAGGGAGGACGTATGATAGTGCCTTCTCCGAACAACCTGGCTATGGGGACAGAAAAGTAGAAAATTGCCTTTCGGCGATGTTGTCACAATCGTCAAACAATGTAAAAAGAGATATAAAATCAAATAAGGACGCCTAGGGAATAGGGAATCCCCGCTACTCACCGTATCTCGTCATTGTGATTCATCGGTTTCACAGTTGCTAGGGTAGAATGTCAGGTGAACTAGTTGCAACTGAATGTAAACCCTAGCTCACGCTCTCGCGCTGTTGCCGGTCTATAGCAAACCTAGGCTCGGGTCCAATCTCTTGCAAACCCTAGCCTAGGCAAGCTAGCATTAGGATCAATGTCATTATTCAATCGCATCCCGAGCCCACTCTCGTGCAAACTCGGGCTACGACCTAGGTTGGGATAGTTCCTACCCGTCCAATCTCTTGCAAACAGGTATCGGTATAGAATTGCAACCGAGAATCCTAGTATCGGTCCAATCTCTTGCAAACCGATACTAAGGAAACTCAATTTCAACCCAATTCGGATTTCTAGGGTTTCCTATCGAATTGGGATCCAATCTCTTGCAAATCCCAATCGATATGAACACCTAGCTATCCGTATTATATCAATCCCAAACTAACCCTAATGAATCCTAGCAATAGTTCTACCAAATCGTCACAAATCGGAAATTGGGCTCGTAGGGTTCATCCCTGCGCCCTAAGACGTTAAAACTACTCACAAATCATATTGCTAATGGAAGAATAATCAATAGAAACAACAATGGAATTCATAGCAATATTCAAAATAGCAATAAAAATAGGATTTTTAATAGAGAGGGAGACAAACCAATGTAGCTTTCCAAGAATCCAACAAAATAACACTTTTCTCTCCTCTCCAATCACACGAATTGAACTCTAAAAATCTAATCTAAAAAGGCTGCCAAAAGCAATAGAAAAGGCTCTCTAAACTAGGTTAGAATCTGGGGTTAAATACCCCCCAAAACTGCCCAAAAATTCGTGACCAAACTGCCCCTGCGCAGCTCCAAAATCGTGATTTCCGCTACAGGCAGCGCTGCTCACTCGGCCGAGTGAGTTGTAGTCACTCGGCAGATGGGCTATCTTCACTCAGGCGGACGGCAATTGCCACTCGGCCGAGTCGGGCTTCTGCTGCTCAGACTGACGGATTACAGTAAGTTGGCTCTTTTTGATGGCCGTCATCTGGGTGCCACTCGGGCGGACGGGATACGTCACTCGGCCGAGTCGGCTTCTGATGCCCGGCCGAGTGCACACTGATATACTGCTTGGAGCGTGTCCGATCTGGCCGGCCGAGCGGGGTCTCGTTGGTCGGCCGAGTGACTCCTTCACTCGGCCGAGTGAGATACTGAAGATGCACAAATTGCGTATTTTTGCCTCCTCGTCGCTCCTACGACGTTCTTTCTTCTTCCGCTCCTCTCCAATCTCAAAATACCCCTCAGGGAAGTCGTCGGTGACACTCCGGAGTGGGTGTATCTCGGAATCACTCCAAATCGCTCCAAACATCCTGAAATACGACAAAAACAACAAATCGTGAAAAGTATCGCAATGTTGTCGATAAATCGTGAAAAACGTGATTTGAGCGATTCAAATGGCATGCAAACATGCGGGAAAAATATGTAAAATATGGAGTGATCAAAATCCCCCAAGCTTACCTCTTACTCGTCCTCGAGGAAGATAAATAAAAGGTGAACCCGGTGGATTTAGAAAATGAAAACGATGGAAAAACGGAAAACGAAAAAAGAAAGAAGAAAGCGAAGAGGGAAGCTGCTAGATCATTTTTCTCAGGACATGGGTTTTGCTTACTCATATAGCATGCATCGAATGCAAAACACATGTCAAAGGTTTTTATTTCGATATCATAGTATAATGGTGCAAATAGAGATAGAAAACCCAAGAATATCTATATAGCAAGAAAAAATGGAATAATTCTAAGATTAACATCGTCTGAATCATTTAAAGCGGTATACAATGTCGCAGATCACACACTTTTCAATTGAATGTTTTCTATGAGGAGTATAGAGGATATCACACAATAGAGTAGGAAGAATAGAAAAGCGTGGATTTCATGAAGTGAATGCTAGGCGTAGATTTCTGGATTTCGTGAAGCTAAAACAATCTCATCGAGTATAGAATGTTACTTAGCCTAGGTTGTCATGCACCGTCAGGTAGTCACTCTCTCTCACATCATTGGATTGTCTCCCCCAAGCTTATCTATAAGCGTGGTGGCATATACAAAACTATACTTACATTCCCCATCTCTATTGATGCTCCAAAAGTAAATAAAAATAAAAACAAAAACAAAAAGAGGGAAGAAAGAGAGAAGGGGTATGAGATGGGATCGTTTTGAGCTTCCTTTCTCTTTTCTTTTCTTTTTTTTCAAATCTTTTTCTTTTCCCCCCCTTTTTTTTCTTTTTTTTTCTTTTTTTTCAATAGCATTTATACACAATGATCCCAAATCAAAGAGAAGGATATACAAGTATTTTTTTTGGATTTCGGGGAATTTGGAGATAGGAATTTAATAACGGGGGAAATGCCAAATACTAGAATCGCTAAGGGGAGATTCACCAATGATTTTAAAATAGAGAATTAATTTTCAAGATATGTGGAGAAAGAAATAAGTATGTCTCTCAGTTCACTCTATAGGACGTGCATGACAACTTCAGCAAGGTAATCTAATCTACTCGGTTTCGATCTCAAAAAAGCAAACTAATCCTGATTTATCATAGCTAACATCATTCAATCATCCTGAAGTGAAGTGTACAAGTCATGCAAATAGAAGTGATATAGGAAAAGAAAACGGTACTCCAGATATAAGCATTCAATGCGTGAATCTTGGTGTGTTTTCTACGATAGCATACATATGAATATTCAGACTCAGCTAATAATAGAATTTCATCCATTTTCATACGGAAAAAGTGTGGGTTACTATCTCTAAATGCAAGGCAGATCATAGCATATGATATCAGAAATAAAAGCTAAGACATGACAAATATAGCATGCATATAGAGAAAGCTAACTCCACGTCATCATCCTCACAGAAAAGTCATCTCTAGCAAAAGATGAAAGAAATAAAGATAAACGAAAATAAAAACTATTTACAATGCGGCACACAAGAAAAATAAGAAAACCGTGATACATGGTAAAAAAATGAAAAAGTGATGAAAAAGTGAGTGATAAAGTGGAAAAACGTGGGGAAACTAAAAATAAAGGGTGACAAAAGCAAAAAGCATGAGAACTCACTCCCCCAAGCTAAAGTGCACAGTGTCCTCAATGTGCGACGTGTGGCACACCGAGAGACGTGTAATGGGAGGGGGTGGGTATGCATGCATGATAAAAAGAAATAATAAAAAAATAACAAAATGAAAAGTATGATGCGAATGTGATGCATGCAAGGATAGGAGTGATGCAAAAATGTGTGCGTCACCAAAAAATACTCTCCCTCAGTCCCGAAATAAGATATAGAATGATATGATCAAAAAGTGGACAAAAATAGTGATGGGAGGGGGGTGGTCAAAAATATCATCAGGACTAAGCAGAGAATGGGCAGCATAACGACAAAAAATCGGAGGCATCAAGGGTGTGCCTAAGCTGGGGGTGATGCGCCATCTCCGTCCTGAAGCGGAGGTGGGGGTGGTGGTGGTGGTGGGCATGGTACAGTCTGCTGGGTGGGTGGTGGTCGTGGCAGTCGTTCGAGGATCTGGGTCAAGCAATAGTGAATGCTGTGAAGTAGCTCGAGGCGGTGCTGTATGGCGGTGACTGTGGAAGACAAAGCCCTAAAATCGCCCCGGAGTCCACTCAACCCCCCCTCAAGAGCGCGAACGCTCTGAACTAAGGCGTCAGGGGGTGGTGGAGCGGAGGGACAGACAGGTCTAGGCTGAGCTAGTCGGGGCTGTCTAATACGGGCGGTGTATGTGATCGGGACAGCAGGCATGGATGGTACGAGTGCTGTGCTCACTAGTGGATGCCCAGCCTCAGTGCGAGGCTGGGACGCAGGCTGGTGTGAGGTGGAAGCAGTAGCAGTGGGAGTGGAAGACAAAATCGGTGACGAGGCGGTAAGAGAGGTCAGTGACACAGAAGTGGGGACAGACGTCACGACGCTCTCAGATAGAACGGCTACGGTGGAGACAGAAGTGTCAACCGCTGGGGAGGAAGTGTGGGGTCCAAAAGGTGAAATCCCAGCGGAGATCATACCGGCCATGGTCTCCACGACAGCAGCGAAAGAAGGATTGTCGCTCTCAAGTATGGTGGGTGGACGCTCGGGTAGCAGAGATGTGAGTGGCTCAACTGGCAAGGGCACAGCAGTGGTGGTGGTGGTGGCAGACGTGGTGGGCGTAGGCTCAGCAAGTGTACTCCCGACACTGGCAGAAGTGGGGACAGAAGTGTCGGGAGCGGCAGAAAGTGCAGGCGCAGGCTGAGGGAACAAAGGGTCAGCTGGCGGTGCAGGGTGTGCAGGTGGTGCAGGCTCAGCTCCCTCGGCCTCTAGCACGTAGGCGGCGGGGATCAGGAGATCCATCGCTGGAAGCCATTCGTCGTGTGCTGGTCCTAAGTGTGTCCGAGCGGGGCTCGGAAGGATCATGTAGTCAGCACCGTACGGACCGTGCAACCAAACCCAGTGACGCTGACCGTGCGGACGAAGCATCTTCATCCGGGCCATGACGTCTATCGATAATGCAGTGGGGCCCGGGGCTCGTCGCAGGTCAGCCGGAAGGTCCTCGCCGGTCATCAGGGCTAGCAGAGTGATCAGACCGTCGCAACATATCGGAGAGCGAGCGCCCATCGATACGATGATGCGGTCCAAAAACCAGCTAGCGACGTCGATCTCAACGGCGGGGACCAACTTAACTCCATCCCTATCAAGAACTCTGGGGCGAGTCATCGCGTAGAGCATATAAAACTCAGGCATCGACATCGTCACAGGCTCGTACCTCGCCAGAAAGGTGGTCTCTATAAGGCGATGTGCTATGCAGAGACAGGGGTGGACTATGGCCGAGGCCTTGGCTCTACTAGGGTCAAAGGCCGGTGGTAAACCTGTGATCCGGGCCCAGAAGGCGTGTGAATCGAAGGATGGGGGAGGGATGTGTGTGTGGGCGTAGGCTCGGTCGGGTGTGGGGACAGCGGGCCACTGAAAGAACGCTCGAAGCATATCGAGAGTGATCTGACACTCTCGATCCATGAGTCGGAATGAGCATCCCTCAGCGGTCCGGGCGATCGAGCTGAGCACCTCGAGTGTCGGACGGACGTAGGTGTCCGCCGACACGGAAAGAAAGTCTCGCCAACCCACGTTATCGTTCAACGTGAGCATCCCCTCTAGTACCCCCAGGCGGTCTAGGTCAGCAAGGTGTGCGAACCTGGAGGGCACTATCGAGCGTTGGGCGATATGCTTAAAAGAGACGCGATGTGCGTCGTCTCGGAACGTAATACCCAGCGGCCCGACGATAGGAGCCGGTGGTGGCAGTGGGTCGACTGGGAGTGGCTGTGCGGGGTGAACGGGGTCTGCAGGTTGTGGCTGTGCGGGGTGAACGGGGTCTGTAGGCTGTGGCTGTGCAGGGTGAGGTGGTGTAGGCGGAGGAGAGTCCTCCATCTTGTGGGAGGGGCTGGGCTCATCCGGCCGCTTCCGCTTGGCGGAAGCTCTCCTAGACCGTGGCCATGTCCGGGGTGGCATAGGTGCCCCGAGTGCTCACCAAAAACAGAAAAAGTGCGACGTGCGAAAATAAGTGGAACGAATATACCGGAACACGCTGCGAGAGCAAAATAGTGGATGTGTGCGAAGACGTCGCCTCCACAAAGCCAAAAACACTCCCCGGAAGCTCCCCTAAGCTCCCCAATATAGCCTGCACATCAAACGAAGATATCAGCGCGTAACATTCAAAATGTATGGGGGGTTAGGGGTATAATAGATAAATATTGAAGTTAATTTGATTTAGGGGTTCGATTAGCACATGGATCGTCGAAAAATACAAGAAATAGGAGAAAATTGGGTGAAATGGGGGTTACCGGAGCTCGGTCGACGGTGAGAGGGTCGCCGGCGACTCGGGCAGAGCGGCGTCGGTGGTCGGTCGAGCGCCGCCGTCGACAGGCGAGATAGGGCGAGTCGGGGTGAGATCGCAGCGGTTGGGAGTAAAGGGGCGCGGGCTCGGGTGAACGAAGATTGTGACGCTTCGAATTCTGCGCCGAGCCCGCGTCTCTTATAAAGGAAAAGTTACGACTCGGCCGAGTGAAAGTGTCACTCGGCCGAGTGATCATAACGGAAATATTTTTGAAAATTCATCCCCGTTTACGACTCGGCCGAGTGGTTTTGCCACCCTTGGCCGAGTGGAAAAAGTCCATTCGGCCGAGTGGCATAAGCTACTCGGCAGTTCTCGCCCTAGGAGCGTATCAGTTTCACTCGGCCGAGTAAAGATATATACTCGGCCGAGTGGCAATCATACTAAAATCAAGAAAAGAAACAGAGAGTTGGGTACAACAGACTTCCCTCGTTTGTGCACCGCTCGGGCAGACGAACTTATATACTCGGCCGAGTGGATATTCTACTCGGCCGAGTGACCCTTGTTTTCTGCTGTTTGGCTCCGTTTGGGCTCTAATCTCTGTTTTTCTTCCTCCAGTTGTTTTCTTCCTCCTCCTAAGCATCGAGCGCATTCCTGGAGCGCTCTTTGTCACCTTGTTCATCCTTATAATGATAGATATCCCTTTCTCCTCTCCTGTCAAAGAAAAATAGGACCCGTTATCACGAATTTTTCAGGCAAACGACTCAAAACACTAATAATTTCTAAAACAAAAATAAAGAACAAAGTAAAAATAAAGCGATAACCGTCGGGTTGCCTCCCGACAAGCGCTCGTTTAAGGTCTTGAGCTCGACCCCCTTGGATTTTCAATTTAATGCGGGATATTGGGTGCATATGAGATGCACCCGTCGAATTTATCGGGAAGAACGCTTGGATTTGGATGTTGTGGCGGCGTGTTCTTCCTCAGTGCTCCTTCGTCTCGGGTAGTGTTGGGGGGTGGCTCCCCCAAGCTAGTGCTTGCTCCGGGCCTCGTCTTCATCGGAGACACCGATTTTCGTATCAGTGGAGCTTTCTTCGGAGTCCTCATCTTTGAGAGCTTGCAGAGCTCCTGTATTCCTACGACATCAGCGTCGCCTTCATCAATTTTCATGGAGAGATCGGGGGAGTGCTTCGTCTTTTCTTCTTGGCCCAAATCTGGGCCTTCTTCGAAGTCATCCTCGAATATTGCGCCGATGGAATGGGGGATCGCCTCCTCAATGACCTCGTCAAGGATGTATGAAAGATCATCTGGCCGTCCCTTAAGCAGATATATTCTACTTATTTCTCCCATAGGGACTCCCTCGGAATAATGCTTGAGCCTTTGTCCATTTACTTTGAATGTGGCTCCGTCTTTGCTTTCCAACTCAAAAGCTCCTCCCGGTTGTATGTGCTTGATGGTGAAAGGTCCGGACCACCGTGACCTCAATTTACCAGGAAATAGTCGGAGCCGAGAGTTATATAGCAAGACCTTGTCTCCGACTTTGAAGTCCATAACAGTTATGCGTGCATCGTGGAGAATCTTGGTCCTTTCTTTGTAAATTCTCGAGCTCTCGTAGGCATCTCTTCTAATCTCATCAAGCTCGTTGATGTCCAAGAGTCGCCTCACCGCCGCACTCTTATAATCGTAATTGAGGGTCTTGATGGCCCAATATGCGCGGTGTTCCAACTCTACCGGTAAGTAACAAGCTTTCCCATAAACAAGTCGGAACGGTGTGGTGCCGATGGGAGTGCGAAAGGCTGTGCGATATGCCCAAAGAGCATCGTTTAACTTCATTGACCAATCCTTTCTAGATCGATCTACTGTCTTCTCAAGAATTTGCTTGATCTCTCTATTCGAGACCTCCACTTGGCCGCTCGTTTGGGGCTGATATGCCATGCCAACTCTATGGTTTACCCCGTACTTCTTCAGCATGTCTTCGAACTTGTTTTCTATGAAATGGCTCCCCCGTTGCTTATCAAGGTACGAGACACCCCGAAGCGTGGGAAGATATTCTGCTTGAAAAATTTAGAAACAACCCTTGCATCATTGGTAGGGGTAGCGATTACTTCCACCCATTTGGAGACGTAGTCAACGGCCAATAGGATATACTTGTTATCGTTGCTTGATGGAAATGGTCCCATGAAGTCCACTCCCCAACAATCAAAAGGCTCAATTTCTTGGATGGGCCTCATTGGCATCTTATTACGTTTGGAAATATTCCCGGTCCGTTGGCATCTATCACACCCCTTCACAAAGTCGTGAGTGTCTCTGAACATTGTTGGCCAGAAGAATCCGCTCTGCAAAATCTTAGCGGTTGTCTTAGAGGCGGCATGATGTCCCCCGCATGGCATACCATGGCAATGCAAAATGATAGACGTTGCCTCCTCCTTAGAAACACACCTCCGAATAACACTATCTTTGCATATCTTGAAGAGGTATGGATCTTCCCAAAAATAGCTACGGACCTCATGCAAAAATCTCCTCTTTTGTTGCGTGGGCATCCCACACGGTTTAATTCCACAGGCCAAGTAATTGACGAAGTCCGCGTACCAAGGCACTTCCCCGGGCCTTATGGTGTATAGCCTCTCATCCACGAATGTGTCGTCGATAGGTAAACTCTCATCCTCCTTATCACGAATAAGCCTAGACAAATGATCCGCCACAACATTTTCCGTACCTTTCTTGTCTCTGATCTCCAAATCGAATTCTTGCAACAAGAGTATCCACCTAATTAACCGAGGTTTGGCCTCCTTCTTGTTTCGAAGATATTTCAATGCCGCATGGTCGGTGTGGACAATCACCTTGGAACCAAGGCGGTAGGAGTGAAACTTCTCGATGGAATAGACGACCGCTAGAAGCTCTTTCTCGGTAGTTGTATAGTTTTTCTGCGCGTCATCCAATGTCTTGCTCGCATAGAATATTGCATGAGGCTTCTTATCTTTCCTTTGTCCCAATACCGCTCCAATGGCTTGGTCGCTAGCATCACACATTAGCTCAAAGGGAAGGCTCCAATCCGGTGGTTGTATGATGGGTGCGGAAACTAGTGCTTCCTTCAAGGTATTGAAGTCTTGCAAGCATTCGCCTAAAAAAAATAAAAGGAGTATCTTTAGCAAGCAAGGACGTAAGAGGTCAGGCAGTCAAGGCAAAATCCTTGATAAAGCGGCGGTAAAACCCCGCATGACCAAGAAAGCCTCTAATGCCCTTAACATTAATAGGAGGAGGGAGTTTCTCAATTACCTCAATCTTTGCCTTATCTACCTCAATCCCTCTCGAGGAGACAAGGTGCCCAAGAACTATACCTTCCGTGACCATGAAGTGGCACTTCTCCTAGTTCAGAGTTAGATTATTTTGTTGGCACCTTTTAAGAACTTTAGTGAGATTAGCCAAACAAGAATCAAACTCTCTCCCATAAACCGAGAAATCATCCATAAAGACTTCCATTATATTTTCAATGTAATCGGAAAAAATGGATGTCATACATCTCTGAAAGGTTGCGGGAGCATTACAAAGACCGAAGGGCATCCTACGGTAGGCATAGGTACCATAGGGGCAAGTGAAAGTGGTTTTTTCCTGGTCATCTTCGTGCAAAGGGATTTGGAAAAATCCCGAATACCCATCCTAATAACAAAAGTATTTATGTTTAGCTAGGCGTTCAAGCATTTGATCAATGATGGGCAATGGGTAATGGTCCTTTCGGGTGGCTTTATTTAGTTTACTATAATCAATGCACATTCTCCATCCCGTGACAGTGCGTGTAGAAATGGGCTCTCCTTTATCATTTTTTATAACAGTCATCCCCCTTTCTTGGGGACGATGTGAACATGGCTAACCCACCTACTGTCGGAGATAGGATAAATAATACCGGCCTCAAGCAATTTTAGGATTTCCTTTTTCACTACCTCTTTCATATTCGGGTTCAACCGCCTTTGAGGCTCAATAGAAGAGGCTTCAGTGTTTTCCAAGTGGATCCTATGCGTGCATAGCCTAGGGCTTATTCCCTTAAGATCAGAGATTGTGTAACCAAGGACATCCTTATGATCCTTAAGGACTTCTAAAAAATTTTCAAGTTGGTCTTGGCCAAGGTGGGCATTTACAATCACCGGGAAGGTCAATTTACTACCCAAGAAAGCATACCTTAGATTCGGCGGTAATTGTTTAAGCTCTACCTCAAAGGGTGACGTACCCTTTGCTTCGTCATCTTGTGTGAATTTGGCTTCTCCTTCAACATCTGAATTTAGCTCACTCTCGAGTGGAGGCTCAGACTCGCTTCCTAGTGAGGACGGTGCATCGGAATAGACGCTCTCCGATTCCGCGCTTGCATCGATAGGACCACCACCTTGCTCCGGTTCATTCCTGAGATCAAGAAATACGTCAGCAGATTCATAAATGCAAGAGTGGGGGTCATAGAGTGTATCTCCCTGAGTATCGGTTTGTTCGAAGTGTTCCTCGGGAGTGTAGTACTCTTCGACACATGTTCTATCGCCTACAAAATATAGCTTGTCGTTCCTCACATCAACTCTGATATCGCCCCCAATAGTCCCATCCGGGGAGATTTGATCCATCACGAAGCTAGCAAACAGTTGTTCGACGGGGTCCTCGATATTAATAGCAAAAGCTCCGGTAGCGTAGACCTCATCAATAAGTTCCTTGAGGAGCTCCGCAAAAGATTCATCATCTCCCTGGCCAGACTCAGTCATTGGAATTGCATCCCCCATCTTACCTGTTAAGATTTCGTGGAGAATTTCGGGAGGGATTGCAAAATGGGGCTGTAAACAGAGTTAGAAAAGAATGAAGCAATAAAGAAAGAAATTGAAGAGAAATGACCGGGTGATCCAAATCAAACTCTGTCAAAATGCCCTCCCCGGCAACGGCGCCAAAAACTTGATCGCGCCCGGGCGTACACCCTAAAGAGCGACCGTGTAGTCTTACCGCAAGCGCACGGTGTAACGGCGAGCGGGTATCGAACACAGTGAGGACGTATGATAGTGCCTTCTCCGAACAACCTGGCTATGGGGACAGAAAAGTAGGAAATTGCCTTTCGGTGATGTTGTCACAATCGTCAAACAATGTAAAAAGAGATATAAAATCAAATAAGGATGCCTAGGGAATAGGGAATCCCCGCTACTCACCGTATCTCGTCATTGTGATTCATCGGTTTCACAGTTGCTAGGGTAGAATGTCAGGTGAACTAGTTGCAACTGAATGTAAAACCTAGCTCACGCTCTCGCGCTGTTGCTGGTCTATAGCAAACCTAGGCTCAGTTCCAATCTCTTGCAAACCCTAGCGTAGGCAAGCTAGCATTAGGATCAACGTCATCATTCAATCGCATCCCGAGCCCACTCTCGTGCAAACTCGGGCTACGACCTAGGTTGGGATAGTTCCTACCCGTCCAATCTCTTGCAAACGGGTATCGGTATAGAATTGCAACCGAGAATCCTAGTATCGGTCCAATCTCTTGCAAACCGATACTAAGGAAACTCAATTTCAACCCAATTCGGATTTCTAGGGTTTCCTATCGAATTGGGATCCAATCTCTTGCAAATATGAACACCTAGCTATCCGTATTATATCAATCCCAAACTAACCCTAATCAATCCTAGCAATAGTTCTACCAAATCGTCACAAATCGGAAATTGGGCTCGTAGGGTTCATCCCCACGCCCTAAGACGTTAAAACTACTCACAAATCATATTGCTAATGGAAGAATAATCAATAGAAACAACAATGGAATTCATAGCAATATTTAAAATAGCAATAAAAATAGGATTTTTAATAGAGAGGGAGACAAACCAATGTAGCTTTCCAAGAATCCAACAAAATAACACTTTTCTCTCCTCTCCAATCACAAGAATTAAACTCTAAAAATCTAATCTAAAAAGGCTGCCAAAAGCAATAGAAAAGGCTCTCTAAACTAGGTTAGAATCTGGGGTTAAATACCCCCAAAACTGTCCAAAAATTCGTGACCAAACTGCCCCTGCGCAGCTCCAAAATCGTGATTTCCGCTACAGGCAGCGCTGCTCACTCGGCCGAGTGAGTTGTAGTCACTCGGCCGATGGGCTATCTTCACTCGGGCGGACGGTAATTGCCACTCGGCCGAGTCGGGCTTCTGCTGCTCAGACTGACGGATTACAGTAAGTTGGCTCTTTTTGATGGCCGTCGTCTGGGTGCCACTCGGGCGGATAGGATACGTCACTCGGTCGAGTCGGCTTCTGATGCTCGGCCGAGTGCAGCTGATATACTGCTTGGAGCGTGTCCGATCTGGCCGGCCGAGCGGGGTCTCGTTGGTCGGCCGAGTGACTCCTTCACTCGGCCGAGTGAGATACTCAAGATGCCCAAATTGCGTATTTTTGCCTCCTCGTCGCTCCTACGATGTTCTTTCTTCTTCCGCTCCTCTCCAATCTCAAAATACCTCTCAGGGAAGTCGTCGGTGACACTCCGGAGTGGGTGTATCTCGGAATCACTCCAAATCGCTCCAAATCTCCTGAAATACGACAAAAACAACAAATCGTGAAAAGTATCGCAATGTTGTTGATAAATCGTGAAAAACGTGATTTGAGCGATTCAAATGGCATGCAAACATGCGGGAAAAAGGTGTAAAATATGGAGTGATCATCAAGCATCTATAGCCTATGTCAAAGATCCAAAATTCCATTGTAAGACCAAACACATTGATATCCGCTACAAATTTGCAAAAGACTATGATAAGACCAAGAAGGTAGACATAAGGTACATATCTACGCATGAGATGATAGCGGATCCGCTTACGAAGGCGATCCTCAGAGATGTGTTTTACAAACACTTATCATCTCAAGGATTGCGTAAGAGCTGAGTTGTACCAATGTAAATTCCCAATTCTGTAAAAGATCAAATTTAATAGAAGAATAAGTTCTTTTCAACATTGCATATGAGTTTCTAGAAAATGTTTGTGTACATTTTAAAATCTCAGCTATATTTTCTAGTATGTCGGACAGATTGAGGTTGGCTCTCTCACATGAGCAACCGCATTTATTATATCAGACGGATAAAATAAAGATGAGACCTGTTTAAAGTCAAAATCGTCAGACGGATGATTTAGAGTCATGACATAAACAAAATGGTTGTATGAAAGATCTGCATCATATGGGTGCTTACAAAAGATCTAAGAGGATTCTTAAATCCTATCTGTCTTATACGGGATGTGGGTCCAGAAGATTATTTGAGTAGTAAAAGGGACTCAAAATCAGACATTGTGGTGTCTGATCATCATCCTTACAACATCATTAAGACATACGCTCCCTGGGAAAGGAGTGATGTTGTAATACGTATTCATACTACGTATGCATTTGACCATTGGGTTAGAATAGTAATTGTGTTTACTATTATGTGAGACCCAAAGACCACATGGGTCTTAACTCGTTACCCTTATGGACTCTAATTGGTTCCTTTAGATTTGACTGGGTGATTGCTATCTTAGCATGTTGCTTATGGACTATGGTCAATTCGGTCCGGCGGGGCATGTTAGAAAAGCAAGTCAAGTCAAGATCGAAAGGATCGCAATAAGAGGAAGATTAATTTCATATTCACATTTGGACTTTAGAGATTCAAAGCTGGCCAGCCAATTGTAATCCAGATGGGATTCAATTGTTGAATATAAAGTATAAGAAATGTGAAGAAATAATCTAGGGTAAAGCATGCGTTGATCTACTCAACTTTGCACCTCGAGGAGTGTTGTGTATCTCTAACAAGTGCACAACAGCGGACTCTATGCGCATGACGGTCACACAGTCTATTTCTCGGTATGATAAACAGAAGAGCTAAAGGAAAATATGTTTCCTTACAATCCCCTCAAGTGTGAGTGGGAGATGTTGGATATGGACGACATGAATACACCCATGAGGGGATGTATGAGGGTATACGGACCTCAGATGTCGCGTGCACGAAAGCGTGCATGAAGGGAACCTTTTCTCGTGTGAAAAGGACCACTCGATAAGTGGAAAAAGTCACTTTATAAGTGCATAAAGGCACTTGATAAGTGAATGAAGAAGAGGATAAGTAAATGTGCTAATATAGGCTAATAAGCTTATATTTAGTTATTTCCTACAATAACTACCCCTAAAGCCTATAAATAGGACCCAAGGGTAAGGCATTTACACTAATCTTACCATGCCATAAGTTTGCATAAGGCAACTTGTGTTCTTCTTCTCCCTTCCATTAAAATCCTCTTCTAAATAGAGATTTAGGCGGTGAAACGCTGCTTCGATCCTCCGTGACGAAGTACTGACCGTTGTGGTGAATCCGAGGGCGAAGTTCAGAGATTACAGTGCCGCGTACGTAAGCGTGAGCCTCTCCTCTTCATTCGATCCTAACATCGTTGTTTTGACAGGATCCTTCAACTACATTATGAGTAACTTGGATAAATACTTACCATACAACTTACTGTAATTTTGAACAAGATGTTTGGACACATACAAAGAGATAAATTGCCTCGAATTCGAGGGCAGACCTATCTCTCAACATTTTTCACTTGCACTTAGGCCCATTTATGCAGGTATCTCATACCGTATTTACACATAAGTCTCTCTAGACCTATGTGGCAGGGCCTTCGTGAGTGAATCTGGTAAACATGTCTTTAGTTACAGACTTAGGAAGTTTCTATGTTTATGTTAGACCACACATTTGAATCTCATCCAAATAATTTCCTTGGTTTCTAGGAATCCATAATTAATGTCTTGCCTGGATCTCATCCAGCTCATCATATCTTACGAGAATAATCCAAATAAATTTACTGGTCATTTAGACGGTTCATAATCATTTCTGATAAAGTGTCAAACTCTTTGACCACTTTATCAAAACATATGTTCCGGCTCTTTGATTGCCTCGCATGCCTTATATTTTCTCCCACTGACCGTGAGTACTATATATGTTTGTTCTTCTAAATCATATTTAGAAAAACATATATATTCTAGTTTCTGTGGTCATCATGAGCATTTACATCGATCTAATCCAAATAGATCTGTACACAACTGTTGACAAGAAAGTTTCATCATAATCCATTTATAGGAGTTAGAATGATAACCATTCTAAACCAACATAAGTTGTACTACACTAATTTCCTTCTGCACCAATCTTCTAGACTTGAAGATTCACTTGCAGGCAAAGGAAAAACTTTCCTTGGGCACGTAAGCTAAAGTCCATACTTTATTCATGTGCAAGGACCCGATTCGGATTGCATCAAGTTATTAATCAGAGTCCCTACTCTGAATGGCATCCTAGAAGTTGACTAAGTCATCATCAACTATGATGTTTTACTCGACTTATTCGTCTTACGAGACTCGAGTAATCCAGTAACTTCAAAACGATTGATTTAATGAATATCATATTTATTAGGTCCTCATAGAACTTTATTAAGAACCTATGCATTACTATCTGGGACTTAACCCAGAGGGAGGATTGTAACTCAAAGTCGCTTGCCATGCATTGTACCATGTCTAACAAAGTACGATTCGTGCTCTCCAACACACCATTAAGAGACTTGACCTGAGAGAAAATCACATTTTCTTTTAATTACGTAAGAATTATACAGCTAAGTATTCGACTCTTCGATCTGACCGAAGCAGTTCAAATACTCTTGTCATTGTGTTATCAATTTCATCAGACTTGTGTTTCAGTAAGAATACTGCCATAATAAACTAAGAACAACTTATCCTGGCTAATTTAGACTTGGGTCTGGGTACATCCGTATGTACGAGACTACAAGTTCACCAACTCATTCTCCAACTATCTTACAGATTGAATTTCAGCCATCATACCTTTAAGACAAGATTCACAAGTGTCTATTGACTCATACGAGAGGTCAGACCACTCTTTATGTGATGTGTGAAGCTTAGTCTCTTCGATACGGCCTAGTCTATTTAGCCATATAAGTTTTGCTACTATCTTTCGTATTCATGTATTAACATTTAATACATTATTTTTATACAAATTACTAATTGCTTCAGAAGCAAGGTGACGACATTCGCCAAAAAACGTTAGACGTCTTCTACGGTCTAAGAAACAACAATTGTTCCTTTTTCCAACACGTATGACAATCTAATTTTGTATAACTATTATCCTGAAGTCGTGACATCAAATACGTCACATTTTCAGTCCCTCCTACTTTTGCCTTTACTAATGATAGATAAACCTTTCTTTCTCAATTGACTTTCCTTAATGCCTTCTTCCTTTTCTAAATCTCATTTAGATATTACGCGTCTCAGCAAAAATAATAGTCGTGCACACATCTCATGTATCCAAACGCTTGATCTTTGCAACCTTGAGTGTGCTCAACAAGTTGCTCGTCTCAAGAACCGGTTGGGATACATAGTCTTGCACCGTTCATGCACTCGTCTTCGATTCAAACAATTTGATCGAAGTTTTGAACTTTGCGGATCGAACCCATTTTTCATACAACCTTGAGTTGACCCAACAAATCGTATGGAGAAGCTTGCTATGAACATCAATATGTTCAAGTTGTCCTTCATAGAGGCGAGTGACATGTAGCATGCATTTATTTTATTGGACCCAGAGCTCAAGGAATTCGTAGTCCGTAAGCATGTGCTAAGAAGGTCATTTTAATGTCAATGAGAACATAGTTTAGTTTATCACGAATTTTAACTGATATTCATTTAACCAACCATTTTGACCAGTTAACTTATTCTCTTAGGATATTATGTTTTAGATTCTATCGGTAAACATAGAACTACCCTAGTTTAGCATATGTTCAATTTTAAATGTAGATAGAATGGCTTTTATCTAACTATATCCTCACACTATTTTTGCGATCATTTTTAGCCATAAAAATGAACAATTTAATTGAATTAAATTTAATGGGAAAGTGATCCAACCACCATGAGCCTTACAACCTTGAGTGTGCTCAACAAATTGCTTAACTCTGCGATTGGTAGATGACTCTTCATCAATAATATCATATATGATTCCATTATTGGTTTTTACCACTAGCCATTTATGATCATGAGTGTGCTTATCCAAACCACAATGACTAGTCTAGTCGGACCCTTGTTTTCGTGGCTAGCCTAACTTATGCCGGTGTGCGGTCTATGGGCACGACGCGACGGTTTGGGTTAAGTCTAGACTACATCTCATGTAATGAGAAGTTGGTTTCCATAAAGTAGCTATGACATAGCTTGAGTGTGCTCAACAACTATAACATAAAATATATAGTTGCCAACCTCTAAAACGAGGAGGGTTACGGCTAATCTTGAAGAAGATTCTAGATGTAATCGACGATGTCACATAATCATAATTCATATCCTTGCGGTCCAGCGGAACACAGCCAGGGATTTGGCTAGGCCAGGGTCACTATCCCCAGTCGAGCTAGGGTGATACATAACAGTAGTCAAAAAAAACACTAGACTGGATCATGGTCCACTGAAGGAAACTTATTATTCAAATATGTCCCATCGATTACAATTGGCTTCATTAAAACTAGTTAATCCTATCAGCTAGTTGAATCCTAAAATTCGAAATTATTAGGATTGGTTAATAATTTTTATTAATATTCTTATCAATTATAAGGATTTTTAAGGTGATATCCTAATCATGTATTTGGCATTTAAAATTCAAGTTACAACAATTTAAATCATAGCCTTTTGTTCGAAATTATTATTAGAACAATTAAAATAATGATTTGGAGAGGCTACCCTAAACAGAAATTTAATATGTTGCAACAATTTTTAAATCATAGCATGTCCAAAAATTATCTCATAATTTTTGAAAGGTTTTAATGGATATCCTAATTTTTTTTCTTGAATTATCGCAAAATCAAAATTAACTAATATAACCATTAAAAATATTAACTAAACAATTTAGCATGATAACAAAGCAATTGATATTTATCTCATAAAATTTTCTTGCTAAACATGCAACTTAAAATTTATCGCATAAGTTTAAGTTACATAAAAAATTATCACATAATTTAATGATTTAATTTTAAAATAAAATTAAATCTAATTTTCAAAAAAAATTCGAAATTAAACACATTGCATGTGAACGACTATTTAATAGTTTAAATAAAACATCCATCTGATGGAGAAACATGATGTATCATATACTTTTATAAATACAAATCATAGATCATGTAGACTAGCTCTGATACCACTGTAGGTATCGCTATTATATCATTGCAATGCTTTTAGGGCACATCATCCATGGCACCATAGACCCGTCACAAGATCCCTCACAAACTTGTTTTACGGCATGCATATCGACAACGCCCAACCTATCATAAGATCCACATCTTATTGGGACTTGGTACGGTAAGAGCGATTACTTCGGGTCAGCTCATAACTCGAGAACCCGTACTCAAGCTCGACAAGCTATAATACCATATAGGGGTTTCTGGGTCCTTTTGGCCATAAGACGTCCGAACTAAGTCGATCGGACGAAGTTATCAAAACAGTAGCGAAAAAATCAACTTAAAACAATTTTAAGTCTAGCCCTAAAGGGAACAAGCCCTAGCCAAGATCTTTACTATCCCGGGGTTGGGTTCGACCAACCCCTAAGGATAGATCTATCTAACATTTGTACTTTATAAACGCATGTTATTTAAACTACATACCTTTCACTTTGTTTCCATAGAATACGAAGCTTCATTTTCAGCAACATTTCTTTGGCCCCACGCCGCTTCTCCCAAGCTGAACCGCGTCCCGAGCCGCTTCTTGTCCCGAGACGAATCGCTTCCCGAACTGCACCACGTCCCGAGGCGAGCAACACCCTTGTCACTGAGCCAACCACGTGCCGGAGAAGATTTCACCTTGAGTTGATCCTTCGTCAAGACTTCGGATCCGATCCAAGCTCCTTCGTAGCTTTGCTAGAGCCCGAACAGGAGCAAGAAAGAAATTTAGGGAGAAAGCGAATATTTAATTTAATCTCATATCCGGGCTTGCTCACGTTTAATGGAGCTACTCAGATCTGTGACTTGGAACGAGTTTCAAAGAGGGGGTAGACTCCTATTTATATATTCGGCTGACCCCTCCCCTTCACTCCATATCCAATGTGGGACTAAAAGTTTTGGAGAAAAAATTAATTAAAGTTTGCCTTTCACAAAGGCCAAACTTTAGCAAATTTTTCCTCTCTCACTGTTGAGCTTCGCAAGGGATACAACCTATCAAATCGAAGAGGGTTCAACGGTGAATGTGTAGGAAGAAACGGCACGTCATTCGGAGTTCGTTTGACCCCTGAAATGAGTGTCCAAACATATTCCAAAACTAGTTTTTCACAAAAACTACAGCCGTCGCACAAAACTGTGTTTAAAAAAAACCTTACTGTGGCCTACAGGTCGGGCACCCGCTAGGCGGGTGCCCGACCTGCAATGCCAAATTTGGCTTTTTTTTTCACTAATTTGGCTTTATTTTGTACGTTTGGTGTCCGTTTTTGATGCGGTTTGAACCAGCATTTAGAGCCGGATGATCCCGTCATCCAGGTAACCTTTTTCTCACATTTATTATATTAAATATGCCCGTAAATATTTTACGACACATTTAATTCCCTTTGCATCATATGCAAAATTTCCACATCTTATATTAATATCCATTTACATCAAATACAAATGAACTAAGGGCTATATCCCTCAACAGTATATGTGTGTTTACGTTTGATTAAATTTTCTGTGTTGCAATACTTTCTGCTTTTGATTATTATTCAGTTGCATACTTCTTCATCAAGCATTATATTTGCTGATTAAGTTAGATTTGGATAACACCATTTGCTAACTTGGGTAAACTTATTAGAGGGAATTTTTATATGTCTTTTGACACTAATTCTCCCCATCTAGTGTCTATTTTCCATCCTCCACTTGTAATATGTCCCAACACGAGAGTCGACTCATAGATCAATAGGGTCGACTCCTATATAATGATGGGCGAAATCAGGCTACAGAAAATCAATTTAGGAGTCTATTACTGTATGCAGAGGAGTCGACTCATGACTGATACAGGCTAATACTCATGAAGCTCACTCTCAAATAAGTCCAAGTCTCTCCAAATCAAATCCTTAGGGTTTCTAAGCTATCCTACATTCACAAACATGTTAAGCACACGCATGCAATTAACGAACCCTATTAGTGTGAGATACCTAGGGTTATGTTGGGGTATCTCACTAAGGTTATAAACCTAATCTAATCACCTTGGAAATCAAATCCAATTGGATTTAGTGTTTGCATCTTTGATGTATATATAGTTAGGTGACTGATGGATATCTTCCTTAAATTTAGTTACATATTCATAAAAAAGTTTTTTATTTAAGTGTTTTGGAACCCATATTTTAACCATTGTTCCTTTGTTAGAGTTAGCGTTGGTATAAGTTGTGTTCCTAGACTTAGTTTGAGTAGAATGCCTTTTAGGAATCCTAGACTTACTAGAGTTAACATTTGAGGTATATCATAATCTATTTTCATTGTTTTTAACTATTTGTGAACCTATAAAGAATTTAATTGGTCTTTTCCTTTATTAAATTTTTAAATATTAAAATGCAATTCATTATACTAAGCTGTACATTTCTCTATTTCATTACCTAGTTTTTATATCGAATCATTCAAAATTTTAGAATCATTGATAAGACTATTATTATCCAATTTTAATTATTGGTTCTCATCCCTAAGTTTTTTGTTTTTGTTATCTAATTTTTGATTATAAAGGGTTAATTCTTTGGGTATCTCCTTTAGTTTCATTAGTTCCAATTTTAACCTAGAATTTTCTTCATCCACTATATTTTTTAGATTAATACAATTTTTCTGGGTCTTTTCTATTTTTTGGTATTCTATAAGCAAATTATCATGTTTACCACCTAAATCATCAAAGGCAATCTCAAATGTCAAAATCATCGTCATCACTATTGCTACCATTATCAATCTCTAAATGAGAATTTGAAGCACTTACCTTTGAGGAAGTCAAGGCCATTAAACACATATGAGCCTTCTCTTCCCTTTCTTCTTATTCATCCAATAATGAGGACGAGTCTTCAGAGCCATCATCAACATTGCTCTGGTCCCAAGCCGCAAATGATTTCATCTTGGTCTTCTTGATTTTTTTCTCCTTGTTGCTTCTCTTCTTCTTCTTATTTTCATCTTTGTCTTTGTCTTAACCCTTGTCGTTGTCCTTATTCTTTCTTCTTTCTAAGAGGCAGTTTCTTTTAACATGTCATGGATTATTGCAATCAAACAAATAATATCGTTAGTTAATCGAGCTTTATGTTTTGATAACTTACTTCGGAGGATTCTCTTGAACGTTCTTGAGATGATAGCAACACCATCTTCATCGGGGTTGGAATCATTAGATTCAGACTCTGGCTCCTTGGCATTGGCTTTGGACACCAAATTCTTCTTCTTTGGTTGAGTCTCTTGCTTATCTTCCTCAAGCTCGATCTCAAATGCCATGAGATTTCCCATCAACTCCTCCATTGTGAGTTTGGACATCTCATTTGCTTCTCAGATTACCGTGGTCTTTGTCTTCCAATCCAACCTCAATGATATGTTAATCTTCATTACCTGGTCATACATAGAAACTTTCTTGCCTAATCTAGCAAGTTCGTTAACAATTTCTGTAAACGAGTATTAAGTTCTAAAATGTTTTATCCTTCTTTCATTTTGAAGATTTCAACTTTACCATTCAGCATATTAATTCTAGACTCTTTTACCGTGTTCATACCTTCATATGTTACCTAAGGTATGCCAAATTTCATGAGCCATTTTGCATTGAGAAATTCAGTTGAACTCATTACCCATCAAAGCACAAAATAATGCATTCATCGCCTTTTGCAGTGCGATTTGTGACTTCATTCTCCCAAGTATCCATTGGAGTGTATGACACCATGTATTCATTCTTTATAATCTACCATATGTCAATGTCTATGGATTAGAGAAGGATCATCATCCTTGTCTTTCAGCTCTCATAGTTGGTTCTATTGAATAGGGTGGACGAGTAGTTGCAAGTCCCACGATGTAAGATGAAGTTAACGCCACCTAATCATCCTTACTCTGATATCGTGTGTTGGGATACAGTAGAGAGAAAGCAATACTAGAAGAATGGTTGAATAGTGTTTGTCAAAAATAATAACCAATTAAAAATTTAACCTCTACCTTAGTCTCCAATGAAAGTTATTTCACTAGGTACTAAATTGTATTGTGGTCATAAGCATATTGTATTATGGTCTCAACAAAACTGAGTATAACCATATTAGTTCTTGTACAACTACTAAGGAAATATAGACTAGGCTTTAAGTCACACACGAGGGCACTCTGAAATTAAGAAAACTCGTATTCGCATGCTTTTACAAAAATAAGAAAATTTTGTTATGATGCCCAAATGAATCTATTGATGATATAATTTCTCGCTTTTCAGATATCAGTAATCCACTAAAGGCTTTAGGAAATAATATTTCAGGAGAAGAATTGGTTGGAAAAGTCTTATATTCATTGACTGGCGAATGGATCCAAAAGCTTACTGCGATTGAGGAGGCACATGAATTGGCTAACATCACCTTCGAGCAGTTTATGAGAATGAGATACAATTGTAGATGCTCAATAAAGATGCACCAAATGTTGAGTATTGGACTTCTCCCTACTTGGTGTTAATGATGAGCAAACATAAATACTTGTGACTAATCCCTTATTTTGCAGTTAGTCCACTGCCTAAGCTAATTATGAAGATCTTCTAGCAATGGATGACTCATAAAGTTCATTGAAGGCAAATGAAATGGATTGGATGATCGTGGATGGTGATTGAAGCTCCATGATAACTTCAAACTCATGCGATGGATATAAGAGAGAATTCGTGAATGTAAATTTCTTTTATCTCTTCTAGTATGTAGCTTAGAAGTAGAACATTGATGGAGCACTCACACACATCTTCATTTCAGTCTTAGGACATCATTAGATCAATTGTCATTAGACTCCAATTCATTTCTAGTTTGATTGTGCTTGTATTGTATATAACAGTCGACTGCTGAACGTTTTACAGTAGACTGTCTCAAAAACAGTCGACTGTATTTTGTTCTACAGTCACCTGTTATGCACAAACTTTTACAGTCTAGTTTTGGGCCTCTCTATTTATTTCGCACAGGCAACTGATGAACGATTCACATGTGCCTGTCCAAGTGACAGTCGACTGTGGTTTGTAAATCAGTCGCCTGTCTATCTTTTGCCCAAACTTTGTTGATCTGACTTTTACGGCCAGTCGACTAATGTTGTATATACAGTCGACTGTCCATTGGATCACTCGACTGTCTATGCTGCTTCAGTCGACTGTCTGTGAGCCAATTTGTTGACTCAGATCTCTGGAAATTCTCAGGGTATTTGACAGTCGTCTTTATAATGATTTACAGTCACCTGTTCTGATTAACAGTCGACTGTCTTTTCCGTATCAGTCGTCTGTCCTGTTCTCTCAGAAGATTTCCAGAATTCTTTAACCTACCCATCTCTCAGCCAGTCGCCTGTAGAAGTATTTACAGTCGCATGTTGGTTCAACAGTAGATTGTCTATGCTTCATCAGTCGACTGTCCATGTGGTAAGTTACCGTTATGAATTCTCACCTATCCTTGCTGACTGTGCAACAGTCGACTGTAATTTCCTCAACAGTCGACTGTCGCGAGCGCAGATTCTATCCGTTGAGATTTTTCTCACGGATTCCAAAAGGGTTTTTGCCTAAACTATTTTTTGGATTTGAGAAACCTATATAATAGGCTTCTACTATTCCATTGAGAGGTTACCAATTCTTCCAAGTTTTCATTCCAAGATTTCATTCTCAAGTTTAAGCTCTCAAATCCAAAGCCCTAAGAATTCTAATCTTTGATCTCTTGCTCTCCAACCTAGAACCAAAGAGTTATCCTCTAGGCATTTGGTGCAGTCAAGAGAAAGGACTTTCTCCTCTCTTCCATGAGAGTCATCAACACACAACACACTTCTCCTTCAAGTTCTACTTCAAGGCATAGGTGATTATAAGTGTTGCTTTCATAATTTCATAACTTTCGTTATTTGCATTTGCTCTCGAGTTGTGAGAGTGGTTTGCTTGCTCCCAAGTTGTGGGAGTCAAGGTCAATTGATTGTAGTTTGATTTCACTTGTAGGGTTGCTACAAGTGGGTTTTAAGGAAACCTCAAGTTAGGATTCTAACTTGATTATCTGGAGGTATCCGGGTGGAAAGGACGTAGGATTACCGGGAACAAGTCGGGAAGTGACTTGGGTAATCCGAACCCTTGAAACATCTCTGCGTTTGCATGTGTTTCATTTTGGGTTTAATTTTAATTCTGCACTATTTAGTTGGATTGCATTTAAATTGGTGTAACTATCTTTTTAAATTGCATAAACACTATTCAACCCCCCTTCTAGTGTTTTCCCCATAGACAGGATCCTTACAATTAGTATCAGAGCGCAAGCTATGGCATCCAACAAAAACAACGTTCCTCCGTCGACTTCGTACAACAATCACGACCGTGATGGAGCGTCCACACTTTTCGAATGTCAATCAACGGTGTGTCATCCACATTTCAATGGCACTAATTTTGGCTATTGGAAGTGTAGGATGGAGATGTTCCTTAGGAGTGCTTCACTTTGGAGAACCCTCCACAAGGAGTACGTCAAGCCCACTGAAGAGAATTTCGAAAAATGGACGTCTTCCAAGAAATCCACCGAAGTCACCAACGCAAAAGCAATGAACGCTTTTCATTGTGTGTTGGACCCGAATAAGTTCAACAAGATATGCACATGTAAGAGTGCATATCAAATTTGGAACCATCTCATCGTTACCCATGAGGAAACGAACAAGGTAAAACTTTCAAAGTTATATGTTGCCGTGCAAAACTTCGATTTGTTTCATATGTCGGAAAATGAGAGCATTTCATCGATGTACGGATGTTTTACCGACATCACCAATGAATTGGAAGCCATTGGCCAAATATACACCAAACCTGAAAAGGTAAGGAAGATCATCATGGGAATGACCTCCAAATGGAAAAGAAGAGCGATTGCCATCGAGGAGGTAAATGATTTAAAGCCATACACAGTTATGAATCTTATCGGGACTCTCATGTCTTACGAAGTAAGACGGGAGAACCGATTAAAGATTCGAGCTATGATGAATCCTTCGGAGGCCAAGAAGAAAGCTTTGGCATTCAACGCCAATTCATCATCCTCCGATAGTGAAGAATCAGAGAATGAGATGGATTTGGGTGAAATGGCCCAAATGGCGAAGAAGTTCCAACGCTTCTTCCGCAAAGGTAAATTTCCCTCTAACAAACGATTTGAGTCTACTAATGATACTTCCTCTCTTTGCTTTAAGTGTAATAAGCCAGGGCACATCAAGAGGGATTGCCCAATGCTAAGAAACAAAGAGAAGTAGAAGGCTCCGAAGTACCACAAGTCCGACAAGAACAAGAGAGACAAGAAGAAAGGACTCGTAGGTACATTCGATGACTCAAGTGAAGAATCATCAAGTGATTCCGATGATGAGAAGGGTGAGAGCGCCCATATGTGCTTCATGGCACGAGAAGATCCACTGTCCGATGAGAGTGACTCCGACATGGATGATACCGAGGTAACAATGGATGAACTTCGTATTGCAAATGAAGAATTATTTGCTAAATATCATTCTTTAATGCTTAGATATACTAGCTTAAAGAAATTGAATGTTAGCAAGTCATCCATTCCATGCATTATCAACAATGACACCATTGTTGATACTTTAACTCTTGAGAAAGCAAATTTAGCTTCTCAAAATGTCACTTTGAGAGATGAGATGAATAACCTCAAATCTCAACTACATCAAACACATCCTATGGATAATAGTGATCTAGTTACACGTCACACATAATTGGGTTTAGAGAATGATTCTCTTAAAACCCAAGTACACGAGCTCAAAGCACGGGTGTCCTCCTTGGATACCATTCTTCTCTAAAGGAGAAATATGAGCTCATGTCCTCCCGTATTGTGAGATTCAATAAGGAAAAAGGACAATTGGATGATTTGCTTGCAAACCAATTTCCGGCCACACATCGTGTTGGTCTTGGGTTTGTGAATGCAAATGCATCCAATGCTCCCACCTCCTATAGTGGTGTCACTATAGACTTTGTGAGGCCTTCCTCCGGTGCATCCACAAGTGGTGTTAAAGACACTATAGGTAGCAAACATACCAAGAAATTTACCACTTAACCATCTCTTCCTTTTGGCAAGAAACCCACTAAGGGTGGAAACCAAAAGCAAGGCCATGCTTACATGTACACTAACACTCATCCACGTAGGAAACCTCCTACTTCACAAGTGGATAATCATGACACCTTTTATGCTCCACACCCACAGACACGTACAAATCCATATATGAGAAATACTCATGTACATGCTCCTATACACCGATATGATCATACGCATCATTCTTACATGTATGCACATCCTCCACATCTCATGCATAACCCATATGCTTCATACATCATGCATGTTCCCAAGCATACATATCATTCCCGTATGTCATATACATATCCACCACCTCATGTTTATGCTAGAAACCATGTTCCTAAGCAGCATGCACCACATAGAAATCTAACAAGTATGCATGCAACTAGGAAAAGGACTCCCAATATTTACACCATTTGGGGTCCTAAGAACCCTAGTCTAAATGATAGGAATGCTTATGTTGATTCCTATTTTCAGGATGTTATTAATAATGGTAATTATGTTGGGAAGCAGAAGTCCACTTGAACTTGGCTTTCAAAGTGCTAATCCCCTTGGACCCAACAAACATTGAGTACCATGAGCTTATGGTATATTATATAGGTACCCAAGAGAAAGAAGAAGAGCAATAAAAGTCATATTAGCTCTAAAGGGAAAGGATGGATTCTCGATAGTGATTGCTCCAAACATATGACGGAAGATCCCTCATTGCTCTCCGAAGTGATTAGCATCAAGGATGGTGTAACGATCACTTTTGGAGGTAATCAAAAGGGAACCATCATTGGAGTAGGTATTGTCGGTAACCCTTCAAAACCCTTAATTTCTAATGTATTTCTTGTTAGTGGTTTGTGTCACAAACTCATTTCCATTAGTCAACTTTGTGACAAAAGTTACAAGGTTAACTTTGGAGAAGGATTGTGTACAATTGTTGATTGCGATTCAAATGTTTTATTTTCCGGTATTAGGCGTAAAAATATTTATTATTTGAGCTTGCCTAAAACCGTAGAACATTGCTTAGTTGCAAACACAAGTGAACAACTATTATGGCATCGTCGTTTTGGTCATGTTCACTTCAAGCACTTATATAAGTTAGCTAAGCATGATCTAGTCAAAGGTTTTCCTAAAATCGCTTTTAATAAGAAAAACTTTTGTGATTCGTGTCAAAGAGGTAAACTTAGTAAATCAACCTTTAAGCTTAAAGAAGGGATTACTTCTAAGAGGCCCCTAGAACTTCTTCATCTAGATTTGTTTGGGCCAACTAGAACCGCTACTTTAGGCAATGCTCATTATGGATTAGTTGTCGTTTACGACTTTTCTAGATTTACTTGGGTTTCATTCTTAACTAATAAGAATGAAGCTTATGAAGAGTTTACCAAATTTGCAAAGAAGATTCAGAATCTCTTAGGATCCACCATTATCACTATCCGTAGTGATCATGGAGGAGAATTTGAGAATGAATCTTTTACTAAGTTTTGTGATGACACCGGGATACCTCATAATTTTTCATTCCCTCGAGCACCACCATAAAATGGTGTTGTAGAGAGAAAGAATAGGACTCTTATTGAGTGTGCTCGCACTATGCTCCATGATAGTCATCTAGGACTACAATTTTGGGCAGAGGCGGTGCACACGGCATGTTATGTGCTCAATAGGATCCTAGTGAGACCCCAAACGAACAAAACTTGTTTTGAATTGTTTTATGACAAAAAGCCTCAAGTGAAATATTTTCATGTTTTTGGTTCAAAATGTTTTATAAAGAACACCTTTGGTAATTTAGACAAATTCGAGCCAAGATCCGATGAAGGAATTTTTGTTGGATATTCCACACGTAGCAAAGCCTACTGGATATACAACAAAACTTCTTCAACGATTGAGGAATCACTACACGTATCATTTAAGGAAGATTTTGATTTTCCTCGTATTGATGATGATTGTGTAGATGTTTTGTTTGATCCTCTTAGTAATGTTAAGATTAATGATTCGATTATTGATATTAACACTACTAATGAGATTGTTGAAGATGTTCCAAGTGATGCAGGTTTACCCAAAGCTTACCTGACCCTTTGTAACCATCCCCATAACCAAATAATTGGAGATATTGGTGTGGGTGTTCGAACGAGGTCGAGAATTGAAGAATTCTCTCATTGCACATTTCTCTCTACCATTGAGCCAAAGAACATCCAAGAAGCTTGTAAGGATAGCTCTTGGATAGTGGCAATGGAAGAAGAACTAATGCAATTCGAGAGAAATGAAGTTTGGGAGCTCGTTCCTCTTCCAAGTGGTCACCAAGTTATTGGGACCAAATGGATCTTCAAGAACAAGACCGATGAGAACGAGGTAATCACAAGGAACAAAGCAAGGTTAGTAGCTCAAGGCTATCGACAAAAGGAAGGTATTGATTTCGAAGTATCTTTTGCCCCCATAGCTAGATTAGAAGCTATTAGATTACTTTTATCTTTTGCATCCCATAAGAATTTTAAACTATTTCAAATGGATGTTAAAAGTGCATTTTTAAATGGGATTGTCAATGAAGAAGTATATGTTTCTCAACCTCCTGGTTTTATTCATGAAAAATTTCCGAACCATGTTTTCAAACTTAAGAAAGCGTTGTATGGGTTGAGACAAGCTCCTAGAGCTTGTTATGATCGACTTAAGACCTTTCTTTTGAATTTAGGTTTTAAAATGGGAGAAGTTGATTCTACACTCTTCATTAAAGATTATGAAAACGACATTCTTTTGATTCAAGTGTATGTAGACGATATAATTTTCGGTTCTGCTAACTTTAATCTTTGTCAAGAATTTTCTAAGTCTATGAAGGATGAATTCGAGATGAGCCACGTGGGAGAGCTCATGTATTTCCTTGGACTGCAAATTCGACAAATGGAGAATGGAACCTTCATACATCAGACAAAGTACACATGAGAGCTTATTAAGCGATTCGGGATGGAATCATCTTCAAGCAAAAGGACTCCCATGAGTACTACTACCCATCTACACAAGGATGAGAGCGGCAAAGATGTAGACCTTCGTCTATATCGAGGTATGATCGGAAGCTAACTTTACTTAACCTCTAGTAGGCCCGATATCATGTTTTCTGTATGCTTGTGTGCTAGATATCAAGCTAGACCTAAGGAGTCACACTTGATTGCGGTTAAACGAATATTTCGTTATCTCAATCAGTCTCTAGATTATGGGTTACTTTACCCTAAATCTAGCACATATGAGTTAATCTCATATAGTGATGCTGACTTTGCCGGATGCAAGTCTGACATGAAAAGTACTAGTGGCACTTGCCATTTTCTAGGAAATTCCCTAGTTTCTTGGTTTTCTAAGAAACAGAATTCGGTGTCATTGTCCACGACTGAAGCGGAATATATTGCCGCGGGTCTTGCATGTGCACAAGTTCTTTGGATGAGACACACTCTTATGGACTATGGTGTCAATTTTGATACTTGCCCGATCATGGTTGATAAACAAAGTGCCATATGTCTTTCCAAGAATCCGGTACACCACTCTCGTACCAAACACATAGATGTGAGACACCATTTTATAAATGATCATGTAGCTAAGAAGTACATCATCTTAGAGTACATTGAAACCCAAAAACAAATTACCGACATCTTCACAAAACCTCTTAAAGAAGATTCATTTGTAAGGTTGCGTGGAGAATTAGGAATTATGGGTGAATCTGAAATTTAGAACCTCAACATACATGTTATAACACCTTTGAGATCATTTCATCATGTTGGCTATCTTCATTTGATATATCATAGAAATGTGTTTAAGAAAGGCAATTGTGATTTATGTGATTTCGTGATTTCTTTGAGATTGAATTTAGAGATTTGTGTTTCAATTGATTTATCGTATTACAATGTTTTTATGATGAGTTTGTGATTAGTGTATAGGTCCTAGGGTGAGTGTTCATATTCTCTGGATTTGTATCTCACTGTGCATTTTTGAACCAGGACAGACGACTGTCTTTCCTTCGACAGTCGACTGCGCCTAAGCTGTCTTCTCTGTCAGAAACTTATATCTTTCGCACAGACGACTGATGACAATTTTCCAGTCGACTGTTGCTTCAACAAGCGACTGCATTTTAGTCATCAGGCGCCTGTCATCTTTGTCGAAATTTTAACAGAGCTCTCTGTCTTTTTAATGAAGTTTATTGATTCTCAGTCAGTCGACTGATGTGTATAGTACAATCGATTGTCCCTCGGATAGACGACTGTATGTTACTCAACAGTAGACTTTCTGTCATCCTAAGCTAATTTCTTATCACTTTATCCAGTCGACTGAGTTTTGTTCATCAGTCGACTGTCTCCTATTGTGGCGGTTCACTGCTTCGATTTGAGCCGTCGATTCTTTGATCCAACGGCCCAGATTATTTTCCCCTTTCTTATAATCTCCGAGACCGGTTCATTTCGACACATGTTTTCTCTCTCCTCAGTCTGAAATTCACTCGACTTTCCGCTCGAAATCTCCTGTAGATCTCTCTTCTGATCTTCTTCGTGGCAACTCGATCTTCCTCCTTTGTTCGTGTGTTGCTCGCCTGTTGATTGATTTCTTACCGGAATCATGCCCTAGCTTGCTTGACCTAGCTTTCCGTCGATCACTCTCATGGATCCTACAGGTCACTCGTCGTCTGGAGAACCGTTAAACATTTTTCTCGTTGAACCATCTCCTCCTCCTTCTGATCAGCTTCCCTCTTCGCCCTCTTCGTCTGGGGATTTATTGAATGTTGTGGCCGGTGACCCCATTCCTCTAGAGGCTGTCACTGATCACACTTCTAAGCCGGTCGATCCTCCTCATCGTACTCCTCCTTCAGTACCCCTTGAGGACTTTCTTCTCGGTAGGCTGTGTGATCGTGTCACCACTCTTGAGAAGATTTCTACTTCTATGGATGAGAAGCTTAATCTTCTTTTGGAGCTTCAGTACAAATATTTTATGCTTCATGGATTTCCCATCCCTGCCGAACTTCAGGCTTTGTTTGCTAAGTCTGAGGACACTGCCCCTGTTCGTGCTCCTCCTCCTCCAGGCTTTGTGCATGTGTCCCTCATTGTCCAGACCCTCGCTCCTGCTTTTGCGGAATCTTCTGCCGCTCGTGCTTCGTCTTCCAAGAGGAAGACTCCTGCTTATCCTACTCGACGCTCTGCGATGCTGATGTTCCGCTCTTCTAGTCGCCCTTCGGACCCCACTGTCATTCACATTAACTGAAGTTACAGCTGTCATTCTTTTTGTTCACTCACCCGACGACCTAGATTTTTTTTGGTCTGTTTTTGTTTGGGTTGAGTGGGTCTTCAGTGTGTTTGATGGTTAGGAGTTTATCTGTATGTCGTTTGGATTTTTAGTATGATGATGTATGATGGTATCATAATGTATTTTTTTGGGATCATGATGTATGTATTTTTTGTTGGATATGTTGATGTCCATATGTCATGTACTCATCTTTATATATATACTAGTCATTACCCATGCCCATAGGGCACGGTTTATTTAATGGCTGAGTTTCCCCCCACAAATTTCAAGTTCCCCCAAATTTCATGTTTTCCCATAAAATTTCAAGTTTCCCCCCAAATTTCCAAAATTCTCTTATCCAATTTCTCATGTCCAATTTCTCTTATCAAATTTCTCTTGATAACATCTCTCTTTTATATAAAAGATGTATGTATATGTATGTATGTATATGCTCTTGTCCAAATTCTCTTATCTAATTTCTCATGTCCAATTTCTCTTATCCAATTTCTCTTGATAACATCTCTATTTTATAGAATATATATATATATATATATATATATATATATATATATATATATATATATATATATATATATATATATATATATATATATGATAGTGATGTTTAATCTTATGTGTCACACAGTGTATAATTGATTATCTTATTTGTGTGATGTTTGCCCCATTGTCTCCATGAATGATTTATTCTCTTCAATGTGTTTTTGAGACAATATAGGATTTTGATATTGGACTATTCATGCTATCTCTGATGTGATGCATTTTTGAAACTATTTTTGTTTCGTATATCTAAAATGTTGATATTGGACTTTAATTCCTCGATTCATATAAGTATATGATGTGCTTTTGTGAGTTTTTGATTCTATATATCTTTATACTCCTTGATTATTGTTAGTTCGTATTTAGCACGATTATTGTTGTTGTTATTTACTCCCACCTTTTTGGATAATGCCATAGGGGGAGAGAAATAAACATACAAGATTCATAATGAATGTGCTAAGTATGTTCTAACACTTTGAATCTAAGATTGAAGTTGCCTTAAATTCAGGGGGAGTAAGATTACAATGAATAGGGATGTTAATTCCTAGATTTCATGAAGTGAATTCACTCATATCTTACTCATTTGCTTCAATTGATATATAGATGCCCTAATATTTGTTGACTAACTTGATTGGCATCTATGTAGGGGGAGTAAGTTTTCTTTATGCACAATTATTTATCTTTTTGTTTATGCTTGTTTATCATCATCAAAAAGGGGGAGAATGTTGAGTATTGGACTTCTCCCTACTTGGTGTTAATGATGAGCAAACATAAATACTTGGGACTAATCCCCTATTTTACAGTTAATCCATTGCCTAAGATAATTATGAAGATCTTCTAGCAATGGATGACTCACAAAGTTCATTGAAGGCAAATGAAATGGATTGGATGATCGTGGATGGTGATTGAAGCTCCATGATGACTTCAAGCTCATGCGATGGATAGAAGAGAGAATTCATGAATGTAAATTTCTTTTATCTCTTCTAGTATGTAGCTTAGAAGTAAAACATTGATGGAGCACTCACACACATCTTCATTTCAGTCTTAGGACATCATTAGATCAATTGTCCTTAAACTCCAATTCATTTCTAGTTTGATTGTGCTTGTATTGTATATAACAGTCGACTGCTGAACGTTTTACAGTCGCCTGTCTCAAAAACAGTCGACCGTGTTTTGTTCTACAGTCGCCTGTTATGCATAAACTTTTACAGTCTAGTTTTGGGCCTCTCTGTTTATTTCACACAGGCAACTGATGAACGATTCACAGGCGCCTGTTCAAGTGACAGTCGACTGTGGTTTGTAAATCAGTCGCAAGCCTATCCTTTACCCAAACTTTGTTGATCTAACTTTTACGGCCAGTCGACTAATATTGTATATACAGTCGAATGTACATTGGATCAGTCAACTGTCTATGTTGCTTCAGTCGACTGTCTGTGAGCCAATTTGTTGAGTCAGCTCTCTGGAAATTCTCAGGGTATTTGACAGTCGTCTGTATAAGGATTTACAGTCGCATGTTCTGATTAATAGTTGGCTGTCTTTCGTATCAGTCGTCTGTCCTGTTCTCTCAGAAGATTTCTAGAATTCTTTAACTTACTCATCTCTCGGCCAGTCGCCTGTAGAAGTATTTACAGTCGCATGTTGGTTCAACAGTCGACTGTCTATGCTTCATCAGTCGACTGTCCACGTGGTAAGTTACCGTTATGAATTCTCACCTACCCTTGCTAACTGTGCAACAGTCGACTGTGGTTTCCTCAACAGTCGACTGTCGCGAGCGCAGATTCTATCCGTTGAGATTTTTCTCACGGATTCCAAAAGGGTTTTTGCCTAAACTGTTTTGTGGATTGAGAAACCTATATAATGGGCTTCTACTGTTCCATTGAGAGGTTACCAATTCTTCCAAGTTTTCATTCCAAGCTTTCATTCTCAAGTTTAAGCTCTCAAATCCAAAGCACTAAGAATTCCAATCTTTGATCTCTTGCTCTCCAACCTAGAACCAAAGAGTTATCCTCTAGGCATTTGGTGCAGTCAAGAGAAAGGGCTTTCTCCTCTCTTCCAAGAGAGTCATCAACACACAACGCACTTCTCCTTCAAGTTCTACTTCAAGGCATAGGTGATTGTAAGTGTTGCTTTCATAATTTCATAACTTTCGTTATTTGCATTTGCTCTCGGGTTGTGAGAGCGGTTTGCTTGCTCCCAAGTTGTGGGAGTCAAGGTCAATCGATTGTAGTTCGATTTCACTTGTAGGGTTGCTATAAGTGGGTTTTAAGGAAACCTCAAGTTAGGGTTCTAACTTGAGTATCCGGAGGTATCCGGGTAGAAGGGACGTAGGATTACCGGGAACAAGTCGGGAAGTGACTTGGGTAATCCGAACCCTTGAAACATCTCTGTGTTTGCGTGTGTTTCATTTTGGGTTTAATTTTAATTCCGCACTATTTAGTTGGATTGCATTTAAATTGGTGTAACTATCTTTTTAAATTGCATAAACACTATTCAACCCCCTTCTACTATTTTTCCCATAGACAGGATCCTTACACCAAAGAAGGAAGAGAACCTGAAAATAAGGTGATGACTGAAAATAACTTGGCTTTCAATGTATCCATGGTGATTACTGTGTTAACGAACGATTCGAACGATGAAGACATCGTCCTCCTTTCCAGAAGCTTCGTAAAATTCCTACAAAACAACAAGAAGAAAACTGGCAACATATGGGGAAACATCAAGAAGGAAGGAGATCAAGATGAGAGTACCATACTACGATGCTTCAGATGCAACAACAAATGCCACGTAAAAGTCGATTGCCCACTTCTAAACAAACAAAGGCAAAGGCAAAGAAATTGAAGGGGGCAAACGAACTTTCAATCAAGAGATGCTTGCTACATAAGGAGATAGTGATGCTGAGTAGCTTTTAGATGACAATGAGATGGAGGACAACTGGACTTGCTTCATAATTAAAAGCAGCATGGTAAAATCTAAACAGATCTATTATAATTTTGAAGATGGTATACATATTAGTGAATGTAAGGACCCTGTCTATGGGGAAAACACTAGAAGGGGGTTGAATAGTGTTTATGCAAATTTAAAAGGAATTTACGCCAAATAAAATGCAATCCAGCAAATAGTACGGAATAGAAAAACAACCCAAAATGAAACACACGCAAACGCAGAGATGTTTCAAGGGTTCGGATTACCCAAGTCAACTCTCGACTTGTTCCCGGTAATCCTACGCCCCTACCACCGGATACTCAAGTTAGAACCCTAACTTGAGGTTTCCTTAAAGCCCACTTGTAGCAACCCTACAAGTGAAATCGAATACAATCGATGTCCTTGACTCCCACAACCAGGGAGCAAGCAAAACCACTCTCACAACCGAGAGCACAACTCAAATAACGAATGTTATGAAATAATGAAAACAACACTTACAATCACCGATGCCTTGAAGTAGAACTTGAAGGAGGAGTGTGATGTGTGTTGAAAAACTCTCTTGAAAGAGAGGAGAAAGCCATTTCTCTTGACTGCACCAATTGCCTAGATGATTACTCTTTGGTTCTAGGTTGGAGAGCAAGAGAACAAGTTTGGAAATACTTAGGGCTTTGGATTTGAGAGCTTTGATCTTTTGAAATAAAAGCTTGAGAGATTTTGCAATGAATGAGTAACGTTCCAATGGAACAGTAGAAGCTCTATTTATAGCTTTCTCAAATCCACAAAACAGTTTAGGCAAAACCCCAATTGAAATCCGTGAGAAAAATCTCAACGGATAGAATCTGTACTCGCGACAGTCGACTGTTGACCAAACCACAGTCGACTGTTGCACAGTCAGCACGGGTAGGTGAGAATTCATAACAGTGACTTACCACGTGGACATTCGACTGATGAAGCAAAGACATTCGTCTGTTAAACCAACAGGCAACTGTAATTTCTTCGACAGTCGACTGGCCGAGAGATGAGTAAGTTAGACAAATACTGGAAATCTCATAAGATACAGGACTGACGACTGATTCAAGTAATACAGTCGACTGTTAATCAGAACAGGCGACTGTAAATACTTAAACAGACGACTGTCAAAAGCAAGAGAAATTTCCAGATAGCTGAGTCAAAGAAATGGCTTACAGACATGCGACTGTTGCTGCATAGACAGTCGACTGATCCAATAGACAGTCGACTGTGTATACAGCATTAGTCGACTAGCCGTAAAAGTCAGATCAAATAAAGTTTTGGGCAAGGATAGACAAGCGACTGATTTACAAAACACAGTCGACTGTCATTTGGACAGGCGCTTGTGAATAATTCATCAGTAGCCTGTGTGAAATAATCAGAGAAGGCCCAAAACTATATTGTAATAGTCTGTGCATAACAGGCGACTGTAGAACAAACACAGTCGACTGTTTTTTGAGACAGGCGACTGTAAACTGTTCAGCAGTAGGCTATTATAAACAATCCTAGCACAAACAATGCAGAATTGAATTGGGATCAAAGGACAATTGATCTAATGAAGTCCTATGACAGAATGTAGATGTGTGTGAGTGCTCCATCAAAGTTCTACTTCTAAGCTACATACTAGAAGAGATAAAAGAAAAAATTACATTGACGAATAATCTCTTCTTTCCATCGTATGAGCTTGAAGTCTTTACGGAGCTTCAATCATCATCTACGATCATCCAATCCATGTCATTTGCCTTCAATGACGTTTGTGAGTCATCCATTGCTAGTTGATCTTCATAAAAAGCTTAGGCAATGGATTAACTGCAAAATAGGGGATTAGTCACAAGTATTTATGTTTGCTCATCATTAACACCAAGTAGGGAGAAGTCCAATACTCAACAGTGAAGACATGTTTTCTCATATGGATGAATCATATGAATATTTAGTAGATCTCTTTCATGACATAGCACCCAAGTTTGTTAAGCTTAAAAACTTTGGATTCTTTACAAGACCAACTTGATATTTCCAAACATGATAGAGATGAGTTGTTCATCAAGTGGAAAAAATTAAAAGAGATAACATATAACTTTGATGAAACTAAACTAGAGACTAAGACTTTAGAACTAAAGGAGGCTAATTAAAAATTAGCTAATTAGTTAGAGCTTGAAAACTCTAATTTGGCTAAAGACTTAAATAAAAAATTAGCACCTTAGTTCTAAAGATTCTGAGCTTAAAATTTTAATTCACAAAGTCTCTATGCATGCAGAAAAAATTGAACAGCTTGAAAAAGATAAATCAAATTTAATATAAGGAAAGAACGTTGCTAATGAAATTGAAAAGAGCAAAAAAAGGAAGAATTATGAGGTTAGGATTAAAGAATTAGAGAAAGAAAATCATAATCTTAACAACATAATCAAGAAAGTCACTAGTAGTCAAAAGAGTTTTGATGAGATATTAATGGGCTAAATAATCATTCTAGCAAACATGGCCTAGTATTTAAAAAGAAACAATTACCTAAGAAGCCTAGGAAAAACATGGAAAAAAGATTTGCTAGACAGATAAGATCTCCATCTAGCATGCATTATGATAATATGTCTTCCACGCATATTCACTCCAATGTTGCTTACTTTTATTGTAATAAGAAGGGACATGTTATGTTTGCTTGCCTTGCTCATTTTTATCATGAATATATGTGGGTTCCAAAGCAAATGTACTAACAATTTAAGATCCAAGACTTGGTTACCAAAAGATGCATCTTCTTTTGCAGGTGAATCTACAATCACAAAATGATAAATATGGTACCTTGATAGTGGTTGCTCCAATCACACGACATGCAATGAATCCCTCTTCTTATTGCTATCAAGGAAAAATAGAGGGATGGTAACACTTGGAGAAGTAAACAATGCAAAATCATTGGTACATGTAACATTGGTAAGCATCCACATATTGTCATTGGAAATGTTAATCTTGTTAATGGTTTAGTGCATAATTTGTTAAGTGTGGATCAACTCTGCTCTATGGGTTTTAAGGTGCATTTTGAAAATGACAATGTACACATTTAAAAAAAATGATGACATTCTTTTTAAACGCACATCACACAACATCTATACTATCATACTTATTGATTCAAATAATCTAAAGTATTTAGTGGTTTTCCATGAGACTAGTTGGTTATGGCATCGACAATTTGGCCATGCCGGCATGATCCTAATCTCAAAAATTGCTCGTAAGAAACTTGTGAAAGGTTTACATCAAATAAATTTCGTTAAGGACAAGCTTTTCTATGCATGCCAACTAGGCAGGAGCATAGGAGTAGTTTCAACCCTAAAAACGTTGTTACTACTACTAAGCATTTGCAACTAATACACTAGGATTTGTTTGGACCCACGAAATTTGCTAGTTTAAGTAGCATGCACTATTTCTTCTTCATTGTCGATGATTTTTCATGTTTTACTTGGGTCTATTTTATTATGAACAAACATGAGACCGTTGATGTCTTCAAATTTTTTTGCAAAAAGGTTGAAACTAAAAAGGGGTTTCTATTATCAAAGTTAGAAACGATCATGGTGGAGAATTTGTTATTTCTTACTTTGATGATTTTTTTCTTCAAAATATTATTCACAATTTTTCTGCCCCAAAGACCCCACAACAAAATGGTGTTGTAGAGATGAAAAATTGTACTTTTTAAGAGATGGCTAGGACTATCATACACGACAAATTGCTATTATATTTTTGGGCCAAAGCCATTCACGCTGCTTGCTATATTTTGAATCGTGTGTTCATTAGACTCATTTTAAACAAAACACCTTATGAGCTATATAGATAGTTGACACCTAACTTATCTCATTTTAAATCATTTCGATGCAAGTGCTTTATTTTGAAGGTTGGTGAAAATCTTGACAAATTTGATGCTAAAACGGACAAAGATATCTTTGTTGGCAATTCTCCACATAGTAAGGCAATTCTCCAATGAGCACATGTGTCTTGTCTCGACTTCACCAAGTCGAATGACTATGAGATCATCATTATCCTAATGTAAGACAAAGACACAATGGTCTGTCCGATGTGCCAATATCCAGTTCTCGACACATCTATGACCATGAACGGTTTAAGACTTAAGTTTCTATTCGGTCACTTACTACTCATAATCGAGATCTTATCTGGATATGTAAGGACATAACTATAAGTTTATGGACATTATCTAAGTATATAATTCGTTCGAATTTATACTTAGGATAATGGATACCATATTATATCTTAACAATTTATACTTAGGATAATGGATACCATATTATATCTTAACAAGACGTATACTTAGGATAAATCGCCTTATGGGCATATATCCTCCTACACACAGTAGTAAAGGTCAGAATGCTAGGTTTCACCTTATTTGGTAAACTTGACCGTCATTCGGATTGGGTCGGTGAGTATAGAACCCATGGGTAGCTCCCAAAGGTGTGGTGAAATTGTAGTCTCTTCCGCCCTCAGACATTGGGCTTGTCACTAGATTAAGAGATTGAATGACACACCACTTTACTTCTGCTGATGCTATCATAAATTGTGTAACCTGCTAGCTTCTCTATACCATGCTTATGCATAATTGCCATGCTCACCATGCTTTACGTTTTGCACTACCCCCTACTTGCTCACATGTTTTTATTCTGTTAATAGACAATGCCATGACCCTGTTATATTCTTTTAATTGTTTAAACGAGATTGATACTTGGGAACCAACATGAGTATCCCTCACTGACAGGCATTGTATTTGTATTTTAAGGCAATGTTCGTCAGGCTCTGGGGGCATTTTTGCAGATCCTAGTTCCAGCTAGCGTGATCCACTAGATTCAAGACTCTTCCAGGAAGATATTCTTAGGCTGCATTTCCTTGTAGTTCCATTGTATTAAATTTATGTATTCTGTGTTGTAAGAGCCATAAGGCCTCTCTTTCTTTTCTTGTTGCTGTATTTCATTTTTGAGACGACTGAGATTGTAATAAAAATAATTATTATGTGCGTTGATTTTGAGTATGCATGCAAGAACCTGCAATATTTCACACAAACACTTATTGTGTTAAGTCAAGGAGGAAAGAAAAGCAAAAGTACCTCCCATTTACTTACACATGCGGACCCGGTCGCGTCCTCGCTCCCAAGCATAATGGGAAGCGGGGCGTGACAGGTTTTAGTGGTGGCCCATGCAGGTCTTGCTCGTGCAAAATACTCTAAAACAACATGGATAAAATTACAATCTTGATCCTTAAGGACACCCTTCCTTTGATACTCTATCCCAGCCTTGTTCATTAGGAAATCCTAGCCTTAGAGTTCCTAATCCTTAGTCGGCCCAATAATCATACCCTTGATTTTTATAACTTCCTTAACATACATTCATATGTCGATGACCATAGAAATCCATCATATTCACGAAGTTACTTCCTAGTCGTACTTACATTTTGATCATCCTATTCTATTCCTTGCCCTCGATTCACGTGATCCCCTTATAACAGCCATCATTATCCTTTGAATCCACCCTATTGCATATCCTAATTTGATTCATGCTAGTCGTGCTTATGCAAAATGCTTTAAGAACAATAATGATGACATTACAATCCTGATTCCCTTAATTAAAAAAGGTATTTAAATAATTTTCCTTTCATTGAATTCCTCGCCCAGTTTAATTTCTTTGACAACCTTTGGTGTATACCTAGATTTCCTAACCTTCTGTTGACTTAAATTCATTCTTTGATTATGAAACTTTCATGGACATAATCGTTAGTTACTGTCTCATGATGATTTTCTAAACTATATCATCCATACTCATATAATTACCTTACTTTCTTCATATAATAAACTTCATTTTATACCTTACTTCTATTTCACTAATTCAATATAGCATTTTCTTTTCTTATTATACTGCTAGCATATTTCAAAACAACCGATCATATACAAATTTAAATACTTTCTATACTAAATAGAACTCCTACTTTTTAGTGTGTCAGTTGTGTATTCATCGTATTTGTAATTCAAATTTTTGTACAAATCTATCTCCATTTGCATTCACAAAACAGTCGCTACTTCACTATACTCCTTTGTATGTTACTCTTTTCATTCATCACTTAACTAATCACATTTCATGTTTTAACTTATACCATTTACTCATTTTGTTATTTGCCGCATATCTTTCATTCTCCTTAATTACTTAATTATTCATGAAAATTTTATGCTACCTAACCAATCTAACTCCCTCTCCATACTTCATCTGAAACCGTTCATCGCTTATTGCTTACCAATTTTTATTCCTTACATCATTCCACTCTAAATCCTACACTATTGCTTAGTTATTGCATTAGTGCTTGTCATTGCTAATTAAATTAGTTTCAAATATGTTATAGCCTTTAAATGTTTCTTTCTATTTCCTTCCATCATCAGCAGTGTTAATTTTTGTTATTGGTTATATTGTTAGAACATTAGAGGTGATTACTATTGTTATAAGATTATGTTTCAGCTAGGCATAGTGTGAGATGATATAAGTTGTAGTTGTGATTAGTTGATTATGAACACAAAGAATTTAGATTATTTCATTTTATGTGGTGATAATAGAATGATGTGTTCAAGACTTATATTTGGATAATACCCATGCATAACTGATTCAATATAGATTCCTTTTATGAGTAATACACAGGAGAACGAGTACATTACAGATTTGAAATCCAGCTGAGTAACATCTAAGAGTAGCTATGAAGGTATAATATGATAATGAGTATATTATTTAAAGTAACAAGACTTAATTATTCAAGTAGTGGGATGTAGGTATTAGAAATAATACGAGATGTTGATATGAATGGATGGTTATTTAGATTGATCTAAATTTGTTTAGAATGAGATACAATGGGAAATGGAAAGATGTGATTTAGTAACTTGTTAATTATGGTGAATAGATTTATGAGCAATCACGTAGTATACGATGAAGAATGTGTTGGAAGCAGGACAACTATTGATTGTAAATGGTGATGTATACTAGGTGTATTTATAATTGTCGTCGTATATTGGTAATTGGTGGAGCATCGTTATATTGATTGCTTGATGAAAAAAAGAAATTGGAGTAAGAGGATGTCACAATTGTAGTGCTACAAGGTTAGGTTATATAATGAACACGGGATTATATGTTATGGATATGGCGACTTATAAGAATAAATAGTTTTGGAGAACTTGGTTACAAAGGAATTATAAATTAGAGATTTCACAGGAAATATTATTGCCCTAATAACGAATGATAAATGAAGAAGTGAGGAAATTTACAAAAAAGGTATCGATTGATGATATTTAGTAAGGTTATTTTGTATAGAGTATTGATTATTTTAGCAAGAACTTTGAGTTAGTATTCAAACGGTAATGTTGGATCTATAGTTAAGTTTTAGGATATGATCATAGGTGTAGCATTATTCGGTGATGAGACGAGTAGTGAAGATTTATATGAAGAACACTTGATTGAGGTTACAGGTTTGGCGTTCATTATTTTAGAACATTGGAGTTGCAGTTATATGTATATATTTTTCCACTCACTTTGTATTTGATACTTTTGTGCAATTTCGTGGGTAGTCGTCTTTAGCCATATTTACTTGCCCACTAGCGGTTAATGCCATCGATGGCGCATAGTCATCTGAACCCGTTTTGAAACTCAATCTTAACCACATCACTTGTATCACTTCTTAATTAGTTTCATTAATGAACTCAATCCTGAGAAATTCCGAGGACAGAATTATTTTAAGGTGGGTAGGATGTGACGGCATGTATCCATCAACACGAGTATTCACGTATTTACATGTTTTACGTATTTTTACATTTTGAAAGTATTTAAAAATGTGTAGCCAGAAGCATGATATCTAAAAAGATTTTAAATTACTTTTTCTATTTACTAATTAACTGTCATTAATACATATTAATTACATTTTTATAATTACTTTTACTAAACACTTTTATCAATTACTAGTTACTTTCATTAATTACATTTCTACCAATTACTAATACTTCTATTACTTTTCCTAATTACCTTCATCAATTACTAATGACATTTAACTAATTACTTTAACTAATTATCATTTACTTTTACTAATCTACTTTTACCCCTAATTATCATCTTCACCCAAATTTTAACTATATTTAATTTATTATTGATTACTCCCTATCCAACTTACTATTTCCTAACCTAATCACCCACCCACCTATACGGTGGATCTACCCCTAATCAATTTCTAACCATACCCATTAACCCACCGAAATATGTAGGTGAGATCCAACATGCAATTGAAACATCAACCCACATCCAGCTCCTCTCATCAACTTGCAACCACTTTAGTGTTCTTAAAACAAACAACGACGATGGCAACAACAACATGCTTTCATCTCACTACAATCTTCCTCCCCTCCTCTGATCAACCCAAACTCCTCCAATATCTCAATCCAAACCAAATTCACAAGCTCCAAACCAAATTCAGCCTCCCATGTGGTTCATGCACTCAACCTCCCAACAACTCGCTGTAACAGCACCTCGTCTCCTTCACTATATTCTGATATCATAAAATTCCTTCTCCCCACTTCATTTGGCAGTATCCCTCAAACATAGACGCACACTCACGCAGGGGATGAGAAGCCAATTTCATCATTCCTCATCTCCTTCTTCCTTCAAGAAAACCAAATCCAAATTCAGCAGAAATCAAACCAAATCATCTTCACAATTCCCTCCACTAACAGCAAACAAACCCAAATTAAACTCCTTAAACTCAATTTCATCATTTCCCTACTCCAATTCAACCCAAATCAAACTCCAAATCAAAAAGAAAAATCCGAAATTGAAATTGAGAGAGGGGGGATTAGAGGAATCAAAATTGAATTTCATAATCAATTTCATCATATCCCCTCTTCATAACTTCACCGACAACCAACAAGCCTCCGGCAATCCTCGCTCCAATCGCCATCTCAGATCCTGAGCTCGCCGACCTGCTGCTATGATCGGGCCAGATCCGCACCCTCGCCCTCTGCCAGGCCGCGCCCTCCTCCCCTAGTGCCGCCCAGCACCTGGCCGCCGCCTACATCCAGCGCGCCACCGCCTCCTGTTGCACCGTCGCCTGCAACCCAGTGCGCGCCGCTGCGCCCCCACGCGCCGCCCAGCTTCTCCAGGCCGCGTCGCTAGCCGCTGCTCCTCCATCCTCTAAGAGCCACACCCCTTAGCTCTTCTCCATGCAACCAAAAAAACAGAAGAAGGAAGAAGAAGAGAAGGTAGAAGGCAGGTATAAGCTATTTGGTTTATTAATTAATGGGTATGTGGTGATTTAAGTGGTTTATGCTTATTGGGTATTGAGTTATTTGAACCACTAAAACTTACTGGGTTTTGGGGTAAAAGTTATCTTATTGGGTTTGGATGAACTAGTTGCTTATTGGGTTGTATTAATTATTGGGTTAGCAAGTTAAACTTAATGGATTTTAAATAAAACTTATTGGGTATGGGTTTATTCAATGTTGACTAAAACTTATTAGGTATTGGGTTTGTATAATTATTAGGAATTATTAAGTTTTAAAGTTTTAAAGTTAACTAAGTTCCAAGTTATTAAAGTTTTTTTAAATAATTTAAAGTTAAATTATTATCTAAGTTAATAGTTATAGTTAAAGTTTACAATCTATATTAGTTTAAAGTTATATAGTTAAAGTTATAAAGTTATTTAAGTACAATATTTTAATAATATTTTATAAGTTAAAGAATAAGTTTTATAAGTAAAAGTTAGTTTTATCTCACAAATTATTTTTAAGTTTTATGTTTATATAAATTATTTTCATTTTCATTATAAGTGTTAGTTATATAATAACAGCCATATACATACATACATACATATGCATAAATGCATACATTTTTTTTGAAGGGTAAGCAACTTTATTCATATAACTCAACAAAATAAGCTATTGGTCTACAAGATAGAACAAAACATAAAACACAAGAGAAACAAAGACATAAATAAACCTACAACTCTAATTTATCTAGGAATCCTAGCAATATTTAGGATTCCGAGTATCCCTTGAGCTTTTCCGTCGAGGTGGATCCAAATAAGTCTTTTTGAGTGTCTTTAAGTTTGGAGCTAAATGGCGCATTTCATCCTCCCACTCTTGGTTTATCGTTGTAGCATCTCCATCAAATTCTTCCACCAATTCTTCCTCGTATTCATCATCATCAGCATTTTCTTTCCCAACATTGTCAAGGTCATCAACACGGTCATTACCAGAAAGGCCCCCAACTTTTGTAGAATTTGGAATCACATGTATATCTGATGCCTCACTATTAGTAACCTCTACATTTCCATTAGAAGGACCTCCAGGCTCTATAGTAGCTGAGAAACCTCTACGCAAAACATTTCCTTCATTAATCAACACACTTCCAGTCGCAGACAGAGTTGCCTTACCTTTCTCCACCCAAACCTTCTTAAACGGACATTGGGAGGTTGAATGCCCAAAGCACTCACACATTGGACAGCATGGAGGCAAGTTTTTCATATTCCACTTTAATGATCATATTCTCCTCATCCTCCACAGCAATCTCAATTGCATTTAGCAATTTGGTCTTTGCATCAATTTCAACAAAGCATCTTGCATAGGAGTACCTTTCTCCTAAAGCTGTAGCCTTATCAAGGAATAACGGCTTACCAATAGAGCTAGCAATTATACTTATGCACTCTATAGACCAAAATTTCAGTGGTAAGTCAGAAAATCTTACCCATACTGGAATTGATGACAGAAGATCTCTGTCCATAGTGAGATCTGAAGTCCAACGTCGCAGCACTATCACCCTTTTATCAAACATACAAGGCCCTCCTTGGAGTACCCTACTGCAGTCTTCCTCCAGCTCAAACACGAAGAAGAAAAAGCCATTTTCTCTAGAGTGGACCTGTAAAGTACCCTTTGGCCGCCACAAAGGATGGACACATGCACGAATGTGAGAATAAAAAGGTTTGTCACCCACAACATAACCAGCTAGTGTCCGTCCCTATTTTGCAACATTAGTTTAAATTGCTTCCTGTGGAATCCAAGGGACAGTCTTGCCTGAAGGAACCTCCCGAAGAGGATAGTAAGAGCACTTGCTAATCTCTTCAACAGCGCGTCCTACTTGAAAAAGCGAACTCCAGGCCTCTTGACCAATCTTCGCCACTCTCAAAGGAGCAGGTGGTTGGCCGGCAGCTTTTTCCTTCCGAATGTTATTAGAATTCCGTTGTAGTGGAGGATAGTCTTCAGCGTAATTGTGTGTTGACTTTGCTACAATAGACGTAGACATTCTTTGAAGACAGAATGAAGAACATCGATGATATGGGTTTCCTGCGTTGATACAAGCGAGGTTGGATCTGTTGCCCATGATCTGCTCATGGAACAAAGATCAGAACCCCCGGATCTGAACGATCAGAACTGCCGTCGGAGAAGAGCCCAATGACCACCTGAGAGCGCCTGAAGCGTCGGATCTGGGCGAGGCTGAGCACCGGACCCCCACCGGATCTGATGTCAAGGTTTTCAGATGAGGAAACTCGAAGTCGGAACTGGCAGCACAGTGCTGGATCAGGAACTCGTTGGAACTCCACCAATGCGCTCTCAGGCGCCGGACGCCGATAGCCGTCGCTCAGATACGAGAAGCCAACGAGTGGCGGCGCTCAGATCCGAAGTAGGCACGATCAGATTCGAGGATGGTTCCGAATCAGATCCGTAGGACTCTAGAGATTCGAAATCATGGGTTGACGTCGTGACGATCGTTAGAGGAAAATTGCACAAGTTCAGGCGCCTGGGGAGAACAAACGCACGTGGTTTGCACCGGAGACCGGCCGGTCAGCCGGCGGTGACAATCGCCCTAAATCGCCCCTAAATCACCTTTAGGTCAGCCTCCGATTTATCGTTTTACATACATACATACATACATACATACATACATATAAACAGATATATGCTTAATTATATATTTTAATTAATTAAGGACTTTTCAACTAATGTCATAAATTTAATGACGCAGATAAAACACACGCTACAATTACTTAGACATTCAACGCCCACCTCCTCTTCAGATCTACGCATCGGATAGTAGGTTTCCCACATCTCTTTCATCTAAATAAATTAATATGTGTTAATGCAAGCGTGCATTTTCCTACCTGTTGTTAAATTTGTTACTTCATTTAAATTGCTTTATGCCATGCTTATTACTCCTGCAAATTAACTGCTAGAAATGCCTGCTAGACGCATGAATGAACTTGATAATCAAAGAATGATACTTGCCGTTGGCTACTCCCGTCGGTCATATATGACTAGTCTAGCTCGTGTTCCAGTAGGGTCATATATGACTAGTCTGGCTCGTGTTCCAGTATATAACCTTTGATGGCTGCTTTGGCTGATTCTTGCTTGTGGTCCAGAAAGTACACTTTGGATGGGGTAGTCCACTGTAGTAGAGGTCGGAATGCTAGGTTTCACCCTATTTGGTAAACTTGACCGTCACCCGGATGGGGTCGGTGAGTATAGAACCCATGGGTAGCTCCCAAAGGTTAGGTAAAATTGTAGTCTCTTCCACCCTTAAACATTGGGCTTGTCACTAGATTAAGAGATTGAATGACACACCACTTTACTTCTGCCGATTGCTATCATAAATTGTGTAACCTGCTAGCTTTTCTCTACCATGCTTATGCATAATTGCCATGCTCACCACGCTTTACGTTGTGCACTACACCCTACTTACTCACATGTTTTTATTCTGTTAATAGACAATTGTTGGATCCTGTGGATGGCAAACAACACTAGAAGGGGGGTTGAATAGTGTTGTGTATATAGTAAACTTTTTCGCTCAACGATATTAACACAAATAAATTCCTTCTAATGTTGCCTAAGAAACCAAGTAGAGTGATCTACGCTTGGTTCTTAATCAACAAAACAATCTTAACAAGAATATGAAAGAGATTGGATTAAGATCAGATAAATATAACTTTGACAAATAGATCTTTGCAAATAGATTTATACACAGCGGAAATTAAAGATACAATCTTTTCAATAAGTTAACAATGAATTACAAAGATGAACAATTAATAAGTAAAGAATGCTTGTACAAGAAAGATAACAAATCACAGAAAACAAACTCAGACAAAAGGATTTTTATCCTGGTTGCCCGCAACCCGGGTACGTCCAGTCCCCGACCAATCCGGTACGAGATTTCCACTATCTGCCTTGGCAAATACAAGCACCTAACTTCACTCGTTAGGATTTCCAACGACCTAGCCTTGACCAGGATTTCCAACCACAACACCTAGACTTGTCTAGGGTTTACCCTTGCCTCACAAACCGAGGACTTTCCAACTGGCAACAACTAGACTTGTCTAGTGTTCCAACAATCAACACAATGAGAATTTATCCAATACACCACAATAAATGATGGAGATTGGTTTACACACCCGATTCTATAGCCAATCAAAGTTTAGACAAATTTGTGTAGTGGCTTGATAGAATGATAGTCTAGATCACACAAAGATACGAGAGAAGTTCTTTGTGATCTAGAAATTTTCAAAAATCCTTTCAAATAAAATTAAAGAGAATAATAGTAAGGATTTTGAAAATGATTTAACCAATAAAAAAGTAAGAGTATGATCTTCAAAAAGAATAAGAAAGTATTGCAAGATCAAATAAAAATTAAATTGGCTAGAGAGAAAATTGAGAGCTTTGAATTCAAGAGAGTTTTCACAATAGATTTGATTTTTCAATGTTGTATTTTTCATCAAAGAATTTAGCTCTATTTATAGGGAAAAAACTGAGATTTGAATTTCAAATTTCGTTTGACTTTTGTCCCAAAAATTACGGAGTAAATTGCTCAAAGGATTTCAAAATTCAAATTCAAAACGTCTGAAATTTACAGCTGGTAGTCGACTCCCTCATATAGGTAGTCGACTCCCAAAGAACTCCAGAAGTTTTTGATCTCTGACAAGTAGTCGACTCCCTACTTGTGGTAGTCGACTCCCAGAGGAATTTTTCCTGCAGTTCTTCTAGTCAGATAAGTAGTTAGCTCCAGGGTGCGTGGAGTTTCACTACGAAAATTATGAAGTGACTAGAAAAGCTCTCGAAAACTATTTTGAAGATAATTAAAAATATTTTCGAAATTTTTTTGTGTGTGTGTTTTGTCTATTTGATATGGCTTTGACAAATACCCTAAAAGACACGACACACTCACTATGGACTCAGAACATGTCTTCGGAAGTTTGGTCAACTTGATGAAGTGAAAGCGAGCTTCTCGTTCTGTTTGAGCTTGGGCTTCATCACTCTTCATCACTTGAGTTTATTCATGTTCGTCTTTGTCTTTGAGCGTTGAAGTGTGCTTCTTTGAGTATGAGTAGAGCTTCGCAAATTCTGCACACTTGAGTGTAGTGTAGTTAGTACACTAAGCTTTTGTTTGGTGTGCTCATCATCAAAACCACTTGGGGTGGAATTCAATTTCCATCAACAATGACATGACCCTGCTATATTCTTTTAATTGTTTAAGCGAGAGATTGATGCTTGGGAACCAACATGAATAACCCTCACTGATGGGCATTATATTTGTGTTTTAAGGCAATGTCCGTCAGGTTCTGGGGGCATTTTTGCAGATCCTAGTTCCAGCTAGCATGATCCACTAGATGCAGGACTCTTTCAGGAAGCTATTCATAGACTGCATTTCTTTGTAGTTCCATTGTATTAAATTTATGTATTCTGTGTTGTAAGAGCCACAAGGCCTCTCTTTCTTTCCTTATTGTTGTATTTTATTTTTGAGACGATTGAGATTGTAATAAAAATAATAATTATCTGCGTTGTTTTTGAGTATGCATGCAAGAACTTGCAAGATTTCATACAGACGCTTATTGTAGTAAGTCAAGGAGGAAAGAAAAGCAAAAGTACCTCCGCTTTACTTATACATGTGGGCCTGCTCGTATCCTCGCACCCAAGCATAATGGGAAGCTGGGCGTGACATGCATGAACTTAAGGGAAGCTTGATGCATGAACTTAGGGGGAGCGTGTCACAAAATTCATGAGAGTATATAGATAGGGGGAGAATTGTACTAGGTTCATGATCATGTGCATATTTTGACATAGCTATATTTTTGTCTCAATTTTCTATACTTGTTTTCCATCATCAAAAGGGAGAGATTGTTGACCTAGTTAGCCAATTAACTTGGTCAAACTTTAATTTTGATGATGACAAACAAGTCATATGGCTACTAATGTATTTGTTAAGTGAGTTTCAGGTCAAAACAAGGCTAAAATGACAGACTAACTACTCTGACCTAGTCGACTAGTGCCTTATCAGTAGTCAACTAGTAGCTGATTAGTCGGCGACTGCTATTGCACTAGTCGATTAATCGATGTACATACGTAAGGCTGACCTAACAAGGGTAATTCGTATTTTCTATGATTTCAGAAAAACTCTATATATGCAAGGCCAACACCCCCTCTCAGAATTATGTATGCAAGTCAGCCTCTCACAAATCCCTAGCAAGAATGTAGCCAGCCCCTCTCCTTTCAAAGCTCAATACATTGGCCAGCCACCCCCTTGCTCATCATCAAATACTTTCAGTTGTTCCAAGAGAAGGAGATGGAAAAGAAGAAAATGAGGTGACACTGCAAGGCGATATCTTTCTCTACAATACTTCGATTGACGCATGGTTTTCATCGACACGATCACACTCAGACGATCTATGCTTTAGTAACTACTATCTGTTTTTTACTTTGTATTAGATCAGTTAATAATATTTTTGTCGTGGATTGTATTTTTATATAGCTTCATATAGAGGCTATCTTTGGGATTTATATTCTTTGAACTGATTATTGTACCGTTTCGATCACTATCTATAAGTGTGATCAGGTTCTTTTTGTAGTTTTAAAAAAGATTAAATCTTTGGGCAGAGGTCGAAGTAGTGGCAGAAAGCCATCACCGTAGAAATTTGTGATTGGCGTAACTCTGATTGCTTGTAATTGATTTTTTTTTGCCATAAACCCTATTCACACCCTCTAGGGTTTTTTTGATCTCAGCCCTTCATTTCATATCTATGGCTAAGATTACTTCTCACGATCTCAAAACCCTAAAAACAACCCCAATTCCTCATTCTTCGCCTCAAGAGCCCAAGAATCCGAAAGTCCTAAAGAAGTTTGTACTCTCCCAACTTTAATGCTTCAATTTCAAGAGGATTTCGAATGTGTTGGTGAAGATCTCATCCTTGGTAGGTATATCACTCATCTCACTTTATTTACAAAAGTTTCTAGCTTTGCATTTGCATCGTTGTCTAGTTGCATTCACTAGAAGTCATGAGTATGTGACATATCCCAAAGAAGAAGCTGACACAACCATTAACATTGCAGCCCTCATCTTTACAACCTCTCACTGATAGATACATCATAATTTCCTATTTGAATGGACCACATTTACTTTCCAAATTTGAGTACATCTCTAGTAGTATCCTCTTTGAGAGATTTGTGAAAATTGATGACCTTGGAGGGTATGGGATTAGGGAGATTTGAGCACATCAAGAAGTTGAGGGGTTCTTCACCACTGAAAGTTCTTGTAGGTGCTACCTTAGACTAATGCATTTATTCTACACCAATATGATTGTAAATCCCAATGCTCCTAGATTTAATACACTCCAATCAGACTCTCTTCCACCACCATAGGAGAAATATTAGGCATTCCAAGCGATGGTGCGATGCTTAGAGAAATTTTTATGAACAAGAATGCGATCATAGAAAAAATGTTCTCTAAGGGAAAGCAATTTGTACCTCATATATCAACTAGTGCATTATTCCCAAGGGAAAGGATTTTAGTCTTAATTTTGTCCTACAATATTTTCTAAAGAGCTGGTATTCATTCTATACTATTTGAGAGCCAGACTAAATGTGTATGCACCATCACAACATGAATAAGATTAAATTGGGCAGGAATGATTTATGACAACCTGACCCACATAACTGCATCTTCATTGCATCATGGTCATTATCTCACCCACGTCTTTATGCATTTTAAAATTGATGAAGATTCTAAAACCATTGCTCTAGCACCAATAGTTAGATGTGATAAGAGTGTACTCAAAAGGATGAAACTTCATCGAGACCACACTCTTAATCCTGGCACTAAAGAAGCTAGAGAAGAAGGAGATGACGATGACGATGACGATGAATCGGAAAAAGAACCAATCCCCTCTTTGTTGCTTTCTAAATTGGAAATTTTGAAGCAAGCGCTCAAACTTGCATTCACTAGGCTTCATCAAAGATTGGACATATCAGATTATAGGATTGATGAACTTCAAGAGGAGATTGCACCTATCAAGGTTTGCTTAGAGGACAAGGTCCACCAAGCTAGAATGTTTTGATTTATTGTGTGAGATTGAGATTAATTGCTTCTTATGTATTACGTTTCTTGAATAATTCGGTTTGTAATATTTTGATGCTTACTACTTATGTCTTTTGATATATTTTGATATATAATATTTTAATGTATCAAATTTTGGATGTCATGGTTTATGTTGAAAATTATGTTTTAAGCATATGATGAGCAATTGTTGCAATTTTAGTTATATGAATACAATTGAGAAGTGTGATGAAAATTATGCTTGTTGAGTTTTGAGCTTATACTTTTTTGATAGATATTCTGCTTTTATAATCTTTAGATATTATCTTTTTGATATCAATATTATTGCTCACTATTCGTGTCATCATTGCTCACCATATAGGACACTCATTATTTGTACAATATTGCTCACTTGAAAAGATATTTTTATGACCCATGGGTTATATTGAGATATTGAGGCACTTCACTTAATTATTTCTCCATTTACTTTTTGATATGACAAAGGAGTAGAAATATGTGAATGCATATATAATATACATGGTTCATGGCTTAGGAATATATGCTCATGCTTTATAACTTATTGAAACCATGTTCTTGTTTGGCTTATGGTTTGAACTCATTTTACACACTCTTATGATATAATATGGAAATGTGCATATTCATGCTTATTCTAACATGCACAGATGCATGGAGAGTTTATAAAATATTGATTAACACAATGCATCATTGTTGAATTTCATATTATTTTGTGTATTTTATATCATTTGTTTGTCATTATCAAAAAGGGATAGAATGTCGGATATTGAGACACCCCTAATATAGCTTTGATGATGATTAAATAAATGATGGGTACTAATGACAATTATCAAATGTATAGAAATTTAATGACCATATCAAAAATGAGGTTCAAAGCAATGAAAAAGACAAAATCCATTAAAGCCATGAAGGATTAAAATGAAGTATGGAAGCTTGATCACATGCTACTCAAGTCAATGACAACCAAAGGTTGATCAAGATGAAGTATGGACGCTCAACAAAGGCAAAGCGAGCTAAAGAAGCTAAGGCATGTAGATGACGAATTTAAAGTACATCAAGAAGCCAAAAGTGGGTCATTTTGATGTATATTTAGTCCATATACTTAGATTTTTGTATTGCCTTAGTATTGAAGTTACACACTTTTATAAATATTTAAAATAACATTTTATAAACTTCCAAAAATATTTTGAAAATATTTTGAAAAGATTTGGATTGTTTTTAGAACTCTTTTAAGATATTTTTCCACGTATCTGAAAAGGAGTCGAACTACTTTTACTATACGTTGGGAAAAAATGGATTTTTCTCGGTCCCTAAAGGGAGTCGACTATAGCAGCCCATGGGAGGGCGAACCAAGATAAATTTAATGTGTTTGTGTTGTGATTATTGTCTCTCATTTCACATTTTATATTACTTGCACTTGCGATTAGTTTCCGATGTGCACATTTCTCTATTGCATGTAGTTAGTTTGTTGATTAAGTACCTAAGTAGGTAACTCTCTTAGGAGACTTATGCATATGTAGAGAGATTTAATTTTTAATTAAGCATTATTTTTGAAAACCCAATCACCCCCTTAAAGAGTGCTATTATTTGCACTACACTGTTTTATGAATACACCACAAATTTTTTTTTGTTTTCCAATTTTAAACCCAATATATCTTATTTTACCACACAGCACTCAATTTCATTTTCAATTCACCCACGTCCAGCCGCGGCCACCCCCCTCTCTCTCATCCATCTCTCTCTCAGCCAACTCCAAGCTCTAAAGCTCTTCAGCCCGTGGGTCACGAGCGTGGTGGCAGCTGTTTTCGGGAAGTATGCGAATATTGAGAGGTTCAAAGGAGGCAGCGAGGATGGAGGCAGGCCGAGCTGCTTTGAGAGAGCGGCGGTGTTCTGGCACAACGAAGGGTCGATGTCGAGGGAGAGGAAGGAGGAGGTGTATGGAATGATAAGGTGCAAGGCCAGAGCTTATCGCAACGTTAGCAGGGAGGCCGGAGGCGAGAGAGCCGTGAGGTTGACGTTGTTGCTGACGACGGGGGCGAGGTTGTTCAAAGACGATGTCGACGTCGTTCGGATCTTCGACAAGGAGTGCAAGAGAGACATAACTCAAGAGAGCTGCCCAAAATCAAATCATGGGTCGCTTCCAACTTCTCTCCGTTCTTCTTCTTTCGGCTCTTTTGCTATCAATCTCTCTCCCTCAATGTAAAGTATCTCTCCTTCTAGTTTCATTCTTGGTCCCCCCCTATTTCTTGTCTAATCATTGTAATTTTTGGATGGTGGTTAGGTTATGGGAGGAAGATGAAGGTCGTTGCAGGTGAAATTGATGAGCTCGACGGACATATTGTCATTCCCCCCTCCCACTTCTCTCATTTTTGTCTTTATTGGCATGTTTGTAAATGCAGTGAGATTGTGATTGTTATATTTCCATTTTTCGGTCAATATTTATAATTCGATTTGCATTTACTGTTGTCTTACTGTCGCCGGAGGAGGCCGCGTTGTTGAATATAAGGGTGGGGGTAGGTGGTCACCGTTGATGTGCTTGCTGGGTCGTTGGGAGAGAGGGGGGTGGCCGCGGCTGGACGTGGGTGAGTTGAAAATGAAATGGAGTGCTGTGTGGTGAAATTAGATAAGTTGGGGTTAAATTTGGAAAACAAGAAATTTTGTGGTGTATTCATAAAATAGTGTGGTGCAAATAACAGCACTCTAATGTTTGTTTGCAATCTATAGGATTCCAACAGTACCCTCATTTAATGAATTCTCATCATTCGGAATCTTCCATGCAAAATTATTTTTAAAAATAAAAAAAGTAAATAGGAAAAGCTAAAAAAAAAGTTTCGGTTTTGACGACGACAATGTGAGCAACAGCAGCAGCAGATAGTGATTGCAACATGGCAAAGGTAGAGGTTGTGACAACAAAGATTATGACGGCGATGACAGTGGAACGTGATCATGAGTAAGAAGAAGAAGTGGTGGTGATAGTAATGACGTCAATAGCCAACTGAAAAGGAGATTCCAATGACGATGAATGTAGTAATACCTACAATGACAAACATAGAGATGATACTGATGAATGTGGATGCAAGTAGCAAAAGAGAATATTCTAATAGACACAAAGGTAGTACTGTCGACTTCAAAGGTGACAAAGAAGACGGTAGCTGTGGGATTGGCAACCATGGCGATGAAGATGATGGCGACTAAGGTGGTGGTGACAACGACGACAATGATGAGAATAAAATTGGATTTAACGATGACGATGACAACATCAACACCACCCATGGCAATACTATGCAAAAAGAGAAGCGCTGGCGATGTCAATGACGATAGTATCAAAGTGAGGGTGGTAGGAACACCGTCAGCTTATAAATTTCAAAAGGAGCAACGTAGAATATAGATCGGCGCAAGTTTGTATGGAAGTTTGAAGGGGAGGAAATTCCTAATTCAAGACGTGCAGTATCAACACTAACATTTTTAAGTAAATTACATCCGTCTCAGATTAAATCTAATGCTCGTGGATCAGCTACCAACTGCAGGCCTACTAATTTAGGTTTAAGAAAAGGAAATACATAACATTGCTAAGGAGAAGGAAAACCTTGCCAAACCCTTTCTTATTTTATTAATTCTAACCCCTATATTTCAATATCAATCACAAGCTAAACCTTTGATTCATTATCATGCACATTGTGATTTCGAGTAATCCTTCAGCCAATATTTGCAATTCTTCACGGCTATCTTGAACCATGCAACAAAATGTACGTGGCCTTTTTTCTTATCAGGGATAGAACAGAAAAATCCAGACAGATGAAAGGTTTAAAAAAAATAGGAATGAATTGGAAAATAAACTATAAGAAATAACTCTCAGCTAAATCAAAACCTTGGAATGGTCTCGAACCCACAATTGCCAAACTGACAGCCCCTCCAGCCCTTTCAGCATGCTGTAGTTAAAGAACAAGTTTGCACACTGATCACCAATGCACCGCTGGATGCTGCATTCACAAATCATAGCTAGGATTTATGGGAGGTAAAATACATATCAGATGATGTATATAGATCAGGTGCCGTGTCTGCCGCTGATGATGACAATGGTTGGTTTTACAAAATGAATGGTTTGTATGCATTACTACAATGAATACAATTATAAAAAACTCAGATACACAGTCACTAGCAACAACCAAAAATTTCTCCAGACAGGATCTTGAGCAATGATAGGTTGGACTGAAGTTAACGTAGGTCTACAACGCTCCTAGTATCGCTGACATGGACTACATGTTTCTTGGATGAAGAATCCAATGTTTCTTCCATATTGTATGCTGCTGGTATCTATAGTTCTCATGGACATTTCCTCTGAATATATGATACTCCATGCTCTTCATACCTGCAATACAATACCACGATGGGCAGAATGTATGGTGCTCAAGCAAAAAAATTTGATGTGCTGATCCGACGATGAACCATAAATGTTTCACTCACTCTGCTTTGGAGAACCACATTTGTTGAAATGTCCCAAGTGATGCGAGGATGCTCCCTCCAATCCAGACACTGTAATGACCACATTTGCTTATCATGTTATCATATTATAGCAAACATATAAAACAATGGAAGAGATACTGTTGAAGGGGAAAAAACATTCGTCCTGAGAATGGTTTAAGATATCACAATATTACGTTATGTTTGGGCCCAGATAAGTCGAACCATGCAATAGAGCTTTTGACTTTACGGATAAGTATAAACTTAAGTCACAAGTCGGATATGTATAAACCTAAGCTCTAATACAAGTCAAGTCTAACACAAAATTTCATACTCATGTATGTACAAACTCAAGTCTACTCACAACTCAAGGCAAAGGGTCATCATGTTTGCATTAGGACTAGTTATCCGTGCACACATCAAGATGTAATCTATTACCAGATAAGCCACAACTGAACTCCTGAAAAATTTGATACCAAATAATGAGACCATCAAGTTCTACATGTTCGAAGTGCACATATAACAGATACTGAACGGTTTCTGACTTTTTGAGCTAGACCCTTTAAATCTCACCCTTGCGAATTTTTCCTCATAAGAAAGGAAAATGTTCATGTTTCATTTGCTAGAAAGAGATGGAAGGCACAGGCATATCTACTGAACTGATATATCTACGGCCAAAACAAACATGCAGATATTATTCAAATGGATCTCACCAAGGTACCTGATTGTGTGCTTCTTGAGATATGGAAAAATTGAGTAATTCCCCTACTAAGATTTTGTTTACAAACATTGCAAGGAAATTCTACTCATTGACTATTTGATACGGTTGTCATAATTCATATAGTAAAACTGTAAAAGCAGGATTTTTGACTGCGCCACCAAACTGTTGAACATTACTGTTATTATAAAATCCAGTTTTGTACATCAATCTTCAGAAGAGTGAATTGCACTTTTCCAGAAGTGACATAAAATTGGTTGGATAAAGCCAGCCAAACGTAATTAGAAAATGAATAACATGGTGCACAATTCACAGGTCCAACCTAGGAGGGGCCAGATTGGCAGTGTCCTTGCGGACACGTGTACTGAGGCACGGATCAGGCACAAGTCGGATGCTTGCCTGACATGGACCCGGCGTGGCTACTGTCCCATGCGTTAATTTTAAAAGGCAAACATGTAAAGACACAGCAATCCCTTCTCTCTCTCTCATCCCTTCTTTTCAAGCATTCTCCACGCTCGCCCTCCCCTCTCCGCTCGGCGATCCTCCATCTAATCAGGGCAAGATCCATCTTAAGCCGTCTGATCTGCCACCGACAATCTCAAGGCATTGAATCCCTGCCTCAGCCGTCTCCCTCCCCATCCCAAAGCTTCTCTCAGCCCTCGAATGCGATAGAGACAAAAAACATCCCAAGTGGGGGCTATGGACATCTTCTCGTTCTCTCAGTTGTGTGGTTAGTAGTCTCTTAGGTGCTTGATATCTTAATTTACTTAGTTGATGACCCAGTGTTTTACAAATTATAACCGCTTAAGATTGGTAGATATTCCATTGATCTCGATTGGTTATCTTGAATTTTTTCTCTTTTGATTTGAATTTGTCAAAGTCGATGAAAATTCTAACCATAATGCTAGGAAAGATGCAGACTTGTCATTCATAGTGACCTTCATTTTCCTTGTTCGTATAAAAATTTTAATTGTGACTACCAATTTATTAGCCTTTTGCAGGCTCTTTACTAAATTTACTTATGCCAAATAACTTGCTTTAATTTAGGATAACAAGTGTTAGTTGTTCTCAAATTGTTAACAAAAGAGAAGCATTTTATGCTAAATTATACTTTATTGAAAGAATATGATGTGGTGATAACTTCAATTTCTATGTATGTGGTCATGTTAAGTGGAGGCATTATTCATAACTTATTTGTGGATTGAATATAATTTTCGAACTTGTTCTGAATTAATCTTTTATATGTAAATGTTGTATGCTAAATTGATCTTTGTAGGTAAAAGATGTATATTTATGTTATTGCCATATGTTGTGGTGGTAGTGAGAGTGAAAGGATGATAGTACATCTCTTTGAAAGTTGTCACAACAATCAGTGAACAAGGAGAGTATGAAATTGGCAATTTAAATGCAATTACTGCCATGAACATTGAAGGGTCATCCTCTCAAGGGTCAATGCTAATCTTTTGCGACTTCCCAATTGAATTAAGATAATGGAGCAAACATAATTGAGGTTGAAGGGTTCTAACTATACACACATGCCTTGCCTACATCCTCGACTGATGGGGCAAATAGATGCCACTACCGCCAATAAAGTGAAGAGGAAGAAAAGAGTTACTACAATGAAGAAGTCATAAAATCAAGAAAAAAGGGAAGAGTTAAATGCAATCATTGCACGGTTATACTATTCTGGTAGAGTGCATTTTAATTGAATAGAAATTCATGCTATACAATGGCATTTACATACAACGCTAACAATCCAGTCACTAGTTTTATCCCTCACGAGTACAAGCTGAGGAAATCCCTTTTGCAATATAAGAAGGCGGCATTGCGAAACTGTTAGAGCCCATAAAGAGCACGTGGAATCAAAAGGGTTTCAATTTTTAGCAATAGATGGACGGATACACAAAGATGTTATTAATTTCATGGCGGTACTCAGAAGGACATATGTTATTAACATCTTAACATCTGTGACGTCGAGGGTTTTACAAAAAAAGTATGTTATACAATACAAATGAGAATAATGTGTATCATATGATATATGTGATTAAGCATATATGTTATATAATACAAATGAGAATAATGGGTATCATATGATATATAGGCCTAAGCCTCATATATGCCTCTAAAACATAACCATTCGCTATTTTTTAGATGATCGAAATCATTCATTTTGTTTTACATATTCTAAAATCTTAAAACACCAAATATCATGTGGACCCAAGAGGTTTTACGCGTTCATCCAACCATCGTAAATTTAACAATTTTTCCAATTAGAATTTTTGTAATAGGTGAATAACAGGTAATATCTCTTGGGTTCACCCGATATTCGGTGTTTTGATGCCTTAGAATACAAAAATCAAAATGAACAGTTCTGATCGTTTGAAAAAATAATGAAGGGTGACATTTTAAAAGCCATATATGAGGCTTAATCACAAATATCACACTACACACATTTTTCTCAATACAAATAGACTTATAGAGATGATCAAAGAGAAATGCCATCAAAATGTTGTGCAAATCATCACCGATAACGTACAAGCATTTAAGGTGACATGTAATATTGTGGAAAGAAACCCTATTATCTTTTGAGCTCCATTTGTTGTGCACTCTCAATATCTCTCTTAAGACAATGTGTAGCAAAAACCGAAACAAATGAGGTCACATAAGAAAAGTGTAATTAGATCGCCGATGTTTTCGGAGATGCTTTTGTGATAGAGAATTTCATTATGAATCACTTCATAATGCTTGTCATGTTTAATAAGAAAGTGAAGATGAAGCTTCTTTGTATTGCAGGGACGAAATTTGCCTCGATCTCTATGAAAAAGAGGTTTAAGAAAATTATGAAAGTGCTTCAAAATTTAATTATTTGTGACAAGTGGTCTTCTATAAAGATGATGCTGTCAGAAAAGCAAAAATTGTGAAAAATAAACTTCTAGATGAAAGATGTTGGGGTAAAATTGTGTACATTCATAGAGCCTATTTATTAATTGTTAAGGATTATCGACAACAATAAGCGGTCTTTTCATTTAGTCTATGACACGTGGGATATTATTAGGGATGGTAAACATGTCGAATTAGGTCCAGTCTAACCAAACCCAGATATGGGTAAACCTAAACCTGACATGGATTTAATCCGAGTCAATGATCTCAAACATGTATCTGATATGAGTAAAATTTGGATCACATGTACCCGACCGGTTAATTTGGCAAGTCGAGTTTGGGTCAGGTTCAGATTATATTACTTATGTAGACGGTTGATTGGAATGTTAATCATGTTAAGTGTAAATTTTGATCTGTTTGATTAATGTGAGTCAATTGACATTAGATATTAGTTAAGCCAATTCATCATATCAGAAAACAATAAAAGTGTAGCTTTCAAGCTGATCAAAAGTCTCAAAGTGATTTCTTTCTGAGGAAATAAGAGTCTTTGGTCAGAATTATATATCTTTCAAATTGCAAATTTTCAATTACTTTGATTCCATCTTCTGGCTCATTTTAGATTTCTAATAACAAATTAAAGCCCAAAATTAGAATAAAAGAACATATTGCAATAAAAAGAAAAGGAGACTCGAATTTAGAAGAATACTACAGCCGACTATTGTGTTTTCACAGAAAAGGAAAAGCAACAGCTGTAAACAAAGCATAGATGAGAATGTATCTTCATGATAATTTATATGCATCTCACCAAAAAAATCATAGCATATATAAAGGACTACACAACAATGATCAATTGCTAAAATGCAAATTTTGGGAGAGAAATGTAACTCAAATCATACAATCCACACTTTGACAACTGCAATTCATTACAAGTCAATTGACAATCAAAAATAATAATTTTTCCCCACTCCAAAAAGGGGATTGCATTAAACAAAACTAGATCTCAACTTAAAACCCCTACGCTGAGTTTCCAAATTAAAACAACAATCAATAAGCAACCGGAATCAAGATCTCAAGAAATATAATAATGTTTATAGCGCCTAAATTTTGCTATATGTAGATGATTATAGATAGACCAACAGAAAAGGAAAATTAGGCGAACGGAAGGGTTGGACTGCTTCAAACATGGAGTAAAAATTAGGGAATTGAGGTTTGAAAGATCTGTTCGAGTCAGATATAACTGGATCTAGAGCTTGGAGTTCATTGGAGTTAGTGATTTCACCAGGCAGTCATCACCTCATGCCGTCATCTCTCAATCTAGCGGTTTTAAAACAAGAGGAGACATAAATGAGTTCAAGAAAGTATCGAGTATGCTTTGGGAATCACCAACCACTAGGTTACAAACCTATAAGTTATAATTATAATTAATAAGCTTATAATATTATATGATATATTTATACATACATTAAGCTAAATCATGTAAGATACTGGTCATTTGGGTTAGGATACCGCACCCATACCCGATCCAGATTTTATGATATATTTATATTTATATATAAACATTAAATGATACATTTATATACACCGTAAGCTAAATCATATAGGAACCTGGCCATTTGGGTTAGGAAATTGCACAGCTCCAGATTTTATCTGAGTTGATGGGTTCGACAAGTATTCCACCCATACCAGATTACAGCTCTACTCGAAATTAGAAATTAAAGTCAAGTATAGGTCATACCCTTCATGGTACCAGTTTACCATCCCTAGATAGTATGACAGAAAAAATGAAACGTGATATATATCAGTATGAATAAAAAGAAATGATGAGGAATCTTCTTATTTTATGGGTCAATGTGTGGAATAATAGTAATGCATCACTTCATTATTTCATGCATTCATTGAACCCAAGATAGACCTTAATTTAAATTGAAAAATAGCAAACTTATAATTGTGTTATTTAATAATTTTTTGATTAATCCATTATACTTACGGTTTATGTGAATGAGTAATATTGTTTGAAATAGCTTTTGAACATATAGATAGGGTGGCTTCCCATCAAGATGAGGAGAGATATAAGGAAACAAAGCTTATTGTTTAAATAGTATTTTCCCAACACGAAAGAACGACAAATGGTGAACACAGAGTTTGCTAAATTATCGGGCACTTTTGAAGTTTTTAACACTGTTTTTATGTGATAGAGGAATTACAGATACAAAGCATTTGTAAGTTTTCTTTAGCTCTTCAACACCGACATTGCAAGCATGTGGTCTAAAGCTTCTTGGCTAACCATGTTTTTCGCCATGTGAAATGAATTGTAGTGCATGCTCCTTTATTCCTACTTTGAATATGAATAAAATGACACTGGAGTGAGCATACAAACTTTGTTTTTATGCATACCAATCTTCAACCTCGTTCATAAAGCACATGCAATATAGCCCAGAAACAAAAATGTGGGACAATGATAAAGATGGTTGTTAGAGACACATCACATACTAGGCCTCTAACACTAGACCATTTGTTAAAGACACATCCCATACTAGACCTCTAAGACTAGCTTTACTAAGGACTTATCCCATATTAGGCCCATAACATTGGGCTCACAGCCCAATTGTTAAGTTTTAGCTAGCATCTAATCCAAAACTAATTGGTATTAAGTGGAGAGGCCCTCTAATACTTAAACATTTTATTTCATTTGTTCTTTTCCAATGGGAGACGAAGTGGGATCGTAACATACCACTACGCTTTCGACAAATGCCGTCCACGATGGTCCACTCTGGGGTGCCCACTCTAAGTGGCACACTCTGGCCTTTATCAGGTTATCCCCTCTTAGGTCGCTCCTTCCCTAGGTCGCTCCTTCCACTTCCGAAAATCATCGTCTATGACGGTCCACTTTGGGGTGCCTACTCTAAGTGGCCCACTCTAGGCTTTACCAGGTCTTCTCATCTTAGTTCGCTCCTTCCCAAGGTCATCCTTTTTGTAACGTGAGTCATATCATGTGGCTTGCTATGATACCATTTATTAGAAACACATCTCATACTATGCATCTAACACTTGCCCATTTGTTAGCGACACATCCCATACTATATCTCTAACGCTAGCCTAGCTAAGGACACATCCTATATTAGGCCCATAATAATTGGTGTGAGCCCAATGTTATGGGCCAAATATGTGATGGGTTCTTAACAAGGCTAGCGTTAGACATTGAGTTGGATTATTATAAATAGGGGGAGGCTAGCCGACCCTAGCAAGTGATCGATTTGATTATTTTCATAATAGAGAGAATTCTCTTGGTCCTCGAAAAGATGCGGACGCCCCTTATCAATCGGCATCTTGAGAGGGCGATTACCCCCTACAATTGTAATCAATTATCCTTTTATTTTCAGTTTTATTAATAAACCGCAGATTTCCTTTTGGTTCCTATCATGATGTTATTGTTGTTTGGGCTGCTGCGGTATTGTTGTGTTGGGTGCTCTGTTTAGGGGAAAGAACAAAAACAGTGAAGAAAAGAACGCTTAAGGGACAGCTTCTTTCTTTCCTTGGTACTGGGCATTCTTTTGCTTCTCTTGCTTCTTGTCCATGGGTGACAAGCGGATGATGGAAATTAAAGGGATTTGTATAGCTTTTGCCGGTTGGTTGGCATGTGCAGTGTAACATGGCACATAGAGTTGTGGAAGTGCACAAAATTTTTTCTGTTGGTAAGGGAGCATAACAGGTTGAGGATGGAGCCAACAAGTTTTGAATCCTTGTGTCGGTGAATATGTTGGATACATTCCGGTCCAATTTTGCTTGAAAGTTGACATATTAACTCTCATTGGCTTTGTTCAAGGAAAATTAAGAGCTAATAAATTGGGTCCTCTTTTCTGCATTCCAAAATTAGCCACAAAATTTGCCTTTGCTTTAAGCAAAATGTTCTCTTGACTGTGCCCCAAAACTACTAAGCAAAATGTTTTCATTCTACCCCCTCAGCCATCATTGCATGAGACTTCATGTCACCTCAATACTTGCAATTGCATTTGACTGCAATTATTAGGGCATATGATACTGATTTTAGCTTAATGACTACCCTCGAAAACTTGCATGTCCTAAGTTTTTTTTGCATGTCATAGACCTCTAGTCATTTAGGTCTCTGTATGAATATGATACAAAGGGAAAAACAACGAAAGATGATATTTTTATTAGCGGAAAGATAGAAAAGTTGAATTTTATAATCAAATACGAAGAAACAAGATAAATGATATTATATGAGAAGATGAACTCGCTCTCTTTGAATTAATGAATCAAAAGGTAAATCTCCTAAGCAACAATAATCGAAATAAAAGATTTTCTTCTAAAAACCACAAGAGGGTAGCCGGCCCTAATTATCCCCAAACTTCCCAAAATTGGTGAAAGACCCAAATACCCTTACTAATAAAATACCTCAATCAATTAGAAGTGGGCCCCACCGTCCCTTGGCCTCGCGCACACCTCCGGCTGTAGACGCGCAGACGTGTCACATCATTACTTCCCCCCAGAAGAGTCACATTGTCCTCAAGGTGGAAGTCTGGAAATTGCTGCTGAATGACGTCAAACGGCTCCCACGTAGCATCATGATCTGGCAACCCGCGCCAATGAATGAGCACCTCACGAACACGGCCCGGCCCTTGTCGCACCGATGTAACATCTAAAGGCTCTATGAGCACCTCCATATTGTTGGTGAGAGTATGTGGCAATAGAGGGGAAGAATTGCGATCTCCAATCGCCCTTCGTAGTTGAGACACATGAAAGACTGGATGAATGACAGAAGAAGATGGTAACTTGAGTCGATACGCCACATGGCCAATCTTTGCATATATCTCATAGGGACCATAATACCGCGCTGCAAGCTTCTCATTACGCCGTTGTGCCAAAAATTTCTGCATATACGGTCTCAACTTCAAATAGACCTTATCCCCCACATCAAAATGGACATCTCTACGGTGGCCATCCGCTCGCGCCTTCATCTGCTGGGCTTTTCCTAAATGAAGCTTTAACTCCTCCAGCACCATATCCCGCTCACCTAAGTACTCCACCTGTGAGACCAGGGTCGAGGTGTGTCCATAGTGCACCAAATGGGGAGGATCTCTCCCGTACAAGATCTTGAAGGGTGTCATCTAGGCTGCCGTGTGAAAGGATGTGTTGTACCAATATTCTGCACATGCAAGCCACCTCGCCCATTGCCTCGGCGTATCGGAAGCGAAACACTGCATGTATGTCTCAATGCTCATATTGACTACCTCTGTCTGACCATCCGTCTGTGGATGGTATGATGTGATCCGTTTCAATATAGTTCCCTGCATCCGAAAGAGCTCCCACCAAAAATTACTCAGAAAAACCGGGTCCCTATCAGAGACAATCCCCCTGGAAAACCATGCAGCCGCACCACCCCCTGCATAAAAACTGCTGCCACTAACACAGATGTGTATGGATGCTTCAGCGGAATAAAATGCGCATACTTGTTGAACCGATCTACCACCACCAAAATGAGTGTAACCTTCGGACCTCGGCAAGCCATCAATGAAATTCATGGTGATCTCATCATATACTCTCTCCGGCAACGACAACGGCTGTAATAAACCTGTAGGTGCCATCACCATATACCTGTGACGCTGGCATACATCACAGTTCACCACCCGTTGGGTGATGTCCCTTCTCATACCAATCCAGTAAATCTCCCTGGCCATGCGCATATAGGTCTCCTGTACTCCAGAATGCCCCCCAATGGCGCTGCTGTGAAACTCCTGAAAAAGCGACGGTATATATGTCGATGAACGCGGAATGACCCGTCGCCCGTGGTACAACAACCTCCTCCCCTCAATAGTGTAGCCAGGGTGCTCAGTCGATCCCTGCTGTATCGCCGCTCGAATCTGCGCGATCCCCAAGTCCGCATCTGCCTCATGTAAGAGCAGCTCCCAATTAGTAGTACGGGCAAGGTCAGCGCCTTTAACATCACCCCTTCATTCTGCCGAGACAAGGCATCGGCTGCCTTATTTTCCAAGCGTGGTTTATACTGAATATTGAACGTGTAGCCCACTAACTTGGAAAGCCACGTCTGATGCTCTTCGGTGACTAATCGTTGCTCCAACAAGTACTTTAAGCTTCGTTGATCCGTCCTGACCACGAACTCCCGCCTAAGTAGGTAAGGCCGTCATTTTTGAATAGACAAGACTATGGCCAAGAGCTCACTCTCATAAACCGATTTTTGTCGTGCTCTGCCTGACAATACCTTATTGAAAAAAGCAATAGGTCTACCCCTTTGCATCAAAACCGCCCCAAACCATACCCCGATGCATTGGTCTCCACTACAAAAGGAACAGTGAAGTCTGGTAATTCCAACACCGGTGCAGTAGTCATGGCCACCTTCAAGACCTCAAAAGCATTCATAGCTGGCTCCCCCCAGTTGAAGTTGTCTTTCTTCAGCTGCTCTGTCAGCGGACATGCTATAGTACTATAACCCTTAATGAATTTCATGTAATAGCCTGTTAACCCCAAAAATCTGCGCAATGCCCTCAGGGTCGTAAGTAGGGGTCAGTCCTGCATGGCATCAATCTTCGATCTATCTGCCTCTACTCCCTCCGTGGACACGACACGGCCCAAGTACTCGACCTGTCGCTACCCAAAAAGGCATTCCTTCTGGTTGGCGTAAAGCTGATTTGCGATCAACTCCTGGAATACCACCTCCAAGTGGCCTAAATGCTCCTTCATGGATCTGCTATACACGAGGATATCGTCAAAAACACTAAAATAAACTTTCGCAGGTATTAACATAAAATCTTATTCATTAAGGCCTAGAATGTCGCCGGTGCATTGGTCAGCCCAAACGTCATAACCAAAAACTCAGTGTCCCTCATGCGTCCTAAACGCCATCTTGGGCACATCCTCTGCTTGCATTAGAATCTAATGATACTCTGATTTCAGATCTATCTTGGAATACACATCTGCTCAGTGCAGCTCTCCAATAGCTCATCATGACGAAAATAAGAAACTTATCTGATACCGTTTCCTTATTCAAAGCCCGGTAGTCAACACAACCATGCCAACTCATATCTTTCTTCTTAACTAGCAATACCGGGATGGGGAAATGGCTAACACTAGGCTGAATCACCCCTGCTTGGAGCATCTCTTGCACCATCCTTTCGATCTCATCCTTCTGAATCTTAGAGTATCGGTAGGGCCGCACACTGATGGGGGATACTCCGTCCTTGAGAACAATGGCATGCTCGTGGTCACGAGGTGGGAAGGCCATTAGGTGTCTGAAAGATCTGCTCAAAGTGTCCCAACAACCTCTCCACCTCAGCTGGTACTGTCGATTTCTGATCCTTCCCATCTACAACCATCCATGAAACTCCACCAACACCCCACCACCTTCCCTTTGTAAAGCCCGGGTCATGGACTGGAAAGCCACCAACGAAAAGAATAAACTGGGATCCCCCGCTAACACCACTGTCCGATCCCCCTCCTGAAACTCCATTCGTAACAGTTTCCATTGATTTTCACATCCCCCAATTGCTTTAGCCATTGGACCCCTAATATGATGTCAACATTCCCTAACTCCAAGGGCAAAAAGTCTTCCACCACATACACTCGCTGTATGGTCAATAACAACCCCTTGCAGAGACCCATGCTCTCCTCTATCCTGCCCATACCCAGTAGCACCGTGAACTTTTCCTCACTACTGAGCTATAGCCCATGCCGCTCGATCAATCGTAGGGAGATGAAATTGTGGATGGCCCCACTATCAATCAGCAATGTCACTGCCTCGCCTGCCAACCGCTCCACTAACTTCATGGTGTGGTTCGGCGTGAACCTCACCATAGAGTTAAGTGACACCTCTGTCACGTCTAAGTGAAAATGCGACACATCCTCCTCACCAGCGACCAACTCAGCCACTTCCTCCTGATCCTCCTCGTTGGGCACGATCGTCAACTGAAGGAGATGGCTCCCGCACCTAACCCATAGCGTAAACCTCTCATCGCACTTGAAGTACAGCCCATTGGCTCTCCTGTCTTTGATCTCGGCATCTGTCATCCGTCTTCCCTGTCCTCCAAGGAGTGAATTCCCACTGCTAACGGCCTCTCCTAGGGCAACTATTCCCCCTGTAATCACCTTCAGCACTGCTGCTGGGGCTGAGTGCAGAAGTTCTGACCCCCATGCTCCCCTCGCATGTCGCTCCTCAGTCTGCTTCTCCTCTGCGTGGTGGGCTAGGCGCATCATCCCTAACAACCCTTGGGGGTCTGCATGTGCAACTCTGCTCTGATAGAGGGTTTCAGTCCCTTCATGAAATACCCCTCTAAAGACTCATCCGACACTTTCCACACACGCCCCGACAATGGCTCGAACCTTTTGATGTAATCCATGGTCGTGCCGTACTGCCTGAGCGCATACAGCTGTTCGAAAAAAAATTTCCACGTGTCCCTCCTGAAATCGCTTCAATAGTTCCTCAGTCAGCTCCCACCATGTCTCCATCGGTCTCATACTCTCTCGCCAGCGGTACCAAGCTAAGGCCTTGCCCTCAAATCACGGTATCACCAGATTCTGATCCGAGCAAAGGATGTGCCTAAGACGGCGTTTAGAAAGCATGAGGGACACTGAGTTTTTGATCATGCCATTTAGGCTGACCAATGCATCGGCGACATTACAGGCCCTAATGAATAAGATTTTCTGTCCCTACCTGCGAAAGTTTATTTTGGTGTTTTCTGACGATATCGTCGTGTAATGATGCGACACGTCTGCGTGTCTATAGCCGGAAGCGTGTGTGAGGCCAATGAACGGCATGGCCCACTTCCAATTGATTAAGAGAGGTATTTTATTAGTAGGGGTATTTGGGTCCTTCACTAATTTTGGGAAGTTTGGGAGATAATTAGGGCCGGCTGCCCTCTTAATAGATGCTGATCGCCTGGAGTACCTCATCCTCTGTGAGCCCCATCGCCTGGAAGTACTGCTCCGCCAGTATATCCATCCCTCAGAATCTCCTCCCTCGAATATGTGCATCTTTAGCTTCTTATGACGACGATTTGCATGAACGTTCCCCTGCTGACCTCCATCAAATCCTCTGTCAGGTGGTCTCTGTCGGAAGTCTCCTGGAACTCATCCAAATCTATCCCCTCGCCATCCACCACCATTCTTCCCTCCATAGCTGCCTGAATCTAAAAAAGATTGCGCTTCAGCTGATTGTTGGCGTCTTGCGCGTGCGTCAGTTGATTATGTAGTAGTAATTTTTTGTTTTTGGATTTGAATCATGTTCGCCGCTAGCGTTCATCCTGAGCCAGGATCGAACTCTCCATGAGATTCATAGTTGCGCTGAAAGTTTCCCCCACGAGCTGTTCAAAGGCCTGCTGTCCCTTACATCGTCGCTATACCTCCAAAAGGAGGGGGATGACCATGGAAAGCTCTCCTGGTCCCCGTGGACCTACCGTGTTGTCTGATAAGCTGGGAGGCCTCTTCGTAGGCCCAAGTGGGTCCCTGGAGCTCTGGGAAGGCCCGCCGCCTGTAGGGTTGGTGTCGGGAAGGCAGCGCGCCTCCGACTGGGACGCCCGATCCTCCGGATGGGGCAGCGGTCCCTGTGGGGCCCAGCCGAAGCCCAGGAAAGGCCCAGGGAAGACGACCGACCCCGGGGGTATCCCCATTGGCTTCGTCGAGTTTGCCGGGTGTGTGTGGAGGCCGGAGAGGGCAGATCTGCCCCCTCCCCCCGATGAGTCCCCGAAGCCCTCGCCTTCATCTTCAAACAACTCTTCAACCATCTCAACTCCCTTGCACTTGTCCTTAGTCAAAGATATCTCCTTTTGTGGCGGGGGTTGCAACGAAAGGATCAAAAGAATCTATTTTACATCATCTCTTTTCTCCGTTGACTCCGTCTTGGTTGAAGCGATGGAGGACTCCAACTTGGCGAAGCATTCATCCATCCCCTTCGTCAGTTCTTCGATTCGTCCTTCAATTTTCTCTTCTTGGGCATCAATCTTATCTTTAGATCTCGTAGACACTGCCATCAGGATCTAGTGCTCCGATACCAATTTGATACAGACTGGAAAAAAATAACGAAAGATGGAAAGATAGAAAGGTGGAATTTTATACTCAAATGCGAAGAAAAAAGATAAATGATCTTATAGGAGAAGATGAATTCCCTCTCTTTGAATTAATGAATCAAAGAGTAAATCCACCAAGCAACAATAATCAAAATAAAAGAGTTTCTTCTCAAAATTCGCATAAAAACCAGAAGAGGGCAGCTGGCCCTAATTATCCCCCAAACTTTCCAAAATTAGTGAAAGACCCAAATACCCCGACTAATAAAATACCTCTCTTAATCAATTGGAAGTGGGCCCCGCCATCCTTTGGCCTCGCGCGCGCCTCCGGCTGTAGACGCGCAGACGCGCTGCATCAGAACATGATATACCATTGGGAATATTTCAGCAGGGAATATTACTTTAGAATGGGTACATGCCATTGATTATTATCCTATGAACACTAGTAATGGCGTTGTTTTATTTCTTCTTTGTTTTACAAAGTGGCTCTGATCTCCTGACAAGAATTTGTTTGTTTAATTAAATCCACTATGAAGTTGGAAGTTAGGACCACAAAATGTGGTGTCAATTTAATTTCTCCTGACATTAAAATATTTATTTACTTGTGGCACAGGTGATGTCAGTGTGAAATTTATTTCTTATATACCATGCTTTGCATAAACCTCAGCAGTTTTCCTGTCCTTTAAAATTTCTACACCATTTGGCTATTTAAAATACTGTGTGCAATGACTCAATTTCTAAAACATTTCAAAACTTCCGTTTTGAAAAATTCAGAGTCCCGAGGATCTCATGTTGCTGCTTGGATTCAGTTCAGTTAATGATAATAGATGTTCAGCATCTCTCCTTGGATTCGCTGAAAAATGGGATTTCAACATGATGTGCTTTTATTTTCTTCTTTTTTTATTAGTTACTATCAAAGATGTCTGATGGGCCTCCGCCCAAACCCCTGCAGGTTTATACCCGCAGGAACCTCGCACGGGCCCAAGAGCCAAGCCGCCGCCCCTAGCTATTGCCGTGCGCGGGCCTCCTTGCCCCCCTGGAAACCCTACTTTCTATTATAAATAGCGGGGAGCCATCACTTGTTTTTCTATGCTTTGGATTATTGTTATTTGTGAGATCCCATAGGTAGACGAGTGCGGACGTCCTGTTCGGCGTCTTGTGATAAGAGCACACCTCTTTTGTGCTCAATTATCGTGTTCTTCATTATTAATTTTATATAAAAAGTGCATCTTTTGTTAGTTCCTAACAATTTGGTATCAGAGCACGAGACGATCGATGGCGACGGCAACGAGATCACATGACAAAATTGAGGCGTTGGAGGCAAAGTTCACGAGCGAGATTGAGGCGATAAAGAAATCGTTGGCAGGGAACGATGAGTCCATGGAAAAATTAACTACTTCCATCTCCCAATTGGCGTCAAACCAAGCGAAGCACGACGATCAATTCGCACAATTGATGGGAGCCCTAAATCAATTGGCGATGAACAACAAAGGGGAGGAAAACCCTAAGTCGGTGGAAAAGGCGGCACCTTTGGGTAAGGGGAAGGAGAAAATTGAGGACTTTGACCCGGAAAACGATTTTTTGGTGGAGGAATTTGCCGAAGATGAGGAAGAGGAGACATGGAGGGTCGACTACCGCGAAGAAGTGAGGCGGAAGGCGACAGAAGCTTAAGGATGGACCGGCGGCCACACCCCACCCCAACGACAGACGCGCGGAGCACATGGGGGGGCCGCAGCCGCCAACCCAGGCCTTCGCCGCCCCCAGGAGGGCCGCCAGGGAGGCGGCGGGCCCTCCTGGCTTCGCCTGGGGGCGGCGAAGCCCCCAGGGGGCCGGCGACCCCTGTCGACCCCCGAGGGGGCCGCTGGGGCCCCCAGGACGACCATGCGGGGCCGGCGGCCCTACCCCAGGCAGGCCGCGGACAGCCACAGACCCCCGCGCGGTGATTTTCAGGCTTCGAGCGGCGTTTTTCAGCCTTTTTACGACGACCAGCCGCCTCGGGAGTTACCGGCACGTGACTTTGAAGAGGAGATGGGGTCCGGGGGACTTCAGGGGCACGAATACTACGACGAGGGTTATCGGGACCCCCGACCCTCGATTTGGCGACGGTAGGTGGCAGCCACTGCCCCACCACCCGAAGGGACGCACTGCAGGAGCATGTGGGGAACACAGAGACTTTCAGGAGAGGCCAGAGGGCAGGTTTGGAGGCGACGAGGGGTACAGAGACCGAGGGGGGCCACATGGGGCTACGAGCGGCGCGAGGAGAGGTATCAGCACTATCGTCAGCCTAGACAGTGAGGAGGTCGCGGGGACCAGGGAGGATTCAATATGGACCGACTAAGGAATCTGAAGATGCCTATATTCGATGGAGGGGACCCGGTCTCGTGGGTCTACAGGGCGGAGAGATTTTTTAGAGTCTCGCATTTCGGAGGAGGAGAAGTTGGAGGCGACGAGCATTTGCTTAGATGGGAAGGCCTTGGCGTGGTTTCAGTGGAAGGACGCGAGACGCCCTTTTCGCTCGTGGGAGGAGATCAGGGACTAGATGGTAGAGCGGTTCAGAGACTCCCACGTGGGAAACGTACGGGAGCAGCTGCTTTCTCTCCGACTGGAGGAAACGGTGAGAGACTACTTAGAGAGGTTTGAGGCCCTTTCAGGACAGGTATATGGGGTGACCGACGAGACGATGGAGAGCACCTTCATGAAGGGGCTGAAGGCCGCTATTCGAGCAGTCGTGCGCATGCATAAGCCGCAGAGTTTGATGGAGGCCATGGAGTATGCGCAGATGGCAGAGGACTTTCAACTAAAGGATAAAAGGGCCCGTGGAGGTTAGAGCGGATCGACGGTTCGTAGTCAGCCGGTGACAGGAGGACATCAGAACACCACTACAGGGACTGATGCGGGGGTCAGGGAGAAGACTGGAGAGAAGGGTAGTGCACCACAGGCCAGGGGGCAGTTCAGGTGCATGACAGACGCTGAGATGAGAGAGAAGAGGCAGAAGGGCTTGTGTTTCAGATGCGATGAGCAATTCTCACCAGGCCATCGGTGTGCGGGGCGCAAGCTCAGGTGATTCTGTTGGAGGACGATGACGACGAGGCTGACGTCAAGGAGTAGACAGCTGAGGCAGAGGAAGAGCTGGAGGGCCAGCAGTTGGACGTGGCAGAGGTGTCCCTCAACTCCGTGGTAGGGTTCACACCGAACCATACCATGAAGCTGAGGGGAGAGTTAGGCGGCCAGGAGGTGACCGTGCTCATTGACAGTGAGGCTATCCATAATTTCATCTCCAGGAGGGTAGTGGCACAGCAGGAACTCCAGCTGATAGATTGGACAGCTTCAGTGTGACGATGGGGACGAGAAAGGAGAGCAGTCGGGGAGTTTACAGGGGGGCTGGTACTGACCATGCAGTGGATACAGGTGATCGCAGATTTTTTACCTCTGGACCTGGGAAGCACCGACATCATTTTGGGCATGACCTGGCTACAGACATTAGGGGAGATGACAATTAATTGGAAGCTGTTGCTGATGGAGTTTCAGGAGGCAGGGAGAGCAGTGATACTCCAGGGGGACCCTAGCCTATGCATAGTTTTGGTCTCCTTGAAGAACATGGTGAGGACCATCCAGACTGAGAAAGAGGGCTATTTAGTAGAGCTATACTCGTTGACAGGATAGGGAGGCGCAGAGGCCAGTGCAGAGCAGCCCATTCCGAGAGAGGTACAACAGCTGATGGAGTAGTTTGAGGAAATTTTCCAGGAGGCTCGGGGACTTCCCCCACCTACGGACCACGAGCATGCCATAGTACTACGAGAGGGCGTGTCCCCCATTAGCCTGCGGCCCTACCGATACCCCCAGCATCAGAAGGATGAGATAGAGAGAATGGTGTCAGAGATGGTGCAGGCGGGGGTGATCCAGCCGAGTGTTAGCCCGTTCTCCAGCCCAGTGTTGTTAGTAAAGAAGAAAGATGGTAGTTGGCGATTCTGTCTGGACTATAGGGCGCTGAACAAAGAGACGATCCCAGATAAATTTCCCATACCGGTGATTGACGAGCTCCTGGACGAGCTATACGGGCAGCCTGGTTCAGCAAGTTAGATCTTAAGTCCGACTACCACCAGATCAGGATGCGACGACAGGATGTGCCCAAGACGGCGTTCAGGACGCATGAGGGTCACTATGAGTTTCTTGTCATGCCCTTCGGTTTAACAAACGCACCTGCCACCTTTCAGGCTCTTATGAATAAGGTATTCCGACCATATCTCAGTCGATTTGTACTAGTTTTCTTCGATGATATCTTGGTGTACAGTCATACTCTGGAGGAGCATTTGGACCACCTGTAAGTGGTGTTTCGGGAGCTGCAGTACCATCAGCTTTATTTGAACAGAAAGAAGTGTCTTTTCGGGCAGTCACAAATGGAGTATTTGGGACATGTATCAACAGGAGGGGTGGCGTCAGATAGAGCAAAAATAGCGGCCATGCTGGACTGGCCACGCTCAACCACGCTCAGAGGGCTACGGGGTTTCGTGGGGCTGACAGGATACTATGCAGATTCGTGGAGGGGTATGGGACGATTGCCTGGCCGCTGACGGAGTTATTAAAGAATGACCAGTTTCACTGGGGTGAGGAGGCGATGACAGTAGTTGAGGCCCTGAAAAGGGCAATGACCACAGTGCCAGTATTGGCGTTGCCCAACTTTTCCAGACCATTCGTGGTAGAGGCGGACGCATCAGGACATGGGCTGGGAGCAGTACTGATGCAGGAGCAGCAGCCCATAGCTTACTACAGCCAGGTGTTGACCGAGAGGGCCCGACTGCGGTCGGTCTACGAGAGAGAGCTGATGGCCATACTGTTGTCCAACAGAAGTGGAGGCCATATTTGTTGGGACGGAACTTCTTAGTGCGCACGGATCAGCGGAGCCTGAGTACCTATTGGAGCAGCGGATGGTAACAGAGGTGCATCAGAAGTGGCTGCGGAAGCTGATGGGATACAGGTTTGAGATTGAGTATCGCCCGGTGCTAGAGAACAAGGCGGATGATGGATTATCCCGACGAGAGGAGGAGGGGGCTGGCAGCACTAGCAGTATCCGTTCTTCAGGATTTGGGACCGCTACAGCAGGAGGTGGAGCAGGATTCGGAGCTAGCAGGTATACGGGAGGCTCTTCTACAGGGATCTACGGAGTTTCCTGGGTATTCTCTACAGGAGGGACGGTTGCTGTACTGGGAAGGTTGGTGATACCGAGGACTTCCATACATATAGCGGCCATACTCCAGGAGTTTCACGGCAGTGCCATTGGAGGACATTCTGGGGTCCTCAAGACCTATCAGCGACTGGCTATAGAGGTCTACTGTAAGGGGATGAAGAAGGAGGTGGCGAGGTTTGTGGCAGAGTGTGACGTGTGCCAGCGTCAGAAGTATCAGGCTATGTCCCCAGGAGGACTACTACAGCCACTATCCTTACCGGGGCGAGTATGGAAGTACCTCTCCATGGATTTCATTGATGGGTTGCCGAAGTCGGAAGGATACACTGTCATTTTTGTTGTGGTCGACCGCCTCAGCAAATATGCGCATTTTGTTCCACTTATCCTTACAGCACAGTCACCGTTGCTGAGGTGTTTGTGAGGGAGGTCATTCGCTTGCATGGACCTCCAAAGTCCATAGTCTCGAATCGAGACAAGGAATTCCAGAGAAGATTCTGGCAGGAGCTTTTCAGGTAGCAAGGGACGGCATTGAAGCGGAGCACGGCCTACCATCCCCAGACTGATGGTCAGACAGAAATGGTGAATAGGAGTGCGGAGACTTATTTGCGATACTTCATTTCAGAGAATCCTAAGGAGTGGATGTGTTGGCTAGCCTGGGCGAAATATTGGTATAACACTTTGTATCACACGACGGCGCAGACTACACCATTCAGCATTTTGTATGGCAAAGATCCTCCGCACTTACTATATTATGGACAGGAGACGACACCCGTGTCGGATGTGGAGCCGTACCTGGTAGAGAGGGACTGGATTTTGGAGGAGCTGAAGCTCCATTTGGCTAGGGCGTAGCAGGTGATGAAGGCTCAGGCATACTTACACCGTCGTGACATACAGTTTGAGGTAGAAGACATGGTGTACCTGAAGCTGAGGTCCTACAGGCAGAGATCAGTGGCTCACAGGAGGAATGAAACGCTGACACCGCGGTATTTTGGACCTTTTGATGTCGAGGCGAAAGTAGGGCCGGTGGCCTACAGATCGAGCTTACCCCCAGAATCCGCCATTCACCCAGTCTTCCACGTTTTTCAGTTGTGTCGGGCCTTACCCGAGACTCTTGCTGCTGATATGGAGGTGAGACTGGAGCCCGAGGTTCTAAGGGGGTTCGGCGGAGCGACACAGGAGGGCAGCATGTTTTGTTGCAGTGGAGGTGCTTGCCAGAGCACGATAGCACGTGGGAGGACATGGACGAGATGGCGGCGCGCTTTCCAGACTTCCACCTTGAGGACAAGGTGGCTCTTTGGGGGGAGTGTTGATGGGCCTCGTCCAAACCCATGCAGGTTTATACCCGCAGGAACCTCGCACGGGCCCAAGGCACAAGCCGCCACCCTAGCTATTGCCGCGCGCGGGTCTCCTTGCCCCCCTTGAAACCCTACTTTCTATTATAAATAGGGGGAGCCGTCACTTGTTTTTCTATGCATTGGATTATTATTATTTGTGTGATCCTATATGTAGACTAGTGCGGACGTCCTCTTCGGCGTCTTGGGAGGAGAACACACCTCTTTTGTGCTCAATTATCTTGTTTTTCATTATTAGTTCTATAAAAAATTGCATCTTTTGTTAGTTCCTAACAATATCACATAATGATATTTGTCATTTATCATTGTACATATCATAAAATAAACATATCTTGTGTAATAATTAAGCAAATTAAGCATTAACTAAATATATCATAAAAATATGGAAATATTTAATCATAAGAAAAATAATAGATAAGGTTGTATGATGGAAGGTCAAAAACACATGTACAAATGTCTGTGGGTTGGCAAGTGTTAAGGGGCCTTTACAATGATCAGCAAATGTCGGCAGGGCTTCCTTGAAGGGGGGCCACCAGGTAGGCAGGTCATCCTTGAGGGTTAGTAAAACTCAACAAAGCTGTACAAGTTTTAAAAAGGGAAGATATTGTTGGCGAGTGTCGATAAGGGGTGGCGAATAGTGAAAAATGCCGGCAATTTGAAAGGAACTAAGAGGAGAGTGTTTTCATTGAAAATAGGGGAACTCGATAAATTATAGTCTCAAACATGAAGCAAATCAACCTTAAGACCAGGCTAACCCCATAAAAACAAGTGAGCCCAATTTTTTTGCTATGAAATATACCAATCGATATGAATATTAACCGATATATTGTACTAGTCTGATAGCACAACTATACAGTATGATATTTTACAAGGTCTAATGATCGCATGTATCATAAAATCCTTTCAAATCGCAGCGTATTATACATATCATATCGTTATATATATATATAGAGGAAACGGGAAATAGGGTGTCACAGGAGAGAATCTCTCCTGGGTCGGTCAAAAAAACTCCAATCTCCTCATGTTTTTTGGAAGATCCGAGCCGTTCATCTCGATCTCCACCCTCTAAAGCCCCTACCCACCAATTTTCAGCCCGATCCGATGTGTTTTGCCCGTTCATCCACCCTTTGCAAAAGTTATGTTCATACGAAACCGTTAAATTTGGAAAGGGTGGATGAACGGGCAAAACACATCGGATCGGGCTGAAAATTGGTGGGTAGGGGCTTTAGAGGGTGGAGATCGAGATGAACGGCTCGGATCTTCCAAAAAACATGAGGAGATTGGAGTTTTTTTGACCGACCCAGGAGAGATTCTCTCCTGTGACACCCTATTTCCCGTTTCCTCATATATATATATATATATATATATATATATATATATATATATATATATATATATATATATATATGTTGGCCGATTCTACTGTGGTTAATATGTTGCCTTGGATGGTCGGTGGTGATTTCAATTGTGTTCGTAGTTCGTCTGAGAAGTTAGGAGGGCATCCTGTTGATGCGAAGGCGATGGATGAGTTCAATTCTTGTATTGGGAATTGTCAGCTTACTGATCTCAAAAGCACGGGTGGCAGTTTCAGTTGGAACAATAAGCGAACTGGTGGAGCACGTATTGATGCTCGGTTAGATCGGATCTTATGCAATCCTATTTGGTTCGGCCAGCTTACTTCCTCCTACTATGATTATCTTACTGCTGACACTAGTGACCATCGGCCCATGCTAGTTTATCTCCTGCCAAAGGTGAGCTCTCCTCCTAAACCATTCAGATACTTTAACTCCTGGGCCTCCCTCCCTGGGTATAAGGACTTTGTTTCTGCTTCTTGGGGCCGGCCGTATGGGGGAATGACTCTTCAGCACTTGCACACCAAACTCAAATTGCTTAAATATGATCTAAAGACTTGGGTCGCTGGAGCTGCTAATCACCGGAATGTGGCCTTGTGCCGTAAGGAACTTGAGTCTATCCAAACTGATGTGAGATTGAATATGGATATTTCTCTTCAGAGACAGGAGCTTTTGGCATCCCAAAAACTTATTAATGCTTTGAATGTTGATGAGGATCTTCGGCAAAAAGTAGACAGAGTTGGTTGACTCTGGGAGACAGGGATTCTAGGTTTTTCTACACTTCCCTGAAATCGAGGCAATGTTATAATAGCTTAAATCATCTCATTAAACATGACGGGGACCGACTTATTAACTATGAAGCTATTCGTGCGGAAGCTCCTACATTTTACCAAGGCTTATATAATCAAGAAGATTATTGAAATGTTTTCCTGGAACTCATTCCGAAACGGAAATTATCTACTGAGGCTTCTATCTGGATGGATAGGAAGGTTACACATGATGAAATCAAGCAAGCTTGTTTCAAATTGGCTCTGACAAAGCGCCAGGGCCAGATGGTTGGAATGCACAATTTTTCCGCCACAACTGGGATGTTATTGGACTTGATGTTACCTCTGGTGTCTCATCTTTTTTCAGCTCGGGTAAGCTCCCCTCTAGTGTTAATCATGCTTTTCTTACACTCGACCCTAAAAATGCAAAAGCATCGTGTCCAGTGGATTACAGACCGATCGCTTGTTGCAATGTGCTTTACAAAATTATTAGTAAGATTCTATGCAATAGGCTGAATCACGTAATATCTGAGTTGATCTCTCCTAATCAGGCTGCTTTTTGGAAAGATAGACTTTTGACAGATTGCACTCTCCTTGCTCCTGAGCAAATTCGAGATTTTAGTAACCCAATGGGTGCCAGAACCTGTCTCAAACTGGACCTCCGTAAGGCCTTTGACAGTGTGAACAGGGAATTTATTTTTTTCCTTCTGCATCAGATGGGTTTCAGGCCTAAATTCATTTCTTGGATTGCTGAATGTATTTCTTCCCAAACATTCTCTGTATTGGTTGAGGGGTCCCCTGAAGGGTACTTAAGCTCCAATAGAGGATTGAGGCAAGGGGACCCGCTTTCGCCATTCTTGTTTGTTCTAGTAATGGAATCCTTTTCTCTCCTTATAGCGATTGCTGAGACCACTGGTTCTATCCATCCTCTCCGAAGATGGGCTCTATTTCCCATCTACTTTTTGAGGACGATCTTTTGGTCTTTTGCCAGGCTAACTATCATTCTCTTAATGGGCTCAAGACTCGTTTAGAGAGTTTTTATTGTCTCACTGGGCTTCAGATAAATTGGGGGAAAAGTTCGGCCATCTTCAGCAAGGGTGTTCGAAATGCATTAGGATTATCGGAAATTCTAGGCATCAAATGGGTAACTTCTTTCTCCACTTACTTGGGTCTTCCCCTTTCCTCTAATTATCCAAAAGCGTCTTTATTTGCTAGACTGGTGGATAAGTGTAAAAGTCGGATGCTTGGTTGGTCCTCCATGCTACTTTCTATTGCTGGGAAAATTGAACTCGTCCGCTCTGTTATCTATGGCATGGTTGCTTTCTGGATGCAAGCCTATTGCTTCCCCCCTTCGGTTATCCGAACCATAAATTCAGCTTGCCGGAAGTTCATTTGGGGTAAGCTTAGTAATTGGGCATGGAAGGATGTCTGCACACCAAAGCTTGAGGGAGGGGTGGGATTGAGGAGACTCTCGGATTTGAACGTGGCTTCTGGAGTCTGTCTGACTTGGAGATTACTTTCTAATAAGGGTATGTGGGCACACTATATGAGAACACGATATGGGTCTGTTAACTATGCTTTGTATTTTGCAAAATCAAGGCCTATTCAGTCCGGTTCCTGGAAATTCATTCTCCGTTGTAGGGATATATCTCAACACCTTATTAGACATACTATTAAAGATGGAATGTCCACCTCCCTTTGGTTCGATAACTGGCATCCTCTAGGGCCTCTGCATCTTCTACATGAACCAACGCCAGGATCTGAACACTCAAGACTGGGCGATTTCTGGGATGGTTCGGACTGGGTGAATGCTCCGGCCATTCTCCCTATCAGACCGCTGCTAGATGGTTTCTCTCTTGTAGAAGGCTGCGATGGCTGGACTTAGAGTGCTGGGCCACAGTTCACTTTTCGTCGAGCATGGGAGGCCGCCCGTGAACCTGGATGTGCATTTCCCTATGCCGAGATTGTCTAGTGCTCTCATCAGGTTCCGAAAATGGGAATCGCTTTGTTGCGTGCTATTCGGGGGAAATTACCTACTAAGGATCACCTACATAATCTGGGGATAATTGCTGGCAACACTTGTGTATTGTGTGCGGATAATTTGGAAGAAAGTATTGGTCATTTATTCTTTGAATGTGACTACTCTCGTTACATCCTCGCCAGGAGCTTACTCAAGTTGGGATACACAGGTATTATTCCGAATTCTATTACAGTCGTGTGTGATCTAATCCTCTCCAGATATAAGAAGAAGAGCCCGTTGGGTGTGCTAGCCAAAATTACACTATCTTGCATGGTGTGGCACATTTGGAAAGAACACAATAGACGTATATTTGAGAAGATTTCCGCCCCTAAAATATCTCTATTTGATGATATAGGTTCAGACATCAAAATATTGCTATGCAACATGGATCTTGAGGGAATTTCGGAATCAGCGCCTTTTGCAAATTGGGGTCTCCTTCTTTAGTGAATTTGTGTTCTTGTAGTGTTCATTTATAGTCTATTTTTTCACTTCTTTTTCTACTAATGTAAGTTTTTATACTTGATTGTAACTTGTAGAGGGTGACGACGCTTGTGCCCACTCCCCTCTCATTTTATTATCGGTATACCTAACTTGCATTGTGTATTTGTAAATACTACTTTTATCTCAATAAAGACTACCTTTACTTGTCATATATATATATATATATATATATATATATATATATATATATATATATATAGGAAAGTTAGCAATTTTATTGAGAAATGTACGAAAAAATACAAAATGATAGCTAGTAGGCATGGGTTTTCAATAGAGGAAGGATAGGGCACAAGCGTCGTCACTCCCCACTAGTGATCCCTCATCCTACCATGAACTATACATAAATCATACATGAAGAAACAAAAAAGAAAGAAAGAAATTAAGCTGATTATAATCAGCCCATGTCTCTGAATTCCCAATTAGCAAATGCTTCAGCCTCCGCTGTATTAGTAGGCTCTTGATCCTGCATAGCTACTCTGATATCCGCTGCAATCTCACCGAAGAGGACAGTTTTACATTTCTTCGTGTTATCAAATATTCTCTTATTCCGTTCCCGCCAGACATGCCAGACTATAGCTGTAAGGGTGGTTCTGGCCAATAAGCTGAGGACACTCTTATTGCCAAAATTAGCAAGTTAGTATTTCCCCACCTTCTTTAGTGAATTTGTGTTCTTGTAGTGTTCATTTATAGTCTATTTTTTCACTTCTTTTTCTACTAATGTAAGTTTTTATACTTGATTGTAACTTGTAGAGGGTGACGGCGCTTGTGCCCACTCCCCTCTCATTTTATTATCGGTATACCTAACTTGCATTGTGTATTTGTAAATACTACTTTTATCTCAATAAAGACTACCTTTACTTGTCATATATATATATTGGAAAGTTAGCAATTTTATTGAGAAATGTACGAAAAAATACAAAATGATAGCTAGTAGGCATGTGTTTTCAATAGAGGAAGGATAGGGCACAAGCACCGTCACTCCCCACTAGTGATCCCTCATCCTACCATGAACTATACATAAATCATACATGAAGAAACAAAAAAGAAAGAAAGAAATTAAGCTGATTACAATCAGCCCATGTCTCTGAATTCCCAATTAGCAAATGCTTCAGCCTCCGCTGTATTAGTAGGCTCTTGATCCTGCATAGCTACTCTGATATCCGCTGCAATCTCACCGAAGAGGACAGTTCTACATTTCTTCGTGTTATCAAATATTTTCTTATTCCGTTCCCGCCAGACATGCCAGACTATAGCTGTAAGGGTGGTTCTGGCCAATAAGCTGAGGACACTCTTATTGCCAAAATTAGCAAGTTAGTATTTCCCCACCTCAGTGAGGGTTGGATCTACGAAAGTTTTGATGTTCAATTTCAGCAAGGCCCGGCGCAAAATATATCCAGAATAGGGACATCCAAAGAATAGGTGTTCAGTATCCTCTGCATTGCTACCCTCACATAGTACACAGTTGACTGGAGTGTTAAATCCCCATTTGTTGATCATAACTCTAGTTAGCAACTTCCCTCTAAATGCTCTGAGCAAGGTGAGTGAAAATTTAGGGATATGATTACCGTACTAGATCAGCTTGTGGAATTGGAATGGCGTACCCCGCTTGCGAACTCCCTCCCATGATTGGCGATACTTGAACCCAACTTCATCAGGTGAAGCACCTGTAGCCGGCTGGTCAACACCATTCGGAGCCCAGGACCAAGTGTCCATACCAGGCCGCAGCTTAGTATTGCGAAGCAAAGGGGCTACCTGGGCAATTTCAGGTTCAGCATTCCAGCCGCCCAAAGACCAGTAATCACTTACTTTTTTCAAAGAAGAATTGGGTGGGACTTCAACAATAGAGTTTAGAGGCCCACCGTCTAACCAATTGTCATGCCAGAAGAGCGTTGAGTGCCCATCTTTGACCCTCCTCTTAATAAGTTTTTGTGAAACGCTTCTGCAGGCAAGCATACGTTTCCAAGTTCCCGATTGGACCACCAATCCCTTTGCCGCATAAAAATCAACACCCGCTGAATATTTATACCTCATTTGTTGCGCCCAGAGTGTATTGGAGGTGAGGAATCTCCATGTCAATCTAATGTCTGCGGCGTAATTAAGGTCTTCCAACAATCTGATGCCAACTCCTCCTTCCTCCTTAGGTGTGCAGATATCCTTCCATGCCCATGCACGAGAAGTACCCCAGATGAAACGCCTGCATACAGCCGATATAGTCCTTAGGATGGTGAGGGGGATATGGAAGGCATGCATCCAAAAAGCGACCATGCCGTAGATGACCGATTTGACAAGCTCAATTCGCCCTGAAAGCGACAACATTGAGGAGGACCATCCCATTAACCGCTTCTTACATTTGTCCACTAGCCTGCTGTACTGGGGAGACTTGGGGTATTTCGATGAGAGAGGTAAACCCAGGTAGGTGGTAATAGTGGTTGCAGGTTTGATACCTAGACAATCAGAGAGCACGGCCTTGTGCTTAGTCCCCTTGTTAAACAAAGCGGAGCTTTTGTCCCAGTTGACCTGGAGCCCAGTGTATCTAGTAAACACGTCAAGCAGATCTTTGATGCCCATAAAAGATTTCTTATTTGCTCAGCAAAACACCAGAAGGTCGTCTGCAAACAGGAGGTGGGAGATGGTACCCCTGCGCTTCATTGGCTGAATAGCGCCACTATAAAGAGCCTTGGCAGATAGAATGGAGAATGCTTCCATGACAATTACAAATAAATAGGGGGAAAGTGGGTCACCTTGCCGAATACCCATGTTTCCGCCAAAATACCCCACCGGAGATCCATTTATCATGACAGAGAAGGTCGTTGTAGATATACATTCTTTGATCCATTTTATAAAAGTATCTGGAAAACCCAACTGGTGAAGGAAGTAGAAGATAAAGTCACGGTTAACACTGTCAAATGCTTTCCTGAGATCCAATTTTAAACAGGACCTTACACCCATTGGGTTACTGAAGTCTCCGATCTGCTCATGCGCAATTAAGGTGGAATCTGACAATAGTCGTCCTTTGAGAAAAGCAACCTGATTAGGAGATATCAGCTCGTGTTTGACCACCTTTACCCGGTTGCAAATAATTTTACTGATAACTTTATATAAGACATTACAGCAGGCAATTGGCCTATATTCGCTAAGCCCCGTAGCATTGGAGTTCTTGGGAACGAGTGTGAGATTAGTGTGGTTTACCTGCCACATCAGCTTGCCTGATCTGAAGAATGATTTCACCGCATATGAGACTTCATCTCCAATGATATGCCAACTGCAATGAAAAAAATAGCCATTAAACCCATCTGGTCCCGGGGCCTTATCTGCTCCTATTTGAAACACAGCCTGTTTTATTTCATCATTAGAAATCCATCTGATAAGCCACATTGATGCCTCTTCTGTAAGAATACGCTTTGGGGTCAAAGTTGGGAAAGTGGTCTCATAGTGAGACTGAGTAAACAGGTCTTTGTAGAAAGAAAGTGCATCAATCTTTAGGTCCTCAAATGATTTATTCTGCATGCCATCACCAAATGGCTCAAGTTGTTGTGACTCTCCCTAGCCTTCATATCATTGAAGAAGAACTTTGTGTTCCTATCCCCCAGGGACAACCATTCCTGCCGACTCCTTTGGCGAAACATGTTATCTTCAAGAGCAATTGCATTTGCCAAATCCTTCAAGACCGAAAGTTCATCAGCTTGGATGCGTGCATTTGAATGCACATCCGGCGAATTCCGAATTGTTTCCAGCCGTAACCGAAGGGTCAGCACTTGTTTGGATGCGTGGTGGCCAGCTGACCATTCCCGCAGCAAAGCCTTGAGCTCTTTAATTTTTGCACAACTCGAAACATTGGGGTTCCAGCAAATTGGCCACCCCATCATTCTTCAACTATCTCCAAAGAACCTGGGCACTTGGTCCAATAATTATAGAATTTAAAAGGCTTTGGATCGGGATGTACCTTTGCGTGGAGATGTACTACCATTGGAGAATGGTCACTAGTATGAGGATCCAGGTAATCAAAATAAGATTCCGGCAGTAGTTTGATCCACTCAGTATTACAAAATATTCAATCTAGTTGTGCGGCAATGCGGGAAACCCCAATCCGATTGTTACTCCAGCTGAGCCTGTTCCCAGTACTTTTGAGCTCCGGTAATAAACAAGTGCTGATGCATTATGAATAGTCTTGAGTCATCTTCTCTTCAAGCTTCGTGCCCCCCCCATCTTGTCTTTCGAGAAGAGCACACTGTTGAAATCTCCCCCCACCAACCAAGAGAATTCCGTACAAGTGTAGCATCAGTCTCCAGCTTATCCCATAACTCCTTCCTCTCCCCAATAGTATTACAGCCATACACCCCCGTAATATAGCAGGACAAACCCCCTGCATTGGCACATTTAACAGTGATGTGCTGAGCTGAGCAAGAGATGAGAGTAGGTGTCTAGATATCAGGATTAAACCCCATTAGAATCCTCCCTCCTGGGGCAATGTCAAAATTATCGATTGAAATCCAAAGTTTTGGAATAACAGATTTATTATCACCTCCCTGAGACTTGAGCTTGGTCTCCAGAAGAATCACTGCCGAAGGCTTTATTAAACGAAGCCTATCCTGAAGATCCCTACGTCGTATAGGGTTATTGAGACCTCTCGCATTCCAAAGGAAGACTGTCATTAGTAAACAATTGGTTGTTTAAAGCTACTCCCCCTGACCCTGGAGCTTTTCCTTGTGTAGGTCTCTACTAGTGGATCAGTCTTCTTTTTAGGTAACTTTTCCTCCACTCCTTAACATAGATTCAGTTCTTCATATTCCCATCTCGGATTGTCAATAGCCAGCTCATTGGGCACCTTATCAATATCGTCACAATGGTTATCCTCAAGAAGCGAGGGAAGGCCAGCTGTTCTTGAAGTTTTGCCGGCCCCCGTATCACCTAGGCCCCCTGATGCCGAATTATCCATCTCCCTTTGGCAATTGTTGTCAGCATCCCCGGAAACAGGGTTAGAACACTCATTGATCCTACCATCCCCAAGAGTAGCCAAGTCTCTTGTTTCAAAATCCAACTCCTGACAATTAGAAGAGCACTCCCCCGTTCAGAAACAATTGCCGCAGGGGCCTGAACTCGAGTCCCCCTATGCTCCATATTCGTGTTTACAGTCGCAGCAACTGTCGCAGGAAGTTCACCTGCCACATCTGGATTTTTCCCCTATCCTCCTTCGATACCCCCTGCTCCAGAGAGTGAGTAGGTGACCTCGCCTCATCATTTGGATGTAGACTCGGCAGGGTTTCCCCATCCTCAGGAACATCCGTAGCGCCAGCCTTGCCTGTAGTAGGATTCATAATGTTGCACTCAGGGTGCTTTTTGATCTCGCCAGAAGTGGGCACTCCTTCAGAGGGCTTCTGATTAACATCTCCTTCAATAACCTTCGGATCGGCACCTTGCTTTTGGATTGAAGGGAGCTTGGCCAAATCAGGACATTGTTTGTCCGAGTGACCAAAACAAACACAGTGGGAACACCTAGGTGGTTCCCCCTCCAGTTTCACCCCAATTTCAATAGTAGGCTCATCCTCAGTGCAAACCGTTACCGATTGGGTGATAGGTTTTTTAGCATGAATTTCCACTAGACACCTTGCATAAGAGAGTCGTTCCTTCTTAGCTGTGAGCTTGTCCAAGCAAATAGGATTACCAATAACCGACGTGATAGAATTCATGATCTCCAGGGTCCACATTCCTAGTGGCACCCCATGTAACTGGACCCAGACCGGGACCGAGGATGGAATGTCACGCTCATGTGTGAGAGCTGAATTCCAACGTTGCAACACAACTAGCCTCCCATCAAACATCCATGGACCGCCGTGAAGGATCCTATCACACTCTTCGCCATCTTCGAATTTGAAGCAAAAAACCCGTTCTCCCTACTATAAATTCTCACACCCTTCTTGAGGTTCCAAAGTCTATCAACCCAGGCTCATATCTGTCCATAGAACGGGATGTCTCCCACCACATACCCTACTAGGGAGAATTTCCACTGATCGGCGCCTCTGGCCAAGGCCGATTTCGGTACCATCGTCATTACCATACCATCCTCTTTGACAACCGGAGGAACATAGGTCATACCCATGTCGGAATCATATTTCCTTATGTTGGTGCAGACGTCGGCCCAAGTCTGCTTTGACGCCTTTGTATCGATTTTTATCGCAGCATCAGCCCTCAGCGGCATTCTGGCAAACACCTTGGGGGCATTAAGAGTTGCTTTGCGGGGATGGTGGTTGGGTGGGGGACCCTTACGATTCCCAAGCCGATCCCCACCCCTCGAAGAAACAAAGCCCACTCCAGATGCATGACCTCCAACAGCTAACTTGTTCTTAGCAAAAACCTTTTTACGCCGGTCCACAATTGTCCACCCATCACCCTTGGTGATGCCACCCTCCCCCGAAGGACCCACGAACCTCAAGACCTCGCCGGCCGAGGCATTCCCCTCCTTCTGTCCAGTACCGCCCAAGACTACGCAGGGCGCTTCGCCAATCCTCGATTGCAAACGGATCTCTCCCAGCACACGCCCTGTAGATGGTACTCCCAAGCCGCCGCCATCGTCAATCTTGTGCTGATTGTTATCGACCTCAAGATGCCCGCCGCCTTCTTTTTGTTGATCGCCGCCTTCCTCACGCTTTTCGCCCGGATCTCCCCAGGTCGCAGCTCCGCAATTAACGGGGCCCATTTTTTTCTTATATATCTACACACACACACATATATATGTATATATATACACACCCAAAAATGTACCAAAGAACGTGCACGGGTAACATACATGCGCACGCCCCCACTCCGGGGAGGGGTTTAAAGATTTGTTTTTGAATTTTTTAGCAGTAGCTAGTTCTACATGTTAGGTAGCTCCCCACAAAATTTCAAGTCAAACAAACACCATTTGGGCATCAAAACATCCATCACAAAAAGTTGCAAAAATTCCAGAATTAACGTGCGCAGGTATTGTTACCTGCGCACGCCCCCTCTCCGGGAGGGTTTAAAGTATTTTTTTTAAAATTTTTTTGCAGTAGCTAGTTCTACATGTTAGGTAACCCCCCACAAAATTTCAAGTCAAACAAACATCATTTGGGTATCGAAACATCCATCACAAAAACGTTGCGCAAAACAGTCCAAAATTCTGGAATTTTTTTGCAAGTTTTTGTGATGGATGTTTCGATGCCCAAATGGTGTTTGTTTGACTTGAAATTTTGTTGGGAGCTACCTAACATGTAGAACTAGCTACTGCAAACAAATTCAAATAAAAATTTAAACCCCCCAAAGAGGGGGCGTGCGCAGGTATGTTACCTTCGCACGTTCCCGGGCACATTTAACTCATATATATATATATATATATATAGGGATTAATGTGTGTCATACGCCATATGAGGCATTGTCTCATATTCCCTCTCACATAAAGCAATCAAGTACAAGCTCACATGGGCTTGTACTTGGTTGTACTTGATTGCTTTATGTGAGAGGGAATATGAGGCACGGCCTCATATGGCGTATGATAGCCATTATTCTCATATATATATATATATATATATATATATATATATAACATTCGACAACCTTTTTTGAATTCTAGGGCAGACTAGGACAAGATATAGAGTGGTTGGGATTGATATTGGAAAATGGAAGGTTGAGATGAAGCTGTGAAATCATGAATGGGAGCTTTGAAATTTGGTCCAGCTTTGAATTTTGGTCCAACTTTGAAATGAAGAAAGCTTTGAAAACAAGAATGTGAGCTTAGAAATTTGGTCCAGAAATTTTGTCCAACTTTGACAGTAGCCAGCGAACCAGTTTCGCGCCAAATGCGCCCGAGAAAATTTTTACGCTAATTTGTTGTTCTGCGCCTAAGGCGCCCGCACCGAATTTGTTGTTTTACGCGAATTGCTTATTCTATGTCGAAGGCATTAGTGCCGCTAAATATTTTTACGCTAATTTGTTGTTTTAAATTTTAATGATTTTTTGGGGAACAAAGATTTCACGGGTGAAAATCTAAATGAACCGTGCCCGCAGGCACGGGATTTTTACGCTAATTTGTTGTGCCGCGTCGTTGTTCCGTGCCGAAGGCGAGGCGCTCGTGCCGAATTTGTTGTTCCACGTCGAATGCGCCTGTGCCAAATTTGTTGTTCCGTGTCGAAGGCGCCTGCGTCGAATTTGTTATTCCGCGCCGAAGGCGCCCGTGCCGCTAAATATTTTTACGCTAATTTGTTGTTTTTTATATTTTAATAATTTTGTTGGAAAACAAAGATTTCGCAGGGGAAATCTTAAATGAACCGTACCCACGGGCACGGGGTTTTTACGCCAATTTGCTGTTTCGTGTCGAAGGTGTCCGTGCCGAATTTGTTGTTCTACGCTAATTTGTTGTTCCACGCCGAATTCGTTGTTCCGCACCGAAGGCGCTTGCGTCGAATTTGTTGTTCTGTGTCGAAGGCGCCCACGCCGAAGGTGCCTATGCCGCTAAATATTTTTACGCTAATTTGTTCTTTTAAATTTTAATAATTTTTTGGAGAAAAATTTTGCAGGGTGAAAATCTTAAAAGAACCGTGTCCACGTTTTTTACGCCAATTTGTTGTTCCGCACCTAAAGTGTCCGGGCCGAATTTATTGTTCTGTGAGGAAGGCGACTGCGCCGAATTTGTTGTTCCACGCCAAAGACGCCCGTGCTGCTAAATATTTTTACGCTAATTTGTTGTCCTTTAAAATTTTAATAATTTTTTATGAAACACAGATTTCGCGGGAGAAAATCTTAAATGAACCGTGCCTGCGGGCGGTTTATGACTAGTCTATTATACATTTAACAACCTTTTGGAATTCTACGGCTGACTAGGTCAAGCTGACTAGGACAAACAGGTTGATAGAAGGATGGTTGGGATTTAATCTTGGGAAATCAATGGTTGAGATGAGAGGTTGTGAAAACTTTGGGAATGAAAAACATTTCTATAGAAATGAAAGTTATGCGGAACTGAAAATTTTTGGTGAAAATTTTTTTTGGGGAATGAAAGTTTCTGGGGAATAGTAGAGTGGACGCAATTAATGCATTTGGTGAAAAAATGTCAACGTGCACTTAATGCTGCAGATCGAATGCTCTCTTCCTCAATGTGGGGCCCACCGTCTCTTCGACGCATGGGACAATAAGATGAGAGTAATTTCCTGCGCCGAAAGCGTCAGCGTCGAATTTGTTGTTCCGTGCCGAATTTGTAGTTCGACGCAGAATTTGTTGTTCCGCGCCGAAGGCGCCCGCGCCGAATTGCTCAATTTTTAACGCTAATTTGTCGTTCAGCTCCGAATTTGTTATTCCGTGTCGAAGGCGCCCGTGCCGCTAAATATTTTTATGCTAATTTGTTCCGCACAATTTTGGCTGTGGAAATAATTTTTTGGGGAACAAAGATTTCGCGGGAGAAAATCTAGAATGAACCGTGCTCGCGGGCACGGGTTATGACTAGTCTATATTACAATTGACAACCTTTTTGAATCCTAAAAATTATTAAAATTTAAAAGAACAACAAATTAATGTAAAAATATTTAGCGGCATGGGCACCTTCGGCGTGTGCGCCTTCGACGCGGAACAACAAATTCGGCGCAAGCGCTTTCGGTGCGGAACAACAAATTCGACGTGCAACAACAAATTAGCTAAGAACAACAAATTCGGCACAGGCGCCTTCGACGCGAAACAACAAATTGGCATAAAAACCCCTTACCCGTGAGTACGGTTCATTTAAGATTTCTCCCGCGAAATCTTTGTTTCCCAGCAAAATTATTAAAATATAAAAGAACAAATTTGAGTAAAATATTTAGCGGTACGGGCGCCTTCGGCGCGGAATAACAAATTCGACGCAAGCGCCTTCGATACGGAACAACAAATTTGGCGCATGCGCCTTCGACGCAGAACAACAAATTTGGCGCATGCGCCTTCGACGCGGAACAACAAATTCGGCACGAGCGCCTTCGGCACGAAACAACGACGCGGAACAACAAATTAGCGTAAAAATCACGTGCCCGCGGGCACGGTTCATTTAGATTTTCACTCGTGAAATCTTTGTTCCCCAAAAAATTATTAAAATTTAAAACAAATTAGTGTAAAAATATTTAGCGGCCCTAGTGCCTTCGACGCAGAACAACAAATTTGCGTAAAACAACAAATTAGGTGCAGACGCCTTAGGCGCAGAACAACAAAATAGAGTAAAAAATTTCTCGGACGCATTTGGCGCGAAACTGGTTTACTGGCTATTGAAAAAGTTGGACCAAATTTCTGGACCAAATTTCTAAGCTCACATTCATGTTTTCAAAGTTTTCTTCATTCCAAAGTTGGACCAAATTTCAAAGCTGGACCAAATTTCAAAGCTTCATCTTAACCTTCCAATTTTTTTAATCTTAAAAGAACCGTGCCCGCGTTTTTTACGCTAATTTGTTGTTCCGCGCCTAAAGTGTCCGGGCCGAATTTATTGTTCTGTGACGAATGCGCATGCGCCGAATTTGTTGTTCCGCGCCAAAGGCGCCCGTGTTGCTAAATATTTTTACGCTAATTTGTTGTCCTTTAAAATTTTAATAATTTTTTGTGAAACACAGATTTCGCAGGGGAAAATCTTAAATGAACCGTGCCTGCGGGCGGGTTATGACTAGTCAATTATACATTTAACAACCTTTTTTGAATTCTACTGCTGATTAGGTCAAGCTGACTGGGACAAACAGGTTGATAGAAGGATGGTTGGGATTTAATTTTGAGAAATCAACGGTTGAGATGAGAGATTGTGAAAATTTTTGGAATAAAAAACATTTCTAGGGAAATGAAGGTTCTGGGGAAATGAAAATTTTTTCGGGAATAAATTTTTTTGGGGAATGAAACTTTTTAGGGAATGAAAGTTTCTGGGGAATAGTAGAGTGGACACAATTAATGCATTTGGTGAAAAAATGTCAACGTGCACTTAATGCTGCAGATCGAATGCTGCCGCAGATCGAATGATCTCTCCCACAATGCGGGGCCCACAATCTCTTCGACGCATGGGGCAATAAGATGAGAATAATTTCCTGCGCCGAAGGCGTCCGCGTTGAATTTGTTGTTCCGTATCGAATTTGTAGTTCTACGCAGAATTTGTTGTTCCGCGCCAAATTGCTAAATTTTTTAACGCTAATTTGTTGTTCAGCTCCGAATTTGTTGTTCCGTGTCGAAGGCGCCCGTGCCGCTAAATATTTTTATGCTAATGATGCGGCGAAGGAATCAAGCGACCCGAAGTGCTGAAAACAGGACAGCCGTCCACTATTTCTAAATCTGCTATCACCTGGGATTTTTCGCTATTTTTCTGATATTTTCCCAGGTAGTAGACTTCGAGACGGTTCCAACGCCACCAAGAACGCGCAAATCGGAAGTCGGATGAGCCCTGGTGAATTTCTGCAAGTTGATGGTGCAGTGCTGAAATTGTTCTTCGCAGCCTACTCGGTCGAGTAGCACTCTACTCGGCCCGAGTCGTGCACTACTTGGTCAGAATGCTGTTTTTGGTGTCCGACTCGACCGAGCAACCTCCTACTCTGCCCGAGTCATGTGCAAATGAGGCTGAAGTGCGTTTTTAGTCTGCAATCAGCCGAGCAACCTTCGACTCGACCGAGCAACTACTTGCTCGGTCCGAGCAACCTTCTACTCGACCGAGCAGATGCGTACTTGGCCCGAGTTGGCAGAGCGACAATTTTGGAAGATTTTTGATTCTCTGTACAACTCGACCGAGCAGCCGAACGACTCGACCGAGCAGCCTAACGACTCGACCGAGCAGCTTTGTGCTCGGACCGAGTCACTGTGGGCCCATTGCGATCGGATTTTTGGGGACGTTTTCGAGGGGTTTTGGGTGATTTCTACGCGGCCGCCAAGGGGGGCTCTGGAGAGATTTTGGTAAGGAGTTTTAGACAGAGTTCTGTAGAGATTTTTTCGTGGGGAGTTTTAGGGAGAATTTTAGATTAGATTTTGGGGAGATTTTTGTATAGTTTTCTAAAGAGAATTTTTAGATCTTTCTTAGACTTTTGTGGAGACGATCTTTTGGAGAGTTTGGCTATGCCATAGGCCCCTCCTTGGTATCAAGATAAGTATTTTTGCCCTTTTTAATTCTTTTATTATTTCTTTCTGATTTAGTATTGTTTATCCATTCTTGATGCATGCAATGAATTCTTTGTGCGTTATATTATCTATTGATATTGCTATGCTTGAGTAGTCTTTTCTAGGGCTAAGGGATTAGCTCATGGATCTTAGGACTTAGTTGCAAAGTTGGGATTTTTATGATGCATTGGTATAATTGGGGTTGTATTTTGGTTGATCTAACAAAATCCCTAGGAGAATTCATACTGAGATCGTGCCCACGGTCGGTGGAATCGATTAGCTTAAGGAATATCCTACGGATTTAATTAGGGAGTTGGTAGATTCAATCGAGGCACATGACCATGCCCGGCTCGTGCCTTGAGGAGATCCACTGACGAACTATATAACTAATTGACGGCTAACGCCATTGCGTCAATAAGAGCCACCAAAATACCTCGAAGCTCTAACCCACGAGAGTGGTACGAGTTAAAAGCATTCGAACCACGAGAGTGGTGAGATTATTGTAGATCCTTAATGCACGTATCGTATGCGCCTTCGCGAGAGCGGGGTTAACGCGGTATATTAGATTCGTGATGTCCATACACATGAATTCACTTCCTATATGCTACAATCGCCAATAAAACCAACGCAACGTAAGAGTCCTAGCCTAGCGTCGACATCCGACGGTCCTAGTGGCGAGCCCTAAGCCCTAATCTTTTGTATTTTATCTCTTTCTTTGTGTGGAACCCCATATTTGCGACGTTGAGTGACACAACCTTCGCATCCATCACCATTACGACCCTCCACATCCACCAATAAACCCGCAAGTCTAACTCAACCTAGGAGTCGATAGGTAGTATAGCACCGCTTCCCCGTGTTCGATACCCGCTTGCCACTATACCGTACGCTTGCGGTAAACGGAATCGTTCAGGGTTACATTCCGGACGCATCAAGTTTATGGCGCCGTTGCCGGGGAGGCGTTCCGCTATATTACCTATTTACCACGATTAGGATGATTAGATTGCGTTGAAAAAATATATATATATATATATCTTTTTTCTTTCTTTAATTTTTTTCTCTTTAAAAAAGGAGATTTTTCCCCACCATCTGATATTATGACTATCTTTATCTCTCTTTGTACCACTGACGTCTTTTCCAGGTTGTCTATTTTTTCTTGATCAGGTACAGTTGATGCAGCGATGGTACTTTCAAAGACGCGATCGGGTTCAATACGGTCTTATATGCATCTCGCTACATTTTATCAGGCTGATGGAGAGTCCTTCAGAGAAGCATTGTGTAAATTTGAAAGAATGTTAGGGATGTTCCATACGGAGTCAAACCATAAGTGGTATGGTTCCAGGCTACTTGATATCTTTGCTAGAAGACTAAATTGGCCCTCACGTGAGTTCATGAAGAGGATGCAAGTGGGAAAGTTCAGTGATCTGCAGCTGGCAGCAACCTTGGAGCAAATGATTGATGATGCTCGATCTACCAGTTCACTAACCGTTACAGTAGATAAACCATCCGACCAAGCACTCATCGATTTTATTATGGCTAATGTCTCTGATGCAGGTACTATCATAGATGGAGTGTATGCTTCACTTGAATATTGAGAGGCATCGTGGACGCAGTTCGGTGCACCGGTCCATTGACGATAACGGCAGGTGACCCTTTTGAGCTTGGATTTCAAAATTTTATTACTCATCGTATCTCTTCCATATGCACACTTGATGATGGAGTCTGCGCTCTAGTTGAGGGGCACAGACCCACTTTTATACCGTGATCGAGCTACAGGAGCCCATAGAGCCACCTGCACCTACTATTGAGAGGGCCAGGCCATGCAATCAGGTGCCTCGAGTTCCAGGACGGAAACGAAGACATAGGTATAAAAAGGAGAAGATGACATTCACTTTGCTTACTATACAAGAGGAACCTGAGGAGGAGGCCGAAGCAGTGCATCGTGAGGAGGCCGAGCTATATTTATTTTACATATTGCATGCATAGCCAGAGACTTTTGCTGAGGAGGTCGTGCGTCGGGACGAGGACACATCCATTCATGAGGATCCCGAGCATCACCCTCCACCTTCAGAGCTTTTGCAGCCGCCTCGTCATTCCACTGACTCTGAGGACCACCCACCAGAGCTTACTGCTCCCCTTCAGGGAGATCTCTTCACCTCCTCGTCCTACATTTGATTCCCCTCCCGTGTATGATGTTTATTATGATTCAGATTTCAATGACTCATTGCACCTTTTGTAGGATACACATACATATGATCAAGAGGTACAATGGGACGTATACGAGGAGGAGGGCGAGGAGTTAGCACACATGGACGCTGTTGAATATGATCAAGAGGTGCGCTGGGATGAGTCTGACGATGATGAGGAGCACCCTGACGAGACCCACTCCATTATGCCAGACTTACCTGAGGAACTAGAGAAAAACAACGAGGAGTTGATCGACGTGGTGCATCAAAATAGAGATTTATTTCCAGGGAAGTGTTGTCAACCATTTTTTATTTTAAATACTACTGTTGATGACCCTCTCTGGAATACATTTATTTTGGGGAAAAATTATCCACATCAGATTGATGCGGCTCATCTCTTGCAGGGTACAGGTGGAGTCCTTGGAGAGATGCTGGGAGCCGCATTGCTGGAATCTGATGGAGCCCGTGGAGATAGGCACCTGGCAGAGCCGCGGAAAGTGCAGATAGAGCAGCTGCCTGCACCGGCAAAGATATTGGACCCGCCATTTGCTACAGGTGATATCAATCCAGTAGTGTAAAATTTTATGTTTTCAATAAACACGAATCCTCTCGGCAGCGAGAGGACCGTATAGGATTTTATATGTTTTTTTAGTTTAATAAATTCATCCTATTCGACGGCCAAAAAAAATCTTTCACCCCGAACCCATTATTTTTAATACTTGCTCTTTTCATATTTTGATATGTCCCGCCATTTTGCCAACCACCATCGAGCATTTCTTTCAAATGAATACTCACTTTCTCATTCGTTTGACTTGATCCCGCTTAGCGAAGCTGTGACCTTTTTGATCAAGTCATCTGAATAGGATTGTTTGGTATAAGCTTGGGGGAAAACGCTCTCATGCATCATTGTATGTGCATGTAGTTACATTAGGATTTCATGTCATTCATTTCATCACTTTTCATTCACACCCCCTCATATTTCTCGGTGTTCCTCACTTTCTTTTTATGATCACATTGAGGACAATGTGAAGTTTAAGCTTGGGGGAGTGCATTTCCATGCCATTTAGTTGCATTTTTTCTTCATTTTAGGATTTTTAGAATTTTTCAAATTTTTGCATGATCTTTTTGTTTTTTCCATCTCAGTTCCCTTTTATGTGTGTTCATGCATCACATTGTATGCTTGTTTTTATTTTATTTATTTCTTTTATTTTTATTTCTCTATTTTCTTCTCCTTCTCTTGTTAGAGATGTTCCATATCTTATGCTTTCACCTTTCTCACAATGGTTATTTTTCACGTCATGCTACTTAGAGAGTTTCATAATCCTAATCCCTACAAGTACTTGAAAATATTCTTTTGATGATCTCTCTAGTGCGAATGCATGAAGCTTATTGAAACTGAATATGTAGAGTAGTATTTAGTATGCTTTCATTGAAAACACACCAAGATTCACGCATCACTAGAATATCTGAAGCCTTGCTTTCATCTCTCATTCGCATTCTTATTGCATGCTTGAAATAATTGAAAATATTACTGCTTGACTTCATTACTCATTGATAAGATTAAGGATACCCATGCTATTATACGAGTTTAGTTTATGTATTATTTTACAGAACCGTTTGTGCACACTTTTGAGTGAACCGAGCGTTATATCTATTCCTTCTCCACTTATATCTTATATTCTCTACATGTCACTTGATTTCACTCCCCAAAGCTATTTCTACCGCGTCCATTCCCAAAAAATCCCTACAAAAGAAAAGCTTGCTCTAAAAGTCCAAAAAGCCAGAAAGGGGCCAAAAACCAAAAAAAGGGAAACAACGCTCAAAATTCAAAGAAGAGCTCAATTTTCATTACTTGGAGCAATACACATACTATTGGGAAAACCAAAACAAAATTCCAAATCCACAAATACTTCTTTGGATGCGACGCCTCAATTCAAGCTTGGGGAGAAATCTTTTGACCAAATGAGTGAGCATGACATTAGAGTAGAGTCGTGCACGAACGGGAAAGTTTGATAATGCGAAAACTTAACGAAACTATTTAGTTACGGGGATTTCTTATGATTTGATACGAGGATGTGTATGTCTTGATTTTTATTCTATTCTTTATTGCATGCTTTGTGTGAATTTCTACGCTTCAGTTATATCTTCTGATTGAAAAGTGTGTCGCCAATGTTATGCATATTCGATGCAATAAAACATAGGATGTTGATATAAACTAAATGTATGAATACTAGAGAGACCCCTTCCGTTCATTCTTAACTCTCAAGTACTTCGTTTATATAAGATATGAAATCTTTGTGGTAGTGTGTGATTTACTTTCTGAGTCATTGTGATATATGGTGAATGTTGATGAGAAAATAACCTAGCGATCCTCTTTTCTTCGTATTCCTTTTTGTTTTCTTATTTTTACCTCCCGGTGAGCTTCATATTCGTCTTCCTCGAGGACAAGTAAGAGGTAAGCTTGGGGGATTTTGATATGCTCCTATTTTACATTTTATCGCATATCTTCATGACACATTTCACCCTCCAAACCCCCATTTTATACGCTTTTACGCTATTATTTGGAATAATATGACTTTCGGAGCGTTCATGTCCATTTCAGGGATTTGGAGCGATATTGGAGCAATTTGGAGTTGATAAGACGATCGACGACGTGAGAGCACCAATGAGACTCATGATGACATGCTCAAGGTGCCAAAGAAGAATATTGGAGCAAGGATGGGACAAGAGAGAAAGTCGCGCGATCGAGCTATGATGCGGAGAAGGAATCGAGCGACCCGAAGTGCTGAAAACAGGACAACCGTCCACTATTTCTAAATCTGATATCACCTGGGATTTTTCACTATTTTCTGATATTTTTCCAGGTAGTAGACTTCGAGACGGTTCCAACGCCACCAAGAACGCGCAAATCGGAGGTCGGATGAGCCCTGGTGAATTTCTGCAAGTTGAAGGTGCAGTGCTGAAATTGTTCTTAGCAGCCTACTCGGTCGAGTAACAATCTACTCGGCCCGAATCGTGCACTACTCTGTCAGAATGCTGTTTTTGGTGTCCGACTCGACCGAGCAACCTCCTACTCGGCCCGAGTCAAATGTGCAAATGAGGCTGAAGTGCGTTTTTAGTCCCCAATCATCCGAGCAACCTTCGACTCGACCGAGCAACTACTTGCTCGGTCCGAGCAACCTTCTACTCGACCAAGCAGATGCGTACTTGGCCCGGGTTGGCAGAGCGATGATTTTGGAAGATTTTTGATTCTCTGTACAACTCGACCGAGCAGCCGAACGACTTGACCGAGCAGCCGAACGACTCGACCGAGCAGCTTTGTGCTCGGACCGAGTCACTGTGGCCCATTGCGACCGGATTTTTGGGGACGTTTTCGAGGGGTTTTGGGTGATTTCTGCGCGGCCGCCAAGGGGGGCTCTGGAGAGATTTTGGTAAGGAGTTTTAGACAGAGTTCGGTAGAGATTTTTTCTTGGGGAGTTTTAGGGAGAATTTTAGATTAGATTTTGGGGAGATTTTTGTAAACTTTTCTAAAGAGAATTTTTAGATCTTTCTTAGACTTTTGTGGAGACGATCTTTTGGAGAGTTTGTCTATACCCTAGGCCCCTCCTTGGTATCAAGATAAGTATTTTTGCCCTTTTTAATTCTTTTATTATTTCTTTGTGATTTAGTATTGTTTATCCATTCTTGATGCATGCAATGAATTCTTTGTGCGTTATATTATCTATTGATATTGCTATTCTTGAGTAGTCTTTTCTAGGGCTAAGTGATTAGCTCATGGATCTTAGGACTTAGTTGCAAAGTTGGGATTTTTATGATGCATTGGTATAATTGGGGTTGTATTTTGGTTGATCTAGCAAAATCCCTAGGAGAATTCGTACAGAGACCGTGCCCACGGTCGGTGGAACGATTAGCTTAAGGAATATCCTACGAATTTAATTAGGGAGTTAGTGGATTCAATCGAGGCACATGACCATGCCCAGCTCGTGCCTTGAGGTGATCCACCGACGAACTATATAACTAATTGACGGCTACCTCCATTGCGTCAATAAGAGCCACCAAAATACCTCGAAGCTCTAACCCAAAAGAGTGGTACGAGCTAAGAGCATTCGAACCACGAGAGTGGTGAGATTATTGTAGATCCTTAATGCACGTATCGTATGCGCCTTCACGAGAGCGGGGTTAACGCGGTATGTTAGATTCATGATGTCCAGACACATGAATTCACTTCCTAGATGCTACAATCCCCAATAAAACCAACGCAACGTAAGAGTCCTAGCCTAGCGTCGACATCAGACGGTCCTAGTGGCGAGCACTAAGCCCTTTGTATTTTATCCTTTTCTTTCTTTGTGTGGAACCCCATATTTGTGACGTTGAGTGACACAACCTTCGCATCCATCACCATTACAACCCTCCACACTCCACATCCACCAATAAACCCGCAAGTCTAACTCAATCTAGGAGTCGAAAGGTAGTATAGCACCGCTTCCCCGTGTTCGATACCCGCTTGCCACTATATCGTGCGCTTGCGGTAAACAACATCATTCGGGGTTACAGTCCGGACGCATCAAATATATTGTTCCGCGCCGAAGGCGCCCACGCCGAATTTGTTGTTCGCGCGGAATTTTGTTGTTCCGTGTCGAAGGCGTGCACACCGAATATATTGTTACGCGCTAAAGGCGCCCATGCCGCTGAATATTTTTACGCTTATTTGATTATTTGTTATTCCGCGCAATTTTGGCTGTGGAAATAATTTTTTGGGGAATAAAGATTTTGCGGGGGAAAATCTTAAATGAACCGTGCCTGCGGGCACAGGTTATAACTAGTATATATATATACACATAGTGCGAAAAGAATTTTGTTTTAAAAAATATTTCAAACGTTTTTCCCCCATATAATCCATGTAATTATACATTCTAAAAAATGGTTGAAAAATAATGAGATTTAACCATCAATCAAGACATTGCAAAAAATGTACATATATATATATATATTGTTTTGAAATTGTTGAAATTGTAACTGCTTGATCAATGGTCAAATCCTCGTAGAGTTCACCCCTTATTTTTCCCAGGTATATAATTTCATGGATTGAGTCATGAAAAAAAATTGAATTTTTTAAAAAACGATAAAATAGTTTTCGCTGCCAAAATTTGGCGCAAACACTTCTCATCCGAAGACATATTTGTGTGTGTGTAACATATCATAATATATTAATACCTCTAGTTAAAATATTTAAATCAATGGGATATCAATAGACTTCATACTAGCAAGCTCTTTTGTAGAGGATTTATACATATCTTTTGATATGATGAAACTTATATTGTAACTCAAGTTTGTCGATTGCAATAGAAGTCTCCAGATATTAGTGTTAACTTCTGGTGTATCAAAAATTTATGGATTGTATAGATGTCTTCAAATATTATTGTTATAACATCTTTAATTGGTTGAAGTGAATATATCATTATCCATTTGCAATTATAAGAAATGTATAACTTGGATATGTAAAATAATTGTATACTAAAATATTTCAAATTTGATTTTTAAGTAAGAATTTATATTACTTTGATAGCATCTACATTAAAATGATGGGATATGAAATGGGTGTTCATTGGTTCAAGACCAAGATATGGCCTTTGTTAAAATAAATAAATAAACACATAAAAATGAAAAAATATAAAGTCACACTAAAATTGTATTTTAGTTTAAACTTTCATTTTCATTTAGCAACCAACAAGAGAAATAGTTTTCTTCATCCTTTTCATTATAATGTTCTGTATAACCAAACAGAAAAAAGAATCTCATTTCTATTTCCTTTTCTTTCTCTTTTTATTTCCTTTTCATTTTATTTTCCTTTCTTTCATTTTTCTTCAAACTAACTACACCCTTAAATTCCCAATTTCAATTAACAAATAACCCACTTGGTTCACTGTACTGACAAATAAGGTGGGCTGGTGGAGTCCACACTTTCCATCATTTGCTCTATATGGACTACCCTTCATGCACGAATAAAAGTCACATAGCGTAATTTTCAATTTTCTTTTCACCAATTTCTCCATGTGCTAGAAAAAGAAATGACACTAATGCATGTCAAGAGTAATATGAAGAGGCTCTAAACACTGTATATTTTGCACTCCAACTGATACTGGACTCCGATAAGCTACTACAACTCAGGGCCTTGGCATAATAAGTAAAATTTAGATACACAAACCTAGAAAATTTACATTGAAATAATAATCATTTTCCTCGGTCCTATTCACAGTGCAGTGTCAGGCAATAACATTGCTATCTATCAGCAATTTTTAAACTGTACTGGAAATTATCGGCAATAAATGAATTATGTTCTTTCAGCTATACACCGATTATTGGATTTTATGTGAGAACTGATGCATAGACATATACGCCATTTTTAGTAACATTAAGTGTATACTTTATCAGTTCTACAGAATAAATATGTATTAATTACAAAAGAGAACGAATAACAACCACTCATGCAGTTCTACAGAAATGTCGATATTTCAAATTGTTTCTATAGTTTAATAGGTTGACTCAAAAGAACAAATCAGGGGGGGACACGAGATGCTTTGGGCAGTGAGATGGTGTGGCAATGTGCAGTGGAGAACATTAAATGCACAAGTTAGGAGGGATAAAATCATAGGTAATGGAACACAGACTACAGTAGACGTAAAAGAACAAGGTTTAAGGTGACCAAAAAAGATATGGCAGCTGCTAGTTTAAAAAGGAGATGAACCTTAAAAGGGTTGAAATGAGAACATTAATTCATACAGCCATGGCTCCTGAGCTTTTGGGAAAAGGGTTTGTTCTCATTGTTGACAATCTTCTGCCATTATATTTTGTTTAGTAATTATGAGAGAAAAGTTGACAAAATGCACGGTTGCACATGATTTGCACCGCAACCAGACAGACCGTTATTTGTTTAGTAGCTTAATGTACCACAAAATAACTTGAGTAAGAATGTTACTAGCTGGTCTGATTGGTGGTGCTAATTATGGATTGACAAAAAAGGCTACATAGTCCATATCAAATTTAAGATGACCCATTCAATCAACCATCTAATTCTACCAGGATTAGATTATTATATATCCAAATTCTTCAAATACATAGAAGACTGCCTTTTACAATGTAGTAATGCGCGTGCAAGAGATGCTAATACATCTTCCGTTTTTAAGAGCAAGACAAGTTCCATGCAATTCCTTTGGAGTGAAAATCTAAATAAAAAGTAAATGAAAAAAATACAATGGGATCTGTTCTCTCCCTCGACACCACAATCTCTTCCAATCTCTCTCAGGTCACTGTACCCAAAAACCTGGGCCATGGCCCCTGAACCAAAGCCGTGTTCTCGTATCTGAAACCTTTCAGCAAAAGTAACAATCTATAAGGTTTTTTTGTCTTAACACCACCAGGACTCCATAGAAGATACCCACTACATGTATAACCAAATCAACAAAAGCAACAAGACATGCTTTATAGTTTTCAGAGCAACTCTTTCCTTGTCAAACCCAAATGAGCATATGTGATAATCCTAGTGGTTTCAAGATCAATCAGTGGGGAGGTCGAACATGTTGGCCTTGGAATTAAAAAGGTGCCACATTAGCCCATCGACAGGATAACACCGACATCACAATTATCACAAATTAGTATGTTTGGATTTGACTTCAAGGAAATAAGTTATCTCCACCTACCCATCTACCACAGAATAATTTGGGTCATGCATATGCAACAAAAGGTCAGTAACTAGCAAATATAAGGCATTATTAATTAAATTTCCATTTAATTTTCATACTACAATTGCTCTTAATATCTTGATCCACCGTTAAAGTTGCCACTCTATCTTAGTTGCATCCAAGACCTGTTGTCCTAGCCTTCCCCATCCTTTTTCAAGAACATTTCCTTGGTCAACACATAGTTGTTTCTCGTCACCTTTAAAGCTTTGTCATCTATGTACTTTGAATAGCATGAATTTCTTATAAAGTAATTCTGAATCAATTTATAAGAATAGTCCCACTAGAGACATTTGAATGTTGAGCTCATCAATTGCCATTTAGCATGGACACTCTCATCATGAAGCCATGTCGTATTGGTCATGTGCTAGACATGATCATCTAAAACGGGTTGAAAATGATTCATCCAGTTTGAATTCTAAATAGTCTTTATTTAAATTTTATTTTAGATTTTATATTTGTAATAAAAGTTTTGAGTCCCTTGAGTCTTCTAATTATTTCAAGTCTTTTGGTTATTTTATTAGGAATAAAATTTGAGTCATTTTGAGTCTTTTATTAACTTTGGATCTTTAGTTATTTTAAAATTTTAGTCCTAAATGAGATTTTTTTTAAAACCAAGTTGTAAGCCTAAATAAAGGCCACAAACTTATTTCTTATTCATGCAAGAGAATAAAAATAAAATTTGGGTGTAAATTTGTCCCCTAAATAAAATCTTTTGCATTAAAGTACGACAGTAGGATTGGTTGTCTGGACAATATGTCTGAAAAATCATCACATGTGAGACGTGTGAGTCAGTGATTGTTGGATCTAAGTTGTGATGCTCGAAAACTTATCAAATTCCCAACTTTCTTCTTCCACAAATCCACACAACATACATTCCCGCTTCCGTACTGCATAACATGTCATGGGTATTTTTTAGAATCTACCATGTGCCAGCATATTGGGTCCATGTTGGCATGACGGTGAAACATAATAGATCAATTGTTTCATAAAAATTACGTCAACACAAGACTCTCACAAAATATTTCCTTAGTTTTTTACTCTTTTCACTTGAAGACCATATTGAGTTGAGGTCTAGTTCCTACCATCATTAAAACCAAGGTTTAGGGTCTCGTTTTCGGTTCAATTCATTCGGAAAAATTATAGTTTCAACAAATTTTCTTACTTCTGTCAGTTTCATTTTAAGTTTGGTTTCATATTTGAGGAATATGGAGGTGTGCTAACACAATATCGGATTTCATGTGCTATCAGCATTTTGGAGTCAAAAAATATATTTTTTATTTTTATTTGCAATGTGTTCTACAACTTGTTGGCTATCTTCCCACCAATTTTCAAGTGAATCCAACACGTTTTGAGTTTCCATCCATGTATTTCAAAAAGATTGTACTGACAGTTTCTGAATTTAAAAGCAGTTTTTTTGAAATGCATGGACGGATGCTCAAAAAGTGTTGGATTCACTTGAAAATTGTTGGAGAGATAGCCAACGAGTAATAGAACATATTGCAAAAAAGAAATAAAATCTTATTTGACCCCCAAAATGCTGACAGCATTGTCCTGTCAGCACACATCCATATTCTTCATATATATAGTGATCTTCGGTTGCGAAAAAATGGGTTTTCGCACGGTGCAAAAACATTTTTTGATGTCCTGTCAGCATTGTCCTGTCAGCACACATCCATTTTTGAAATTTTTTCAAAATTTTTTTGGGTGAACCCGTTGGGGATTAGAGCACACATCCACTCGTTACAAATTTAGCGGTCTCAAAACGTGCGAATTTGATGAAATGCCTTGATCGAAGGCCAAATGACATTATTTCTCAACGATTATTTTTTGAGCGGGGTATAACAACATATAATGAAGGTGGAAAAAAGAATTTTTGAAAAAAAATTCAAAAAAAAAAACTAAAAAAAACATTTCGCACGGTGCGAAATGTTCTCACATGAAGATTTGCCTATATATATATATATATATATATATATGGGTAAAGGGATCCTAAGGTGCCTCCTTAGATTCAATCTAAGGAGGCGCCCCCATTTCCCCCCATCTCACACATTTTTTTTGAAATATTTTTTCATGAGTTTATTGTTTACCTTATGGATGATCAACATACCAAATTTCAAGTGATTCCAATACTTTTTGGGCCCCCATCTACCTCTTACAACTTCGTGGGGTTTTCAGCACGTTTTTAGACCGTTGAAATTGTAAGAGGTAGATGGTGGCTCAAAAAGTATTGGAATCCCTTGAAATTTGGTATGTTGATCATCCATGATGTGAACAACAACCCCATGGAAAAAAATTTCCAAAAAAATTGTGGGAGAGGGGGGAAAATGGGGGCGCCTCCTTAGATTTTCATCTAAGGAGGCACCTTAGATCCCCTTTTTCCTATATATATATATATATATATATATAATATGAATATATAACAAACCCAAAACCAGATCCAAACACATCCTTTAAAACACCCATACTTCATTTCAAAACACAGTTCATTTAAACCCAACCCATCCTTTATAAAACCCATACTACATTTAAACCCAAACTCACCTTTTAACAAACCAAAACAAACACTATCATATCATACTCCCCCTCTCTTCCGATCAAAAGTGGTGGCGGGTTGATTATTTACCAAGAAAAGGTTGATTGGCTACCTCTAGCGACAGACAACAGACAATGACATGTTAGTGCTCTCAACTTTTTTCCTTTCATAAGGTTTTGAAAATTTTAATTTGCCGATCTTTTTTGTTCTTTCAATGTATTACATTTTTTCCAAAGTTTCAGGTAGGATCGATATCAACATGAAGCACGGACAGAATCAAACGCAATAAAGGTAGGTTCCGTCTTCTTCTTTGTTTTCTTCTTGTTTTGGTTTCAAACGCAACAAATGTAGGGTTTTTCACTTTATTATGAAATTGCATCTTGATTTCATCCTAGTATGATATAATGTGAATTTTATTACTGTTAAAATGTTTTCGCCTGTTTTTGAAGTTTCAGGCTGAAACCAATTTTTCCCGAAACAAGTAGTTTTGGCAGAAACCCCAAACCTTGATTAAAACCTTCATATGGTATTTGTAACAGATGTGAAAAAGTAAGTCAAACTATTTGCTTCTTTCCACCATTTGAACTATAAGTTCTTTTTTCCATTCAGAATCCCAAGACATTTTCACCTGATGTAGATAGTTCAACAAGGATTTTCAAACTTAAGGGTTCAGGAACACTTTAGAGCTAGGGAGCCTATACAGATAAACCGCTAAAATAAATATATAACTAAAAATGGTTGTACCAGAGAAGCAACTCGAGACCCTCAAATAATGTTATTTTCTTCTAACAAACAATTTTCCCTTTCCTAAATCCCAACATGCACAAATTCAAGTCCATGTAACAACGCTTAGCTTACATTTATGTCAGTGTTGTCGCAATGTCATTATTATCAATGTCATTATCTAAGCCTTCCAAGATATCACGTCTCCATGACGAATTTGAAAGAATTGTTTACAATCTTTCAACATAATATCAACCCTCTAAGGTGGCTAGAGCATTATAGCACATTGGCAGAGCTATTTGTTATGTGCAAAGAGGTACCAGCCTCAAACCATGGCTGCAACATGGCATGAACTACTCATTTAAAGAATAAAATAAAACACTAAATAGCCTATGTTCTTGTCCTAATAATTATGGACAACAGAGGGGCATATTGAAGTGGAACGAATATAGACTACGCACAAGGTTTATTAGGAATTAAAATGTATCTTACTCAAGGAAGAACTCCAAATCTTAAAAGAAAATGATGGTTCATTTTCTTTAGGAGTTTGAGTCAATTTTTAGGAGTTCAATTCAGTTTAAATTTTTAGGCTCTGAGTCCTTTCATATATTTATATTTGAGCCTTTCTTTTTTTGTTTTAGGACTTTGAGTTTCCTTTTCAAGGAAAACCCTTTTATTAATTTTTTAGTAGTTCAAGTCAAGGTTTGAGTCTAGGTTTGAGTCTGGGTATAGATCTGAATAGGAGTTTACTTCCTCTATGATTGAATTTTTAGATATGAAATAAATTTAAGATTTGTAAAATTTAATTGCAACTATGAAAATCGTTTGCATGAAAGGTGCAAGAATGAATAAGAAATCATTTGGACAAGGTCCGAAAGAATCTTCAAAGTGCAAAGCGTTGAAGTAGGTTATCGTTCGATTTTCATGGTAATATTCTAGTTTAGAAATTATAATTAGTTCTCCAATTTCTTTCACAACATCTTATTCCCCTACTATGTACCCATCAACTGGTATCAGAGCTAAATTTTCTAATTTTTCACATCATCTCCATCATCTTTCCTCTCCCCTAGTTTAAAGTAGTTCAGTATTTCAATTTAGAACAACAACAAAATTATTCTTCTTTTTCTCCCCCTAAACACCAACTGAACAAAACCCTAGACCTTAAATCTTTAACGACGACATCAACAACTCCATCTACATCATTTGGACCCCGATAAGGCATTGTTCATCTGCCCTCTTCTTCTTCTTCCAACACAAGAACCCAACATCTCCATCATCTTCATCTTCATCTTCACCTTCACCCCCATCTTCTACATCTTAAAAACTATAATCTCAATCATCAATAGCATCATCACCCTCCATCTGTCACTAAAACCCAACCAAATCAAATCCCAAAATCTCAAAATAGAAGCCCGAGTTTAAGCATGAGCTTGAGTCCTAGATCGAGCCAGAACCAATATTTTGAGCTTGAGATTGAACAACCTGTTGAATGTTAGCCAGAACACATTGAGTTTGTAATTCCCGATCCTCATTCACTCCCCAGTCGTCAGGTTTTATTTTTATATTATTTCACCATGTCAAATGCATTCGGTCAAGTTTTTGATTTTACACCTCTTGAGGACGAGTTTTCTCTAACGGGAGATTTAATTCAAAACAATCATGAACTATGTGCAAGTTTTATTGAAAATTAAAGTGTATCCTACACAGGAACAGACTCCAAATCGTAGAAGTAAAAAAGTTAGATTCTTGTTGGGAGTTCGAGTAAATCTTAGAAGTACAAGTTAGTTTAAACTTACTCTTTGAATCCTTTTATTTGAGTCTTTTATTCATTTTAAGACTTTTTAAGTTTCCTTTAAAAGAAAGACTCTTTCATTTATTTTATTTATTTATTTTATTAAGGAGTTTGAATCATGTTTGTAAGTTTAAGTATGAGTCTAAATAAGGATTTGTTTCTTCTTCCATAAAGACACGTATGTAACTGAATTTTAAGATATAAAATGAGTGAATAAATTAGAGGATTATAAACTGCGTTTGAAAACATTGAAATGTTTTGCATGAGAAATGCAAAAGTGGGTGAGAAATCTTCAATGGGTGAGAATGGGTGAGAAATCTTGCACCCATTGAAGATTTGATGCAGTTCATCTACCTGTATGTTTTAGAACCATGCCACCCCTTTTTTCTAAACGATGTTTTTTAATTTACTATTGTATTAACAAATAAAAAGAGAAAAAAGAAAAACTAATCTATTTATTACTCTTAAAAGAAAATTGATATTATTAGTCGTCTATATTCAAATTCTATTACAAACGGTGCCTATCACAGCAAATTCTAAATCAAGAGTTTAACCAAATTAAAAAGGAAACATATCAATTTAGAATGAAACCATGACTCCTAAATTAGTTGGAAACAACGAATTATTATTGAAATTACACTTATTTTTTAATTACAACTCATCTTGAAAGTAAATTAATATATACCTAGTTATATATTAGAAAATCATGGGGTGTGGTCTGCGATTCTTATGGTAATTAAATTCCAAAACAAGACACAATCAAATTAAAGATAAAACATATCAAATTAGAATTCAATTATGACAACTAAATTAATTAGAATTGATTATCATTATTGAAGTTCTAATTATTATCAAGTGATAGCTACTCTTAAAAACCAATTAATAATAGTATCATATACTGAAAATTATTTCATCGCAGGGAAATTCTAAATCAAAAGCCCAATCTAATTAAAAAGAAAACATAACAAATAGGATTCAATTATGACTTGCAAATTAATTGGAAATGATGAATTATTATTGAACTTCTCATAGAAAAACTCATTAAAAATATGTTTATCGTGACGAAATTCAATAATTAAGAGTTCAATAAAATTAAAAAAATCATTTATATTGAAACTGTTGGGTAAATTTCTTGCTAAAAATAATACAATCATAATTAGCTTCTTAAAATTAAGAGTTCAATCAAATTAAGTGGAAAATCAATCAAAGTATAATTCAATTATGACTTTATATTAATTTGGTTTTATAAATTAATGTTACTGATTCGATGAAAAAAAATTATTTTAAAAAAATTATAATAGAATTCCTAGAAGTAGTATATAGAGAACACGCACGAGAAAAATGGAAATCAGATAGCACAAAAAGAGTTGTCACACGTATAACTGATTGGGGCCATCTCATTAGGCAAGGTAAAAAGAGAAAAGTTTAACATATGTGCTTCCATTTACTCCACCATATGACAGGCTGCCACGTCAGCTACAACAGCGTAAACTCCCCAGATGTACCATTTGATACACATTAATCTCATGTGTATGAGAAGAATAAGATATCAGATGACATATGAGCATGTCTCCAATAACATCTGAAATGTAAACTCCATATTTTTTTGAACGATCAGATCTAACCGTTTTGATCTTCATGGTTGAAACCCCAAAACCATCAAAAATTAATAAACCTAAAAAAAATTGTTTGTCGATTTAAGATTAAAAAAGTTCAATTGGTGTACAACAATTATAAAACCATTGCCTTTTCAATAACTAGATCAACAAGCAAAAGGCCGATGGTTCACTAGATATTTAGTATATTTGTGTTTTAGAATATAAACATCAAAATGAACGTCCAAAATATTATAAGTAGATTTCCCTAGCCACCATATGACAAAAAGTGCTCGCTTACTCTCCCTACACACATACACACCCTTATTTTCTCATCTAAAGGCAGTATAACCACTTCATCTTTACGAATTAATGAGGTGAATAATCGTTTTGCACTTTAGAAGTGTCCGACAATGACAGACATGTGGCGTGTCCAAAGGTATCAAGACAAAATGTCCTACATATCATAACATTAAACTACTGAACAAGTAGCAACACTCCAAAAGTCAACCGAACCCAAAAAAGGTATCAAAGGCATACATAATTGATCTTTAAATATCACTTGCATTTGTTCTCAGATATAAGACAGACTTAGAAAGCCAAGAAAGACATTCTCAATATGAAAATTTATTTTATGATCTCTTCTCATTGTTTGATTTTGATATATTGGCAAAAATATTAAAGATCAATATGTCTCTATTTTTCAAACCTCACTATGATACCCCCAATGACTTGAATTTTCGCTATCCAATCCAACCATTAAAATTATGATCTGGAACATATATCTAGTGACCTTGTTCTGTAGAAGATAACACAATTGTCTACTAGTTTGATCACCAGAAAATCATGCGAGAGAGAATGAATCAGACCTGAATCGTCTTTCGGTTGCATTGCCACTTGCAAGCACCTTTACCCGTGCAGCTTGAGGAGCCTCCTATTAATGCAGGTGTAATCAGAATATAATTTTGATTGTTATTTCAATAATAAGACAATCTGAGGTTAGTAAAGACATATAGATGTTTGTGATACAAAAATTTAATGCATTTAGGGATCAAACATCATATAAGGCGAACCAAACAATTCATAGGTGACAACAAAAAAATTTATAATAATGTGCTGAAACTTTGTGCTTCATTGATGCAAACCATAAAATCATGGGGCCAACTGGATAGAAAGAAACGAAAATATTTAAGTTGAGACGGGAAGATACCAAGGGACACAAATCAAGCTTCATGCTTCTTGGCAGTGGGTTATACAGGAAAAATTATTGTTTTCTATCTAAAATAAAATATGGAAACCACCATCAAGCCCATGCAACCCACTACCAAAAAACCACAAAATAAAAAAGAAAAAATATATTCCAGCACCACTCCTTACCCACCGATGCATTAACAAATAGTCATTCTCCCAACAGTACTGGAACTGCTTAATGAATAACCATTCCTTCGAATATTCTAGACTTTCTTTATGCACCTATCGTTCATAAAGCCCAACCTCAAAACGAGATCTTATTGTAGTTTAGTTGGCTGAACAGTTGTATGAAACCTCGGCCCGCGGTAGAATAGAATCACGTGTTCTTTTTATATCAGGCAGCTTAAGAGGTTGGCATAGTACAAGAGAGAAATTTGCACTGGCACTGCAGGCCATAGCGTGCCATAGCGCGAGTGTGGGTGTGTAAAATACTGTTTACTACTTCCAGCCCTGCAGTCAGAGGTTTTCCTCCTCAATCATCATATCATGCCTGTCATATCTAAGCATATTTCTTCTGCAGCGTGTACGGTCCTTTATTCTCCAAGCCCAAACCATTGTGCTTGTCTCCCCTTCACCTTGACCTTGAAGCAATCCAAGATACCCTCAAATGTGCTAATTTTCCAAGTTGAGTTGGATATTACTAGCAATGTCATTTCCTGCACACATAATCATCTTGTCTATTTGGCATCAACCCTCATTATCATGAAAATTGGACTTTGTGTTACTCGATAAGATTTAACAATTCGTCCAGGCACTTACTGGTCAACATTACCCCTAGAATCATGTTTGTTTTCATATATATTACTTTACCCAAAAAAAATTATTGTATATTTGTGTGAACATGTTGCATCTAGGGTTTAAATTTAATTTACCAGTCATTCTCAAATTTAAGTAAAGATTAGATTAAAGAACTTGAAACTAGACAATTTAAAACCTTCAGTATTAAAAAAACTATCAAAATTATTGAACTTGTCATTCTTCTGACTAAGAATGTGTAAAAGTTAATTATGTAGTAATTCCATGTTGAAGCGGAACAGAAGGGATTAGGATTTATGGTAGAATAATTTAGGATGTTGGTAAGAAATTGATGAAGGGACTTAATGATTTGATGAAAAAGGAAACAAAATTTCGGGTCGCACACTCAGGTGACTTGCTCGCCTTCTCACACCTTGCATGTAAAATAGATTCAACAGATTGGTTCCCCGCAAATCATAGAGGTTACAAACTCAATATTTATTCAATTTTCAATCATAAAAAGTTCTAATATACACATATTTATAGCAAAGGAAATAAAATCACACGGAACCCTAAATTAAAATAAAATAAAAGACTCAAAAGGAAACTCACACCTTCCTTATTGGACTCAAACTATATAATAAAAGACTAAAGAAAACTCAAAGACCTAAAATAAAAATACAAAAATGACTAAATACAAAATACAAAAATGACTCAAAACATAAAAGTTTAAATCAACCCAAATCCCAAAACTCAATCTCACTGCAAGATCGATTATTATCATTCCTCTGGACTTTGAAAATTCACCTCCTGGTGACTAGCAACAAAAAGAGCATCAACAGACAGAACTGAACGGTCATCTCCATTGTGATAACTTCTATTTGATGCAGACTAGTGAAAATGACCATTATAGTTGATCGTAATAATTTCAAGGTTCTAAAATGCACATTGCTTAAATGGTATACATGATACTCGAGGAATGCATTATGTTCATGATCAACGCTTTAATATAAGGAACTCAGGATCACGATGTAAAGTAACTTCATTTGTGACTTAACAGTGACTAACACATTTGTTATATCTCCAACTACTGATTGTTAAGGAGTCAGCACAACTTTCTTTCCTTTAAACCAGATCTCTCATGATATGAAACGTATTGGGCGTGTAGTTATGGCATACCAAGTCAGATGCATTCAGCATTCATCGATAAAAATATCACATTAGATTAATCCTAATAACTCATAATGAGATGCATTAAACAACATTAGGTAACTGAGTTCTCATTATCCTACGTAAAGTAGTATAGTAGCGGGTGATGCTAAACTTTAAGTCATATCTTCTCTAAATTAACCTAGCGACTAGATTGGTACTACTACATTTGCCAATCATCACTTAAAAAGTCATCTTCAATATTAACGTATGTAAAGAAAATATTTATCTTTTGTAATGATCCATATTTTTGTGGGATTTATCTGAAAACTTTATGCATTTAATTTTTCCAAAATTTAATCTTTTTATCAACTCTTTCCCTCTTGTTTCTTTCCAAAATAAATCTGATAACCCACATCTCTTCTTTATTTGTTTAATTCGGTTAAATGGCCCAAAGGCCCATTTATCACTATAAGACAGTCACCTTTTGGTCCCTTGTTTAATTTCAATAGACCCAAGTTCTCAGCCCGTTCTCTCTTTAAATAAAATAAGCACATCACATTTTTTCAGGCCCCTTTTCTTTATCTATCTCTCCTACTTATTATTCTCAAGTATTTCTTTTTGGGAAGGCCCAGGACTCAAGGCCCACCTCTCTTCTTGAATATTTTCCCACCTTGCAACTGCATGCCCAATGTCCTCCTTTCTTTTCTTTTTAATATATATTCTTAGCTACCTACTAACATTAGCCCCCACCCCCAATACTTGCCAATTACCCCATCTCCACTCATTCAACCACACGTGGGAGAGCCCAGGGCTTCGTCCGCTGCCTTTTTCCCCGATCAAAAGGAACGGCGACCCTCTCTCCCTTGCGCAAAAGAACCGAAGCCGACGACTCTTCCCCTTGGGTTCGAAAACCCTAGCCGTCCATCTTTCTCTCACCTCTCGTCCCTCGCGTGCGAATCGCACGGAGTAGTCTGTCCTCTCTTTGAATCGAACGGCCTCTCTCTCTCTCTCAATCGAAGCCGCCGTAACTTTCGGTGATCCGATCGGATTTCCCTCCGAGATTTTCGGGATTAAGATTTGATTTGATCTCTTTTGAACGCATCTTCTTCCCTACTTATACCCGAAAACTTCCGAGGGTTTTGGATACGAAATCTCCTCTCCCTCTCTCTAAAATTTCTGATTGTGCTTGGTTTTTCGGAGGCTGGATTTTGGATCTATTTGATCCTTCAATTTCTCTATTTAAAAGGTAGATTGCTTCTTTCTCAAGCTCCAGCTTATTTGTTTCTGTTTAATTTCTCAAATCTTGGAGTTGATGGAATTGTTGCGTGTTATCGTTGGGATTTTGCTTGGGAGATGATGATTCATTTTACCCCGAAGGAATTCTTTTTCCTTTATGATTGACGACATCTTTAGGGCTTACAACGACTCTCGTAGTTGCCACTTCTTTCTCTCTTTCGTTTGGAATTCGGCTGTCTCGTTAGCCGCCGTGGGTTCACTGCCGTCGTCGGCCTACGACGGCGCTGTTGTTGTTTGGTTTCCCTCACGCTGGTCATGTGGGTTTTCCGTGTGTTGGTTCGCCAGCCATGGTTCTCTTTTTGTTGGTTCTAATTGATCTGGGAGACTTCATTCTTGGCCGCTGACTACTGCTGTCTGATCTTTCCGGGCAGTTGGCTGGGCCTGTCTTTTAACATGGACCCTCAGTTTTTAAGCCAATTCTTTTAGTGGCTTCTTGGTTGGTTTGTTAACTATACAATTTTTGACTGCTTTCTTCAATAAATGACGAACACACCTACAGGCTGGTAGACGTTGACTCGCTGATATGCCAAGAATATGAATCTGATCCCATCACTCTTTAAAGACATATTGTTTCCTTTACTTGCTTCCATTAGCTTTCAGATTTATGTGTTAACAAATTTAAACTGTTTTATGTTGGTTCTTTTATTCGAAATGCTAGGTTCATAATTAAGTAACTTTTGGATGTACTAGTACTAATACTAGAAGCAATTGAATTATTACTCATCATGCATGTGTGGACTAGAACTATTTAAATGTATCACTCAACTGCATTACTAAGTTATTATGCACATTGGAATTGATCGTTTAGTCAACATGTAACCAACATTTAGGATGTCATACACTTAGCTCATTGTCCAAGGGCACAGATGTGAAAGTATTCGTTTTACCACTCTCCTGATGGAAGTGGGGCATGTTACGGAAGTTATTAATTTTCCTCCTCCTTTATGGAACGAGGGTTCAAATACAATTTTCCTCTTTCGTCTAAAATGAGGGTTTCGATATTCAATTGTCTGCTAATCACACTAAATAGTGGGGTTACAGAGCCTTTTAAAGAACATCGCTCTCTTGGACATGAGTCACGGCCCAAAATGGTTAGTTAACTTTAACCAACCCTTTAAAGTCATTCATAACTTATAGCATTGACTTTTCAGTAGATCATTTCTCTTGTTCAGAGACATTGTAACTGTTTCCGTTTGGTATAAACTTTTAAGCTTGGTTTAGTTGTAATTTACTTTTAATTTTGTTGTATATTTTCTCCCCAGCTTTACCAGGAGATTTTACAGTTTTGATCGTGCATCAAATTTCTAAGACTAATCGTACATGTATGACTTTAAATTCGGTAGTATTTTCTGCTTAGTCCTATTCTGTTTTCACAGGTAACCAGCAGGATCTGCATAATAAATTGTAATTTGTGATGGCCCTCGAAACCGGGTCGTTAAAAGTGGTGGCACATGCAGGTCCGCGCTGACCACCACGTGAACAGTATAGGTCAAGTAGAATATACCGTAAATCATACCCGTACTTATTTGCGGTATTTTGATTATCAGAATGACGAAGGCGTACAACCGTCGTGCACGTCCTACTGCGAATGACTTCATCGCAATTAACGAAAACGTGACGAGGAATGTAGGCGACGAAAGTGGATCTGGCATCGTCAACGACAATGTAGACATCAACGCTGACAACAATCTCCACGAGAACGTCGGCAACGAAAATGACAACTACGATGTCGACGACCAGCTTAATGATTACGTCAACGACGAGAACACCAATAACATCAATCCCAACCTCGACGGTCCTGACAACAATGGAAATGGAGGTAATCATCACGTCGACAATGGAAATGATGGCAACAACAATACTGAGCAGCCTGCACCGACGATCCAGATATCAGACCAGACCTTGCGAGAGATGATCAGAGCGTTGCAGCGGGTGCCTGAGCGTAGGCACGAAGGAGAAGTGCAAGAATTCAGATCACTGCGTCCACCGATTTTCAAAGGAACCGAGGGACCTCTTGCAACAGAAGAATGGCTACGTCGCATAACTGCCATACTGAGAGCAGCACAGATCGCGGCAGATTCGTGGGTGGACATGGCAAAGCTACAGTTGGTTGAAAACGACATGTCATGGTGGGATTCAGAGGAAGATCGCTTGACTCAGCCGGTTCCATGGAGCACATTTACGGAGAAGTTTAATGCTTTGTTTTTCTCTCCATAGGCAAAGAGGGCACTGCAGGCTCAATTTATAAACCTGAAGCAAGGCTCCAAGAATGTGGAACAGTACAACCCTTTAAAGTCATTCATAACTTATAGCATTGACTTTTCAGTAGATCATTTCTCTTATTCAGAGACATTGTAACTGTTTTCGTTTGGTATAAACTGTTCAGCTTGATTTAGTTGTAATCGACTTTTAATTTTGTTGTATATTTTATCCTCAGGTTTACAGGAAGATTTTACAGTTTTAATTGTGCATCAAATTTCTAAGACTAATCGTACAGGTATGACTTTAAATTTGGTATTATTTTCTGCTTAGTCCTATTCTGTTTTCACAGGTAACCAGCAGGATCTGTATAATAAATTGTAATTTGTGATTGCCTCGAAACCGAGTCGTTACATCTTTTATCATCATTACTCCTAGTTAAATCAGCTAAATCCATAGTGTGCAATCAGTTACAAGACTCAAGCAAGTTCTGATCTGCATCATTAATGTCCTCAAATAAAATATACACCTCAATTATTGTATCATTATGACTCTCGCGAATATGTAAACTCCAATTAAAGCACTGATGGTAAAAATAGCAATATCTATTACACTCAAATCATTGGATCCTTTTAGATTTTGTTGTATTAACTCTCCAATCTTCACTTCCCATTTGATTCTTTAGTGGCATGCCTTTTGATTTGGTCATGTTGTTAAATGGCTTGTGGGATTGCTCGTCGACTTTAAAAATGTGATTTCTATCCAAGAGCTTTCATTGACACTAAGTTCGAAGGAAAGTGGAACTCTTACTGAACATTTTCCATATTATATAATAGCATCTCATGCCTAAGGTTGACTCTCGATCTATAACGAAACCTAAAAGGGTGTAGTTCTTCCTGAAGCTCACTTCTAATAAAATTGTAACTTAGTCATATAATCTTGTGTAAGCATGTTTCCTTGTTGTAGGCCATTCAGTTATTCTAGAAGGCGATTTCTAGAAGTATTTAGAAGATACTTCTCTGAGTTTCACCTTTATATCAATCTATATAGGTATAAAGGCTAGAAACTCTTCCACTTTGTCTCTATACAAAAGTCTTTAAAAATCTTTACAAACCATGTAAGTGTATCCCACCAAATTAAATCATGCACTCTTTAGATGACTGATGTCCTTCAAAGAAACAGTCCATCTTTGCCAACTAATCCGGAAAAGGTCTGAGGATAATACTTTTTTGATATTTTTGGCTAAAATGAATTCAAAGATAAGATTTTTTCTATTTTGTTTTAACCTAGTTTACTTTTTTTATTTAGAAACTAAAATTAAGTGTTAAACTTATCTAAAGAAAAGGAAGATGACAAAAAAGAAGAAAAAGAAGATAAAAATAGGAACCTTTAGCTCTGTACGAACAGAAAAGAATTAGGATTTATGATGGAGGAATTTAGGATCTGTGGAAGAAATTAATTAAGGAAATTAGGCATTTGATGGAAATAGTATAAAAGTTCGAGTCTCGCACCCAAGTGCCTCACTCGAAAGCAATAAATATGTATGCCCGCTTTCCTTTGAAAGCCTTACTAGAACAACTAAAGTGGGAGTCAGTTCGCTTCTGTGGTAAAATTCGGTTTTAAAGGAGAGGTGAAAATGCCTTACGATTGGTCTCCACACCAACTCTCATGCCACTCTCGTGCCTCCTGTTAGATGTATATACTCCTATTGTATAGGGTCTTTTGTACTTATTTACCATTCCCTGTACTCTATATATATCGGGCTATTGCCCTTGGAATAGAACAAGAGAGTTTATTCCTAACATGGTATCAGAGCTAGGTTTAACCTAAACCCTAGCCGTCTTTTTGCTCTCTCCCCCGCCGCGTCTCCCACCCGCGCCGTCCGCACGCGCCGACCCCGCGACTGCGTCCGCCCGCGCCCGCGTCTCCCACGCACCGGCGACTGCGTCCGCCCACGCGCCGGCCCCGTCCGCCCACGCGCCGTCCGCGCGCCTGCCGCGCCCTCATCCGTGTGATCCACGCTGCGCCTGCGCGCGTCCGCCCCCGCGACTGCGTCCGCCTGCGCTCGCGTCTCCGCGCTGACGCCAGATCCGCGCTGCGCCTGCGCGCGTCCGCCCCCCGCGACTGCGCCTGATCCGTGCTGATCTGCGCCGATCCGCACCGCGCCCGATCCGCCTGCGCCCGATCCGCGCCGCGCCCGTGTCGCGCCGCTGCCGGTGCCCCCTTCATATGGCGTCTCCTACGGATCTACCTCTTCATCATCATCATGTTGCTATCCCTCGGTGTTCGTTGATTTTTGATGGCCTTAATTATAAGGAGTGGATACCGCACATTCGTCTCCATATGCGCGGTCAGCGCCTTTGGGACCTTCTCACCGGCGATCGTCCTTGCCCACCGCGACCGGTGCTTCCCAGCGAGACACCACTCTCCCCCACTGCTGATGACAACGCCAAGAAGGCGGCAACCGATGCGTATGCGACTGCTGTTGCTGCTTATTCCTCTCAGGATGTTCTCTATCGGCGGTGGTGTGATGACGATGCTCGTGCCGCCAACATCCTCATCGCTAGCATTGATGTGTCCCTGACTGACGACATTGTGAGTTTGGCGACGTCTCAGCTGATGTGGGATCATCTTCGCTCTCACTATGAGCCTACCGGTGACTCCCTCTACCTTGCTGTCGTCCGACAGGAGCAGGCTCTTCAGCAGGGTGATGCCACGGTCGATGAGTTCTATACACAGATATCTGCTATCTGGCGTCAGCTCGACTCTTTGGGACCAGCGATCTGTTGTATCTGCCAGTGTTGTCAGCATCAGCACTCCCACCTGCAGCTTCGTCGGGTCTATGACTTTTTGACCCGACTTTGGCCTGAGTTCGAGCAGATACGTGCCCAGCTGCTTGCCCGTCACCCACGCGTGACGTTCTTGGAGGTTCTTGCTGCTATTCGTACTGAGGAGACTCGTCTTCGTACTGCTGGTCTTGTGGCACCTTCTGCTTCTGTTTTGGCGACCCGTGCTCCTGCTTCTTCTGCTCCTATCACACCAGATCTGCCTTCTGCTACAGCACCCGTGCGAAGTGACACCAGACGCTGCACCTACTGCCACCGAGACAGACATGTGGAGGCACAGTGTCACAAGAAGCAAAGAGATCAGGCTGCTGCCAAGAAGAAGAAGGAGACTGACACTGGGGGTTTCCCCTATCAGAGGAGCACTACCCCATCTGATACTGAGCAGGAGCTTCTCAAGTTATTTCGTCGGATGTCTGCTTCTGGGGCATCAGGCTCTGCTTCTTCTGCCAGTCAGCCTCCAGGTACTGCGACACCATCTTCCACCACCTCAGGTACCTCTCCTTGGATCCTTGACTCTGGTGCTTCATTTCATATGACTCCTGACTCTACCACTTTACATTCCATTAGTACTCCCTCCAGCCATGTCACGGTTCTCACTGCAGATGGCACCCCACTTTCAGTTACAGGGCTAGGCACACTTTCTAATCCCACTTTTCATGTCCCTGCTGTGTCCCTCGTTCCAAAACTCACCATGCAGCTTATGTCGGCAGGCCAACTTACTGATCATGGCTGTCGTGTTATTCTTGATTCTGACTCTTGTACTATCCAGAATCGTCGCACGGGCAGTCTAGTTGGTTCTGGCCCCCGCAGGCGTGATTCTCCGCGTCTTTGGGAGCTTGACTGGCTTCATCTTCCTTCCGCTGCCTCTGCCAGTCCTCCCATCACCACTATTGCCTCCGCCTCTGCTGCATCCTCCACCGGTTCGTTTGCCCAGTGGCATCATCGCTTAGGACATCTCTGTGGTTCGCGTCTTTCTTCTTTGGTTCGTAGAGGTTTATTAGGGTCTGTCTCTGGTGATATGTCTTTAGACTGTATGGGCTGTAAACTTGGCAAACAGTTACAGCTACCTTATCCTGCTAGTGAGTCTGTCTCTCAGAGTCCTTTTAATCTTGTTCACTCAGATGTATGGGGTCCGGCCCCCTTCGTTTCGAAAGGGGGCCATCGCTACTATATTATATTTATAGATGATTTTTCTCGCTACACTTGGATATACTTTATGTCCTCTCGTACTGAGGTTTTGTCTATTTATAAATCTTTTGCTACCATGATCCGTACACAGTATAGCACTCCCATTCGGGTTCTTCGTGCTGACTCTGCTGGAGAATACTTATCTCGGCACCTTCGTGCCTTTCTTGATACCCAGGGCACTCTCTCACAGTTTTCCTGTCCTGGGGCTCATGCCCAGAATGGCGTTGTTGAGCGCAAGCATCGTCATTTACTTGAGACTGCTCGTGCCCTTATGATTGCTTCCTCTGTTCCCCCTCAGTTTGGGCTGAGGCTGTATCTACTGCTACATATCTCAGCAACATGCAGCCATCTTCCCCTCTTCAGGGTGCGATTCCACTTGAGCGCCTTCCTACACCACCTCCAGATCTGCCGTCTTATCCTGAGCTTCGTCTTTTTGGTTGTGTCTGCTGTCTTGTTGGCCCCGCGTGAGCGCACCAAGTTGACAGCCCAGTCTGCTGAGTGTGTTTTCCTTGGATATAGTGCTGTGCACAAGGGATATCGGTGTTGGGATCCTGTAGCTCGACGGATGCGGATTTCTCGTGATGTGACTTTTGATGAGTCTCGTCCCTTCTTCCATCGTCCTTCTTCATCTTCCAGTCCGGCTTCTATTGTTGAGCCTCTCTTGTTTTTCATTTTTCCTAATAGTCCACTATCCACCATTCCACCACCCATCCCTCCATCACCTGTGCCCTCAGCTCCACCACCAGTGCCCCCTGTGCCTCCGGTCACCTCTGCACCTACCCCAGGACATGTTTCTCCTTTTCCTCTTCACTACACTCGTCGTCAGCGAGTCGAGGATCCTCCTGCAGTGCCTTCTCATGAGATGCCCTCCATCACCAGTGACCCTCCTGAGTTGCCCTCTTCCTCCAGTGACCCTCCTCGTTACCACCTTGGTGATCGTGAGTCACTACGCCCTCTTGGTCGGTTTACTTCTCTAGGTGCTATTCTTGCCGAGCCGACCTCTTATCGGGATGCCGCTGCTCACCAGGAGTGGCAGCATGCTATGGCAGAGGAGATTGATGCGCTTGAGCGTACTTGTACGTGGGATCATGTACCCCTGCCTGCCCGTGTTCGTCCTATCACGTGCAAGTGGGTTTACAAGGTCAAGACCAGATCTGATGGTACTCTGGAGCGCTACAAGGCTCGTCTTGTAGCGCGCGGTTTTCAGCAGGAGCATGGGATAGATTTTGAGGAGACTTTTGCTCCTGTTGCTCATATGACTACTGTTCGCAGTCTTATTGCTGTTGCTGCTGTTCGTTCATGGTCTATTTCCCAGCTTGATGTCAAGAATGCTTTTCTCAATGGCGTTCTTGATGAGGAGGTTTATATGCGACCACCACCTGGTTATTCTGTCCCCGAGGGCATGGTTTGTCGCCTTCTTCGCTCTCTATATGGTCTTCGGCAGGCTCCACGTGCTTGGTTTCAGCGGTTCTCTTCTGTCGTCACTGTTGCTGGTTTTATTGCGAGTGATCATGATCCTGCTCTCTTTGTTCATACTTCATCTCGTGGTCGGACGCTTCTCCTTTTGTATGTGGATGATATGATTATCACTGGAGATGATCCCCAGTATATTGCTTTTGTGAAAGCACGGCTGAGCGAGCAGTTTCTTATGACGGATCTTGGCCCTCTTCGTTACTTTCTGGGGATTGAGTTTTCCTCCACACCTGATGGCTTCTATCTCTCTCAGGAGAAGTATATTCAGGATCTTCTTGATCGGGCTTCTCTTGTTGATCAGCGTACCGCTGATACACCAATGGAGCTGAATGTACATCTTCGCTCTACTTACGGTGAGCCTCTTCCGAACCCCACTCGTTATCGCCATCTTGTTGGCAGTTTGGTCTATCTTGGGATCACTCGACCGGATATTTCATATTCCGTGCACATCTTGAGCCAGTTTGTTTCTGCACCTACTCAGCTCCACTACAGTCACCTTATTCGTGTCCTGCGTTACCTGCGCGGGACCAGCCACCGTCGATTATTCTTTCCACGCTCTGGTCCCTTACAGCTCCATGCTTACTCTGATGCGACTTGGGCCAGTGATCCTTCTGATCGTCGGTCTCTATCTGCCTATTGCGTCTTCCTGGGTGGCTCTCTCATCACTTGGAAGACCAAGAAGCAGCAGGCGGTTTCTCGATCGAGTGCAGAGGCTGAGTTGCGTGATATGGCCTTGTTGACAGCAGAGATTATTTGGCTCCGTTGGTTACTTGAGGATTTTGGCGTCTCTATTTCCACACCTACTCCTTTGTTGTCTGACAGTACAGGTGCCATCAGTATTGCTCGTGACCCGGTGAAGCACGAACTCACCAAGCACATTGGTGTGGACGTCTCTTTTACGCGTTCACAGGTACGGGATAAGGTTATTGCTCTACAGTATGTGCCTTCTGAGTATCAGCTCGCGGATTTCTTCACAAAGGCCCAGACTAGAGCACAACACAGTTTTTATCTTTCCAAACTCATTGTTGTTGATCCACCATGAGTTTGAGGGGGGGTGTTAGATGTATATACTCCTTTTATATAGGGTCTTTTGTGCTTATTTACCATTCCATGTACTCTATATATATCGGGCTATTGCCCTTGGAATAGAACAAGAGAGTTTATTCCTAACACCTCCCATGCAAAAGAGATCTGCTGAATTAGTTCCTCAAAACTACAGAGTATCCAAACTTATTTTTTCTTATTCAATCTTCTAATAAAAAGTTCTATTGTATACATATATTTATAGTGAAAGAAATAATCTAGATTCATATTCAAACTCCTAACTGGACTCATACCCTAGATTAAAATAAAATAAAAGAACTCAATGACCTTAAGGAGAAATATAAAAAGGACTTAATAAAAGAATTACAAAAAAACTCAAAAGTCAAAACTAAAAGCCTAAATCGACTCAAACTCTGAAACTCAATCTTGATCCAAGCTGGATTTCAATCATATGGGGAAACTTCTCTCTCTTCTAATCAAACTGCTGATAGAAAAATGGTACAACTTCAATACCTTTAGCAGACCAACCGCTGCCATATGGTTTCTTGTACTATCTTACATCCATCTAGGAACTTCTCCAAGTTTCATTAAACTATATATACCGCCACAACATAGAACAGATTGTATAGATTACACAATAAGAAGTGTGTGCTATTATGACTCACCCTCATAATGGTATGTCCTGTAGCAATAATTAAAACAGTGTCATGACAAAATTACTGCATTTTCAAAGTGATGGAGATGCAAATGCTATGTAGAAAAGTTTTACCTCTATTAAATCTTTCTCAAGCCGCTCTTTTAGTTGTTGCATTGATGCAGTTCCACCAGAAAGCTGTTTATAGGAAGGATAAATACCGACAAAGTACGTTACAATACAACACTCTAAAAATTATTAAACCGTATCAAAAACAATATGGCAGTTTGACAAGAATTTCTGGGAAACGTTTAACCAGCTCAAGAATTTGTCAAGTACACTAAAATGAACAAACATAGGGCAGAGGACAGACTGACCATCAGATAACATATAACTGCATTAAAAAGAGTGCTCAAGTTAGACTGAGAAAAAAATTAAGTTGCCCTCCTTTAATTGGAAAAGTTGTTTCCATTCAAGAATTTCCTATGTGCACGGTATGGTACTCATATATACGTGTCTCACTAATTTAAAGGACACGTCACTCATATTTGCTTCTTGGATCTGAAAAAAAATTAGTCATCTAAACAGAACGGAAATAAGCTCCGCCACATCCCAACACAAAAAAGGAAAGAGTTGAAGACAGTACATACGTATATGAGTTTTATGATGTTTTCCCCTTTATTTTTTTTTTTGCTTGTGGGGAGCAAATATTGACTACGATGGTTCTTTAACATAAAAAGATTTGTATTTGCACGCTTCTTTAGTCGATGGATATCAAGATTGATGATGGATATCAAGATTGAAAAAGACGAAAAAGTTATAAGCTACATTGGTAGGACTAGTGACTGATATCATGTTGACCTCTCATCCAATAAGAGTTTCCGAGAGTTGCTCTCTAAAAAGCTAATCCAAAACCACATATCTTGACTGACATGTGTTGTGGTACCCCCCCCCCCCCCCCAAACAAGCACACACACACACACACACAAAACAAAAAAAACACCCAAAAAAACCCCCCGAACAAGTGAACAGATTTATACCAGAGGACAACTTAAGCTTCTCTAAAGGTAGGAATATGTAGACAATGTAAACATTACAGTAGTCATTTCCCTTTTATTGGACCAACAAAACCACATAGAGATATTGAAGTCAGAAAGAAAAGGAACATGAAATAGAATGGCATTGCTTGAGAAGCATGGAGGACATTAGCATCATGATAACAGAATCATAGATACAATTCAAAGAAAGCCCATAACCCACTGTGGCTTAATTAATAAAGCTACAAATACAAACATGACAATGAAAACCCACACTGGACGGGTGTGACCAAGTAAAAAGAACAATGTCAACTCTGACAGAGTACAAATGCCTTTTAAAATACATATTATATATACACAAGAACCTAAATCAAGAAAGACTTGTATGGAAAAGCAGAGAGTTACGGATGCAGTACACATCTACACAAGTTGATTAAAATATATAGGCAGAATGGTCGTCTTCATAATGTCGTCTCTCCCTTCAAATATCCATTTTTCAAAAGTATCATCACAATCAATTGATTGCAATCTATAGTATGCATAACTTGAGTATACAAAACTCCGGAATGAAACTTAACCAATCCAATATAATGTGCATGTATAAGATATAATACATGCACACATTTTTGACCACTGATACCCCTCCTGGCTACTATCAATGATAGATATAGGCTTATCATGACCATCAACCATTTTCCCACCATTACCAACTCCACTCTCAAATCAGAGCCCAGCAGAAATATAGATAGGCTTTATTGGCTGTCGTTAGAAGCCTTAGAATGTAACTGAAGTCATCCATATTAAATACTACAAATGAGTTTGTCAAGTTGCACCTGACGATGTTCAGCCCAATAAGCTGAAATGCATGTCAGTTTGAGGATAGCTGAAAAGCATGCTCCAAAACCGCAATACAAACTAATAGAGTTGCAAGGCAAGCATGAAGGTAAGTAAAGAAACAACTGAATATGATTGCACTTGCTCAGGGTATAAAAACAAAAAAAATTAGCAAGCAACATTTGGATGCAAATCAGAGGACCATTATTTCAACAAAAAAATCATAAGAGCATAAAGAATACCAGAATACTGCTGAATAGTTCTCTTCGGATGTCCACATCACACGTATTTATGCTCTCAATAACCTGATATCAGGAGTTGGAAACAGGACGCAAGACAAACAATATTAATCAAACATACTCAAGCGTCCACTAACAAAGATGAGCAAAAGAGATTCACCATCTGTGGAAGACCGCGAACAAGAGCAGTATCCGCATGGCTCTCCATGCCAGGAATTGTCTATGGTTCAAATTGAAAAAAAAATTATGTTACGTCGTCATAATAAAAAAACACAAATTTCTCATTTTTAGTAACTATCCAAGGATGAACTGTTACAGCATTCAAAAATGGGGTGCCGGCTAAGCTCGAAAAACAAACACGTGTAGCGACTCAGAATTGGTAAACTTTAAATTTTATATTTGGAGTATAACCTTCCCCTCCTATCAGTCATCTTTTGCATCAGAACTCGGTAAGCACGTGTTTCTATAGACTCGATCCAATGGATTCTAATCCAAGATTCCACTTCTACAATGGATTGAGAAATCCAAAGGATTGGCTTGTTTTGTTCTCATTCTAACCCTATCGGTTAAAATCCAAAAGGTGATCAATCCTTTGGGTTAAGATTTATTGAGCTCCTTGCTCTAATTCAAAGGATTCCAAATATACTTTTCAACTAAAATCTAATGAATTGTGGCAGAAGTAATGTCAACCAAACACGTTTTCGATTGTAATTCGAAGGATTTCTACATCTTCAAAACATGTTGATGGATTTTCATCCCAACAATCCAAATAAGCTCTAAGAAATGGAAAGTTCAAAAGAACTTGAAAACATGTTGATGGATTTTCATCCCAACAATCCGCAAAGCACAATGTTAGCTAATCATGCAAAACCATCCTCTGTTTTTATGGAACTTATACCAGCTGTCATATATGCCAGAAATTTGATGCACACAGTTCTAATTGTCATTCAAGAAAATGAAGTGGATGATTCAGCATGCCGGATGTCCAGTATGAGGCGGTAAAGCTGTCTGATGCACTTTCATGTCTATAACCAGTTTCTATGCTGAGCACCCCTTACATAGAAACTACAGTAAAAGAACAAACAGAAATATATAGAGATCCTGAAATTTACCTGAACCAAAGATGGATTAAACAGAACATCAGGAACCTTAAATCTATCCGCACCAATTTCAATCGTCCTGCATCCAAAATCACAAGATTATAAAGCACCATGGAATGAGAAGTGCATGGTTACTACGGGTTCAAATTTTGATAGAACAGAACTAAACTATACCAAAACGATGTGCTGATATTTGAAGTATCATGTGTTCTACAATTATTAATTGGAACTAAATTAGGAACATGGCTATGACTTACTGGCCATCGGGAAGCTCATATGAAGTCATCGGAATATTTGCATATGCACTTTCTGTAAGAAAGAAGGTCACAGTCACCAATCTAGTATACCATAGACACATTTAACAGTCTTTTGAAATAGGTAGCGGCATAGACAATTTGTTTCTCAATATTTCAGGTGCTCATCACCCAGCCAGCCAGTCAACCACCCCCACCCCCCCCCCCCCCCCCCCCGCCCACAAAAAAAAAACAAACATACACACACACCCTCAAAAAAAACAAAACCCAAACATTAAAAATGATCAACTTGTCAAGGATCCACAGCATCTACTGAGAACCAGCATTAAGATGAATGAATAACATTTAAGTTTTCCAGGTGACATTATACCAGTGTCTGTAAAGGTTCTCAAAATAACTATGACGATGCTAATTGATGATCACATTCCCCTCTTTTTCAATTACCAGACATAAATAGGATGAGCCAATCTTTAGAATGGCAGAAGAATCCAACAAATAATACTAGTAAAATAATTATTTGAAACCTCAGAAATGAACATGACTCGTTTACAATGACAAAACCTCTAGAAACATGAGAATTAGGTTTAAAAGGGTATGAGCTGCCATAGGTGGAAATACTCTCCACCTCCCAATTGGGTATTCAACATAATTCATGTAACTGTAAATAGTACATAAACTCCGTTAATGGAAGAATCCACAGCCCAAAATCAGCTAGGTTACAGACATCAAAACCAAAGGACCAAAGAAATAAAAGTGGAGAAAAAGGAGGAAAGCAAACAAGAAAATCATTAATGAAGTAAACTAGTTTCTGAATAGCTCCATGGCATAATCATAGGATGCAAAATTAAGCATGCAGAAAGAAAACAAAAGAGCTCAGGAAATATTAATAGAAAATCATGATAATCAGATGGCTAAGAAAACCTAAGAAAATGAGGGCATATATCAATTCTAACCTACCAGAGGAAAGCAATGACAAGTCCAACCGGACGTGACAGTTGATGTAAGAAGTCAACTCAAGTAACAGCTGTAGACTAAAGAAATCATTTGATATACAACAGCATTTGTGATGTGCTGAAGCAATGACATGCAAGTTAAGGCAGATATGTTCTCTAAGACCAGAAGGGTAATGGCCTGAAATTCTCACGTCATGCAATTACAATTTCAGAAATTTTCTGCAAATTTTTAGATATCTATTTTAAAAATTTTCCATACCATTTTCTTCTCCTTTCTCTATTACCCCGTTCTTTCTTTCGTTGCAAACCCAACCCTCAGCCATCAGCCCTAAGCCCACACCACAACCCAACTTTCCTTTCTTACTTTCTCTTTTATTTTTCCTTAGCCCAGCAAGAAATGAAAAGCCCAAGACCCACTACCCTCGGCCCAATTTCCACTCCCACCAAACCCCTGCCCCGCACGGACACTCGCACGCCTTTCTCTAGAGAATTCTTGATCGCTCCCTCCTTCGTTCCATCAACCCAACAGCGCACACGAGCGCCTCATATCCTCTCTCTCTCTCTCTCTCTCTCTCTCTCTCTCTCTCTCTCTCTCTCTCTCTCTCTCTCTCTCTCTCTCCCCCCCCCCCAACCCCGGCCACCTACAACTTTTATCTCACCTCACGCAACACCCAACAGACTCTCTGCAATCGCCGCCTTCATCTGTGGCACGTCGATCGCCGAGTCATGCCGCTTGCCAACTTTGCAGCCATTGATGCATTCCCATCACATCCGATCGCACGCCTTCTTCATCTCCAGACTCTCTCTTCTCCTCTAGAAATTTTCCTTTAGTTTTAGGGTTTTACTTTGAGAAAGGAAAAATATTTTTCCCAAGGATTTGGGATTTTCCTCTTAAACTGAGTTCGGATTTTGCTCTAAAGCTGCGCTTCTTTTCAGATTTTTTGGCAATCATCGATGTTCGATAAATCATTTTAATTTTTGATTTTGTAGTAAAATTTCACGATATGCTTGTGATGATTATTCCGAGATTGGATTGGTTATTTTTTGGCTTGGCGGTAACCCTCGCTGCCGCCCCTCGCCACGACTATGGTTGCTTCTTGGTTTGTAGTGGTCGGCCGTGTTTTCTTCTGGGCTCCTTGCCCTTTGTCGTAAGTTCCCTTGGGGTCTGCCCCTGTCGTGATCTCTCTTTAGGGTTTTGCCCCTCATCGTCACTGGCCCTTGGGATCTTGCCCCATGTCGTGACTTTCTTTGGGCTTTTTACCCCCTTCAGTGACACGTTCAGTTGGGCTTTGCCCCTTGGTGTTCGCCTATATTGATGTTGGGCTTGGCTTGCCCCATGACTGTTAATGAGGGCTTTGCCATTTGGGACTTGTTAGATGATTGGCATTCATTGGAATACTGGAATTTGGCTTCCGCCTCTATACATGCCAAATTGAAATTTTCTTGTTATTATCTATGGCTGGAAATCTGAAAAGCATGTGTTATATGGATGTGACCCTTGATCGATGATGAGATATTCTCTGAGATCATAACACAGTTGTCCCAACCCCGTTGTTATCCCTCGTGTTTTAGACTAGTATATCACTTGCAGCATGTTATCCATGTTTTAGAGTATTATATCACTTGCAGCATGTTATCCATGTTTTAGAGTATTATATCACTTGATACATGATATCCATGTTTAGACGGTTACACAACTTCATGCATGATATACATGTTTTAAGCTGTCATATCACTTGCTGCATACAATACTGAAATTCTTATGACATCAAAAGTTAATAATACATTTTGGTGTGCTAAGATGGAAACAAACTGCTATTATGCTCAAACATGAGATGTTGTTGGACTTGTTATTTAATGTCACCTTATCAGTGGCATAAACTCTTAAAACTGCTAGAATCATAAAACGTAAATGGACTTAAATCACATGGCGCACCAACCATATTAGCTAGATTTGATATGGCCCATGAGCTTGTCTAGAGACCTTGTCGCATGATATATATTTGACCAAATAAATGCTGGCACCTTATAACATCTCCTGAATAACATCGTTTTATCACTATAAGTTGTACACCTTAAACACTTGACACTTCAGACTCACTAGGTTTTGGAGTAAATCATATTAGAGTGTGTGCGGAAGCGACTGAGCTATGCTTCTGATTACATGACTGCATTAGGTGTTCCGACCTAGTCTCATCATGCATCCAATATGACCCTGCTAGTATTGTCGGACATAATTTTTGAGTCCCATATCTTTATACTGGACTCAGAGCCTCTCCTGATGTTATTTTTGGGCTCGGCCTGGTGAGCGCCATGTGGTACAAGGTGAACTCCTGGTTATTTACTTTACTGTCCAATATGATTCACGACAAAGAATTGGTAATAACTGTTAGAATATTGATAGCATGACCCTACACAAAATCTGTCTTGACTGTCTGTCTTTAATTACTTATTCTAGTTCCTGCTTTTAGTGATGCTTGTAAACTGTTCTAAATTCTAAAATTATTGTGACTTACATCTGACTGCTAGCGGTTCTCTATTTTGTTGCACCATAAAGTGCTGAGTCGAAACACGAGGAGGCCCCCGCAATTGAGGATACTAACTTTCCAAGAAGAATACAGATTTCTGATAGTGAGATTGTGCGCGTATCTCTGCTGTATCTTTCTTTATGTATTTTGTGAGTATGTGGTGTGTTGTAGCCGACTTTGTAATTCTCATGTATCAATGAAATTTTCTTATGAGTATTTTGGTACATCTCTGCTCATGGTCTAGATTGTTTTCATTGGTTATCTGCATGACCTGTCAATTCTTGTCAAAACAACCACGCTTCGGGAAGCAGTGGGTGACATATTTTTCTTGGTGGCCCATGCAAGTCCACGCAACAAATCTCGTGAACAATCTAGGAAGAGTAGGGTGCATCATATAAAAAGTTTAACAGTAAATGACTTTACCTTATGAACGCAAGTGAATCAATGTTTACGAACGTCGTAAACTTACAACAGTCAACCAACCGACAATGGACGGTGATGCTTCTGGATCTGGATCTGGATCTGGCCATAACAATACTGGGTCAAACTCGGTAGTACACTAGATCTAAGACCAAGCTCTGCGAGAACTAGTCCAGGCTCTAAAAGGGAGCCCAGGCATGACGAAAGAGTGCAACAATTTCAGACAATACACCTGACTTTTAATAGGCGAAAGGACTCTCTGAAGGCAGAAGAATGGTTGTGTTATATTACGGTCAACTTAAAGGCAACGTGGATTCCAGAAAGGTAATGGGTAGATGAAGGTGTCCAAACAGCCCATCGGCTCGGTCAACGGACCGGCCCGGTCCCGGTTGGGCTGACTGGGCCACGGGCCAAGCCCGACCCGTGACTAGGGTCAGGCTGGGCGGGGTGCCCAGCCCGTCGATGCCAGCCAGTGTCCGGGCCATGAGCCGGCCCGGCCCAGCCCGGGCTTCACAGAAACACAGCGCGTGTGCACCCTAGAACAGTCAAATGACCGTTCCCAACCCCATTTAGGGGGGTTTTTAGTTTTTTTAAAGTAAAAAAGACCAACCACCCCCACGGTCATAAACGGCCATTTTGGGAGGTTTTTTTAGTCTTTTACGCCCTAAAAATTCCTATAATTACGGTAACTCCCCCTCTCATTCTCTACACAACTCTCATTTTCTCTACTATCAATCAAGAAACTCAAGCAACATATTCTCGATCTACGTCTACTCTCAGTCAAGAAACTGAAGCTTCGTCTACTCTCAATCTGCTCTCAAGCTCCTTCTACTCTCAATCTACGTCAGCTCTCAAGCTCCATAAACTCTCAATCTACGCCCGCTTCCAAGCTCTGTCTACTCTTAATCTCCTTCTGTAATTAGATTCCTAATTTTATTTCTAAATTAGCATAATGACCGGACCATCTGACCGTAGAAATATTAATGTGAATTTTAATGATAATTCGGAATATGGATATTTTATAAATATGCTCCATAACCCTAAAGAAACACCAGACTTCACGGATTTTTACCCATCTGAAATATAGGATTATAATGCTAGTAATAAACCTAGCACAGTATTATTGGGCGATAACACACATCCTTTTACTACTGCTGCATATACTTCCACTCATGCACATGCATCTACTCCTGAAACACTCTTTTATGCAAACACCCTAATCCATGAAAATCTGAGGTTTGAAAACAACTTACCCATGAAACTGTTGATGGCAAAACGGGCGTGTGGGCAGTATGTAAAATATGCACATTAGATTTTAATTGTAAACCATCTGACAGCACTACACATCTTAAGAGATACGTAGCATCGCACGTTAGAAAATATGCACGAGAACCCACCTTAAACTTATATGCTTCTTCTAGCTCTCTAACTAATTTCTCATATTCGATTGATACAATGAGGAAAGAGATAGCTAGATTAGAATTATGTCAAGAATTACATGTTAGTTATAGTGAAAGCCCCGAATTAGAGAGATTTAATCAAGTGGCCCTTAACCCTGTATTTAGGAGAGTTCCTAGAAACACTGTTATGAGAGATGCTATGTTAGCATTTCACGGAAAAACAAAATTAATGCAATCTTTTTCCACTTTAAGATCTAGAATTGCATTAACATCGGATATTTAGACAACAAAATGAGGAGCTTCATATTTGTGTTACGACCCATTACATAGAAGATGACTACACACTAAATAAGAGGATTATGGGATTTAGGTGTTAGAGTATTCTCATACAGGTGGTGCTATCAGCACTTTAATTATGTATGTAATTTGTGATTTTGACATATCTGGAAAAAAATTTACATTTACTTTTGATAATGCATGTAACAACAATAGTGCAATTTCATATTTAAAAAGACAAATAACCATTTGCTTGATGGCATATTATTACATCAATGTTGTGTGTGTCATGTATTGAACTTAATAGTTCAAGATGGACGTAAGACTGGTTGAGTATTTAGAAAAAGTTAGAAACCTTATGTTATTAATACATACTTCTAGCCAAAGGAGAGCACAGTTCAAACAAATATATCGTTATAGCCAAATACTTTACCGAGCTTTTACATTTAGCGTTCAACATGGGTAGAATTCATCATATCTCATATCTCATGATGCATTCCATGTTTAAGTATAAATAGTATCTTAATGATTTTGATAGTGCACACTTTCCAGACCGTGAAATTAGTGAATTTGAGTGAAAAAGTATTGAATATCTTTATGAATATTTTGAAGTTTTTTATACTGCTACAAATAAATTTTCCGGTGTTTATTACCCAACAACAATCATAGGGATTAAAAAATTAGTTTTTATTTTAAAAGTTTTAGCGAAATATAGAAACTAAAGAGACCCTTCCAATGATCTTCTTCATATTATAGAAACCATGGAAAGAAAATTAGAGAAATATTGGAATCATGTTCTTATACTTTCCTCCTTAGCTATGGTTTTATATCCACGGATAAAGGAGGAAGGTGTAGTTGATTTAATAGAAACATATTATGAAAACATGAGATTAAAAGTAGATGAACCTATCGCTGTTTTTAAAACTAACTTAAGAACCCTTTTGGAACATATGAGGCTAAATTTGGTTGGCTTCAAAAATTCCTTTTGTTTCTGTTAGTTCACAATCAAGTAGGATCCGACAAATTTTAGGGAAGAACAAACAAAAAGTAATATAGACAGATAGTTCTTCTAGTAGACAGATAGTTCTTCTAGTGAACTATCTAAGTATAAAATCATTATCTATTTAGTGATGATGAGTTGGATGATGAGAAATTTGATATTTTAGCTTGGTGAAAAGTGTAAAAACTATGTATTTAATTCTTGCATGTATGGCTCGTGATTTGTTAGCAACACATATAACTACGATTGCTTCAGAGTCTGCATTTAGTGCATGTAGTTGTGTTTTGAGCGACAAGAGATCAATGCTGAAGGAAGATATCGTTGAAGTGGCGGTTTGTGCGAATGATTGGTTCTATATTGAAGACTCGGAAGAAGTGACACGGTCGGATTGATTTTTTTATTTCTTCCCATTAGCATTTTCTCACTTGTATTTGTATTGTAGCATAGTTTTTATGGCCATTGTATAAAGGGTAAGGTCCAACTTAAGTCCACCCTCAAAAAACTTTATTTACTAAAATTTAAAGGTTCACCCGGAACCTTCGAGAATTTCGGGATTAAATACTTTTCTTTCAAATACTATCTATATAAAATACTATCTATTTAAGAATAACAAAGTTTAATTTTTAATAATTTTTAAAAATTACTTTATACTTATAAAATACTATCTATTTATTAATTTTTTCTTAAAATACTATCTACTTAAAAAGTCTTTTCTATTTTTAAAATTTTTTAAAATAATGTCTTTTTTCTTAAAATACCATATTTTAAAAATACTATCTATATTTCAATTTTTTTAAAATACTATCTTTTTAAAATACTATATTTTTTAAAATAATATATATTTAAATTTTTTTTAAATACCGTCTTTTTAGAATAATTTTTCCCATTTTTTTCTTTTTTATGTTTTTAATACTTTTTAAAAAAGGTAATAGCCCGATCAACTAATTGAACAGGCTTGCCGGGCGTGCCCAGGCCTAGGGCCGGGCTAGGCCTTGGCCTTGTCGGACCGGGCCGGCTTGGCTCCCATTGTCAAACAGGCTGGCCCGGCCCGTGACCCGATCAAATCCCGTTTGGGCTATGACCGGACCGGGCCGGGTCGGCCCTTTGGACACCTTGACAAATAAACATGGCCAAGGTACAATTGGTGAAATGAGGCAGAGTTTGATAGGACTCAACGGAAGATCGGTTAGAGCAGCCTATTTCATGAGACACATTTAAGGACTGCTTCAACGCCCAGTTTCTCACCTGAGACTAGATGGAGCTACAGGCACACTTCACAAGCCTAAAGCAACGCACCATGTCGATGAATGAATATGGTACTAAGTTTTCTATACTCAACAGGTTTGCAAACAAAATGGTGTCCACTCCGTTGGCTCCGGCCTAATGTTTCCAGCATGGCCTAAACATCAAACTCCATGGGCAAATGGTTGGGTCGAAACTACAAACCCATGAAGCAGTGTAGTCAACAGCTCGAGAATATGAGTACGTTCAGAGGGAGGGAGAGCGAGAGTGACTCTTGCATATCCCTCTGAGGCAACCAACACCACCTCCAACAGCTACGGGATGATCGAACCGACGACCCATGCCCCCAACTAGGCATATGCACCAGCCAGTATAGCAGACCTAATTCAAGAGGCCGATGCATCATCAGTAACAACATCCATCATGCCACTATTTTTGTAAGCCGGGGCACACTAGACCAGAGTACCGACTGTTGTTGAACCTTCGCCTAATTTGTGGATCAAAGAAGCATAGCGCTAAAAACAATCCTCAGAGAGGGCAACGACCCACAGCACCAGCACCTACTGGTCCAGCTACTACTCATATCCCATTAGGAAACGCTCTGCATCGACCATCGCTTCCTCCCCAGCAGGTCTTCCAATATGCGAGACCACAAGCATCACTCACGAGATGCCAACTTTCATGATGACGACAGAAGAGGCAAAAGCTATCGGCCAAGTAATCATGGTATAATTTACCGCTTTTAGTATTTATTTTCGTACATTAGTAGCTGCTAGTTTAAACATAGTAACTGTGACCTTAGGTGTTGTACTAGTAACTGGTATACATGTCCTTACCTTGTTTAACTCCGGAGCCTCCAATTGCTTCCTGACAAGTCGATTCGTTAACCGCCATTATATTCCTATGTAACCCTAACTTCATGTTGGAATGTTAACATGGGCAATGGCGTGTTAAAAACGACTAGTTGATATTCATAATGCCATGTGTGGTAATTTGTGGATGGGAGCTATTCGCAGACTTCACGGTGATCAAGATATCGAGCTTCGATACTATCTTTGGAATGGATTGGTTGACGACACTCCACGACACCATTAACTGTCGTCAAAGGATGTTAGTGTTCAAAATTCACAATCATCCAAATTTTGAATTCGTCAACGGAAGCAGATCTGAGAACCAATACAATTCAGAGCCAGACCACCAGAGACAGTTGTTAGGATCCTGTATACTAAGCAACACACTAAAGGTGTGTGAATAGTGTAGTGGCAATTAAAAATGCTAATTAAAATTTAATTAGCAAGTGCGGAAATATAATTGCAACACACGATAATAAAACAATAATAATCGAAACACACGATGTATCTTGCTTCGGCTACGCCTACTCCAGTCCCTCGTAAGCCCGAGTTGTGGCTTTCCACTAAATACTCACACAAGAGTTACAATCCCTAAACCTGGATACAAAGGAGTAAACCCTCCCTAAGATGGAGTAAACCCTCCAATTTGAAGTAACCCTCCAAAATGCTCTCACAATCCGTGAGCTATAGTAAATGAAATGTAAACAAATTAACACGCTTATCTAGACCTTGTAGATGATTTTACCATATGCAATGAGGGCTAGGATGAGTGAAAAACCAAGTGCATGAATTGAATTTGCTTGAGACTTGGAAGAAAAACTCTCTTTGATGTAACTTTGAAATCTTAACTCATTCAAGAGAAAAAGAGAGTGAATTTGGAAGCTTGGAAAACTTCGAAATAAGATTAGAAATTGATAATAATGGATGCCAAAATTCTCAGCAAAACAAGCTTAAATAGACTCCAAAAAACCCGTTGAAAAACATAGACTAAAAAGCCCCTCAACGGAAAAATCGACATCTCTTTGTAAAACTCGGAGCTGCGTAAAACCCAGTAGATGGCTCCCATAATCAAAATAGTCGGCTACTTTCATAGTGGCGGTCGACTACTTTGTATACTGCAACAGCGAACAAAAATGGTCATAACTTACACAAGTGAAACTCCAATTTGAGTGATTTAAGATGCGTTGGAAAGCTAATGAAATATGTTATCTAATGGGCTAGGAATGGATAAGAAATTCCAGATAGAGAAAAACTGGCAGAGGTTTTAATACTGAAACAGGTTTTAGAAAAACCGATACATGGATAAAAAAACTTGAAATTGTTTGGAAAACCATTTTAAATCAATTCAAAACATTTTGTGAGTTTGAAACATGTTTTGAGGTATGAATGAATGCATCTACAAGGCATACAAATCATCTAAGCATAGAGATGAAAATTACACAAAGAAACAAATATAATAATATCTCCAAACTTGTGCATGCTTTGCAATAGCCTTGAGCTAACACTTTCCTCTTTGACTCGTCATCCGAAGCATCTCCCCTTTGATTCATCATCCCAAGCATCTCATGACTTCGTCTCTATTAAGATATAAAATGAAATATAATCTGAGACAAACAAATAAAGTCATTAGCAACATATGTGGTGATCATCAAAACATAATGCGCTTAAATGCCAATATCCAACAGTTTTGACTGCCATGGAAGCTGAACTAAACAGACCAGAGATGGTGTAAGAATTCATGAGCGTATTTCCAGATGATCTTAGAAGACTGACACTAGATCGTGCACTTGAGTTTGTCATTAAACTTATGTCAGGTATCCAACCGATATTTAAGGCACTTTAACGTATGTATGGCACCACCTGAGCTAGAAGAAGTCCGGACTCAATTAGATGATCTACTACAGAATGGATGGATAGTCCCAATGTATCCTCATGGATTGCTCATTTAAGTCACCTTAACGTATGTATGGCACCACCTGAGCTAGAAGAAGTCCGGACTCAGTTAGATGATCTACTATAGAATGGATGGATAGTCCCAATGTATCCTCATGGGATGCTCCTGTATTGTTGGTGAAGAAGAAGTATGGATCCTGGTGCATCTGCATCGACTATAGAGAGCTGAACAAAATGACGATGAAGAACAAGTATCTTCTTCCACGTATCGATGACAAATTCGATTAGCTCGGAGGATCGAGTGTCTTCTCGAAGTTGGATTTGTGAACCGGATACCACCAGGTAAGAGTGAATGAGAAGGTCCATAAGATTGTATTCAGAACCAAATATGGACACTACGAGTACTTGGTAATACTGTTTAGCGTGAGCAATGCGTTGGCGATATTCATGAGCCTTATGAACTAGGTATTATAAGAATATCTGAACAAGTTTGTAGTAGTCTACATCGACATCATCCTGGTATATTCAAGAGACGATCAGGAGCATGCTGAACATTTGAGGAATGTCCTGGAGACTTTGAGGTGACACCAGTTGTTCGTCCAATTCAGCAAATGTGAATTCTGGCTGAACAAGATGGCTTTCTTAGGTCACGTGCTGCAGATCCTGAAAAGGTAGCTGTTATTCAAAACTAGCCAGTTCCTTAGTCTATGACCAAGATTTAGAGCTTCTTGAGACTAGCTAAGTATTAATAGAGGTTTATCCAAGACTTCTCGAAGATCATGGAGCCTATGACGAAATTGACGAAAAAGGATGTGGTATTGATGTGGTCTAAAGCATGTGACAATGTTTTCCAGTAGTTGAAGAAAGGTTGGCCTTGGCATCAATTTTGATTATTCCAGACCGGGCGGAAGATTCGAAGTGTTTTGTGACGTGTCTGACAAACAACTTGGGTGTGTGCTACATCAAAACTGAGAGTCGTAGCATACACGTCCAGGCAGCTGAAGGCCCACGAGAAGAACTACCACACTCATGATCTTGAGTTGGCGACGGTTATCTTTGCTCAGAAGATTTAGAGACATTTCTTACTAGGAGAGCATGTGAATGTATTTACAGACCACAAGAGTCTGAAGTATCTCTTTAAACAGAAAGAGCTTAACATGAGACAACATCTATTAATTGAGATTCAGATTGCAATATTGAGCTCCAGTATTATCCTAGGAAGATCATTGGTGTACCAGATGCACGTAGTCGTCTCCAACAGTGATGACCCTCATGACTCAATGAAGGCTGCAACAAGTGATTTGTGTGATGGAGATAGAAGTATTATTGCCTAGAGTGAGCATCATTGATGAGCATGCAAATCCAGTCAAACTCAGGCGGATGGGATTAGGGTTGCTCAGACAGTGGACAAGAAGCGGCAGAAGATCAGAGACTTGGTGATAGCAAGTCAGATGCTAGAATTCAGCATTCATGAGGACGGGTCCGTGCGGTATGGCAGCAGAATCTATGATGTCTGGAGATGTTGGTATTAAAGGAATCGCACAGTTCTTACTATTCTATTCATTCATGTGGGACCAAAATGTACACAGACCTAAGGCAGCATTACTGATGACATGGTCAAGATGGCCATTTGGCACGTGGGCCTAACCCGACTGGTCCAGTCAACGGGTCAGCCCGGCGGGCCGAGCCCGCCCAGGCCCGGACCAAAGGTTTTTTGTAATCCTGATGTTTGTTGCAGACGCGCGACAGCAGGGGACGGTCATTGCACTTTGGGGGTTTTGGCCAAAAGACCAGAAACCCCCCAACTGTCATAAACGGCCATTTTGGGGGGTTTTGGATCTTTTTTACACCCGAAAATTTCTTATAAATTGCACACAACCCCTCATATTTTTCACAAATCTCAGACTCTCAAAGTCTCTCATACTCACTCTATTTGCTACGTTCAAGCAATCAATTCGTAGTTCTCGCCTATCGGTCAAGGCGGGTATCGCAAAGCTCAACTCTCTGTCAACTTCGCTCTGAGCTCATCGTCAAGCTCAAGTCGTAAATCACTGTCAAGCTCAACTTCGCACTAAAGTCTCAGCTCCCTCCACTCTCAAGCTCATCTGCTCTCTACACCACTCGCATGTCGCACCACGGTAATTAGGTTCCTATATATTATATCATAATGGCTGGACCAAACAAATGACGTCCCCACGTTGTGTGTGTTTGATGTGTGCAATAATATGATTGGGGGCGTGAGATTTAAATATTTGTAACCGCAAGCGCACGGTGTTGTAGTGTAGCTTGGGGGTCGAACTCAGGGAGGCGTGGATGTGCTTGTGTCAAGTAGGATCAAATTCACCCCATGGGCGAGCTAGCCCAAATCGGATGATGGGTTATCACGGTAAATGGAATGCAAGGTATAAACAATATAAAGGAAAAACCCGGGACTTTGGTTTCTACCCTATCGTGCGATTCTCGCCGATACGGCCTACGGATAGGATAACGATCGGAATTAAGGTCTAATGGTGAGACGTTGCCTCTTAAAGTGGAACCAGCGTCCCATGGGCCCGATATTCCGGTCGGTGCCCAGGATGATACGCCGGACTTCCCGAGTTCGGTCAGTGGGCACTCCCGTGTCCATTAACATTGACCGACTCCGGGAGCACTAAGCTCGCAACGATAACTCCCAACGTCTCATCCTGCCGCTCCCGCGCGTTAGGATTCGACGTCTACGCTAAGGGCGTGAGCTATGGCTAGGGAGTCAACCGCCAAGTTTATTCCCCCTTGTCCCAACGGTCAAAGGCGGTCTTTTTCCCGCCGATGACAATAAAACACCCCGCGTAACCGGTAGATTCCTAATTCCTGTCGATTTCCTAGTCCTATGGACGCATCGGGGAGAGCCCACGAAGGGGTTTCCACCAAAATCCCAGATTTGGGAACTACTCACACATATTTAGTAAAAAGCGATCTAAATAGAAATCGACCGTAAAAATCATGATCAGTCGATTGAAAAGCAGTAAGAGGAATCCTAATAACACTATATTAAAGTTTGACAAAGATCGGAAAACTTACAAATATCTGAAAAATTACAGCCGTCAAGAGAGAGAAAACAGCAAAAAATAACAACTCTCGTTTCTGGAAAACCTAGGGGTCCTATATATAGAATACGATATCACCCAATCAGGTGAAAAGTCACCCGATCGGGTGACCTGCTTCGTTTCTTCGGCAGTTCAGCACATGACTTCACCCGGTCACCACGGCACGGTCGGTTGAGGGTTGAAGCTGATCGGTTGGATCTTCGTGCCGTCGGGTGAACCGCTCGGTTGATCTCTCCGTGTCTTGGCTTCGGAGAACGGCTACAGGTGAACCGATCGGGTGAAGGTCACCCGATCGGTTGGCATTCAGCATCAGAATTCCAGAGAGTTGGGGCGTTTGAACCGGTCACTGAACCGACCGGGTGACTTCTTGGCCGCTCCAACTTGTGTCCGGGTGGTGCACGCGTGCATCACCCGATCGGTTGGAAGTAACCAACCGGTCGGGTGAGGGGCTGAAAGATACGATCTTCGTCGTTTGACCCCCTGGATCACGCGTGACTCCTCCCGTTGCTCCGGGGACTCATGATATCGTCGTTTTATTCCCCTATGCCACTAAACTCCTGCAAAATACGAAAAACACGGAAAAGTGAAAGAAAACAAGAAAACACGAGAAAACGAATACAAGACGGCGGTAAATAACGGAAAAAACACGGAAGAAAACGTGCGCAAATATATGAAATATAAACGCATGTCAAAATCCCCCAAGCTGAACTCTTCCCCGTCCTCGAGGAAAACGAGTGAGAGTAGGAGCTTGGAGAGAGAAAATAGAGAGAAAGAGAAAAATAAAACTCTATATCCTAGATCGCCCGTCAGGGCCGACAAAATCAAAAACGACACACCAAGCAAGCAAACGCCAAATCACATCACTAAACCAAGGAATACGAGTCCAGACAAGTGCCGTGGGCTCACGCGGTGAAGCGCGAGTGCGTGTGGTCGTGTGCTAGCAGACGGTGTCACTATCTACGATGTGCGATAAAGCTCGATATACACAAATCCAAGAAATGACCCAAATATCGATTCGAATCGAATAAAGCGGTGAATATATAGCTCAAGCATGCATAAGAATAGAGCAAGAATCGAAACATATCATGCGTCAGGGACTCCACAACTAGGGTCAAGGAAATCACCACACTATAGCCTAGATAATAGCTAAAAAGTTCCTAAGCCAAGTGTTTTCGAAAATGATGGGGGTTGAGATGATGTGGAGTAGAACACACGGTGCAAACTCTCGCCTTCTCTTTATTCTCGGTAAGTAGGAAAATATTCACACGGGAATTTTTTTTGGGTTTTGGGTATTTGTAATTTTTGGATTTTTGGCTATACAATTTTTTCTTTTCTTTTCTTTTTGGGTTTTTCTTTTCGTTTCTCTTTTTTTTTGAATTTTTGGATTTTTGGCTATACACATGTGTACTCTCTCAAGTGGGAGAATGGTACACGACGAGGGGATTTGCACCAAGTAAAACAAAAAAGAAATCGGAATCTAAACACTTGGGCAAAGGAAACTATTCTCGCTAATTAGAGCATGGGCCAAATGGGTTATCCTAGTCCTTAATTGTGGAATCCCGACACATGCGAAATGGAGTATACGATATATATATATAGCATGCAGAAGCAGACAGGAGAAATAAATGCCGTATATTTAAATCGAAGCATGAAAATCTAGGGGTCATTCCTGGACAGGTATATAAAGTAAAATCACAAAATAGAAGCACACCAAACAGCTAGGCACGACGCACGACTCGCAAAAAGCTAAGTGGACCCACGATGCATGAAATGCAAGAGGACTCGATATCCTAAGGTTAGTGAACGTGATTATCGATGTCATGCTAGGTGTGTGTGATTATGTGGCAATTCATCATAGGGTTTATCTCTAGGAGAAAGAGATAAAAAGAAGAAAAGAAAAAGAAAAACGAAAAACGACTCAAATAACAAAGAAAAAGAGACAAATGACGCACGAAGTGCGACTCCCCCAAGCTGAAACTTGCATTGCCCTCAATGCCATAGAATTAAATACGGGAGGGCAATGAATATGGGGGAATACGCACAGACACAAAAAGACACGAAAGACAAGAAAATCACACAAACGAGACTGAAAATACGAATAAAAATAAAAAGCACAACACACGACATATAAACAGAAAATAAAAATAAAAATAAATAAAATAAAGAAAATCACACGACACGACAAAGAAACAAACACACAAAGAAGAACGAACCACGACAGCACACAGAAAAAATTTTGACTTCCCTCAAGCTAGACGTGACAGTGTTATCGAAAAGATGTGATCATGAATATGCAGAGATAAGCAAGGGGGATGTCAAGAAAAGAAAAGAATGGAAATAAAAAATAAAAAATAAAAAATAAAAAAGAAGGGACTCGACACGTGAATGGGTCCTCCCCCTAGCAGCGGTAAAGCAGGGCCCCGCAAAGACAGATGGACACTAAAAATAGGGGGAGGCGAAAGCTGGATGGGAAAGTATCAAGCAGAGGCACCACCCTCTGGGGGTGGTGATGGGGGGCCTGTGCTGAGGACCAGGAGTGGTGGGGGGTGGGATGTGAAGCTCGGAGACATCGGGTGGGTCAGTGCGAATGTAGCGAATGAGGCTTTGAAGGACGGGCAGGTCACGCTCGACTGACTGCTGAGTTGCCCGACCACCAGCTCCAGCTAGGAGCATGGCCATGAACCGGTCGGCTTGGTCGTCGTCATGGAATGACACCTCGTATTCGGCATCCTCAATGTAAACGGGGTCAGGGGGCATGGGGTGGTGGATGAATTGGTGGTGGTGGCGGGTTGGGCGGTGGATTGTGTGCGACGAGCGCGACGGGTGGGCCTAGGGTTGGAAGAGCTGGCGTCGGTGGGTTTAGCACGACGAGGAGGCATTGTGCAGGAGTCGTGTGTGCGTGTGTGAGTGTATGCAAAATACGATGAATACACACTAACACGGCAAACGAGCAAAATGGAATTCTATGGCAAAATAAAAATTGAGCTAAGGAGCGAGGTTATCCAATTGAGATGAAGATCGTTGCTCGTAGACCCTCCAACGCAACGCAACAGGAACACGTGTGAAGCCGCGGCGAATCCTTCCAGCAATTTCGAAAACGGGGGAAAATGGGCGAAAATTAGGGCTTGAAGCGGGTGAGATCGAAGAAGAAGGGGGGAAATCGATGGAGAGATGGAAAAGGAGAGTGAAGAGATCGATTAGGGTCGGCTGAGAGGAAGAACGAGGTCGGGCAAAGGCGGAGAAGTCGAAACGGCAATCGGAAATTCGAAATCGGGCGAGGGCGGAACGAACGGGCGGAGGGCGCTATATATAGGATTTTAAGTCGAACCGATCAGGTGAAATGTCACCCGATCGGTTGACTTTTAGGTCGAAATTATAGCTGGAAGTTGGCTACAGGCGACCCGATCGGTTGAAAAATCAACCGATCGGTTCGCCTCCACACTTTTTCCCGAAAGTTTGGTGCAGCTCACCCAGTCTTCCACCCAGTCACGCTTAGCTTCACCCGATCGGTTGATCAGCTCCCCAAAATTCCCGAGACTTCTGCACAGATCACACGGTCTGTCACCCGGTCTCGGCCTTGCTTCACCCGATCGGTTCGTTGAGTCACTGATACGACCGTCAGCTGATACATCTCAACCGATCGGTTGAGTTATCAACCGATCAATTGGGGCCTTATTTCCTGCAAAAATGCACAAGTGGCCTTAGTCCCTCAACGGAAGTTCTTGCGGCTGGATTTATTTATTAAAATAGACGCAATAAAATTAAAAATAGTCCTAAAAATTGGAAACAAAGGGTTTAGAGCATGGGTTGCCTCCCATGAAGCGCTTTTGTTTAACGTCGTTAGCTCGACGCCCATTGACGATGTTCAAGGTGGGGGACAAGGGTGATGCCCAAAGTCTGGCATCGCTTCAGCTTCTCCCTTTGTTGTAGTCTGTGGCGACAAAAAAACTTGTTCGACTACCATCCCTTTGTTGACGGGGTCCCGGGGCTTCTCCTTCGTATTGGCGTCCATCGCCACTCATTTAAGGACCCGGATCTCATCCCCGGTGAGCCCCCATGGGCTCTTTGCCTTTTCTCCTCGTAGGAGGAGCTTTTGGGAATCCGGGGGGATCACGTGTCGGGCGACCGCCTCATCAGCAACATCATTCTTCTTCGGTCCGACTGATTCTTTTGAGTCCCCCAAGCTATCGGGGGATTTCTCAAGAGAATTTTCCAGGAGCTTGCCTCCTCAGCTCTCTCTTCTTCCAGCTCCAGCGCATTGATACTAGGATCACCCGGAGGATCGGGGTGCTTCATTGACAACCCCAAGTCAAATTCGACTTTTTCTTGGCCGACGTTGAGGGAAAGCTTCCCATTCTTGACGTCTATTAGCACACCGGCGGTTGCCATAAAGGGCCGTCCAAGGATAATAGGGGTGTGCTTATCTTCCGGCATGTCCATCACCACAAAATCCACAGGTACTTGTACTCCACTCACATCAACGGGGAGGTCGTCTACTACTCCCACCGGGTATTTTACCAAACGGTCAGCAAGCTGTAATGTCATGCCGGTGGGCTCCAAGTCTCTCATCCATATTCTCTTGTATAGCGATAGAGGCATTAAGCTGACGCTCGCTCCTAGATCGACGAGCTCTCTCTGGATTCGCACTTCCCCAATAGAGCAAGGGATGGATAAACTTCCTGGGTCTTTCAGCTTGAGCGGATTTGCGCGCTGAATGAGGGCGCTGCACTCCGCCGTTAATACGACCTTCTCCTTTCTGGATCCTCTTGTCACCAAGTCCTTTAGAAATTTGGTGTAGGAGGGAATCGTCTCGATAGCTTCGAGGAAGGGGATTTGTAAGCTCAGATCTTTCACCATGGCAAAGAATTTGCCATACTTCTCATCTATTTTGGCTTGGGCAAGCCGTTGTGGAAAAGGCACAACGGGCTTGAACACTCTGAGGTTCCCTTCCTCGGTTTTCTTTTTCTCTTCTTCTTCATGGACTCCCTCCGGAGTAGTTGGCTTTGGCGACGAAGCACCGTCGTCATTTAATTTTTCAATTGGTCGTTCCACGACCAACGGTGCTTCCGGTCCTTTGGGGGGCACTCTTGTGGGGATTTACGTTCCGCTCCTCAAGACGATGGCGGACACGTTCTCGTGCTCATGCGTGAGCGCCAAGGTATGATTCACCCCCCTCGGGTTCACTTCATGCTGTGGCGGTAATAGATTCTGCGGCCTCTGAAGGTTCGCCACTTGTAACCCCAGCTGGGTCACCTGATCAGTGAGGACTCTATGTCCCATCTCCAACTTCAGATTTATCTTCTCCTGGTTGGCGATGTAGTGAGTCAAGAGGGACTCAACGGAGAGATGGCCCTCTGCTGGCCATATTGCTGCTGGATGGGCTGCTGATTCCTTGGAGCATATTGCTGATACTGCTGTGGAGGTTGTTGCTGCTGAAATTGCTGCTGCTGAAACTGCTGCTGAGGCCTAGCCGGCTGATATATGTGATGTTGTTGCTGCTGAGTCGGCTGTTGATAAGGCGCCCAGTAGCTAAGGTTGGGATGATTCCGGTTGTTAGGAGAGTAGGCCGGGTTGGAGCTAGTCCGTGGCGGAAACGGCGCATTTCCCGTAGGATTGTAGAACAGTGCGCTCGCTTGGTCCAACGGTGGTGAGATGTCACCACCGTCGAATTCTCCCACGACTTCGGCTTCCACCGCGGCAATATGTTGTGTACCGGCGCCACCGGCTCCTACCATCAATGCGGAAATCTGGGTCGACAGCAAGTCAAACTTGCTGGATAATTTGTCGACGTCCTCGACCCTGTGGATGCCTCCAGATCTAGGTGTGGCTCTCTCGTCACACCACCGCTCATTGGTGGATGCCATATTTTCAAGAATTTGTCCGACATCTTCTTCACTTGACATGAAAGACCCTCCAGCCGCGGCGTCCATGGATGATTTCAAATCGTCCCTCAACCCATTATAGAACAGATTTATGATCTGCCACTTGGGAAGCTCATGGTGGGGGACATCTTCCCTGCATCTTGTATCTGGTCCAGGCTTCGTGCAGAGACTCGTGGCTGGTCTGGGAGAAGGAGGAGATCTCACTCCTCAGCTGCATGGTCTTCCCCAGAGGAAAGAACTTTGTCAGGAAAGCATTTGAAAGCTTCTCCCAGGTGTTGAATGTGTTCGGGTCCTTCCCCCTAAGCCACAGCTTGGCCTTATCTCGCAGAGAGAAGGGGAATAGCTTCAGACGGATCGCCTCAGTTGTGACACCGTTTATCCGGAAGGTGTCACATTTCTCCAAAAAGGAGTCCAAATGTTCAATGGGGCTCTCCATGGGTGCACCCGAAAATTGATCCTGCTGGATCCACGTCACCAAAGACGGCTTAAGCTCAAAGCTTTGCGTCGTAATAGCTGGAGGACGGATGGCGGAGGTGGACTCGATGGAAGGCATCGAATACTCCAGCAGGGACTTGTGAGGTGGGGTGTTCTCCCCCATGGTTTCAGGATCCTCTCTTCTTCGCTTCTCGGCGGCCAAACGCCTTAGGGTGGCGTTTATCTCTGGATCAACGGGAATCAAGTCATCGAGACTTCTTGAACTCCTGCGCATGAAAAACAACAAACAACCGTGAAGCGAAAAGTGGGAAAGAAACAGATAAGATAAAAAATAAAAGTAAAAATAAGAAAATAAAAACGAAAAAGAAGAATGCGAAAATTATCACGAGGTATGGATGAGAGCTAAACACAAGGGTTCATGAAATCCTAAAATAACAAGCATGTTGCCTCCCTGCAACGGCGCCATGAAGCTTGACGTCCCCACGTTGTGCGTGTTTGATGTGTGCAATAATATGATTGGGGCGTGAGATTTAAATATTTGTAACCGCAAGCGCACGGTGTTGTAGTGTGGCTTGGGGGTCGAACTCAGGGAGGCGTGGATGTGCTTGTGTCAAGTAGGATCAAATTCACCCCATGGGCGAGCTAGCCCGAATCGGATGATGGGTTGTCACGGTAAATGGAATGCAAGGTATAAACAATATAAAGGAAAAACCCGGGACTTTGGTTTCCACCCTATCGTGCGATTCTCGCCGATACGGCCTACGAGTAGGATAACGATCAGAATTAGGGTCTAATGGTGAGACGTTGCCTCTGAAAGTGGTACCAGCGTCACATTGGCCCGATATTCCGGTCGGTGCCCAGGATGATACGCCGGACTTCCCGGATTCGGTCAGTGGGCACTCCCGTGTCCATTAACACTGACCGACTCCGGGAGCACTAAGCTCGCAACGATAACTCCCAACGCCTCATCCTGCCGCTCCCGCGCGCTAGGATTCGACGTCTACGCTAAGGACGTGAGCTATGGCTAGGGAGTCAACCGCCAAGTTTATTCCCCCTTGGCCCAACGGTCAAATGCGGTCTTTTTCCCGCCGATGACAATAAAACACCCCGCGTAACCGGTAGATTCCTAATCCCTATCGATTTCCTAGTCCTATGGACGCATCGGGGAGAGCCCACGAAGGGGTTTCCACCAAAATCCCAGATTTGGAAACTACTCACACATATTTAGTAAAAAGCGATCTAAATAGAAATCGACCGTAAAAATCATGATCAGTCGATTGAAAAGCAGTAAGAGGAATCCTAATAACACTATATTAAAGTTTGACAAAGATCGGAAAACTTACAAATATCTGAAAAATTACAGCCGTCAAGAGAGAGAAAAAACAGCAAAAAATAACAACTCTCGTTTCTGGAAAACCTAGGGGTCCTATATATAGAATACGATATCACCCGATCGGGTGACCTGCTTCGTTTCTTCGGCAGTTCAGCACAGGACTTCAACCGGTCACCACGGCACGGTCGGTTGAGGGTTGAAGCTGATCGGTTGGATCTTCGTGCCGTCGGGTGAACCGCTCGGTTGATCTCTCCGTGTCTTGGCTTCGGAGAATCGGCTACAGGTGAACCGATCGGGTGAAGGTCACCCGATCGGTTGGCATTCAGCATCAGAATTCCAGAGAGTTGGGGCGTTTGAACCGGTCACTGAACCGACCGGGTGACTTTTTGGCCGCTCCAACTTGTGTCCGGGTGGTGCACGCGTGCACCACCCGATCGGTTGGAAGTAACCAACCGGTCGGGTGAGGGGCTGAAAGATGCGATCTTCGTCGTTTCACCCCCTGGATCACGCTTGACTCCTCCAGTTGCTCCGGAGACTCATGATATCGTCGTTTTATTCCACTATGCCAGTAAACTCCTGCAAAATACGAAAAACACGGAAAAGTGAAAGAAATCAAGAAAACACGAGAAAACGAATACAAGACGGCGGTAAATAACGGAAAAAAACACGGAAGAAAACGTGCGCAAATATATGAAATATAAACTCACGTCAACAACTGTAAGAATTTTAACTTCCACCTTGAAAACACTGAGTAGGATAATTTTAATATGATTCAGGGTAACCCGATAGAAACACCAAATTTTGATAATGATGTCACAAACAGAAATGTATAAGTACACAAATCCTATACCTTCTTATACTACTTCTGCACAGACTTCTTCGTACACGCTTCTACTCATGAACAACCTATTAATCATGATGTTCCTTCTACACAACAAACCCAACCCAAATCACGAAAATCTACGGTTTGGGAGCACTTTACGGTTGAAACTGTCGCTGGCAAAGGACAGCGGGCATTTTGCAAAATATGTAGAACAGATTTTAATTGCAAAGTTTCTGATGGCACAACACACCTTAAGAGACACATAGCATCCCACGTAAAAAGGGATTTTAAACAGACCACATTAAACTTATCCACATCTTCCTCCCTTTCTAATTTCTCATACTCTGCTGAGGCAATGAGAAAAGAGATAGTTAGATTGGTTTTATGCCAAGAATTGCCATTTAGTTATGGGGAAAGCCCCGAATTAAAATGGTTTAACCAAGTGGCCATTAACCCTGCCTTTAGAAGAGGGACTAGAAATACTTTTCGAAAAGATGCTATGTCAACTTTTCAAGATAGGAAAACTAAATTGCTGGAAACCTTTGCTAGCTTAAATTCTAGAATATCTTTAACTTCGGACATTTGGACAATAAAATGGGGAGCGTCTTATTTATGTGTTACATCGCATTATGTAAATCACGCTTACATGCTTAACAAGATGATTATAGGATTTAGAATGTTAGAGCATGCTCATACTGGGGGTGTTATTTCTTCTGTAATAATGTCTGTTATTCATGATTTTAATATTGCGGAAAAATATTTTTTCATTTACTTTTGATTATGCATCTACTAACAATAGTGCAATTAGTTGTTTAATTAGAAAGTTGACACCTGATATGGATGGATTGTTTCATCAAAGATGTGTATGTCACGTCTTGAACTTGATAGTTCAAGACAGACTTAAAACTTCTTCAATGTATTTAGATAAAATAGGAATCGCATGTTGTATATACATACTTTTGGCATTATGCGTCTTCAGTACAAACAATTGTGTCGTATTAGCCAAACACGATATCTTGCCTTTAAATTTGATGTTCCACATAGGTGGAATTCAACTTATATATAATGTTGTGTTCCATGATTAAGAATAGAGATCCGCTTACAGATTTTGTAATTACATACCTTCCGCATGACCCTTCGTATGAAATTAGTGAAAAAGAATGGATAACTGTAGATCATCTTCATGAATTTTTTGATATATTTTTTACTGCTACAAATAAATTTTCAGGGGTTTACAGCCCAACATTAGTTTTAGAATTAGAACAATTAGTTTTAATTTCCGAAATTTTATCTAAGCATAGAGACGATCCACAACCTAACACTGCTATTGTGTCTATGATAGAAGACAGGTCGATAAAACTAGCTAAGTATTGGAATCTTGTTCCTATGTTTTACTCTATAGCTAAAGTTTTTTATCCACGTTTTAAGGAGGATGTTGCAATTGGGTTATTAGAAATGTATTATGAAAACATGGGATTTCCTCATGCTGAACATCTAGCTAGTTTAAACATAGCTTAAGAACCATGTTTGCAACTTATGAGACTAGATTTGGTAAGGATTCACATACTTCTTCTGTGTCTGCTACTACTTCTTTGAGTCGAATCCAATAGATGTTAGAAAAGAAGAAACAAAAAACAGTAGAGTCAGATAGTTCTTCGAGTGAACTGTCTAAGTATTTAGCAAATCTGTTTCCCTTTTCTGAGGCAGAAATAGATGATGAGAATTTTGATGCACTTGCCAGGTGGAAATGATATGAAACAGTTTATCTCATTCTTTACATCATGGCTCGTGATTTTTTAGTTGTCCCTATATCTACCGTTTCTTCGGAATCTGCTTTTAGTGCAGGCAGTCGCGTTCTAAACAACAAGAGGTCAAGGCTGAAGATAGACATAGTTGAAGTTGAAGTTTGTGCGAAGAATTGGTTCCATACTGAAAACTACTCGCATGACAAAAAAGACCTTTCCGAAGATTCCGACAAAGAAGAGGCACAAGATGAGTGATTTTCATTTCTTCCGGCCTTTTTTTATTTGTATTAGTGTTCTTTTTGTCCATTGTATGAGGGATAATGCTGGCCGACTTAAGCCCCCCCTCAAAAAAATTGTCATTAATAAAATTTAAAGGTTCATCCAAGGACCTTTGCGAATTTTGGACTTAAATATGTTTCTGTTCTGTGGCACTACTGTTTTTATTTAGCAATAATATAAGTTAATTTTCTCCTTTATAAAACTTTTATCTACTTACAATTTTCAAATGCATATCTATTTCTAATTTTTTCTACAATACTATGTTTTTATAAAACCATATATTTGTAAAAAAATTTAATACTATGTATAAATATCATATATTAATTGTAAATATTTTTTACATCTACTAACAATTTTTTTAGAATTTTTAAACTTCTAGAGTTTTTTGAAATTTCTTTAAAAAATTTAATTTTTTTAATTTATTAAATAGGGCCGGCTCGGGCCACCCAGTCAAACGGGCCGGCCCGGCCCATGGCCTAGTCAAGGCCGGCTTGGCCGGGCCTTTGTCCACCATGATGATGTGGCATGAAGAGAAGCGTCGCCAGAAGCGTGGCAAAGTGCATAGTATGCCAGTAGGTGAAAGTTGAACACAACCACATTGCCGGTTTATTACAGCCTTTACACATTCTTTAGCATTTAAGAAGCTAATTTATCATTTAAATCTTTAGCTAAATTAGAGTTTTCAAGTTCTAACATGGCTAATTTAATATTAGCTTCCTTTAATTCTAAAGTCCTAATCTCTAGAGCGGTTTCATCGATGTTATCAATTATACTTTTTAATTCTTTCCATTTAATAAGTAACTTATCTCTCTCATGTTCGGCACCAGCAAGTTGGTCTTCTAAAGATTCACAAAGTCTTTCAAGCTTAACATACTTAAGGGACATGTCTTGAAAGGGATCTACTAAATAATCGTAGGATTCTTACATATCAACAAACATATCTTCACTAAATTTAAGACCATCTATATGAAATATGGATTTAGATTTTATCCTGTCACTTCCTGCCATGAAACATATACTGTTGTCGTTCTTCTCATCATCCTCTGAAGAAAGCTTATCTGCATCGCTATCTTCACATGTAGCTAGCATCCCTTGCTTGTGTGCCATCTTGCCTCAATCAGCTTCTTTTTCCTTTTCTTTGTTTTTCAAAAGAGGGCAATCAATTTTCAAGTGATCTTTATTGTTGCATTTGAAGCATCGTGTGCAGTTTCCTTCGTTTTCACCTTTTTCATTTTTTCCTAGTTTCACATATGTTTTCAGTCATCATCATGTTGTTTCGTAGGAACTGTTTAAAGCTATCTGCTAAGAAGTCGATTTATTTGTCATTAGAATCATTCGGTGTCTCATCATTGAACTTGGATGCTTTGAAAGCAAAATTCTTTTTGGTTTTCTCCTTCTCTTCAGATTTCACTTTCTTCTTTGGTGCATCTTCATTTAGCTTTGCAATTGTACTTCATACACCATCAATTTTCCCATGAGTTGCTCGAAGAAAATGTCTGCTAAGTCATGTACCTCCTCAATCGCAATTCTCTTTTGGATCCATTCGCCAGGCAAAGAATATTGAATCTTTCCAACCAACTCTTCTTTTGAAATGTCCTTCTCCAAAGCCTTCAGTGGATTGATGATGCCTGAAAAACGAGAAAACATGGCATCAATATATTCATTAGTCATCATAGCAAAATTTTCACATTTTTGTATTAGCATTCGAATACGAGTTTTCTTCACCTCAAAAGTTCCCTCGTGTATAACTTCAACTCTAGTCCAAATATCTTTAGCAGTAGAGCAAAAACTGATACTGTTATATTCAGTTTTATTATGACCATAATACAATATGATCATGGCCTTAGCATTAAGATTCACTAACATATCATTCTTTTTTTGCTTCTCATGTGTGGGTTTTTCAACTATTTTTCATAATATTATATCGATGCTTTTGATGTATATATCATCAAACAAGTGTGACCTAAGATATGATTGTCCTTTTTGTTTGTAGGGGTCATGTGAATATGTGTGTGGTATTTGTGTCATAGGATTGAAATTCCACTAGACTTCGAGTCTAAAAGTACTTGTGCTCTGAAATCAATTGAAAAACACCCTAGAGGGTGCTGAATATGGTGTATGGCACAAATAAAAAATATCAAGCAGTAGAATCAATCGAGTACACACAATCACAGATTTTTAACAGAGTGGCTCCCCACCTAGGCTCCCTAACTATACTCCGACCTCTCCCCGAGGATTTAACCCTTATATAATCAAAGAAAAACTGATCACACTTGCAGGTATTGATCGAACCGTTACAAGAATAAGCACACCGAACCTAACGCACAATGATGGCCTCTGTATGAAATTATACAAAAATACAACATTCCAACAAAAAGTAACTAACTGATCTAAAACAGAGGTAATAAATTAGATAAATATCACCATAGCGTAGGTCGCGAAGTTGTGATCGTCCTAATGAAAACAGTGCGTCAATCTGAGCTCTGTAGAGAAAGTTATGCACTTTTTAACAACGTCCAATCTTATTCTTTCCTCATCATCCTCTTGATCAAGTTCTAAATTCTTTGAGGGGAGAAAGATGCGTCATGCAAGGATAATGGAGCAAGAGGCTTGGCCGGCTGGAGGATTATTTGTCAAAGAGGCCGGCCACTTCTTTTATAGGATTTATGCAACACTTCTACTTGAACATGAACACTTGTATTTGTATTACATATGAACTCATGTTACCAACTAAGCTCTTTTAGGAATCCCCTTGCACATGAACTATCCCGTACATGAACTCTTGGATTGCACAAGAACTCTTGGATTGCACATGAATTCTTGAGTTTTGTGTTTGACTTGAATTCATTTTCACTTACGCTTTCATAACTTGTTCACTTAATTCACAAATCTTCCTGGAGTAATCTTCATGTTGAACTAGAACTCTTAAACTCGGTAAAAACTCCAAGACTATTGGTTTTGACCAAGTCAAACAGTCAATTCTACGCATCTGGCTGACTGGCACAGTCGTGACACACTTGGTGTTGATTTGGCACGATCATGCCACATTTGCGGTTGATTTCGCAGTAATTTCCCAGTAGAGTGCATGGTCGTCGTGCCAGAGTACCAAATACTCTGTTGATTTGGCACGATCTTGTCAAACACTGATTTGCTCCCTTTTGACTCGTTTTGACCTGAACCTCACTCAACACACATATTAGAGCCATACTACTTGTTTGGCATCATCAAAGTTAAAGTTTTGACCTCGTTAGTGGGCTAACTAGGCCAATAGGTGACTCACGGAAATCGACGATAAAACGGAGAAAATCATTGCCCAAAGTTAATAAGGGTGAGTGAGTGAATTCAATACGTTGTCGGAGCTCGTATTTCATGCGAGCAGGGGGAACGATGAGGGGTGTGTGCGTTCAACTTCAGATGTTAATGGGGAGAGGAGAGAAAGTTTGGATTTTCTCTTTTGGGTTAGGTTAGTGGGGGATTTGGGCTTTAGGGAGAATTAAAAGGGATGTTCTGGGCATTAGGAGTTTAGTAAATGGGCTTCTAATGAAAAGAATAAAAGAAATAAAAGAGAAGAAGGTGAAAGAGGAAACGGCGGGCCTAGGCTTGGGCTTGGGCCGGAGGAAAACGGGGAAAAGGAAGAGAAAAATAACAGAAGAAAAGAAATTAGAAGAAGAAGAAAAATTCTAAAACTCAAAAAATTTACAAATTTTGTAAAAAAATTTAGGTCGTTACATATGCCATTTCCACTTTTCCATGCAATGATTTTTTACATTAACCGTCTCGATTTAAAAAGGACCTCATATATGTTAGTTCACATGCGTGCATGTAGCCATCGGAACACGTGAACTTTGAGAGAGAATAGCGGAAACCCAAAATCATAAGATTAGCACACAAGAGATGATTATTTTAAGTTGGGTTTTAAAATACCACCAAACAAGATGAAAACAAGTGTGCTTAGAGGTAAGGAATTAAACCAGTTGCAGCATGTACCGCCAATGTCTATCGAGGTTTAAGGCATGAGCTGAGAATAGTGTTAAAAGCTCAGAACAACCGAGCATAGTCAATAAAAGTTGCGATGAAATTATGAGTAACTACGAGAACAAAAAACAGCAGCAATTGATAAACCCTTCCATCAATGGATTTAGAAGCCAAACCTGATCTGGTAGGGGAAGATAGTAAACAATTATAGAGTTGTTGTGTCTAAAACCCCATAAACATGAACAACTTCTACTTCCAAAGTAATTGTTCATTGATTTGAAATGGCAATGTCTAGGACAAACCAGTTATCGCCAACTATTATTGTTGCAGATAATTTAGTTCCAGCCAAAAATAGTCATAATGAAGTCTAAGGTAATCACAGTACAATATTTGCTATATTCAGCAGTCAAACACAGAGTAGAAAGAAGGGCTGAAAAATAACTGATAGTAACTAGTACTTATAACAAAAACAAAAAATTTCATTCCCAAACTTCAGCAGATGATGCAACTAATATGTGTGCTTGTAGAATGGGTAGATACCATCATATGGAGTATCTGGTGCCCGACATACACATTCCTTGATGTCGCTAGCTATTACCCTCTGCCATCATAGCAATATCAGAAAAACAAAGAATGCCAAAACAGTTAATTGTCACTAAGGGAAAAAATGCATTCGTGAAGTTGTTTGCCTGAGAATACAGTCTGTAGCTCTCTGTGGTATTTGGAAAATCAAGATCTACTGTCTGCAAAAGCAAAAGGTCAGAAAGTATAACCAGTTAGAACGAGAAGAAATTAGCATCTTAACCCCTATATGGTAGCCATTATTAGAATCCAGTCAATCATAAAAATAAAATAATAAAAAGCTACTTACAGCTTACACCTAGGATGGCTAGAATGTAGTATATATACAGAAAGCACAAAACACTATAGTATCAGAACCATGGACAACTTACGCATAATCGGAATGATGGAGAAATGCAATTGAAAATAGAGAGGAATCAACAAGACAATGGAGTAATTCCTTCAGCATAATGTTTGAACTTTAAACTACATTTAAACTAGTCATAACCCGTGACTAAAGGTCACGGTGCATTCAAAATATTTCCCAAAAAATTTCAACCCATTCAAAATCATACCACCCAAAAAAAATTTAACCACGTTCAAACTAAAATTTAGTTACACCAGAGAATTCAATTTCTCTCAAAAAATTGAGTTCAACCAAAAATTTAGTTTAGTTCACCCTAAAATTTAATTCCCTCCAGATTTAGTTTCCTCCAAAATTTAAAATTTAAGTTTCCTTAAAATTTTAATCCCTCGGATTTAGTTCAATCAAAATTTAAAAGTTTAGTTCCCCCAAACTTTGCTTCCCTCCGGACTTACTTTTTCAAGTTTACAAACTCTTATCATAATCATGATTCCTTAAGATTAAATCCCAACCGTACTATCCACCTCTTTGTCTTAATCAACAAAATCATTCAAAAACATCATTCATTTGTATAATTGATAGCCATAACACGTGACCAAAGTCACGATGCATTCAAAATATTGCCCCAAAAATTTCAACCCATTCAAAATCTATCCTCCCAAAATTTTAACCACATTCAAACTAAAATTTAGTTTCTCAGAGAATTTAGATTCGTCCAAAAATTTCACAAACTCTAATCTTAACCATTGATTCCTTAAGATTAAATACCAACCACCCTTCTATCCACCTTTTTGTCCTAGTTAGCAAACTCATTCAAAAACATCCCTCATTTGTATAATAGATAATCATAACACGTGACCATAGATCACGTGGCAGTCAAAATATTCTCCCCAAAATTTCAACCTGTTCAAAATTTCTGCCAAAAAATTTTAACCACATTCAAACTGAAATTTAGTTCACATTGAGATTTTAGTTCTCCCAAAAACTTTTGTTCCCCTAAAAATTCGCACCATCCAGATTTAGTTCCCTCAAAATTTAGTACCCTCTAGAATTTAGTTCACCCCAAAATTTTAAAATAAACTTTAGGTCCCTAGAGAAGTTAGATCACCACAAAAATTTTAATTCTCCACAAATTTAGTTTCCCAAAAATTTTAGTTCCTCCTAAAAAATTTCACAATCTTAGTATCTAGCTTCTTCCTCATATCGTCGTCTTCTTCTTTTGGTCACATTCGTGAAGAGCACAAGCGAGAGAGAGTTTGTGTTGGTATCAATTGCGAAGACTTTTTCTTGGCTGAGGGAAAAACAATGGGAAAGATGGAGAGAAAGCCTTCCAATGTGGTTCGATAGAGTCATATCCATCCATCTCCTATCAATGTCGGTGCCTTCAACTACCTTATTCTTCACTTAATGTCGACACCTTCTAGTTCCTTATTCTTCACTTATCCTAACTAAATTAATCATCAATAAGGCACATCATTTTCACAAAGGATGGAACAGAAACGTGTTGGATCCCATAGATAGCAAATAGAACAGTAGATGTTGGGTGAACAGTGTTAATAAAATCAAATATAAAACTTTTGAAAAGATTTCCTAAGTAATACAACAGCTTACCACTTCAAACCATGGTTTGAGGTATCGCCAGATACCACTTGGTATCGAGCGTATCGGACCGGTACCACCCAGTACCGGTCCGATACGGCTGTTAAAATTGGGATCGGCCGAAACCCTAGGGTTTTGGTCAGAAACTGTGAAAAAAAAGAGGGGCAGAAATTAGATGAAGCAAAACAGTTGCATATGATGATGTAGAATGTCCAAAATTGATGAACTAGATGAAGAAGAGGCAGAAGCAAGAAATTTTGGTGCTTTCGTAATCAAAATTGAAGTAATCATTTTATCTTTACATGTAATCAAAATTGCAAAATTAGGCTTGAAAATTGATGACAAAGATAATCAAAATTGCAGGACGAAGAGGCATCAGGGAAAATTTTCAGGAAAAAAGAAGAAAAAGAAAGAAGAATACTATGATTTAACTCACCGAGAATCCTCTCCCGTAGTCTTGTCGTCTCGCCGAACTCCCCTTGCCTCGCTGCCCCGCCTCGAAGAAGTCCTCGCCGACCAGCCTCGAAGATCCACCGAGAGAGATATATATAGAATTTTTCTGGATGCATCGGAAAGAGGAGAGATCTAACGAAGGTGCAATTTTTTTTAAAGGTCGGTTTGTAAATAAGTGATATGTGTACATAGTAAAACGGTGGGTGCTCAAAGCAACTCAGATTTTTTATGGCCAACTTGTAAAAAAGTGGTATGTGCACATAGTTAAGCGGTGGGTGCGCAAAGAAACTCTTGATTTTTTGTAGGCCAACTTGTAAATAAGTGGTATGTTTGCAGAGTAATACGGTGGGTGCCAAAAGCAACTCTAATGGCAAACTTGTAAATTAATGAAAGGAAGCGGCTGATTTTTTCGAATGGCAAACTTGTTTATATATATATAATTATAAATACATATTAGTAATACAAATTTGAGAAGTATTTATTAGTATATGATTAATACTTTAGGTTTTAAGTATTTGATATTATTTAATAGGTTTTAAGTATTTAAAACTACTGATATGGACGAACCGAAACTCACGTCCAAAACCGCCAAAACAGATGACACTGATATCGAAACCTAAATTTTCGGGAGAATGATACCAAGACCGAAACCAAGACCTCAAACCTTGCTTCAAACAAATGAGGATTTTCAACTGACACTTTTCTGTGAAGATGATGCACAACCTTTTCTATAGCCTTTGATTGAAGCTTTTGGTGTAAAGTGAGCCAAAAGAAATTGATTGTCTTTCATCTCTAAAAGAGTAAGGAGTAAAGCCTTGGAGATCAAGAGAAACTAGATCAAAGAGAATTTTTGCTTAAGGGTTTTGAAAGTTTTTGAAGACTTTGATTTTTCTTTAAAATAGCACTATAAATTCTTGAATAATTTTGAACCAACCCCAATTTATAGGCCAAAAACACTCTCAGATTTCCCAAAATGCCCCCAAAACAGTCACAAATGGCTAATTGCAGAAATTCCGGAGTTGGCCAATGGCTAGTTCTAGTCGAATAGTCATAGTGTATTTTATATGCATATTTCCAACCCCTTCACCCCGCATATTATATCTTTATTTTTTATCATTCTCGTCTTTTTACTCGTTTTTAGCCACCTTTTGCTTCAGGCATCTCTTTTGCATATTTCAGATAAACTACGCTCAATAAGATGAAATTATACCAAGTGAAGAATACCAGAGAAGAGACGACGAGAGCAAAGAAGAATGGAGCACAATGGAGGACTTGACGAAGAACTTGGTGAGAGAAACAGGCAGCACAGCTGTGCGTTTGCACGCATGGCCATGTCATCATATCAGCTGGAGGAGGAGCCGCTTCAGCGGCACGGCCGTGCCGCTCAACAGCACGGTCGTGCCTTATTAAAAACAGAAAGGGGTCTGCATGCCCTCTTCAGACACGGGCGTGCAGGTTAGCAACATGGCCATGCGAGCTAATGCTCTTGGAGCTGCTTAAAGATTTGAGGATGGATCGACACGGCCGTACCGATTTGCAGCACGGCCGTGGGCAAGACATCGTCTTTAGGCTAACCATATGTTCCTATGGGCGACATAGTCGTGCCTCTTTGCGACCCGTTCGTGCGTCCATTATTCTATATATAGTAAAGCTGTAAACGAACTCAGGCTGGTTTTTACTGGATTTTATTTTGCTGTGCGAATTTGGGAGCTTTTCTAGGGTTTCCTTGCTTTCTATTTGAATCTGGGATAAAAGTTAGTAAGACTCTTAATCTCTCTTTTCTTATTATTGAATGCTTTTGCTATTTCTTAACCTCTCTTGATTGCCATTGCTATTGATTTTATTCCATTCTCTTATTGAATCGTTGATGCTTATTTATATGATGTTTTCTATGGTTAATCTGATGATGTGTGAGCAGTACCCTTGACTAGGACCATACAAATCCTAATTGTAGATTATATGTATGATGGAATGCTCCAAATATTAATCCAAATAGGCTATAGTCTATGTATGGATTTGGATGCAATTCAAGATCAATCCATCTCATTAATGGGTTGCACAATCTTAATCGCCGACGAGAAATCGGGGTTTTGGTTTGATACCCCTAATAAGTGATTGACTATCTAATGTAAGGCACCAATAAGAAATCGGGCCATAACTATTAGAACTACCTAAATCGAAGCTACCGACGAGACATCGAAGCTCCGATAGGGGTCCAACCCATTCTTTGAGTCCTCTCTCACGGTTAGACGTCGAGAGGACGAGAATTGAGATCGCTCATCATTGACTATAACCCATTGGATTGAAAAGTTAGATCCATTTTGCATATAATCTACAATAATAATGACACATTAGCCCTGGCACTTTTTCCACTCTCACCCTTGAGATATTTCCCATAGCTATATAAAACCCAACACTGATCCTTGATCAAACCACTGCCTCCTTGTGTTCGACACCCACTTGCTACAACACTCGTACACTTGCAAAACTATATATATATAACTCACAACATCATATAGCTAGTCGACTAGGTGATGACTATTAGTCGACTAGTTCAATCATGTCGAGAAAGTGGTGACTCCCTGTGTTTTCTATTCGACTATAACACATTTACTAGTCGACTAACTCATGGCTTATTTGACTAGTTCTAATGATGTTGTCGACTAGGCCTGACATGCTGGCATGCTGCAAGCCATTAATTTCAGGGTTTGGCTAGTCTTCTGGGTATCTGTCTAGTCAACTAGACCACCCATTAAAACATGGTTTTTGGCCTCTAATACTCGGGAGATCTTTTCAAAATAATTTCAAAATATTTTTAATACAATTTAAGGGTTTTTCTAAGTGTATGACAAGTTTTAATCTAGACTATACAATGAATCTAAAGACAAATAAAAATACATCAAAATTACATACATTTTGGAACTATTGATGTAGTCCAATATGGCCAATTCCATGTCTTTGACTCATTGCACTTCATGGTTCTTGATTGAGCTTCTTCTTCATAACTTTGAGCTCTTCAATTCTTTGTAAGCTTCATTAATCTTGGTTGAGCTTCATAAGTCTTAAGCGTTGAGTCTATAAAATTGATCTTTGTACCTACACTCACAAGCTTATTAGCACGCATAATTATTTGTACATCATCAAAATATACATGATGGAGGACTCAATATCCAACAAACCATACACAAATTTGGGATTTTTTTCACAGTATGGCATTATGTTCATTACTAAAAATCTACAAAAATGAGCTGAGAAAAGGTAAAGTTAGCAATTTCTAACTTAACAATGGATAAATGTACAAATTTAACAAAATTCATCTCAGTCCACCAAATTAGCATTTGATCGGTGGGGATCTTAAAATAATGATATAAAGTAAAAAATGCTAGCTCTGACACCCTACATCCCCATAATAATAGTACTTCAAGCTCTAATCCCAACCCCTTGAAGACCAAGAGAAGGGAATCAAAGTGAAATGGCCCAAATTTCAAAATCCAGCTAAGAACTTAGATACAAAACCGGATAATCTCAAAAATATCCAAAAAAATCGAGCTAGAATCAGAAGATCGATGATCAAGGACCCAAATCAAAGAAAATATTTCACCACAAATTCAGTACTCAAAGCAATCGAGAGCTCCTATCAGCTCTAGTTACATGATCGAGAACAACGATGAGAAGAGATTCAAACAGCTCTAGTTACATGATTGGGAACAACGATGAGAAGAGATTCGAACATGTTCATCGTCTTCATGTGATTCCTCTCTTTTTTGGGAGAGAAAGAGATGAATTTTAGAGAGAGACTTTTCGGACTTCGGTTCAAGATGAAAAAACAATGTGCGGCCAAGTTTTTTAGGGTTGAGTCCCTCCCCACCCCAAAACTTGTGTTTTCAACTTCAAACTTCAATTGTCAAAGCTCTCACCAAATGGTTTTCACCCAAAATGCAAAAGCTTCCCAGCTTAATTTTCACAAACCCTTGTCCTTACCATTGATTACTCAAGATTAAATCACAATCGTCTTTCTATCAACCCTTTTGTACTAATCAGTAAACACATTCAAAAACATCCCTCAATTGTATAATTGATCATTGCATGTTATTGCATGTTTGAACTTTATATGATCTACCCTTTACATGCATAAATTCCGTATGTTTCAACGTAAAAATGCAAAACATAAATAGAACAAAACGCATGTTTCTCTTTGAAGACATAAATATGTTGAGTTTACTGTATAATTCACCCCTTCAAGCGGAGCATAGCAACCTACTTAATGTAATCAGGCTCAGTGTGCAAAAGAAAAAGGATCCTAGTTACGATCATCAGACAAGAGAATGTCAAGAACAAAGCAGTGAGAGAGGGAATGTCAACATAAACATATGCTATGACAAGACCGTCAAAGAGAGATCAATTCGTTAAGTGTATTAAGTAGACGAGATCAAATTTGATTCTAAATTTTTAGCTGAGAAACACTTAAATGCATCTTATCTCTGACCCAAACTAGTGATAATGTATAGAGCACAATTGAATCAATTGAGATAAGCAATCCAGCAACTCATGACTCAACAACAACAGAACCTTCATCCCAAACTTTGGTTACAGAAATCATTTTCCTCCACCACATCTACAGTAAGGTCCATTTCTTCTTTTAATTAGCAATCATCAGGTCTTTTGTTACTTCCCCAAGTCTAACCCTATTCTTAGCGGCACTTTTTCCTAAACATAGTGTCACTGTTCCGTAGTTCCGTAGAGAACTCATCATTCTCCATTGTACAAGTCCAAACCACAAACCACATGATTGAATCTACATCAGTGTTCTAAATATCGGACCGATATCTGATATATCAGTCGCAATATCGGTTTTACCACTAGGCCGATACGATATGAGCTTATATATTGCGGTTTCCGATATTTGGAGAAATATCGCCGTAATATCGGGTTGCGGCCGATATTGCGGCCAATATATCACTTTGAAATATCGGCCATAATTCATAATTTTTTAAAACAAAGTTAGAAGGTCGGTCCACTTAAAAGTGAATCCGACCCGATTCACCCGACCTAATTATTTATTTAAAATGACGAAGTATCAGGATTTTTGAGAGATAATCGATGTTTTGCCATAATTCTAATCACGCCGCTCCACTCAGCTCCGTACGACAAAAATGTCCAGCGTCAGTCGATTGAGCTTCGGCGTCCGGCATTCAAACTTTGCAAGGAAGTGTTTTCCGATCAAGTTGAGTATTCGAGCCCTTTTTTCATTTTTTTTTTTCATTTTTTCAGTTTTTCAGTTTTTTCCTTCCAGTTTTGGGTTTTTTCTATCAATCAAGCTTTGACATCTAACATTTGATCTTCGTAAGGGAATTTTCGATCAAGTTTAATACTTACTACTTAGTATTCTTTACCTTTTTCATTTTTTTTCTTTTTCGAAATTTTTTCAGTTTTTAGTTTTTTTTAGTCTAACGTTTGGTCTACGCAAGAGAGGGTTTTTCAATCAAGGTGATTATTATTTTTCTTTTTTACCTTTTACATTTTTTTTATTTTTTCATTTTCATTTTCATACTGGTAATATTGATCCACATGAATAATAGGGAAAGTTGTTTATTTGAGCTATTACTATGTGTCCATTAGAATAATATTGATCCTCATGACCACTTAAAGAAATATTCCACCAAGTGGATGATCGGTATTCACGTTTAATGAGATAAGTATACCCAAAACATACTTTTATTTGAGTTTCTATAGTTTATATTTTCTTAGACACATCTATGCTTTTATTTGACATCATTTTTTAGCCTCTAATATTACACTTCAATATTTAGTCAATATCTCCGATTTTCATGTTTAACGAGAGAAGTATAACCAAAATATACTTTTATTTGAGTTAGTATAGTTTATATCTTCTTAGATACATCTATACAGGCATATGTCATCATTTTAAACCTCCGATATATATTTAGTCAATATCCCCAATATATCCCCTATTTCCGCAATCCGGTATCAAATTTCCTAGACCGATACGCGATTGATATCCGATATTTAGAACACTGATCTACATCACCATTTTCACAAGTGAAGCCATTATTCCAAAATAAGTATATGCTGCCAAAATTACAATGCAGCAGGACATGCAGCTAAATATGCCCTCAAATCATATTATGTGCAGTTACGCGTTCATTTCAGTCAAAATATGAGACCTGGTAGGCCAGACATGAAACCCAACCCAAAATTTGAGATAGTGTGTGTGATTAATGCCTGAGCCCTAATCAATCTATTCTTCTCTCCTCATGTTCATTCCCTTCACACAGTGATGTGATGGAAAAGGGGAGCCATAAAACATGGAAATTAAGGCGACAGCAATGACACGTTTTTTTGTTCTTTTTTCGGCCAACGAAGAAAAGGACCCTTTTTTACTCTCCTTACATGATATTCCTTCAGCCCTCTCTTCCCAAACAATGAGGTGAGGCACACGTTCAGCTCAACTTCATTTTTTTATTTTAGTCTTATTAATCGGTGTTCACTTGTTTTGCTATTTCTTTACTTGTTGAGACAGAAATCCAGAACTGTTGTTGTTCTAAGATTTACATTACTAGACATTTTTATTTCCATTGTTTAGTGGGGATGTTTGTTGTTTATTGTTTAACAGTATTCTTTTTCTCCTTTTTATTGTTTATCAAATAAGCATACCTTAATTTAAAAAAGAGTTAAGCCCACATGTATGTAGGTTAAGCCAGATACTATAGAGTTCACTTTACACTATTTACACGTCTTTTTATATGTTAGTTGCAATTGGCCTGCTAGTTATGTGTGAACTAATATAGTTGCAATTCCTGTTTTGATGACGGAAATTTTATCGTCATGATGATGAGATCATTGGGATTTGCTCTTATGATAAAACTAATGTCTAATTTTTAATGATAAAATATGTCAGAACATTGAATCTTGGTAGTGATTGTTTTATTGTTTGTTGATTGTCTATAATTAATGTGTCTTTAGGACAATGTCTTCTAAAGACTACAGCAAGCCAACAAAGCTAGCTTAAAGCAAGCCAAAAAGGCCCAAGTTGGCTAACGGAGAGAAGGTAGATGGTGACACTACAAACTACATTAGTTGCATTTTTTGGTAAACAATAATTGAGTAGAGAAATTAGCTGCTTGAAGTAACATTTGGTAATCATAAAGGACCTTGTCGAGAATGTCCTAAGAAGGAAAAGACATGGTTGATAATTTCAAGCAGGCAAAGGAGGCAAAAGTGGCATACGGACAAGCTTTGATTGATAATGTACTTGTTGGGGCGCTGGGAAGAGGAAAATGTCCAAAAGCGTGATGTGACTGGCTATGATCTGTAAGGACACTTGCTATGAGGAAAACACTAGGTTGGCTATTGTTTATAAAATTTAAACGATAGTTATACCAATTTAAATCCCTAACCAACAATAAATGCGGAATTATAAATTAACACAAAATGAAACAAACTAACAAAGAGATGTTTCAAATGTTCGGATTATCCCAGTCCAATCCCGACTTATTACCGATAATCCTAAGTCCCTTCTACCCAGATACCTTCGGATACTCAAGTTAGAACATTAACTTGAGTTTTCCTTTAAACCCACGTATAGCAACTTTACAAGTGTAATCGATGTACAATCGATGTCCTTGACTCCCACAACTTGGGATTAAGTAAACACACTCTCACAAACCAGGAGTGTAATCGAAATATGAGATAATGAAATTCGAAATGTAAACACTTACAAATACATATACTTATGCCTTGAAGTAAAACTTGAAAGAGCAAGTGTATGTTGATGTCTCTTCCAATATGAGAGAAAGCCCTTACACTTGTCTTCACCAAAGCTTGAAGCTCAGATTTGGTTTAAGTGGGAAGACAAGATTAGAGTTGAGATTTCTAGGGCTTGCGAGTTGAGGAAAAGAGTGCTTGAGAGATTAAGCTTAGGAATGAATGCAAAATTGTCTAAGGGATACTCAATGGAACAGTAAGAGCCCCTCTTATAGGTTCTCTAAAACCCTCAAGCAAAATACCCAAACCCCCCTTTGAAATCCATGTGGAAAAAACCAACGGATAGAAAATATGCGCCGGACAATCGACTAGTGAAGAACACACAGTCGCCTGTTGCACTGTGTCAGAGGATATGTGAGAATTCAAACGGTAACTTACCACGTAGTACAGTCAACTGATGAAGGTTGGACAGACGCTTATAAACCAACAGACGACTAAGAAACCTTCTACAGGCAACTAAATTCATAAGTACATAAGTAGTGAAAACTCAGGAGTTCTTGGAAGACAGAGGCGACTGTAGAAGCATATACATGCGACTGTGCCATGGGCAAGCACCTGTAAATCCTTCTTACATCGCCTGCAGACAAAAGTGCGAAAGTTGTCAAAACTTGAAAAGTTTGACAAGCTGTGACAGGCGACTGTGTCGTGGGCAAGCGCCTGTAAATCCTTCTTATATCGCCGGCAGGCGCAAGGGCCAAAGATGTCAAAACTAGGGAATTCTGGGCAAGAGGAGACAAGCGATTGACTAATGAGTCACAGTCGCCTGTAACTGGACAGGCGCATGTAGTTTGTACAGCAGTCGCCTGATGAAAGATAAGAACAGAAAGCCCAAAAATCAAGTTAAGAAGTATTGGGTACTAATTGGTTGAGTATTGATTCCCCTGATTTGGTTTTGACGATGAATAAACATAAATATTGAGTACTAATTCTTTTTGAGCGCAGTTATAAAGATCGTCGTCAAATTATTTTGTAGATCTCAAGCAACGTCCCAAGACTTCTTTAGAGCGCGTGATCGTTGTGCCTGAAGCTTCGTTGAAGCTCAAGGAGTATTAATGAAGTCAAGAGATTCAGAATCTTCGCGTATAAGCTTTTGAAGACGGTTTGTAATGTTTATTTTTATTGTCTTCTAGAAAGTTAAGTCTTGAGTAGTACTTGCCTAAGTTATCCTCTTATCTATCCTATCTTATCTCTAGGATTGCCATAGAAGCCATTAGAAAGTTTTCCGTTGTTTATCGCTTCTTCTCGTGGCTTTGTGTGCATCTTAGTTGGTTCAAGTAGAAAGACCAACCAACTAGATGACGATCTAATCGGTCGAAAAGTCTTCTTGAACCGACTAGTCATCTTTGTGTATTGCAGCCTAGTTAATGTTGACCAATTAGTCGGTCCAAGAAGGTTCACCGACCGACTAGTTGTCAAAATAGTCGGTTGATGTTTCTTCTTAGACCGACTAGTTTACCCTACTTATTTCACTCATTTCTATGTCGGCCATCTAATCGGTCCAAGAAGGTTCACCGACCGACTAGTTCTCAAACTACTCGGTCCGTGAAGGTTCACCGACCGACTAGTTCTCAAACTAATCGGTCAGTAATCCTTCTTAGATCGATTAAGCTGCTTTAATTTTCCAGCCGTTGGAGATTTTATTTCCACGATTTTTCTTGATCTGTTTTGATTCTTTCCATATCTGTTTGACTCGTTTCAAACATGGAAATTTCTCTAATATGAGAGGGATTTCAGATCTAATTTTCATAGATTCGATTATCATTTTAAAAGGCTCTCTCTCTCTCACGAAAATCTCTCTCTCCTTTGTAACCTAATTTCTCAAAGAGACTTTCAGATCTTGAGCGTTCGTACTCTTGAAAGACTGAATCACGATCAAGATCTTCGACCTAGCCATCTCCAACTGCTCATCGTGTTGTAGCTAGGGTTTTCAAGATCATTCTTTCTCGCAATCTTTCCTTGCCCTAAATCCGTAAGTATTTCTCAAGGCTTAGGATTTTGTGGTAAGCACTTTCTATTTTATTAAATTTATCAATTGAGTTTATCTCTCGGTTTGTGAGAGAAGTGCGTGATCCCGGTTTGTAGGAGTCACGATTCGTTTGTTGTAACGATTTGATCTTGTAGTAGTTTCTACAAGAAGTTGTTTAGTAGAACCTTGAGTTAGTGGATTCTAACTCAAGTAGCCGAAAGGGATCCGGGTGTATGGGACGTAGGATCACCGGGAACAAGTCGGGGAGACTTGGGTGGATCCGAACCCATTACATCGTTTGTTTGCGTTGTGATTCTACTGTTGATCATATTTATTCCGATAGTTGTTTGTGATTGCATAATAATTAGGGATTAGACTCTTAATTATTTTAAAGTACTATTCACCCCTTAGTACTTGTGCAGTAGCTTCCAGGGCATTACACGACTGACTAATAAGTCACAGTCGCCTGTAACTGGGCAGGCGCATGTAGTTTGTACAGCAGTCGCCAGATGAAAGATAAGAACAGAAAGCCCAAAAATCAAATTAAGAAGTATGTGCATAACAGACGACCGGAGAACAAATCACAGGCGCCTGTAAGGGGACAGGCGCCTATATTTCGTTATATTTCGTTCATCAGTCGCCTGTTGAAAGTCCAAAATGCACATGCTTGAGAATTATGAAATGGAGGCCTAGGAATGAGTTCTAATGCTTTCCTAGGATAGAATGAAAAGTATGTGCGCTCCAACATAATAATACAACTTAGCTACATACTAATGAGAAAAGAAAAGAAAAAAATTACAATTGTTTTTCTCTCTTCTTTATATTGAATGATCTTGAAATCTTCTTGAAACTTATATCTTCATCTTTGATCATCCAATCGACTTTACGAGCTTTGATTGATCCTTGAGTGACATTTATTGCTAATTAATCTTCATGAAAGGCTTAAGCAATGCATTAACTGCAAGTATGGGAATAGTCACAAATATTTATGTTAGCTCATCATCAAAACCAAGTAGGAAGAAGTCCAATACTCAACATGATCCTCATCCTAAAGGAGTATTTTTCTTTCCATCAGGAAAAAGGGACCAATGGACAAGTTCAAAACTCGACCTCCAAAAGAGCTGGCTAAAGGTATAGCAAAAGACTAATCAGACAACCATAAATTTAAAGTATATGAAGAAAGGGACAATGGAGTAAGATACATTGCAAAGTGATTTGATCAAGTCGAATTTCATTTCCATGCCACCACATTTTCATATTTCCAACAAATGCTCTATGCAATCAAAGGTTTGGAGGAGTGTGCTTGGATGCACCGATGCATCGTGAATTGAGCAAAGACATTTTTAAAAAAGAGAGATGGAGAATAAGGAAAATCTCAAGGCAAGAGTTGAGCTATTTATGGACGCTAAATTATGACCAATGCTTGATTGGATGGAAAGCAACAAAGCATCATGAATATGGTTGCACACTGACCATCAAAAACCACATTCTCAAAATCTCACGATGTTTCACCAGAGCGACACAGTGAGGCATACATAAAACGTTATGGATCCAATAATTAAGGATGCAAGGAGGCGAATGTGGGACAGATTATAACAATATAATGTACCAATAATATGACCGCAATGAACATATTTGTAGTGCCCTGTGGTAGCTACTGCACACGTACTAGAGTGGGGGTGAATAGTACTTACAATAATTAAGAGGCTAATTCCTAAGTATTGTGCAAGAAACAAACGACAATGCGGAATTAAACAACTATCAACAAGAATTAAAACATACACAAACAAACAATATTACTGGGTTCGGATCCACCCAAGTCTCCTCGACTTGTTCCTGGTGATCCTACGTCCCAACCACCCGGATCCCCTCCGGATACTTGAGTTAGCAACCCTAACTCAAGATTTCCACTATGAAATACTTGTGAAAAACCTTCACAAGTCAAATCATACAAAAGACATGTGACTCCCACAAACCGGGATCACAACCTCTCTCACAACCGAGAGACACAATTCAAATACGATTGAAATGAAATAAACTCTTACCTTACAAAATCCTATGCCTTGAGTATACTTACCAAATTAGGGCAATGATGGATTTTGAGGAAGAGGATGTCACCAAACCCTAGCTTCAAGAAGATGACCAGCAATGGAAGCCTAGGGTGGAGTATGGTGACTAGGATCAAGCTCTTGGCTTGAGAAGCTCACAATGGAGAGAATCTCTCTTGAGGAAGATGGCTCAAAGAGTGAAGGGAGAGATTCTTGTGAGGGAGAGAGAGCTTTGAATTAGCTTGGGAGAGCTCTTCTCTTAGGTCTGAAAATACTTGTAAAATGGACCTTCAACCTTGCCTCAAACGTATCAAGTTTGTATTTATAGAGGCAAGGAAAATCGTGTTGGAAAAGTTCCCAACGGCTCTTTTCTGAACCCAACTAGTCGGTCAAAGAACAACCACCGACCTACTAGTTCAACTAGTCGGTCGGTCAATCAACGTAGACCGACTAATGGAAGAACAGCCAAAAGTCGAAGTTCCAGGCAAAGACAACTAGTCGGTCTAAGAAGACTTACCGACCGACTAGTTTCACAACTAGTCGGTCGATGAATGATCTTTGACCGACTAACGTCGAAATAGAATAGGTTGACTTCAAGATGAATTAGTCGGTTTAAGAACAAATGCTGACCGACTAGTTTCTCAACTAGTCGGTCGACAAACGTTCTTTGACCGACTAACTCGAAACAGTAACTCAGGCTGTACATAGGCAAGCTCAACTAGTCGGTCCAAGAAGGATTCCTAACCGACTAGATCGTCATCTAGTCGGTCTGTGACTCTTCTTTGACCGACTAATTGATCAACCTGGAATGAGCTGAATATAGCAAGGCATCTAGTCGGTTCATGTAGAGTTGCTGACCGACTAGATCGTCATCTAGTCGGTTGGTGACTCTTCTTGAACCAACTAACATGCACTCGAAGCCGAGGGAAGAAGCGATAGGCTTCGGGAAAGTTTCTAATGGCTTCTATGTATATCCTAGCTCTAAGATATGAGCGAAATGAAGTATATAATGTAAGTCCTACTCAAGGCTTAACATTCTAATCTATGAAGCTAGAAGACTATAAATTAAACTTTACGAGCCGTCTTCAAAGCTTCAATCTTCATTCTTGACTTCAATAAAACTCCTTGAGCTTCAACGAAGCTCCAGGCACACGATCACGCGTATTGAGAAGTCTTGAGGCGTCGAATTTGATGTTCGTATTCTTTTGGCGACGATCTCCATAACTGCGCTCACAAATAAGTTAGTATACATTATTTATGTTTGCTCATCATCCAAAACCAAATCCGGGGAATCAATACACAACAATATTTGTATTAAAGAGGTCAAGTATCTTACGATGCACACCATCAACTTGATGTTACCTGTCATCAAAGTTACCATATCAGCATGCGTATCATATTACGATGCACACTTATGACCAATGCTTGCTGACAAATTTTACAATGCACACCATTAATTTGAAGTTACCTGACATCAAAGTTATCATATCTGCATGTGTATCATATATTCTTTTCTTAGGTAGCATGTCGCATATCGTCTGGTCTTATGAATCGTAAGATATGTAAACTTCCATTTAAAAATGAGATATTTAAACATGCAATATGTAAACTTCCATTTAAAAATGAAATATTTAAACATGCAACTATATATATATATATATCACAAGAATATTAAAAATAAACATTAAGCAATGTATTACAATGGAGAAATGCTTACACAAAGTTCGATGAGGCCCAAGGAGTAACTACATGTCTTGACAAGGTCCAAGAAGTCTCATCTGGGTCTCAAAAGACTCAACAAAGTTTGAGTCACGATCATCTAAAGAGGCTTACCGATATCTGAGTGACATTAAGGCTCAATGAGGAGAAAAAGGTTGTTTAGGCTTGACAAAACTTTTGGAGTGATGTTGATACTCAATTAGGCCAAAGGAGTGAAGGTGATGGTCAAAGAGGCCGAATGAGAGAACAATGATCAAACAAATACCTGTGAAAAATTTTACGGTACCAACGAGAAAAGATATTTTAATTAATTTAATTCAAGTATGAGCCTTTGTTGCTTAAATAATGAAAAAAAGATTAAAAAATTCACACCAAAACCCAATTCAAAGTAGACCCAAACTCAATTGAAGCAAAGAAACATGTTGTTCAAACTTCTAATATGAAAACTGGCAATATGTATTGTATCGTAGGATATGTATTTAACCATATATGATACTTGGAACTTATTTGAATCAATTTGATGGCAACTCGTATCGTATCGTACAATATGTAACCTGAACCATAAGATGATGACAACTATGCCTGTCATAACGAAGATGAGACATATCCGAGTAGGAATGGCAATATTGCGGGGCGGGGTGGGTATTTAACTACCCAAGCTTGCCACGTCCTGTCTGCGGGTCGGGGCAGGACGGGTCTCGGGCCGGGGCGAGTAACTTTTTACCAAAACCAGGTCGGGCCGGTCGGGCCGGTCGGGTCAGGTCATTACTACCATCCCTATGAATCCAAAACAAAATTTTTATTTCAAAATTGGGAGAATTGTGATATATTTGGTAATTTGGAATTGTGAATTGGCTCAATTGGGAGAACAGTGAAACAGAGTATGAGTTATGGGTTATGAACTGGCTGCATGGTCTGCATCAAAATGGTAAGATTTTTAGAACTTCTATAGTTTACCAGGGCGGGGCGGGGCGGGCCGCATACGAAGCCCAAGCTTGCCCCGACCCGTCTGCGGACCGGGTCGGGCCGGGTCGGGCCAGTCGGGTCAAGCCATTGCTGTCATCCCTAATCCGAGTGCCATTACCAAGGTAATGTTAATGACTGTTTTTATCTACAGATGCTAACAACATTAGTTCGATGAGGGAGTTTACCCGAGGAGACATTATGAGGCCCAAGATGTAATACCAGACCAAAGACCCGTATATTTAATCAGGGAAGCTCTTCATCATCATATGTGCATTATGCTTAGACAATCGTGTTGTTGCATAGGATAGTTATATCACTAATTTTTCTAATTATATCACTAGTTTCTATCATTTGTTATACAAAACTACTTTGAAGGTATCTGAAGACACCAAAACAAAAAAATTAACCAAGCTTAAGCTCACATTTCTATCTCATGTAGTTTCATTCTAGTGCTGCTTGAAAAGGAATCTTCTTTGTTGTTGCATCCTAGATCATAAGCCTCATTCACAACTATCATTATCTTCGTATTATTTTGTCATCAGATCCCAAATGCTATTAGGATAATGTTGAAAGAATCTGGATCATGGTCTCCAACATAAATCTGCATGATTGTGCAACAACTAAATAACATACTAGTGATTGATGTGCCTGGCAGTATATGAGACACGACAAGTTAAAACCAAGGTTTCATGTTACGGTTTGGCTCTCGGTTTCGGTCTTCCCAAAATATGGGTTTCGGTATCGGTAAAGTCCGTTTCGGTGGTTTCGAAAGTAAATTTTGTTTTGTCCGTATCGGTAGTTTCAAATACTTAAATACTTATCAAATATTATGTATGGGAAGTAAGTTATAAAACTATTATGTAAACAAATGTGTAATGTGAGTAAATGTGTAATGTGAGTAAATGAACCAAGTAAAAATGGGAGGGCAACTTACACTACACATTTTGTTAAACATAGTTCATTTATTTACAAGTTTGCCATACATTTTGCTAAACGTACTTCATTTATTTACAAGTTTGCCATTGAAATGGCAAACTTGTAAATAAATGGAATATTTTTAGCAAAATGTGTAGTGTGAGTAGCAACACTAGTGGATGCTCCACTTAGTGATGCTACTCACAGTCTCACACTACACATTTTGCTAAAAATATTCCATTTATTTACAAGTTTGCCATTATAATGGAAGAGACTATAGAGAATGGCGAACTTGTTAAAAATAGGGTTATTTAGTACCGACCCCCTGTGTGTTCTCCATAATTAGTATCACCCCCCTATGGTTTCAATTATTAGTAAGACCCCCCTGATGTATCCAATTTGGACTCCCCTGTCCCCTGTTTGGAGGGGACGGGGGAGTCTAAATTGGATACATCAGGGGGGGTCTTACTAATAATTGAAACCATAGGGGGATGTTGCTAAAAACGGTGAAACCATAGGGGCGGTACTAAATAACCCTAAAAATAAACTGTGTTTAGCAAAATGTGTAATGTGAGAAGCGGTTCTTTTATCTCTCTCAAGCTTCAGTCGTTCCTTTAATCTCTCAGCAAAATCTCTCAGTAAATTGTGTAATGTAATTAGCAGTTTCATCTCTCAGCAACCTTAGAGGATTCAACCGGCCACCACCAAAGGAAGGAGGCGGTCGGAGGCAGGCGGAGACAAAGGCAGTGAGTTCGGAGGCAGACGGCAACGAGATCAAGGTCAGTCTATGTCTCTCTCTTCTTCTTCCTCCCCTTTTTCTTCTTCTTCTTCTTTTTTGATTGTTATGTAGATATTTCTTGATATTCTTCTTGTTTTCCTCTTTTTTCTTCTTGTTTTAGCCCGTTCCGGCCAAAACCAAAACTTTTCCCCCGGTTTCGTCTCAGTTAGCTCCGAAACCGAGACGAAACGGCCGAAACCCTAGGGTTTCGGTCAATACATAAAACCATGGTTAAAACATCAAGGTGACTCGATATGTAACCTCAAACATACAGTCGAGTGAAGCAAGCTTCTACAACAAATACATACATTATTAAACTGCTGCTCCTTTTTTCACAAATGGAAAAACATGCTATTTTCTTTCAAAACAATATCAGCCATCAGTGTAAGATACGCTAGATACCAAAACAAAAAAATGGAGTGTAATTAAAAGATATGAAACGTAATGAAGAAATATGTAGAAAAACAACCAGATTGTATCCAATTTAGACCCATATTCTCAAAGAACGTTACCTGAAACTCTCCAGGACGCATTTCCTTCCTTTTAAATGAGTACCTTGGCTTCAACTGAAAAACATATCGAATATAGTTAAAAGTAATCAATAGAGATCACAATCATAATACCATCACATGAAATCAGAATTCACATGGACATTTACTTACTATAATTCCCTTGCTCTCTAAGCTTTTCATCATGCACTCAGTTAGAAATTCACCTCCAATGGGAGATGTTGCAACTGCCTACAGCCAGACAAGAACATGTTGGAGATGAGACAGCATGCAGTATAAACCGATGGGAAAAAATAGAATGCCACAGCTGCATAATGTATCCTTCTCTTAGTTGACAACTTAGCAATTTGAATCAGTAAGACTATGCAAATAAAGTGAACTGGCTCAGGCTAGTCCAACGTACAGGGACCTTGCAATGTAGGTTTTCTGACTCGAGACCATCTTTAGACCTGAGAATTTCAGCCTCGATAGATCGTATTCACATTGGTAAAGTGAAATAAGGATAATTGAGTTCAACCTACAGATGAAACTAACCTGCAATTATGAATGCTTGCAGATATTGGTATCTCTGGGACATGGATCATAGTTAAATGCTTATTGATATAGAATACCTAAAATTTAGTGAAGTTGTGGTTGAAATTGGATGTTTATCTGGTCATATTTTCTTTAACATTTTGCATTTTTCTTGCCTTGTTTAGTTTACTTTTACGACTTCTTGAACCCATCAAGCTACAAAGTACATATCACATGCAGATAGAAAAATGGAGTCTTTATTGGTCTTTTCACTTGTACCAGAAGCTCACATTTGTGGCATGCTTTCTTAGTTTGGCTCACGTGGTGGGATATATTGGACCTAACCAACTATAACACAAGTGTACGTGCGTGAGTGTGTGTGTCTCGTTGTACCCTAGCTCCACAATATGTAAATATGGCCATGGTTACAACCGGCAATCAACCTAAAGTCAACCTTCTATTCCCAGTTCAAGGACCCAGTTTTTCAAATAACACTAATGCCTCCAGTCATAATATGAAGTCCGTGGAAAATGTCACCATGGTAGTGTTTGGACATGTCCTCTGGGTATTAGATGAATAATGTGGAAAAGAAGAGACAACAAACTGGATAAGAGCTTATTCACTGGGGATGGCTTATACCCAAAATTATGGGTATATAAAAAATTTTGGGTATACGAGTCAATGAGTCATGCATTTATGCATTTGTAACAAATGAATATAAGGTGTTTGGCCAATATAAAAGAAATAAAAGTGTGTATACCCTCTAATTCCCTCCACATCTAAAATGGGGCTTTAACATGAGAAAGCAATGAAAATTTAACGCCCACTTGGCTGAGCATGTAATTTCTGTTTAAGCATATTCAATTAAAGAGAACCCCATAAATAACCTAATTATTTAATAACAGAAGCGTCCATGCAAAATGCGTAGATGCAACACGCAAATAAATAACCCAAAATTACATACCACATATATATGGGGTTAATGTATACGTGCTGCGCTGACAGCGCAGAAAATCCCTTACACTTACAGAACCAAATTTACAATCTCCCATATTTTTTAGATTTTTTCTAGTTACTTGTACACATTCTAAACCCCCAAATTTAGGTGAATTCTAGGAGAATTTGACCCTGAACCACTCGTTAAAAAAAGTTTTATTGTTCAAACCCCGTAGATCGATAGTCAAATAACATTGAATTCCCTTAATTTTTTGTATTATCATCCATGATGTGTAGAACATTCCTAAATATTTAAAATAAAAATAAATGATGTATATGACTGTCAGCGTGGCCCATATATATGTGTCATAACCCATGCCAGTATGGCACGGTTAATTTAAGATATTTCCCCCTCAAATTCTTTGTTCTTCAAAAATGTAATATAACTCAAAAGTACAATAACATAACTCAAAAGATCAAACTTTAATACAAACCCATTTATCCCCAGGAAAAATTCAAATCCTTCTCCCCAACTTTTGTTTTCCACTCAAATTTCAAATTATTAGAATTTCCATCCATATAATTTCCCCCAAAAAATTCAAATCCTCCCCCCCAATACAATTTAAACCATTCTCTTAACCCTTATCCTAGTCAGCATAAGAAGCATTGTCCTAGTCAAGAATAAAGTTTGAGTCATATTTTGGGTGCTACGTAGGACAAAGATTCAAAAAAGTCATCAAATTTATAATAGATATAAATATCAAAAAATAGAAATATGCTATCAGCTTAGGAAAATTCATACGCTATAAGCACTTTTCCACTATTTTTTATTTTTAAATTTTTTTCCTGAGATTGATCTGCACATATCAACATACCAAAAATCAAGGGAATCACCCTTATTTGCATCTCGATCGGATCACTACAAATTCAACGGTTTCGGAACAATATATTATTAAATGTCCCTTTTGATTTTATTTTATGTTTAAATGAGGTTTTCTCCTAAATTATATTTACATTTACAAATCAAAAGGGGCATAAAAGAAAAACATTACATTGTGAGGTCGAGCCCTATATAAGGGCAGATCTGTAATTTCGAGGAATTCAGGGGCGCTTTCATATTTTTAGGGTATGAGTGTATTTGTGTAATTTGCTGAAATCTGATGTGTATTTATATGGTGTTTAGGGGGAATAGAGGACATGTTGCATCTCGAGAGAAAACTTGTGAGACGTTGATATATTACCTCTTTGTAGGAGTGTGGCTTCCTCTCAAATATAAGCTTGGGAGAGTGCTCCACCTCTCGAAAGTGGCTAAGGGGAAGCGATTTTCTCTCGAAAGAAACCAACCTATCTTGTAATCCTTTCTATTTCAGTTTTATTATCAATAAAAATATCATCTTTTCCCCCAAGATCCATTTTCTAGCCCTACAAATCCTTTCTTTACCTTAAAATCCTTTCTTTCCACCAAAGTTCTTATTTTTATCAATCAAATCCCTAGAAAACCCTATCAAGTGGTATGAGCACCACGATCCATGGGCAACGACAGCAACAAAAAAGATGAAACTTTTAAATGTGAAACTCAATGGTGTCGTGGCGGATCTAAAAAAATCCGTGGAAGAAATCTTCACTTCGTTCAATATTAGGGCACTGACCGAAGAAGGGTTGTAGGCATCAGAGGCAATGATGGATGCGAAATTGGAAGCTTTCATGCAAAACCTAACACAACTATCTCAATGCTACCTCAACTATTCTCTAATCCAAATGGGACAGAGATTTCTGGGCAACGCCAGCGACAACTCAGATCCTGGACAAAAACGCCACATTTGGAAAGGGATAAAGGTAAAATCATCTCTTTTGAGAAGATCCATCTAAAAGATGATCTGACTTCTGATCTGAACCCGGACGACGACTCTGATACAGATATAGTGCACAACAACTCTCGGTATGTAGCAGAGGAGGGTGGCGGCCCCTTCACAGGTTTCCAGTGGAACCTCGGCCATATGGCAGCCCGTCGGGGTTCCAAAGGCACCTGGGCAAACCGCCCAGGGGCCTTCGGCCTCAGGACAAGCTGCTGAGACCCAACGTAGCCTGGGCGGGGCGCCCCAGCCTCGCATGGCCTGAGGCGGGCCACACATGCTGAGGCGGCCCCGGGGCAGGCAACCCATGTCCCAATGACACTTTTAAGAGGCCCCATGAGCCATGATTTTCAGTTGAAAGACCTCCTGAGTATCGATGCTAGTGTTCTGGAAGCAGAGGACCGTTATCTGGGCTGGTCAATCAATCACTGTAACATCTATACGGGCTTCATTAAGAACGGATGAAATCTTGAGTGGCCCGACGATAGCGGAGGAGGCCCACTAGGCTACGACTGGACTACAGGAGGCCCATGGGGACGCAACGACCGTTTCAAGAGCAACGACGATGGTGGGAGAAGGCACTCCAAGCTTTGACCCAAGAGGGGACGAGCACCCTTGGTCGAAGAAGCTTCGCCCACGGACATCATGCACCATCTTGATGACAATGTGGTTCTTCGGAAACGAAGTAATAATGAGACCGCTCCCTATATAAGGACAGATCTGTAATTTCAAGGATCTCAGGGGAGCTTTCGAGCTTTTTAGGGTATGAGGGTATTTCTGTAATTTGCTGAAAATCTAATTTGTATTTATATGGGGCTTAGAGGGTTAGGAGGGCACGTCGAATCTTGAGAGAAAACTTGTGAGAGGTTGATAGAATCTCTCTTTGTTGAAGAGTGTGGCTTCCTCTCGAATTGAAGCTTGTGAGAGCGGTCCACCTCTCAAACGTGGCCAAAGGAGAGTTGTTCCCTCCCGAAAGAAACTAACATACCTTGTAATCTTTTCTATTTCAATAAAAAGACTATCTTTTCTACCCAAATTCACTTTCTAGCCCTAAAAATCCTTTCTTTACCCTAAAATCCTTCCTTTCCACCAAACATCCTATTGTTATGCATCAAAACACTAGAAAACCCTATCACATTGACTCTACTATAATATCATGTGTCTCTTGTTTGCTAACCATAAATTTTAGGATATGGTGGGTTCCCCCGTAATTATTCAGTTATGATCATCCTCAACATGTGCATAACAGAAACCACTTCAAATGCTTGTTGTGTAAATAACTAGCGAAATGATATAGTTCATTAAACATAGGTTAACAATTCCACTTAAGCATATTGCTCAGACCATTTTTCCAACTGCAAATTCCTTGTCATGCTTGTCGCAATATAAGATGAATAATTTATGTAAATAGAGAATGTACTGAACAGTAAAGGTTGATAATCTGGAGAAAGATGCATGTGTTTGAGCAGTGCCAGCTGCCAAGATAGAGAACGTGACATTGTCACCAAAATAGTTGTCTCAGTTCCTTAATTTACTGGAATTATAAATGATTTAAGTACAACAATAGAACATCTTATTAGCATATGTGAAAGGTTCAAAAACCACCTATTGACCATAAATGAAACCAAAATTCGTAAAACCAAAACCTGTGATACCTTTCTAAGCATGTACACCCTTAGCATACAACTTTAAACCAATCCAGAAGACAAAACAACATTATTAACTTTACCTAATTGTGAACGTAAATAGATTAAAGAAGCAGTTGATACCTTCTGAAGCACATAGCCATCATGTACAGCAGCAACAGTAGTGGATCCACCTCCACTGGATTAAAAATAAATGAATGATGGCTCAGTGAATAAAGAGGTTTTGATACTGATTAAGCAAATAGTAACAATAAAAGAGAATCACTCAAGAAAGGCTACAGTCCAATTCCTGTTAGATATGATAGTTGGCACTGTAAGCTACTTGTACAGGTAAATTCTTATCTGAAAGATAAATGTCGTCAAATGCCAAAGAATAATTTAACAAGAACTACCAATGGGTCAGAACAAATAAACCAAACACAGATTTGTACAATAAAATGCACCAAGAAATACACCAAATTGTACTCCAAGTTACATGCCACGAATATATATACTCACTTACTGACATAATAAAAGAATGGGCTTTCTTTCACTATTATTATAAAATATAAATCACATGTTTAAAACCATTTAAAATAATAAAGGGGAATAATCAAGTGTGGCAAACAAATACATATCAACATATGAGAAGAACTAGATCAAACTTCAAATTGTACTTAGATATACTGCTCATGTGCAAATATAGCTCCTCATATTAGAGGTGAAAAGAAAGGTGAAAATAATTACAGAAGCTTAGAGCTTAGTCAAGTAAAACATTTCTACAGAAGCACAAGTCCCCACCTATCAACAACCAGAGAAGTAGCACGCCCAGAAGCAAATGACGTGAGAACCTGTCAACGGAAGCTAAAACTTTCAGATAGAAAACTGCAAAAGCCATATAGTAGAAATAAGCGATGACATAAAAATCAATTCATTTTTTAAATCAACAGAAATGGAGTTTGTACTAGGGACGCACTGCATTTTTTGCTAAGAACAATGCTGGAACTTTGTAACTCTCAAACATGATCTCTGCTGCCCTGTACATTGAACATAAGTTACAAATGTACAATGCATTCCTAAAGTAAACAAAAAGAATGCACCTGTTGTTGATTCATTTAGGGATAAAGAAAAAATAAACACTACGGAAAAACAGCAACAACTTTACAAAGAAAAACAATGATATGCATATTATCCATTTGAATAAGGTTTACAGGCACATGTTCACTTATGTTTTTACCAAGAATTGTTCACTTAGTTGTTCAGGATTCAATTTGACACATCAGTAATGTTTTTCTTTGGGCCTCATTCCACTCCATTTTACCATGGCATGCCATACAGCAGATGTTACCAGTACGTTTATTTCTATAAGTGTGAGAATCTATCTTACAAATGATGGCTGCTGACTGGGTTTGTCCCAGTCACAAGCTGACTGTTACAAACACAGCCCAGTCAGCAGCCCTCTTTTGAGTTTTGTATTTACAAGTTTGCCATTTTGGGCTTTTTACTTGCATTTTAACACCTTTTGCCATCCGACGATACCGACACACACCCACGCTTCTCACTCATTTTCGGTTGGCCGCATTCGCGAATCCTTTTCGTGTGTTTTTTTCACGCCGTGCACTATGTGCACGGGTTGTTTCTAGTACAATCACAATCAATTATTACAATTAAACCTTAAATTGATATCAAACATAACCCTCCAATTTTGCATGAATAAATCTCAGAAGTCTCACTTGCATGATGAATTCTTAATTTGTCAAGCCTGACCAGCAACTAGTGAACAAGTAGCATTTAACCATTACACTACATGTGCAATATCTTAGATTTCATGAAAATTTATATTGATGACAGAACCTGCTTTATTAATATCCAAAATGAGAGCCATTTATGATCAGAGTGGTTGCAATAATCAATAGTTTCACGAGAACTCTTTAGATCAGAGTGGTTCAGGTAAGCTATACTTTCACTGCACAATATATACTGAAATTATACAAATATGAAGATAAAATAAGGAATGGCCCAAAGATAGAATTTTTAAAACATATAAACCAATACTTCCTGCACAATATATACTAAAATTATATTGGCCAAATCTAGCAGTTAACAAATATGATTTTTAAATGAATTCATCAACAAAAGAAAAATACAATTATTAATGAAATTTCCATATACACAGGAAGGATAAGTGGACTTCAATTTTCTAGCACAACTATAGCGAAAATATGTATACCAATGTGGTAGCATAGATACTTTCTTGAATACTTTTTCAATAAATTATGAACCTAATGAAAGGATTAAATTTGACCATAACAAAAAAAGGTGTATTCAACTATGAAAAAGAATTATGAATTAGAAAAAGAACCATCAGTGTTCTACTGAAGACATGACTGATTCAAAGAAAAAAATCCAAAGAAGTGACATCGGACAATCTATTATACAAATGAGGGATGTTTTTGAATGAGATTGTTGACAAGGACAAAAGGGTTGGTGTAAGGACGGTTAAGATTTAATCTTGAGGAATCAATGTTGAGTATTGATTCCCATGATTTGGTTTTGATGATGAACAAACATAAATATTGTGTACTAATTCTCTTTGAGCGCAGTTATGGAGATCGTCGCTAATTTACTTTGTAGATCTCAAGCGACGTCTCAAGACTTCTTTAGAGCGCATGATCGTTGTGCCTGAAGCTTTGTTGAAGCTCAAAGAGTTGTTAATGAAGTCAATGGATTCAGACTCATCATGTTGTAGCTTTAGAGACGGTTTGTCCTGTATATTTATATTGTCTTCTAGCTTCGTTTCATAGAATGTTAAGCCTTGAGCCTTACTTGCCTAGTAATCCTCATATCTATCTTATCTTATCACTAAGAATGCCCTAGAAGCTATTAGATAGGGTTCATTGCTTATCGTCCTAGATTTGGCTTTCTTGTGCATCTTAGTTGGTTCAAGAAGAATAATTAATCGATTAAAAGACAATCTAATCAGTTAAGAATTCTTCTTGAACCGACTAGTCTTCTTTAAGATTCTTAGCCTATTCAATGTTGACCAATTAGTCGGTCCAAGAAGATTCACCGACCGACTAGTTCTCAAACTAGTCTGTTAGTGTTTCTTCTTAGACCGACTAGTTTACCCTTCTTAATTTCACTCAATTCTCTGTTTGAAACTGGTCGGTCCAAGAAGGTTCACCGACCGACTAGTTCACCAACTAATCGGTCAGTGATCCTTCTTAGACCGATTAAGCTGCTTTAATTTTCCAGCCATTGGAGATTTTATTTCCACGATTTTTCTTGATCTATTTTGATTCTTTCCATATATGTTTGATACGTTTCAAATATGGAAATTCCTCTATTATGAGAGAGGATTCATATTTAATTCTAGATCTATCGATTATCAATTTTCAAGGCTCTCTCTCTTGAAAATCTCTCTCTCACTTTGTGACCTAATTCTTTCCACGAGATTTTCAGCTTTTGTGCGACCATTCTCCTGAAGGATTGAATCACGATCAAGATCTTCTTCCTGGCCGTCTCCAACTGCTCATCTCGTTGTTGCTAGGGTTGCAATCATCTTTTGTGATCTTTTCTCATCATCTTTCCTTGCCCTAATATCGTAAGTATTTCTCAAGGCATAGGAATTTGTGGTGAGTTCTTTATATTTCATTTATACTTATATTTGAGTTTTTGCTCTCGGTTTGTGAGAGGTTCGTGATCCCGGTATGTGGGAGTCACGATTCAATTGTTGTTTTGATTTATCTTGTAGTATTTTCTACAAGAAGTTTTTAGTGAAAGCTTGAGTTAGTTGACTCTAACTCAAGTAGCCGGAAGAGATCCGGGTGTCTGCGACGTAGGATCACCGGGAACAAGTCGAGGAGACTTGGGTGGATCCGAACCTATTATATCTATTGTTTGCATTGTGATCTTTTTGTTGTCCATCGATATTCCGCATTGTTGTTTGTGTTTGCACGATAATTAGGATTTATCCTCTTGATTATTTTTAAGTACTATTCACCCCCCCTCTAGTACTCGTGCAGTAGCTTTCAGGGTATTACATTTGGTATCAAAGCCAAGTTCATAGCTATGACAAGCAACGACAACAAGGCCGTTCGATCACCTCCCGATTAAAGCTCCAACAAGAATTGTGAAGGAGCCTCTTCAGTGATCAAAGGATACTCCTCAATCAGGCCTCCTCACTTCAACGGTACCAACTATGGGTACTGGATATGCCGGATGGAAACCTTCCTCCGGAGCGCATCACTTTGGAAAGCCACGTTAACGGAGTACGTTGAGCCCACTGAAGAAGACTTCACACAGTGGACTGTCGCGGAGGTCGCCACGGAGGTGAGCAATGCCAAGGCAATGAATGCCTTACCATGTGCACTGGAGCCTGAAGATTTCAACAAAATATGCACCTGTAAGAGTGCATATCAGATTTGGAATCAACTCCTCATCTTGCACGAGGGAACGAGCAGTGTAAAATATTTTAAACTCACTGTTGCTAACAAAGAGTTCGAGTTATTTCACATGGAACAGGAACAGGGTGAAAGAATTAAGGAGTACTATGCTCGCTTCGTGAATATAACCAACGAATTGGAAGCCTTGGAAAGACCTATACCCAAGAAGAGAAAGTCGCAAAGATTATTGACGGACTTTCTTCGAGTTGGGAAAAGCGAACCTACGCTATCGAGGAATGTAATGATATGTCAAAATATACTGTTGTTCAACTAATGGGTACCTTAATGTCTTATGAGTTATGAAAGAACAGCAAGATCAAGATGCAGGACAAGATGAAGTCGTTCTTGAAGCAAGAAGAGCCGAAGAAAAAGGCGATTGCTTTCAAGGCCGCCCATACCACACCTACCGATAGTGAAGAATCGAAAACTGAGTTGGACATGAAATCTTTGGCCCTATGGCAAAGAAGTTCAACCGGTTTTTCCGAAAAGGTAATTTCAAGAACAAATCCAAAGTTGGTTCTACTAATGCCTCTGCTCCTTTGTGTTTCAAATGCAATAAACCAGGACACATCAAGGTCGATTATCCACTCAACAAACAAAAGGAGAAATGGAAGGCACCTAAGTACGACAAGTCAAGAAAGTACAAGGAGTACAAGAAAGGGCTTGTCGGTACATTCACCGACTCTGAAGTGGATTCTTCAAGTGGTGAGTCAGATAAAGAATAAGTGGAGAAAGCACACATGTGCTTCATGGCAAGAGAATAACATGATCAAGAGACCGCTTCAGATGAAAACGATGATGAAGGTGAAGAGGTAACTATGGATGACCTTAGATTAGCTAATGAACAAATTTGGTCTAAGTATTCTAAGTTAGTAAATAGATATACTAAAATCAAAGATAAGATAACTAGTATTCAAACCACACCTAAACCTGTCATCACCAACAACGACACCGTTGTTGAAGCCTTTAGAATTGAGATTGTAAATCTCAAATCTCAACTTGAGCATGTTAACATTGAGGATCCGGATGAACATGGGATAGCGGATTTGATTTCTCGAAACTCAACTTTGAGTATTGAGAATGAGAATCTCAAGTCACGCGTTTGTGAACTCACCACGCAAGTGTCTATTATGGATGCTTAAATACTCTCTCACTGAGAAATATGAGTTCACATTAGGCTGAGTTGAGAAATTCAACAAAGGCAAGGACCATTTGGATAATATTCTGAATGACTTACTTCCGGCCAATCATCGCATTGGGTTGGGATATAATAAGAAAAATTCATCCAAATCGTCCACCACCTTTGTACGGCCATCCTCCGATGCCTCAACTAGTGGAAGTAAACACCACATGGGTAGTTCATCTTCCAATGGTACTTCCACTAAGTACACATCCCCTAGTTGAGGCCAGATGTAATGTTTGTCGTATGTGTTTGTGCTAGGTATCAGTCACAACCTAAGGAATCACACTTAATAGCGGTTAAACGTATTTTTCGTTATTTAAGTCACACACTAGACTACGGATTAATCTATCCAAAATCAAGCACATATGAGTTAATCTCATATAGTGATGCAGATTATGTTGGATGCAAATCCGACAGGAAAAGTACTAGTGGCACTTGCCATTTTATAGGAAATTCCCTTGTCTCTTGATTTTCCAAGAAGCAGAATTCCGTATCACTTTCAACCACCGAGGCGGAATATATCGCCGCCGGTGCTGCATGTGCACAGGTTCTTTGGATGAGACACACTGAAAGACTTTGGTGTACACTATGATACTTGCCCTATCATGGTGTACAACCTAAGTGCAATATGTCTCTCTAAGAATCCGGTACACCACTCCCGTACCAAACACATAGATGTCCGTCACCACTTTCTAGATGATCATGTAGCTAAAAAGTATATCATTTTAGTGTACGTTGAAACCCAAAAACAAATCGTCGATATTTTCACGAAACCACTTAAGGAACATACATTTGTGCGGTTATGTCGAGAATTGGGGATTATGGGCGAATCCGAGATTTAGGATTTCATACTTTTTTATATATAATTTTGCATGATAATGATATTCATAAGCTCATGATGGATTTGTTGTGATATTCTCTATTTATACTGGATTTATGACTGGCTTTTCGATTTACGCGTCGTATTTATGGTTTTATGGTTTTATGGGGTAGCATAAGTGCGTATGAGAGTGTTTAGATGTTTAGTCCAAGTGCTCTTGGGAAAGAACTCAAAATTTCTCATTTTCAAAACTTTGGACTCAGATAGTCGGTTCAAGTTCATTTACAGACCGACTAGTTTTACTTCTAGTCGGTTCGTCATTGAACTCTGACCGACTAATTTGGGCCCTAATTCTTGCCTCACTTAATGTTTGCAATTTAGTCGGTCCAAGTTCATTTACCGACTGACTAGAATGCGTTTTAGTCGGTCAGCTATTGAACTCAGACCGACTAGATGGGCAAGGGCAATCTCGTATTTGGCCCTACTTCAATCGATTAAGTCGTACCCGCACCGATTAGATTTCATTCTAATCGGTGCGCCCCCTTTCTCAAAACTCTAAATCCACCGACTCCCTCTCGTCTCCCGCCGTCATTCGTCGTCTCCGGCCGCATCCAGTCGCCGCCGGTCGTTCTCCTCCCCCCAGGGTATCTCCTCCCTTTTCTCCTTATTTAGGGCTTGTTTTTCATTTGTATTGTCTTCTCGTCTCGATTTCATGGCGAGAACAAGAATCCCTATCCGCTCTTCCGGTCCCCTCCGATGACCGTCGATCCTCCTTCCAAACCTACTCCATCCAAACGCCGTACAAAATCCGCTCGTCCGCCCCCTTCATCGCTAGCTTCTCGATCGTCTCCTCGCCTCCACTCAAAAGGAAGAAAGCTGCCACTTCCAAACCTAAACCCTCATCTAAACCCAAGCCCCAACCTAAATTCCAAAAGATCTTGACCCCTGGACCCTATCGTTCTTCAGCGCCCCCTGACTCCGACGAGGATTTTATCCCGGAGTCTGAGGCTGTCGAGAAAGAACCTACCCCGCCTCCTCGCACTACCTCGCGACAGTCGAAGAGGAAGGGTCTTATGCCTTCTGGTAGGGTAGATATCTCTCTCTGTCGCAATGACCCGTTGTGTCTTGCCGCTTACAATCGTATTGAGCATTGCCCCTTGATTCTAGAACATTATGTCAAGTTCGCTGATTTCCCTCAGCTTGCCGATCTTTTATCCTATAGCGGACTTGTTGACTATCTTCGCCACGATCCCAAGGCGAATCATCATCCTTACCCACGACTCGTCAAACTCTTCTATGCCAATCAAGTTAGGGGCGAGTATGACGAGAAGCACTGTATTGAAACCACTGTTTTGGGGACGCCCATTGTCCTCACTGCAGAGATCTTAGGACAGATCCTATCTAGTCTTCTGGGATGCTCCCGTCTGACATCTCTGTGGAGAATATCCACGATATGGATCAGTCTCTCTTGGCTGATATGTTTCACATCGTTCCTCCCGCCATGATTGACGTTCCCTCCAAATCTTTCAAGCCGAATGCATGGGTTCTAAATCTGATTCTGAAGTCGTGTCTTCTTCTGAAGTACGGCTCTTCTAGTCTGCCATCCCAGCCCTTCCTGAAGCTCATCTATGACATGTTTGATGGGAGCGAGATTAATTGGGCTTGCATCATTCTAGACAAGATGGACTCGTTTGAGTGCATCAGGAAGTCGTCCAAGGCCGTGCATATTCCATATCCTTGCCTCTTGACTTTGGTCTTCCGTCACTTTGGAGTTCCCCTTTCCTCTGACGATCAGCGTCCTTTGGGTCCTCCCTTGAACGCGGCCGCCATCAAGAAATCTCTTGCTGCCTTGAGACATGTTCAGCGGACCACCCCTTCTGCTCCTCTGTCGTCTAGCACTGCCCCTTCAGCATCCCTGAGCCGGCAGGACCCTCGTCTCTTGCGTTGTGAGGAGATGCTGGAGCGCATCTGTGATCACTTGGGTATTGAGGTTCCTCCGTCTGTTTCTGATGAGAAAGTCATGGATGTTGCTGAGGAAGATGAGCCTGCTGCTGCCGGCTCTCCTGTTCGTGCCCCTGAGAGCACTCCTGCTGCCACCATCCCTTCGGTGGATACTTCTGTTGCTTCCGAGTCTGCCACTCCGTCTGCACAGCCTGACGCTGGTGCAGCTCCTGCCTCTGCCTCCTGAGCCTACCTTGGAGGACTCTCCTTTGAGCACTTTGGATGATACATCTAGTTTTGAGAGAGTGAGGCTAGGATAGTTGGGTGGTTGTTTTGTTTGTTTTTGTTACATTTTGATGTATGCTGTGACATTTGGTAATATCTGCTCGTGCACTTTATGATACTCTCTGATGATGTTAGATTTTTTTGTTGGCTGGATGTATCACTTTTGCTGGTTATATATATACATCTTGCTGCAGTTCGTATCTTTGTGTATGTTGTGCTGTGTCTCTGTTGTTTTATTCATCGCTCGTCGACTATGTTGCTCTCTAGCTTTGTTTGTATGAAAACATGAATTGTTTTCCATGCACTCAATTCGCTAAAATGTTGATATTGGAGAGAGTGTTCCTTTAATCAATCATATGATTTGATGGTATTTTTGATGATTTCTCTTTTTGTTCTTCGACTATGGTCTAGCTGACACACCTTATTTTCTTCGATATTTTTCTTGGTGTCATTTGGACCGTCGTCATATTCTTCAACTCTCTTGCTTGGATTTTTGTTTAGCCATGGTTATTGTCGTTGCCTTCCTCCCGCTCTTTTTGGATAATGCCAAAGGGGGAGAGAATTAATAATGACTTGGTGCTAAATGATAATTTAAACAATTATCGTGAATCTAATTTCATATGTTAGATTCAGGAGGAATGAAGATATAAAAATCTATGGATTTCGATCCTATATTTCGATAGTTGGATCATGCTTTATTCTTTTCTCTGCTGATTGATGCTCCGGTTTATTATTTAATATGGAACTAACGTGTCATCAATGCAGGGGGAGTAAGTAAATTTCATTTATTTCATTATTATTGATTTATATTTATGTTGGTTTGTCATCACCAAAAAGGGGGAGAATGTTGAGTATTGATTCCCCTGATTTGGTTTTGATGATGAAAAACATAAATATTGTGTACTAATTCTCTTTGAGCGCGGTTATGGAGATCGTCGCCAATTTACTTTGTAGATCTCAAGCGACGTCTCAAGACTTCTTTAGAGCGCATGATCGTTGTGCCTGAAGCTTTGTTGAAGCTCAAGGTTAATGAAGTCAAGGGATTCAGACTCATCATGGTGTAGGTTTAAAGACGGTTTATCGTGTATATTTATATTGTCTTCTAGCTTCGTTTCATAGAATGTTAAGCCTTGAGTCTTACTTGCTTAGTAATCCTCATATCTATCTTATCTTATCACTAAGAATGCCCTAGAAGCCATTAGATATGGTTCATTGCTTATCGTCCTTGATTTGGCTTTCTTGTGCATCTTAGTTGGTTCAAGAAGAATAATTAATCGATTAAAAGACAATCTAATCAGTTAGGAATTCTTCTTGAACCGACTAGTCTTCTTTAAGATTCTTAGCCTATTCACTGTTGACCAATTAGTCGGTCCAAGAAGATTCACCGACCGACTAGTTCTCAAACTAGTCCGTTAGTGTTTCTTCTTAAACCGACTAGTTTACCCTTCTTAATTTCACTCAATTCTCTGTTTGAAACTAGTCGGTCCAAGAAGGTTCACCGACCGACTAGTTCACCAACTAATCGGTCAGTGATCCTTCTTAGACCAATTAAGCTGCTTTAATTTTCCAGCCGTTGGAGATTTTATTTCCACGATTTTTCTTGATCTATTTTGATTCTTTCCATATATGTGTGATAAGTTTCAAATATGGAAATTCCTCTATTATGAGAGAGGATTCAGATCTAATTCTAGATCTATCGATTATCAATTTTCAAGGCTCTCTCTTGAAAATCTCTCTCACTTTGTGACCTAATTCTTTCCACGAGATTTTCAGCTTTTGTGCGACCATTCTCCTGAAGGATTGAATCACGATCAAGATCTTCATCATGGCCGTCTCCAACTGTTCATCTCGTTGTTGCTAGGGTTGCAATCATCTTTCGTGATCTTTTCTCATCATCTTTCATTGCCCTAATATCATAAGTATTTCTCAAGGCATAGCAATTTGTGGTGAGTTATTTATATTTTATTTAACTTTATATTTGAGTTTTTGCTCTCGGTTTGTGAGAAGTTCGTGATCCTGCTTTGTGGGAGTCACAATTCAATTGTTGTATTGATTTATCTTGTAGTATTTTCTACAAGAAGTTTTTAGTGAAAGCTTGAGTTAGTGGACTCTAACTCAAGTAGCCAGAAGGGATCCGGGTGTCTGGGACGTAGGATCATCGGGAACAAGTCGGGGAGACTTGGGTGGATCCGAATCCATTATATCTATTGTTTGCATTGTGATCTTTTTGTTGTCCATCGATATTCCGCATTGTTGTTTGTGTTTGCACGACAATTAGGAATTATCCTCTTAATTATTTTTAAGTACTATTCATCCCCCCTCTAGTACTTGTGCAGTAGCTTCCAGGGTAGTACAATCAATGGATAGGATGAGAGTTTGTGAAAAATTTGGGGGAGGAGACCATTACATTTGGGGGTAAACCAAATTTGGGGGGAACCAAAAAATTTTGGGCGGGGTTTTTAGGAGAAATCACGAAAATTTTGAGGTGAACTAAATCTAGATGGAACTAAATTTTGGAGAAATAAAAATTTAAATTTTGGGTGACCTAAATCTGGAGGAAACTAAATTTGAACTAAATTCTCTACAGTGAACTAAATTGCAATTTCAAATGTTGGGGGGCTAAGTTAGGAGTGAACTAAATTTTGGATGACCCAAAATTTTAAATTTTGGGCAAACTAAATCTAAATGTAACTAAATTTTGGGTGAACTAAATTATTTAGGAAAATTAAATTCTCTGGGAGGTACTAAATTATAGTTTGAATGTGGATTTAAAAAAATTGGGGGAGTTATTTTGAATGTGTTGAAATTTTTCGAAAAAATATTTTGAATGCCACGTGACCTATGGTCACGGATAGGTCACGGGTTATGACTTGTACTCCAATAAAAGTTAGAATCATAGAAACCGCATACAATTTGCTAGGGTTCCCATACAAGATGATATCAAGGCTTAAAATCTTTATCATTTCACAAATTGTGATTAAGTACAATTTAATCTACTATTAAAGCTTTGCTGCGAGCATTTATGAACATTTTCATTTATAACAACTAGGCATTGCCTGCATAAAGTCAGTGTCGTCTTTGAATGGTATATCACAATTTCCCGTTGCAATTTACAATATATGTTAGGAAGAATAGTGTCCCCAAAAGAGGCTAACCATAGTTACAATAGGCAATGTTCTTTGCTGAAGTTGCTCTGATTCGCCTATTCTGTTCACCCATTGCTCTGATTCCAACTTATAGTCGTCCATGATAAAAAAAATTCATTTAAAACATAATCGGCATGTTTTCTCATGCTTTTTTTCTTTTCCCCTTCTGTTTTCCATTTCCATTGTATGTCATCTGCTAAAGTTGAATGTCTTGATGGTAAGGCTCAAAAACAAACTCCTCACTCTAAGTTTAATCATTCCAAGCTTAGTATAGTCAATTCTTATCTTTGATAGCTCCAATCAATCTGGATTGCTAAAAGGCATAGATCTCATTTATTGGAGTAATACATTTCCCTTGAATTTTATCAGTATCTACCAAAAAGAAGATGTCATCTAGCAGAGAAGGGAGGCTGACAAGACCCATAGCTTGTGAACGACCTCTGATTCTCTGAAAATGAAGAGAAAAATGTTCAATGTAGAATAAAGGGGCCGTGTTCAGTGTGTGTATACAACTCTTTCCTCTAGATTTTATCAATCTTTTTAATCTCAGAATAGTCAGACCTGATGCTAAGCTCTGACAATGACATTATGTCATGAATAGCCATAAATAAGTTGTCATTTTAATTAAGAGACCAAAATTCAGCACATGAAGCAACCCCACTCTTGTACATATTACGTGCCCACCATTTTTCCATTTGTTCTAAAAGCTAAAAATAGCGTTCATGTAATGGCGTTCATGTAAGCAATTTAGTTTTAATGCTTTTCCCAAACTCTAGCAAGCAAAGAGTTAAGATAATAAGATTATCATTAACCATGACAGATAATTAATAGACAACCACCTTTAGAGGTCCTTTTATCATGAACTGGAATCTTTTAGTAATATACTAGAAATCATATGTTACGGGTTTATGACTTGCAATAAGTATCATGTAACAAGAAGAATCAACTTGTGGGTCACATATTATGTTAAAACTTACAAAAACTAGGGTGCATCTCCTTCAAAAAGTTCTATTGGAAGTAACTAAGTCTGTTGCTTCGCCTCTTCAGTAAATCATTACATATTTCCTTGAGGACTTCTAGCAATAGAAAGTAGTGAGAAGACATAGCAAAGTTGACCATTGCAGGGTTGCAGGAAGAACCAAGAATGAATATCTTACTGATGGCACAACAATAACCAATCAGACTATACAATATCCATTATTGGAAAGTTTGTTGCAGGGAATAAAAAGCACAAAAACACGCTCAAAGAAATCATAAAATTACTAGAGTAACAACCAAGATTCATTCTACATTTCCAGAAAACTGGCCTACAACACCGAATCATGCAGATTAGTTTCACTAGTTGTTCTCTCTACAATGTCCACTTTCCACTTTTACTGAACAAACATTGTTGGCTACTTTTTTTGTATATTTTTAACATTTTCTAGGCATGAACTTGTTGATTATTGAGTCACCATATGTATATTTTGATGATGAGGAAACAATTAGTGCTACTAATGAGATTTGTGATTGTAGGTCAACACGGTTAACAAGTCAACAATCTAATCAAGCTCACAAGAATTGGATCTATGAAGATTAAGCTTGAAGATTGGATAGTCAAAGAAATTGAAGCTCAACATGAAGTATAGAAGCTCATCCAAGCACTCATGGAAGCGTAAAACTTCAAAGACAAATTGAAGAGCCAAAAAAACATCAAGACTTCAAGGCTAGTGTGGGTGATAAATATTTTATGTAACGTGTACTAGAGTGTGTTAAATTCATAAGCTTGCACACACTTAGTATAATGGTATCAAATGTTATAAAATGATTTAAGTGTTTTCAAAACTCATTTTCCTATATTCTAGGTCAAATCCTTGCCGTATGTGGAAAAGTATCGACCAAACTGATACTCGAGTCGACTAGTTGCTGAAACAGAACTCGGCTAAGGCAATGTCAAAAAACTAGGCCACCAAAGTTACGAGACTAATCGACTAGTGGTAACACTATGGTCAACTAGTCCATGAACTGTGGTCGACCAGTAAATACAGAGAGCAACAACTTCTTCTGATAGTGCCAAACTAGTCGCCCAATGTTCACCAACTAGCCGACGAATTGCCTACTAGTCAACTTGTGGTTGAAGTATGTTCGACTACTACTAGCCATTTGGCTTCCAACGGTCACTTTTTAACTAGTCGCTTTCTAACCGTTGGAGGGCAATTTTGTCAATCTGTTTTGTGCAGATTAAGTGCCTATTTAAGGGGATTTGATCTAAAGTTTTGCAAAAAGAATTTTCATCGTCTAAGAGCAGTTTTTAAAGAGAACCCTAATCTTTCTAAGCTCTATTGTGCTTCAAAGCAAAGCTTCTTTTTGGCCAATTCTCTCAAAAGCTTTTTAAAAATTCTTGACCTAGCTTTCTTTTGATCTCCCAATAGCTTTTATCTCTACTTTCTTAAGATCAAAAGAACATTTCCGTATCCACACACATACACACTTCAGTTTCAATTTGGTGGTTATATGTGCATTGTAATTCTTCTACAAAAGTGTGTTGAAATCCACGCAAAGGTGCGGTAGTAAGTCTAATTGCAAAAATCCTCTTGTGTTTGAGGTCCTATTGCTGGAAATGTTGGTTGGTTGGCTAAGTCTTATATTTGAGAGAGGTATTTGGAAAGTCCTCTGGTGTGAGGCAAGTTGTACTCTACTACTTTGGGAATTTGGTTAATGGAAAGCCAAGGGTTGCTTGGGACTAGACGTAGCCCTAAGGTTGGGTGAACCAAGATAACGCATTGTCTTTGTGATTACTCTCTTGTCTCTAACTCTATCTCTTTATTTACATAACTGTGTTTACATTCCACTGCTTATATCTTTGTGCTAATATTTGAGATTTGTTTATTAAGAATCAAGTTGTGCAACTCCAATTGATTTCTTAGGTAAACATAAAGATGAAATTATTTTAGATTAGTATTTTTATTGGATAACAATATTCACTCTCCTCTAGCGTTTACCTGACATCTCAGGATCCCCAACAAGTGGTATCAGACCGAGGTTGCTAAGATGGCATCAACAATGCGAGAGCTTGTGTTTATATCTGGTCAAAACCCAAACACTCCTCCCTCATTCGACGGTACAAACTTTCAATTTTAGAAGAGAATGATGGAGATATTTTTTGAAGCTCAACCCTTACTATGGAGAGTTCTTAATATAACCATATGAAGATCCAACCACATCAAGATTGACTTGGACGTTTGATCAAAAAGAAGTCTACTTCACCAACCTCAATGTAATGAATTTCATTTATGATAATACTATTGATGATATCTTTGGTGATGTTATAAATGCTACCACTGCATACCAAGTTTGGAGAATCTTAGAGGAAAAGTACATAGAACATACAATGGAGACTCAACCATCTGAGGCCTACAACTGAAAGAGCAAAAGCAACGAGACGTGCATGATGGAACATATAGATGATGAGGTAAACGATTCTGACTATTCTTCTAATATCGATAATGATAATAGTGAGTGAGAAGAAGCTTTTATGACGTTATATAAGAAGCTTGAGAAACTTGCTAGTGAGCACTCTAAGTTGAAAAAAAGATCGTAAAAATTACAAGATAGTCATAATATTTTGCTTCATGGTCATGATGAATTAAGAGTTTGAACATGAGACTTTATTGCATGATTATGATTGTTTGAAGAAGGAACATGATATTTCTCTTGTTAAATTGAATGATTGAAATGAACTTGATGCTAGAAATAAATTGCTTGTTAATTTCTTCTAGTAGAGTAAAGTATGATGAATTAATTGTTAAACTTGATAATCTCAAGAGCAGTGCTTATGTTAAGACTATTCTTTTATATTCATTTGGTTCTAAAAATGTTTGCTAGAAATAATCATTGTTAGAAATAATCATGAAGAAATAATCATGTTAAAAATAGGGTGCATGCCAATCATAAAAATTATACTTTTATGTATGAAAGATTTGCTCGAAATGGTAGATCCAACGCTTACAATTGTCATCCTAAGCATATAAAGAAACCACATTTTGTGCATCATGCAAGAAATCATATTAGATTGCATGATAATAGAATTTGAGTTCCAAAGCATTTAAATCAAAGAGATAATGCATATATTAATAATACTGTAAGAAATATGCAGCAATTTTATGATTGCTCATATGCATGCTAAGAAAACAAATTCGAATCAGATTTGGGTTCCTAATATTTGATTATTTCTTGAACACATTATTGTATGGTATCCATGCTTTCATGATCATCATGTCGATATCCTAGTTTAAGTAGAATTTATTGTAATTCATATTTGATAGTCTTTGATAAGATTAGATTGATTAGATGATGAATATTGATCATATTTTGCATTTTTTCATTAGTTATCGACTAGTTATTATACTGCATTCGACTAATTTTCTGATGTTGTCACATTCGGATTTCTACCAAGTAGTCGACCACTATAAATTTACTAGTCACCGGTTTATAAACATCCTGCAATCGACTAGGTCACGTCAGAAAATTTCTGGCAATAGCTCAGTTTTCATTCTGTTTAGCATTTATATTAGTTTTTATGATTATATTGAGTTTCTTTTCTTATGAAGAACTCGTTGGGCTAATATTATGGACCCAACTTTTGTGGGTACCAACTGCTTAAGATGTTTTATTTCAGGTGCCTATAAAAGAGACTTAGATGTTGGATAATGGATGCTCCATGCATATGACTGGCACCCCAAGTTATTGAACTCAATTTAAATGAAGAACAGGAGGACCGTGACGTTTAGATATGACAAAAGAGGGAAGAAAATCGATATTGTAATGTTGGTCACCCCTCCAACCTTTTTATAGAAAATGTTAGCTTGGTGGATTAAACCATAACTTGATTAGTATTAGTCAACTTTTTCATAGAGATTATAAAGTTGTATTTACTAGTGATGCATGCTTAGTTTATGATAATCCGATGCAAAATATTATATTTTGATTAGTGGTAAAAGACAAAATGATATATATAATTTGTTTGTGAATGGTCATGATTCAAAAGTTTGTTTGGTGGACTCATCAAGTGACCATCTTTTATGACATTAAAGATTTGATAAGTTAATATTAAGAACATAAATAAACTTGAAAGGATTTGTCCAAACTTGAAAGGATTTATAAGTAAACGGTTTGTCCAAAATAAATTTTAAACTTGAAAGGATTTGTGATTCTTGTCAACATGACAAATTGCATAAAAGTGCTTTTAAGAGTACTGGTGCTCTTAATTCTGGTAAGCCACTAGAACTCCTTTATATGAATTTATTTAGTCCTACTAGTGTATCTTCTCTTAATGGTAGTAGATATGCTTTTGTTATAGTTAATAATTATTCGTGATACACTTGAGAATTGTTTTTAGTCAATAAAAATGATATCTTAAGTGAATTTGAAATATTTTTCAAACGAATTCAAAGTTCACTTTTTTAGAAATTATATCCATCAGGACTAAACATGGTGGTGAATTTAAAAATAAAGGTTTTCGAAATTTTTGTGGAAAAACACGTAATCACACACAACTTTGCTTTCCTTGGAGCTACTCCACAAAATGGAGTAATTGAGAGGAAAAACAAAACACTCCAAGAGTGAGCACGCATAATGATGTGTGCATGCAATCTTCCAAAGTATGTTTAGATAGAAGTTGTATCCACCACATGCTATGTTCAAAATATGGTACTTATTAGAACACCTTTTAACAAAACCCCTTATGAGCTTGTTTACCAAAAAGTTCATGTAGTATCTTATTTTCGTGTCTTTAATTGTAAATCGTATATCTTGACCATCAAGATAACCTAAATAAGTTTGATTTCAAATCTGATGAAGGAATACTTATAGGTTACTCCTTGAAAACTAAAGCATGTAGAGTTTATAACAAAAGAACACTTGTTGATGAGACTATGCATGTAACTTTTGAGGAATCATAGAATACCTCATATAATTGACGATGATATTGCTCATGTTGATAACTCTTTAAAAACATCATGTTGTTGATAAGAATAATGCACATCCTTCTAGTTCTTTGCATAGAGCTTTTAATGAAACTATACATCATCCACATACACAAGTTATTGGTAGAATTGATGATGATGTTAGAACTAGATCTCAGATTGAACATATCATGCATGTTTTTATTTCTAACATCAAACCAAAGAAGGTTCAAGAAGCTTTTGCAGATAGTTATTGGATTTTAGCTATGCAGGAGGAGCTTCTTCAGGTTAAAAGGAACCAAGTCTGAGAATTAGTTCCAAAGCCAAAAGAGTATCCAAGTATTGGTACAAAATGAAAATACAAGAACAAGCTGGATGAAAATGGTCAAGTACTTTACAATAAGGCAAAGTTAGTGGCTCAAGACTACTCACAAGAAGGTATAGATTTCAATGAGACTTTTGTTGAATATTGGACTCCCCGGATTTGGTTTTGGATGATGAGCAAACATAAATAATTCATGATCTAACAATTTGTGAGCGCAGTATTGGAGATCGTCGCCAATTTCACGTGAACATTCAAAGCGACATCTCAACACTTTCCAAAACTCATTTTCATGCCTAAAGCTTCGTTGAAGCTCTTGCGACGCTTTGGAAGTAATGAAGATTCAATCGAAGCTCTCAAAGACCGTTTATTAAGGTTTTATTTATAGTCTTTTAGTTTCGATTGATAGAATGTTAAGCCTTGAGTATATCTTACGTTTCTATCTTCATTACGCTCATTTCGTAGCTCTAGGATTCTTGCACAAGTTCACTCTAACTTCCTCGAAGCGTCGCGCTTCGATTCGGACTTTGTTGTGCATGTTAGTTGGTACAAGAACAAGTACTGACAGACTAGATGGTGATCTAGTCGGTCGGCCACTGTTCTTGGACCGACTAGTTTATGTCAGTTAATTCTTAGCTCTTTACTGTTTACAGTTAGTCGGTCTATGTTGACTCACCGACCGACTAGTTTGTGAACTAGTCGGTCAGTGATGCTTCTTTGACCGACTAGTTGAGACTGACTGTTCACTCTAAAATTCTCCTAAGCTACTGTTTACCGTTAGTCGGTCTAAGAACGTTTGATGACCGACTAGTTGACAATCTAGTCGGTCAACTTTTGTTCTTGGACCGACTAAGTCAACTTGCCTTCAGACTATGTTGTTTTGCCTCTTAGTCGGTCTACGTTCATTGGATGACCGACTAGTTGTGAAACTAGTCGGTCAGACAGTGTTCTTGGACCGACTAGTTTTCTAGGTCTGAAATTCTATCTCTTCTCAGATCTGCTCTTAGTCGGTCCATGCTTTGTGACTGACCGACTAGATGAACTAGTCGGTCAGTGAGTGTTCTTTGACCGACTAGATCTCACAGATTTCTTTCCGTTGGAGATTGACCTAACTTGTTTTTTTGGGACCCTATAAATACGAACCTAGGTCATTTCTATCTTCAATAGAGCTGTCATTAAGAGATTCATTGAGTTCTAAAGAGATAGCTATTCTCCCTCAAATCTAAAGCTCTCTTCCTCACAAGAAACCCATTCTCTCTCATTTCTAGATCTAGAGAGAAGCTTGTTCTTGGTGAGCTCTTCAAGCTATTGCTTGATTCAAGTTTCCAAATCTTCCCTAGGCACCCATTGCTGCTCATTTCCTTGGTGCTAGGGTTTGGTAACTTCATCTTCCTCAAATCCTTCATTCCACCTTTTGGGTAAGAAAAACTCAAGGTATAGGATTTTGTGGTAAGAGTATTTATTTCATATTAAACTCTTTTATATTGCTTATTGGCTCTCTCGGTTGTGTGAGAAGTTTGTGATCCCGGGTTGTGGGATTCACTTTGCCATTGCATGTATGATTTGATCTTGTGAAGGTTTTTCACAAGATATTCATAGTGGAAATCTTGAGTTAGGGTTTCTAACTCAAGTATCCGGAAGGGATCCGGGTGGTTGGGACGTAGGATCACCGGGAACAAGTCGGGGAGACTTGGGTGGATCCGAACCCATTAACTTCATTTGTTAGCATTGTTAATTTCATTGTTGTCATTCAATTTAAGCTTCCGCAAATTGACTTGGTAGTTGTGTGCAATTTAATTTGGAATAATACGCCTTATTATTTTAAAGTACTATTCACCCCCCCTCTAGTACTTGTGCAGTAGCTGGTAGGGCATTACATTTGGTATCAGAGCCAGATACTCAGCTATGTCTGCCAACGACAACAAGACCGTGCCTCCACCTTCCAACTACGACACCTTCAGGAACCGTGAAGGAGCGTCATCGGTGATGGAAGGACATTCCTCTACAAGGCCTCCATTCTTCAACGGTACCAACTACGGGTACTGGAAATGTCGGATGGAAACCTTCCTCCGAAGTGCATCTTTATGGAGGACTACAATGAAGGAGTACAACGAGCCCGAAGAAGAAGATTTTGAGAAATGGACTACCGCGGAGGTCGCCGCGGAGGTAAGCAATGCCAAGGCAATGAACGCCTTGCAATGCGCATTGGAGCCCGAGGATTTCAATAAGATATGCACATGTAAGAGTGCATATCAAATTTGGAACTCTCTCCTCATACTACATGAAGGGACGAGTCGGCTAAGAGACTCTAAACTCGTTGTCGTAACCAAAGATTACGAAATGTTTCACATGCAACAGGGCGAGAAGATGAAAGAATATTACGCTCGCTTCGTTGACATAATAAACGAGTTAGAGGCCCTCGGCAAGATCTACACTCAAAAGGAGAAGTGCTTAAAGCTTATTGAAGGACTTCCCTCTTCTTGGGAAAAACGTACCTTCGCCATCGAGGAAGGTAATGACATGAACAAATATACCGTAGTTCAACTAATGGGTACTTTGATGTCATACGAGGTACGCAAAGATAGCAAGGTGAAGCTACAAGAAAAGATGAAGTCATATTTGAACCTAGATGCGCCTAAGAAAAAGGCGATTGCATTCAAGGCGGCTTCATCCACATCTTCCGATGATGAAGACTCGGAAAACGAGTTGGACTTGGAGTCCATGGCACTCATGGCCAAGAAGTTCAACCGTTTCTTCCGGAAAGGTAACTTCAAGACCAAAGGTAAATTTGGTTCTTCTAACGCCTCTTCCTCTCCTTTGTGTTTCAAGTGCAATAAGCCAGGACACATGAAAGCGGAGTGTCCTCTCAACAAACAAAAGGAGAAGTGGAAGGCGCCAAAATTCGATAAGTCCAAGAAATACAAGAAGGGGTACAAGAAAGGACTTGTCGGAGCAACATTCACCGACTCCGAGGATTCCTCAAGCGGAGAGTCGGATGATGAGAAAGTGGAGCAAGCACATATGTGCTTCATGGCAAGAGAGGAGAACGATCAAGGATCCTCCTCTTCCGATGATAGTAATGACGAAAGCGATGAGGTAACGATGGATGATCTTAGAAATGCTAACTCTCAACTTTGGTCAAAATACACTAAGTTAGTAAATAGATATACTAAGGTAAAAGATGACCTAGCTAGCATTCAAACATCGCCTAAGAATATCATCACCAACAACGACACCGTTGTTGAAGAGTTAAGAAATGAGATTGTGAATCTCAAATCTAAACTTGAACATGTTAGCATTGAGGATGCGGAAAAACATGAGAAAGCGGATTTAACTTCTCAAAACTCGACTTTGAGTATTGAGAACGAGAATCTTAAATCTCGTGTTTATGTGCTCACATCGCAATTATCCGCTTTGGATACTTCTTTGCGTTCTCTCAAAGAGAAATATGAGGACACATTGGGCCGAATCAACAAATTCAACAAGGGTAAGGGCCATTTGGATAATATCCTAAAAGATTTACTTCCGGCCAAACACCACATTGGCTTGGGGTATACGATGGGAAATTCATCCAAGTCGGTCACTACTTTTGTTAGGCCAACTTCCGAAGCCTCAACGAGTGGGAGCAAACACTATTGGTAGTTCATCTACCAATGGTGCTTCCACCTCGTCCACACCCTCTTTCGGAAAGAAACCCACTTTGGGTGGACCTCCAAAGAAGGGGCATGCCTACATGTACACTAATAACATGCCACGTAGGAACACACGTCCTACTCCACCGTCTCACACTTATGATTATTTTTATGCAACACATTCCCGGGCACGTGCACACCAAGTGAGACACCCTCACGCACGTGTTTCCACACATGCATATGTACACACACCTCATCATATGAATAATTCTTTTCGTGCACCATTCCATCATGTCCCGTATGCCTATCCACAACATGCATCACGTAGAAATCAACGTAGCATGCATGCACCCAATAGGATGATGGCTCCCAAAATTTTCACTATTTGGAGCCCAAAGGACACAAGCATGGACGAAAAACAAATGTACATGAATGCTTATTTTTCGGATGTTGTGCATAGTAAGAATTATGTGGGGAAGTCTAAGTCCACTTGGACTTGGCTTCCAAAGGTCTAATCCCTTGGACCCAATGACCTTGGGTACCATGATATGAAAGTGTCTATCTTTAGGTACTCAAGGAAAAGAAAAAGAAAAGGAGCATCAAATTTAAATTTAGCTCCAAAGGGAATTGGATACTCGATAGCGGGTGCTCCAAACACATAACGGGTGACGCTCGTTTGCTCTCCGGAGTGGTTCCCATTGCGAATGGAAACCGCGTCGTATTTGGAGGCAACGAGAGCGGAACCATCATAGGTGTTGGTAAAGTCGGTAACCCTTCTAAACCATTAATTAGTGACGTTTATCTTGTTAGTGGTTTAAATCATAATCTTATTTCAATAAGTCAACTTTGTGACAAAGGTTACAAAGTTAGCTTTGCGAAAGGATTGTGTCACATTTTAAGAAAGGATAATGAAAAATTATTATTTTCCGGAACTCGTCGTAAAGACATCTATATTTTGGATCTTCCGAAGTCATATGAACAATGTCTCGTTGCCAACACAAGTGAACAACACTTATGGCATCGACGCTTTGGACATGTGAACTTTGGAACACTATATAAGCTTTCAAAATTGATTTCTATTAAAGGTTTTCAGAAGCTTGTTTTTGAAAAGAAAAGTTTTTGTGATTGTTGTCAACGCGGCAAGCTTCCTAAATCTTCATTTAAACCTAAGAAAAGCATCTCTACTAAACGGCCACTAGAGCTATTACATCTAGATTTATTTGGGCCAACTAGAGTAGCTTCCTTAGGAAATGCAAGGTACGGACTTGTCATCGTAGATGACTATTCAAGATTTACTTGGGTATTTTCATTGTGTAATAAAAATGAAGCTTTTGAAAACTTCACAATTTTTGTTAAGAAAGTACAAAATCTCTTAGGAACCACCATTGTCACTATTCGTAGTGATCATGGAGGTGAATTTGAGAATGAGTCTTTTAAGACATTTTGTGATGAAGTTGGTATTACTCACACCTTCTCTTTCCCTCGTGCACCTCCTCAAAATGGTGTAGTTGAGAGAAAGAATAGGACGCTAGTGGAGTGTGCTCGCACTATGCTTGATGATAGCCAACTTGGCCATCAATTTTGGGCGGAAGCGGTACACACCGCTTGCTATGTGTTTAATAGAATACTTTTGAGGCCCGGCACTAAACAAACTTGTTATGAATTGTTGTTTGGTAGGTTGCCTCAAGTTAAACATTTTCGTGTTTTTGGTTCGAAATGTTTTATTAAGAACACATATGGTAGTTTGGACAAATTCGATCCGAGATCCGATGAGGGGATTTTTGTTAGATATTCTACGCGTAGCAAAGCCTACCGGATATTCAACAAACGAACCTCAACGATCGAGGAATCGCTTCATGTCTCATTTAATGAAGGATTTGTTCCAACTAGAATTTCAAATGATAATGATTCTATGGATGTTTTATGTGATTCGTTTGAAAATTCTAAGTCTAATGATTCTATTGATTCTATTGAGACTAACCCAACTAATGAAGTTGTTGAGAATGTTCCAAATGATCAAGGTATTCCCAAACGGCTTCATTCGGTTCGTGACCATCCCCATGAGCAAGTCATTGGCAATATCTATGATAGTGTCAAGACGAGATCCCAAGTTCACCGCTTCGCAAATTGTGCCTTTGCCTCATCGATAGAGCCAAAGAATATTAATGAAGCATGCGAAGATAGCGCTTGGATCTTAGCCATGGAGGAGGAGCTCATTCAATTCGAGAGGAATGAAGTTTGGGAGCTTGTTCCATTGCCATCGAAGAACCACACCGTCATAGGGACAAAGTGGATCTTCAAGAACAAAACCGACGAAAACCAAGTCGTCGTCCGGAACAAAGCTCGGTTAGTAGCTCAAGGCTATCGTCAAGAGGAAGGTATCGATTTCGAAGAATCTTTCGCTCCGGTAGCTAGATTAGAATCAATTAGATTACTTTTGTCTTTTGCATGCCATAAGAATTTTAAATTATTTCAAATGGATGTTAAAAGTGCATTTTTAAACGGAGATGTCGTTGAGGAAGTTTACGTTTCTCAACCTCCGGGCTTCGTAAATGAAAATTTTCCAAATCACGTTTTTAAACTAAAGAAAGCTCTTTATGGTTTGAGACAAGCTCCTCGAGCTTGGTATGATCGCCTAAAGAATTTTCTTTTGGATTTGAATTTTAAAATGGGCGAAGCCGATTCAACACTTTTTATTAAGCATGCGAATAATGATATTTTATTAGTTCAAATTTATGTTGATGATATCATTTTCGGTGCTACTAACTTCGCTCTTTGCGAAGAGTTTTCTAATGTAATGAAGGAACAATTTGAGATGAGCCACATGGGCGAACTCAAATATTTCTTAGGTCTCCAAATTCGCCAAATGAACGATGCAATCTTCATCCACCAAACGAAGTACACGGTGGAGTTGCTAAAGCGATTTGGAATGGAGAATGCCTCCGGGAAAAAGACTCCAATGAGCACGACTACGCATCTTGACAAGGATACGGGCGGTAAGGATGTAGACATTCGTCTATATCGAGGTATGATAGGTAGTTTGCTTTATCTTACCGCAAGTAGGCCCGATATTATGTTTGCCGTATGTATATGTGCTCGTTATCAGTCTCAACCTAAGGAGTCTCACTTAGTAGCGGTAAAGCGTATTTTTCGCTATCTAAGTTACACATTAGATTTTGGATTACTTTATCCGAGATCTAGCACATATGAGTTAGTCTCATATAGTGACGCTGATTATGCGGGATGCAAATCCGACAGGAAAAGTACTAGTGGCACTTGCCATTTTATAGGAAATTCTCTTGTCTCTTGGTTTTCCAAGAAGCAAAATTCCGTATCACTTTCAACCACCGAGGCGGAATATATTGCCGCCGGTGCCGCGTGTGCTCAAGTTCTTTGGATGAGACACACACTTAAAGACTTTGGTATAAATTGTGATACTTGCCCTATCATGGTTGACAACCAAAGTGCAATATGTCTTTCCAAGAACCCGGTACATCATTCCCGTTCGAAACACATAGATGTCCGACACCACTTTTTAGATGATCATGTTGCTAAAAAGGACATCATTCTAGTGTACGTTGAAACCCAAAAGCAAATCGCCGATATTTTCACGAAACCCCTAAAGGAGGACTCCTTTGTGCGGTTGCGTCGAGAATTGGGGATTATGGGTGAATCCGAGATATAGGATTCATGTTTCATTCAATAATTTTGCATGCTATTATTTTTGGCAATATCTCATTCATGCTAGAATTATTGGATTTTTCGGGAATTTTATGTGATATCTTGATTTTTCGTTCGATTTGTGCGTAATCGTCAAATTTCTGTTTTTCGATGATTAATGGGGTAGTTTCGATGTTTATTGAGAGTTTTGAGATTTATCGTCCAAGCGTATTATGGAGAGAACTTGATTTTCAAGTTTTTGACTCTTTAGTCGGTTCATGTTCAGTGACCGACCGACTAGATTGAGATCTAGTCGGTCAGTACTTGAACGCAGACCGACTAAATCTTGTCAGTAATTCTTGGATTCAGCCACTGTTTGCAACTAGTCGGTTCAAGCTCATTGACCGACCGACTAGATCGTGATCTAGTCGGTCAGTGCTTGAACTGTGACCGACTAGTTGTGCCAGGGGCTGTTTGGTCATTTGAGAAATCGACCGACTTAAACTCAGTTTAGTCGATCGATTTTCATTCTAATCGATCGAAATCTCTTCTCTCTCCGCTCAAAACCCCGACCTCCCTCGAAACCCTTCGACTTCCGATCGATCTCCGGCCATTTTTCCGGCCATCTCCGTCGATCTCCTCCGTCGGCCCCTCGTTCTAGGTGATCTCCTCTCCTCCAAGGGTTAGATTTCATTTCCTAGAGCTAGGGCTTGCTCGGTTTCTAGGGTTCTTAGGGTTTATCGTTTTTTTCGGCTAGGGCTTCTTCGTTTGATCTCCTTGTCCCGTGTCTTGCTTCGACTATGGCAAGAACACACATTCCGATCACTCCCTCTAGCCCCTCTCCGATGACCGTTGATCCAATCTCTTCGGATCCCGAGCATCCAACCCCTCCGAAGCGTAGAGCCAAGACCACCCATCCTTCGTCGTCTTCGCCTCCTCTCAAGAAGAAGAGGACGACGACCGCTCAACCTAGAGGTCAACCGAAACCCAAACCCAAGCCTAAGCCAAAGGCCAAAATTCTTGCTTCTCAATCTTCGTTCCATACTCCTACCGATTACGATACGGAGTATAACCCCGAGACCGAGACTCATAGGGAACCCACTCCTCCTATTCATCCCGAGTCTAGCACCCACCCTCGTACGTCTACCCGTAAGCCTAAGGGAAAGGGTCCGATGCCGGTGGGCGGTGTCGATATTTCCTTATGTCGCGATGACCCTTTGTGTCTCGCGGCATATAACCGTATCGAACATTGCCCGCTGCTTCTGGAGCATTTCGTCCAGTTTAGCGACTTCATAGGGTTAGCTGATCTTCTGTCGTCGTCGGGTCTTCTCGATTACCTTCGATATGACCCGAAGGCGAATCCTCACCCCTACCCTAGATTAGTGAAGCTTTTCTATGCTAATAGGATCCGGGGTCAGTACGATCAGACCCACTCTGTTGAGACGACCGTTTTGGGGACTCCTATAGTCCTCACTGCGGAAATCTTAGGAGAGATTTTGGGTATCTCTTCGTCTGGCCTTCTTCCTTCTGATATCTCGGTAGATGATATTTCTTCTCTTGATCAGACCATCCTTTCAGAGATTTTCCATCAGATTCCTCCTGCCATGATTGGCGTGCCATCTAAATCTTTCAAGCCAAATGCATGGGTCCTAAATCTGATTCTGAAGTCGTGCTTGCTTCCCAAGTACGGCTCCTCTTCTTTACCATCCCAGCCATTTTTGAAGCTTATCTATGCAATCTTCATGGGGAGCTCGATTAATTGGGCTCGAATTATACTCGATAAGATTGACTCTTTCGAGTGTATTCGAAAGTCCAATAAATCGGCTCATATCCCATTTCCTTGCATGTTGACCCTCGTGTTTCGTCATTTTCGTGTCACATTGCCTCGTGACGATGAGCGTCCCCTTGGTCCTCCCCTGAATGCGACGGCCGTCAAGAAATCTCTTGCGGCGCTTCGTCACGTTCAGAGGACGACACCTTCTGCGTCTGTCCCTGCCTCTGCCAGTGCCTCTGCTACTCCCGTTGCCACCCTTGATGATGTCCTACGGATACTTCGTCGTCACGAGTCCCGCTTGGCTCGTACCGAGGAGGTAGTCTGCCGTATGGCTCGTCGGATGGGTGTTGAGCTTCCTCCTTCCGTGTCTGAGGATGAGGAGTTTGATGAGATGGCTGAGGAGGACATTGAGGAGCTCTGTCGTGCTTCGACTCGTGCCCCCGAGGGCACTTCTGCTGGTACTGCTGCTGCTGGTACTTCCACTTCTGCTCCTGGAGTTGCCACCTCTTCCGGTGTTCCAGAGCCATCTGCTGCAGCTCTTCAGCCTTCTGAGCCTGCTGCTGACCCAGTTTCCGAGCCCGCTCATGTATCTGCTGCTGCTGCTTCTGTCGAGACTCATGCTGCTGTTGAGCCTGTTGCTGAGATCTCGACTCCTGCCCCGACGATTCCATCTGTTGAGACACCTCTTCTCCCTGCAGAGCCTGAGTCCACTCCGTCGACTGGACCCACGGACGCTGCAGATCCAGCCTCCTCCTCGTGATCGTTGTTCCGAGGACTCTCCATATACGCTTTGGATGATATATTCTAGTGAGAGTGTCTTGGGTTAGGATGGGGTTGAGAGATGCTTTGATGTATTTTTTTGTGCTTTCTGGTTGTCGGTGTTGGATTTTATGATGATGATGATGTATTTCTTTTTGATGATATGTAGCGCTTGATATGATGTATCTCATATATTCGATGTGATATTTTTTGGATGTACTCATGTTGTCTATATATATATATGTTTATCATCGTTCACTTTATCTTTTATTCATCGTGCAAATTTTAATATTCGTTGAATATATTTGAAATGTGATATCGAATCGACGCATAAAAAGTTGGTTAAATGGATTTAAATTCTGTAATTTTATAGAATTGTTCTCCGTGCACAAAATTAACCAAGAAAATTGAATATTGAAGAGTATGTTTCTTTATTCAAGAAATGAATAATGATTTGGTGTTTTTGATGATTTTGATTTTTTTTTGATAATGGAAAATTTGGCACACCTTGTTTTGATTTCCACAATTTTTCCCTTGGTGTCAAGTTGGTCCATTGCCTTTGTCTACGACTCCCGATGTTGGATTTTACATTTCCTAATTGTTGTCGTTGTATGCCCCCCATTTTTGGGATAATGCCAAAGGGGGAGAGATAATGATAATAAATAGCGCAAATGAAAATTTAACTCAATTTCCAAGAATCTAGTTTGATATGCTAGATTCAGGGGGAGTTAAGATACATATAAGGATTTTCAAAATCCGATATTTCAAAAATCAATTCACTTTATTTATCTTACTAGTCTGCTTGATGCAATTCATTTATATTCATTTTGGAATTAACGTGTCATCAATGCAGGGGGGGTAAGTATTTTACATTTGAATTATTATCTTTGATTATTATTTATGTTGGTTTGTCATCACCAAAAAGGGGGAGAATGTTGAATATTGGACTCCCCGGATTTGGTTTTGGATGATGAGCAAACATAAATAATTCATGATCTAACAATTTGTGAGCGCAGTATTGGAGATCGTCGCCAATTTCACGTGAACATTCAAAGCGACATCTCAACACTTTCCAAAACTCATTTTCATGCCTAAAGCTTCGTTGAAGCTCTTGCGACGCTTTGGAAGTAATGAAGATTCAATCGAAGCTCTCAAAGACCGTTTATTAAGGTTTTATTTATAGTCTTTTAGTTTCGATTGATAGAATGTTAAGCCTTGAGTATATCTTACGTTTCTATCTTCATTACGCTCATTTCGTAGCTCTAGGATTCTTGCACAAGTTCACTCTAACTTCCTCGAAGCGTCGCGCTTCGATTCGGACTTTGTTGTGCATGTTAGTTGGTACAAGAACAAGTACTGACAGACTAGATGGTGATCTAGTCGGTCGGCCACTGTTCTTGGACCGACTAGTTTATGTCAGTTAATTCTTAGCTCTTTACTGTTTACAGTTAGTCGGTCTATGTTGACTCACCGACCGACTAGTTTGTGAACTAGTCGGTCAGTGATGCTTCTTTGACCGACTAGTTGAGACTGACTGTTCACTCTAAAATTCTCCTAAGCTACTGTTTACCGTTAGTCGGTCTAAGAACGTTTGATGACCGACTAGTTGACAATCTAGTCGGTCAACTTTTGTTCTTGGACCGACTAAGTCAACTTGCCTTCAGACTATGTTGTTTTGCCTCTTAGTCGGTCTACGTTCATTGGATGACCGACTAGTTGTGAAACTAGTCGGTCAGACAGTGTTCTTGGACCGACTAGTTTTCTAGGTCTGAAATTCTATCTCTTCTCAGATCTGCTCTTAGTCGGTCCATGCTTTGTGACTGACCGACTAGATGAACTAGTCGGTCAGTGAGTGTTCTTTGACCGACTAGATCTCACAGATTTCTTTCCGTTGGAGATTGACCTAACTTGTTTTTTTGGGACCCTATAAATACGAACCTAGGTCATTTCTATCTTCAATAGAGCTGTCATTAAGAGATTCATTGAGTTCTAAAGAGATAGTTATTCTCCCTCAAATCTAAAGCTCTCTTCCTCACAAGAAACCCATTCTCTCTCATTTCTAGATCTAGAGAGAAGCTTGTTCTTGGTGAGCTCTTCAAGCTATTGCTTGATTCAAGTTTCCAAATCTTCCCTAGGCACCCATTGCTGCTCATTTCCTTGGTGCTAGGGTTTGGTAACTTCATCTTCCTCAAATCCTTCATTCCACCTTTTGGGTAAGAAAAACTCAAGGTATAGGATTTTGTGGTAAGAGTATTTATTTCATATTAAACTCTTTTATATTGCTTATTGGCTCTCTCGGTTGTGTGAGAAGTTTGTGATCCCGGGTTGTGGGATTCACTTTGCCATTGCATGTATGATTTGATCTTGTGAAGGTTTTTCACAAGATATTCATAGTGGAAATCTTGAGTTAGGGTTTCTAACTCAAGTATCCGGAAGGGATCCGGGTGGTTGGGACGTAGGATCACCGGGAACAAGTCGGGGAGACTTGGGTGGATCCGAACCCATTAACTTCATTTGTTAGCATTGTTAATTTCATTGTTGTCATTCAATTTAAGCTTCCGCAAATTGACTTGGTAGTTGTGTGCAATTTAATTTGGAATAATACGCCTTATTATTTTAAAGTACTATTCACCCCCCCCCCCTCTAGTACTTGTGCAGTAGCTGGTAGGGCATTACAACTTTTGCTCATATAGGTAGATTAGAGTCTATTAAAATGGTGATTGCCTATATTTCATATATGAAATTACTTTATATCAAATGATGTTAAAAGTGTATTTCTTAATGGATATATTAAAGAAGAGGTATATATTAAGTATCCTCTTGGATTTGAACATGAGAAGTATCATGATCATGTCTTCAAATTGAGGAATGCTCTATATGCATTATAACAAGCTCCTAAAGCTTGTTATGAGAGACTTAGAAAATTCTTGATTGATTCTGGTTATTATGTAGACAAGGTATACCCTACTCTATTTATTAAGAGAATTGACAATGATATTATCCTTATTCAGATTTATGTAGATAATATTACTTTTGGTTCTACTAATGAAAAACTTTGTCAAGATTTTGTTAAGTTAATGCTGATGAGTTTGAAATGAGCCACATAGGTGAGCTCAACTTCTTTTTAGGCCTACAAATCCAGCAATCAAAGGAGGATACTCATCCACCAGACCAAGTATGCAAAAGAATTATTAAAGAGGTTTAGGATGGAGGACATAGCTGGAAAGGATATCCCTATGACAACATCCACCTCCTTGGACAAGGATGAAAATGGTAAGCGTATGGACCAAAAGACGTATCGAGATATGATTGGTTCATTACTTTGTATTACTACTAGTTGTTCTGATTTCATGTTTAGTGTTTATGCATATATTAGATATCAATCTGATCTAAAAGAATCACATCTTAGGGCGGCAGTAAAATGCATTCTTATGTATCTCAAGTCCACATCACATTTTGGTCTATTTTATACTAAGTGTACACTTTTGATTTAATTTCTTATAATGATTCTAATTTTGATGGTTGCAAACCCACTAGAAAAAATACAATTGAAATATGTCACTTTCTTGGAAACTCTCTTGTTTATTGCTTTAACAAAAAGCAAAATTCGATCTCAGTATCTACTACTACGGCAAAATATATTACTGCCGGACTTGCTTCTCAAGTCTTATGGATGAGACAGACCTTAGCTGATTATGGGATGAAGTATCATACATCTGTGAATTATTGTAACAATAAGAGTGCGATCAATTTGACTAAGAATCCAGTATTTCACCATAGGACTAAGCATATTGATATCAAATAACATTTTATTTATGATCACTGCACCAATGTAGTTGTGGAGTAAAAGTATATTTCTACTAAGCATCAGGTTGTAGATATTCTCTCTAAAGCTCTTAAGATTGATGCTTTTATCAAATTAAGAATAGGTTTAGGTATTATTAGTGAGAAAGAAATTTAGTTTTGCATATGGTTCATGATATACTTGTTTACGCTTTCATATTGAGTCACTTTAGTTGCTTATTGATCGGGGTGGCAATTTTCGACCTGACCCAATAGCCCGGCACGAGCCTAGCACGATAAGGTCGTGCCTGGTCGTCGATCTTGGCCCGAAATCCTTATCGGGTCGTGCCTGCCGGGCCCAGTTCATTATCATGAGGGACCCGGGGCAAGCTATCCTGCCCATCAGGTGGCCTGGCCTAGCCCGAAAATTAGAAAGTAAAAAAAGAATGAAAAGGAAAGAAAATGAAAAACTTCATCTGCCCCTTCGCAAGCCCCTCAACTGCATTCCCTCTCTTCATCTTCTCCTTCTCTGGCTTCACCTTCATAATGTATGGTTTTTCTTCTATTTTTAAGGATTTGTTTCTAATTAAAGATCACTAAGCTTTGTGTTTAGGTTTGTTTTCTTTATGGGTTTTGTTTGGTTTACTCTCTGCTTCACTGTGTCTAGTCAAGATAGAATCTTTATTAAATTATGTTTATCGTTTGCTTTCAATGTTTGCTTATTTTGAGATGGAGAATGTGCAAATGTTTCGCTTTTGTTCCTTTCCCATTCTGGGTTTTGTTCCTTATGTTTATACACCATTGCAGTCGGACAAAACTGCACATTTTGTGTTCTCTTCAATTCTGCAAGTTTCATATAGAAAGTTGGCATCTTTTCTTTCATCATTGTGAAATTTAAGCTGTTATCACTAGTGCTTTCAAACTTAATTTAGGAAGATTTTTTTAATTTATGATTTGATCTGTGGAATCCTAGCATATAGCAATATGTTCTGGTCTACTATCATATGCGCATTTGTTTAATTGCACTGTTTCTTATTTTCTTCCCTGCAATTTGCAATAATGCAAGACCTTTGACTTCAGTGATGCATATAATCGGAATATATAAGCGCCACCATTTAGAAAAAGACTTAGTTTTGGTCATTGCTATATCTTCCGTTGATATTGCTCTAATAATTACGTCAATTTTTGTGGTCTGGAAAATTTGGAGAAGAATGAAGAAGACCTTATTCCAATTTTTGCATCACAGGCTATCGGTCCGGGTCGGGCGGCCCAATATTATTATCATGACGTGCTCGGACCGTCCCTTAATGGCTCAAATTCTCATTGGGCCAGACAAGTCCGTTCCGTTAAGAAAATCAAAGCAAGCCACACCGGCACGGCCCGATAAGACCTGGCTAGCCCGAATTGCCACCCCCACTTATTGATCACCCTTTTTTATTATGTCAAAAGGGAAGAAATTTAAATGGCATAGAATATGACATTACATCCTTATGGTGTACACTAATGCACACTAATGATGATACATATTTGTGATACGTGCTTTGGACTTGGTTATTTCTAACATGCATTGATGCAGTAGGAGTTCAAAAGATATTATGCATCAATGTAGGAAGAGTATGTATTTAAATATTTTTTGTTATTTCATATTTTATGTATCAAATTGTTTGTCATCATCACAAAGACAGAGAATATTGGTTATTATGTCACACACATATATTGTGAACATGAGCTAATAATTAGTGTTGATAATGAGATTTATGAGTGTAAGTCAATATGGTTAACAAGTCAACAAACCATTCAAGCTCACAAGAATAAGATTGTTATTGTCTTTTGCATCCCATAAGAATTTTAAACTATTTCAAATGGATGTTAAAAGTGTATTTTTAAATGGTATTGTTAATGAAGAAGTTTGTCTCTCAACCTCCGGATTTATTCATGAAAAATTTCCAAACCGTGTTTTTAAACTTAAGAAAGCTTTATATTGGTTGAGAAAAGCTCCTAGAGCTTGGTATGATCGCCTTAAAAACTTTCTTTTGGATTTGGGATTTAAAATGGGTAAAGTTGATTCTACTCTTTTTACTAAGTATTATGAAAATGACACTCTTCTCCTTCAAGTTTATGTAGATAACATAATTTTTGGATTTACTAACTATGATCTTTACCAAGAATTTTCAAAGTCTATGAAGGAAAATTTTGAGATGAGCCACATGGGTGAGCTCAACTATTTTCTAGGACTTCAAATTCGACAATTGAAGGATGGCATCTTCATTCATCAAACAAAGTACACCTGGGAGCTAATCAAGCGATTTGGGATAGAATCGTTTTCAAGCAAAAGAACTCCCATGAATACAACTACACACCTTCACAATGATGAAAACGGGAAAGATGTAGACATTCGTTTATATCGAGATATGATTGGTAGTTTACTTTATTTAACTGCATGTAGGCACGATATAAAGTTTTCCGTATGTTTGTGTGCTAGATATCAATCACAACCTAAGAAATCACATTTGATTGCGATTAAATGAATATTTCGTTATCTCAATCAAACTTTAGATTATGGATTACTTTATCCTAAATCTAGCACAGAGTTAATCTCATATAGTGATGCCGATTTTACTGGATGCAAATCCGATAGAAAGAGTACTAGTGGCACTTGCCATTTTCTAGGAAATTCTCGTCTCTTGGTTTTCCAAGAAGCAAAATTTTGTATCTTTGTCCACGACCGAAGCGGAATATATTGACGTGTGTCTTGCATATGCACAAGTTCTTTGGATGAGACACGCTTAAAGACTATAGTATTAATTGTGATACTTGTCCTATCATGGTTGATAACCAAAGTGCAATATGCCTCTCCAAAAATCCGGTACATCACTCCCGTACCAAACACATAGATGTAGACACCATTTTATAAATGATCATGTAGCTAAGAAGGACATCATTCTAGATTACATTGAAACACAAAAACAAATTGCTGACATCTGATCGACCCCGGATATACACCCAGAGAACGGTTGTAGTTTTACCGCAAGCGCACGGTATAGCAGCGAGCGGGTTATCGAACACAGGGAGGACGAATGACCGTGCTTGATCCAATCAACCTGGCTATTTAAGAAGAGAGAAATTTGCCTTTGGCGATCCTGTCACAATCGTCAGACAAAGTACGGAAATATCAAATCAAATAAAGAACGTCTAGGGAATGGGGAATTCCCGCTACTCACCATATTTCGTAAAAGTGGTTCATCGGCATCAAAATCGCTAGAATAAGATTTTGGATGAACTAGTTGCAACTGAATGTAGAACCAAGCTCACGCTCTCGCGCTGTTGCCGGCCTATAGCTATACTAGGTTCGGGTCCAATCTCTTGCAAACCCTAGCCTAGGGAAGCTAGCATTAGGATCAACATCATCGTTCAATCGCGCACCGAGCCCAATCTCTTGCAAACTCGACCCACGACCTAGATTGGGATAGTTCCTACCCGTCCAATCTCTTGCAACCGGAAACCCTAGTATCGGTCCAATCTCTTGCAAACCGATACTACGGAAATTCGATTCCAACCCAATTCGGATTTCTAGGGTTTCCTATCGAATTTGGATCCAATCTCTTGCAAATCCCAATCGATGTGAATTCCTAGCCATCCGTAGTAAATTGATCCCAATCTAATCCCTAATAGCAATTCTAGCAAAATTCCTACTAATTCATCACAATCATGAAATAGGGCTTGTAGGGTTCATCCCCACGCCCCAAGACGTGGCGACTACTCACAATTCATAGCAAGATCACAAAAATAATCAATGAAATAAGCAATAGAATTCATCACAATATTGAGATATGCAATAAAAATAGAATTTTTAGAGAAGAGAAAACACAAACCAATGGAGTTCTTCAAATAATTCAACAAAAATCAACTTTTGTCTCCTCTCCAATCACAAGAATAAAACTAAAAAGCTAATCTAAAAGGCTACAAAAAATCTAAGAGAAAGCTCTCTAAAACTAGGGTAAAAACAGGGGTTAAATACCCCCCAAAATCGTCCAAAAACTGTGACCAAAATACCCCTGCGCAGCCTGTTTTCCGCAATTTTCGCTACAGGCAGCGCGTCGCACTCGGCCGAGTGACAAAAGTCGCTCGGCCGAGTGAACACCCTGTAAATTTCCAGTAAGTCTCGATCTTCAGGGGTTTTCACTTCGGGGGCTGCTCGGCCCAGTGAGTTGTCGTCACTCGGCCGATGGCTTCTTGGTACTCGGGCGGTCGAGATTATCCACTCGGCCGAGTGGGTCTTCTGAAGCTCAGGCAGCCTAAAAACAGTAACTTGGCGATTTTTGAATGGCTTCGTCTGGGCGCCACTCGGGCGGACGGGGTCTAGTCACTCGGCCGATGTGGTATCCGTCGCTCGGCCGAGTGCACATATGAATCGTGTCTGATCTGGTCGGCCGAGCGGTGTCTCGCTGGTCGGCCGAGTGACTCCTTCACTCGGCCGAGTGGGACACTAAAAATGCCCAGATTGCTTGTTTTGGCCTCCTCGTCGCTCCTGCGACGTCTGTTCTTCTTCCGCTCCTCTCCAACAGCAAAATACCCCTCGGGGAGGTCGTCGGTGACCCTCTGGATTAAGCGCGTCTCGAGATCACTCCAAATCGCGCCAAATCACCTGAAATGCGACAAAAACAACAAATCGTGAAAAGCATCGCAATATCGTCGATATATCGTGAAAAACATGATTTGGGCGATCTAAATGGCATGCAAACATGCGGGAAAAAGGTGTAAAATAAGGAGTGATCAAAATCCCCCAAGCTTACCTCTTACTCGTCCTCGAGGAAGATAAGTAAAAGGCGAACCCGGTGGATTCGGAAAACGAAAACGGCGAAAAAAAAATGAAAAATGAAAAACGGAGAAGAATGAAAAACGAAATAAAAATAAAGAAGAAAGAAAGAAGCGAAGAGGTAAGCCGCTAGATCATTTTATCAGGACGTGGGTTCCGCTTACTCGTATAGCATGCACCGAATGAAAAACACATGTCAAAGAATTTTATTTTGATATCATAGTATAATAGTGCAAATAGAAATAGAAAACCCACGAACAACAATATAATCATGAAAAACGGAATAATCTTATAATTAACATCGTCTGAATCATTTAAAGCGGTATACAATTCACAGATCACACACTTTTCAATTGAATGCTTTCTATCAGGAGTATAAGAGTATCACACTATAGAATAGAGAGAATAGAAAAGTATGGATTTCATGAAATGAGTGCTAGGCTTAGATTTCTGGATTTCGTAAAGCTAGAAATAATCTCATTGAGTATAGAATATTACTTAGCCTAGGTTGTCGTGCAACGTCAAGTAGTCACTCTCTCACACATCAATGGATTCTCTCCCCCAAGCTTATCTATAAGCGTGGTGGCATAAAAAAATATTTACATCCCCATTTTTAGAAAGCTCCAAAAGCAATGAAAAGAGAAGAGAAAGAAAGAAAGTGAGATGGGATCTTTTATTGAGGATTTTTCCTCTTTTCTTTTTCTTTTTCTCTTTTTCTCTCATTATTTTTTTTGATGCAATAGCATATATACACAACGATCCCAACTCAAAGAGAGATAATGATATACAAGAATCTTTTCTCTTTTCTCTTTTTTTTGAATAAGAAATTTGGAGCTAGGAATTAATAGCGGGGGAATGCCATATAATAGAATCGCTAAGGGGAGATTCACCAATGATTTTAAAAGTAGAGAAATGATGTTCAAGATTTGTGGAGAAAGAAATAAATATATCACTTGGTTCACTCTATAAGACATGCACGACAACTTCAGCAGGGTAATCTAATCTACTCAGTTTCGATCACAAAAAAGCTAACTAATCCAGATTTATCATAGCTAACATCATTCAATCATCCTGAAGTGAAATGTACAGTTCATGCATATAGAAGTGATATAGGAAAAGAAATCGGTACTACAGATATAGGCATTCAATGCGTGAATCTTAGTGTGTTTTCTGTGATAGCATACATATGAATATTCAGACTCAGCTAATAATAAAATTTCATCCATTTTCATGTGGAAAAAGTGTGGGTTACTATCTCTAGATGCAAGGCAAGTCATAGCATATGATATCAGAAATAAAATCTAAGACATGACAAATATAGCATGCAAATAGAGTAAGCTAACTCCACGTCATCATCATCACAGAAAAGTCATCTCTAGCATGAGATGAAAAAGAAAGAAATAAAGATAAAGGGAAAATAGAACTATTTACAATGCGGCACGCAGAAAAATAAGAAAAACGTGATGCATGGTAAAATGAGAAAAAATGATGAAAATAAGTGCAAAAGCGGAAAATGGCGTGAAAAACTAAAAATAAAGGTGGCAAATCGAAAAAGGACGTGAGAACTCACTCCCCCAAGCTAAATGGCACAGTGTCCTCAATGTGCAAAGTGGGGCACACCGAGAGACAAGTAAAGGGAGGGGAAAGTTGTCACGCCCCGCTTCCCATTGGGCTTGGGAGCGAGGACGTGAACGGGCCCGCTTGTGCAAGTAAGGAGGAGGTACTTTTGCTTTTCTTCCCTCCTTGACTTACACAATAAGCGTCTGTGTGAAAACTGCAGGTTCTTGCTTTGCATTACTCAAAACAACACAGATAAAAAGAAAATTATTACAATCTCAGACATCTCAAAGGAATTACAACAATGCAGAAATAGGAAAGAGAGGGTCTTATGACCCGTACAACAAATGAGTGAATTACAATGACGGTTCACTAGTCAACGGTCCTTGGCCTACTGGTTCAGTTATCGCAACTAGTCCTCCTGGTGCTATGGCTCGGGATCTGACATACATCCAAAAACATGAATGTATGTCAGCAAGGGTCTGCAAGTAGAGTTAGAACCCAAGGCAAGATATACAAATTTATACTGAATTTTTAGAGGCAATTATAAATTAACAAGATAACAATAAAAGTTTATGCATGCGAATTTTAAAGTAAATACATCCTATCATGTAGTTCTAGAAAATCTGACAAGTAAGGTAAAGCATGTCAATGTCACTGAGATAACAATTTCACTTTGCAAGTTTCAAGTTAGCATTTCACGATAGTTAGCATGTCATGTCTATAATAGGGTTCTCGCCTTTAGGACGTGATGAGTGTGTCGTTCTTCTCACGGGGGCTTACCGTGATTGGCGCTAACCCACCGCATACGGGTGGTGCCCTTGAAGAGAGTACCCGTTCATACGCCTAGCAGCCGCTCAACCCTTACCCCGCCCAAGATTTGTGCCGGAACACGAGCCAGCCTAATTCACGATTTACAAGCACGAATTTGTCAACTCACATGACATCACGAAGATCACGATTTCGCCTTCGAGGCGCACGATTTCACGATGTCTCAAGTTAATTATTTCAAGGCATGCAGCAATTAAATAACAAGACCAGTTATCTTTATACAACAATTTCCGTGGTTACGAAAGTAACGAGTAACATTTACATACAAGAGACTAATTTAACATCCAATTCGTAAATTCACTATAAATTGCATACTTGCCTGATTTCGGTGATTTTGGTGCCGTTGGGTTTGTCCCTACGGTTACTTCGTTACGGTATGTCCGGTTCTCTGTTTTGGTTAAAGAAATCAATGAATTAGAAATTTTGCGAGATACGCGCAATATTAAAATAACACACGAATTGGGTTCGCCCAATTTCGTCCGGTTCTACGGCTAGTGTATCGTTGTATATAATCATACTAACATGGCACGCCTTATTCTATTTTAGTATTATTACCCTAACATCAGTTACAAACTTGCTAACATGCTGGAATTAAATTAACATTAAATAGCACCAACTAAAATTAATAACTAGCCAATATTAATAATTAACTAATTAACTAGGCTAATCACATGATTAAACATGATATTAAATATGGGATCCTAACATGGATGTATACCGTTCATATGATAATGTATTGGTATACATCATCCTAGCACTGTTCACATGTGAAAAGTACGGCTCACATACTGGGATGAGAATATAAGTCATCTTATTATATAAACCTATTATCATATAAGCATTATCATTCAACAGTATGCACATGATCTCTCAAATAGCTTAGGTGTACATTTAGCAGTAAATACAGTGTCAAATATTACCAAAACTAATAGTGTTTGTTAATTAATGCATGTTTAAAGCTAATAGTACTAATATATGTACCATGCATGATTTCCTTACTCAAGGCTGCCACCTCCCTATCCAATACTAACCTAATAACAGCTAAACACAAAGTTAATATAAGGGTAGCATGAAATTTACTGGTATCACTTATTACACCTACTATTAAAGTATAATAAAAACTATCTTACACATTCTCTCTCTCTCTCATTCTCTTTATTTCTTTCCCTTCTTTACTGTCAACAGCCTGTCTTCATTCATCTTCATCTCTTTCTTTTTTTTTGTCATTTCAAATGTTTGCAAGCAAAGCAAGAGGCTCTCCACGCGAAACAAGGGAAGAGGGGGCTCACCACGCGGAGGAGGAAGCCACGGTGGACGGCGGCTCCCCGGCGGCAGCAGGCGGCGCGGCCTTTGGCCTGGCGGCGGCGGTCGGCGACCAGTGCGGCTTCTCCGACGGGTTGGCGGCGGTTCCCCAGCGGCGGCGCGCGCGTTGCAGGTGGAGGAGGAGGGAGCCGGCCTTGGGTGAGGGAGGAGGAGGAAGGAGGAAGAAGATTGGAGATGGAGATTTGATTATTTTGGGTTTTGTAAGGACTGAAATTTGATCTCAGATCTGAGATTTGCCTCTCTCTTTCTCTGTTTTGAATTTGATTTGAGGTTGAACTCGAAATGGGTTTGATTGGGTTTGATTTCAGATTTTGGATCTGAATTTGTAAAGGATTTGGGATACTGATTTTGGGGAAGATGATGGTTACAGATTTGTTTGGGAAAATTGTTTGCTGGGTTTGATTTCGGGGCTGTTTTGTTTGGAGGAATTGTGTTGAATTTCAGTTTGGGTTGAAAGGAGGAGATGATGAATCTGAAGTTGGGTTTGATTTTGTAAGAATCAGAAATGGTTTCTGATCCCTTCTTGCTTCTAGGCTTTGATTTCTTTGGGTCTGAAATTTGTTTTTGTTGGATCTGAAGTTGGGTGATTTCTGAAATTGATTTGGGGTTTGGTTGATTGGATGAGTTTGATTTCGCTGGTTGATTGTGGCTTGGAGAAATTTGGGTTGTGTGGATTTGTTTTGCAGGAGGAAAGGAGGAGATGACGGTTGGCGCTTCCTCCTCTGCTGTTGTTGGGTTACTGTTATAATAATAGTAGGGGGCAGCTTGAAGGAGGTAGCTGGAGGTGGGGAGAAATTGATGAGGAGATGTTGGATCTGAACTGCCCAACGGTGGCAGTCAATAGGATAGGTTAATTAAATTAGTAACTCAGTTAAGGTTAAAGTTAATTGGCGATTTGATTTTCAGCCAATAATAATAAGTAAAAATAATTAAGTAATTAAGTAAAATATGATTATTAAAATAAATGAAGTAATTAGTGAGGTTAACAGTGATTAGAAGTTTGAAATTAGTGGGATAATTAAATTAAGGTAACGTGTTTAAAATTAATATTCAATTACGACGATACGGTAAAACGTAAAATGAAAACGCGCTCGCGTTGACGCACAAACATAGAACCCGCGTACGAAAACATCCGGATGGTCAAAACGAAAAATACGGGCGCGCACAATTAATACGCCTAGAAATACCGGTCGTTACATTCTACCCACCTTAAGAAAAATTCCGTCCTCGGAATTCTTATCCACCTAAAGAGCAGGGAACAATTATGAATACCGCTCTTGTATTTCTACGAGGTAAATTATGACCTGAATACTTCGAGGTGAAGAAATGAAATTGGTTAGGACGAGACACAAGTGATGCGATTAAGATTGAGTTCCAAAAAAATTCAGGTGACTAAGCACCATCGATGGCCTTAATCGTTAGTGGGCAAGCGAAAAGGCTAGGGACGGCTACCCAAGATATGAAGAGATAAGGATGCAGAAAATAATAGTATATATACGTATCCTCTTAACAGCCACCCCAATATCCTAACACTCTGGTTGCTAACTCATAAACTCAAACAAGTGTTTTTTTATAAATAAATCATCACTTCTCATCTCGTCATTGAACAACGCTACAACTATAATCATTTCCTAAAACTTAGCTATAGATCCAACCTTATCGCCCGAATTCTGACTCAAAGTTCTCGCTTCAAAATGATCAATACTTTATCCAAAATAACCTTTGAAGGAAAACACTACATATCCTAAATCAATACCATTTGCAAAATTCTTCACCCTTCACTTGTCATTGATACTAGAGCAATAACATCTCATATGAAATCTCTAATGTATAATTCATCTTTAGCCAAATTCTCTAAAATTATTTACTCTCGTAAGTTGTCTCCCTCATTATATATCATAACATTGTCCATTGCATAATCTAACTTGTAACACTACAATGGAGACATCTTCCAATTCCAATCTTGTCTTTATATCAAGCAATCAACGTATTGATGACATACCAATTACTAATGCATGATGACAATTACAAATACGCCTAGTATACATCACAATTTACAATCAATAATTGTCCTGCTCCCAACTCATTTTTCATCGAACACTACGGGATTACTCATAATTCTATTCACTAAAATTAACAAGCTATTAAATCACATCTTGTCATTTCCCATTGTATCTTATTCTAAACAATTTTAGATCAATCTAAATAACCATCCATTCGTACCAACATCTCGCATTATTTCTAATACCTGCATCACCCTGCTTGTATAATTAAGTCTTGTCACGTTAAATACTCTACTCATTTTTATGGCCTCCATGAATCATGGTGTATCTCCATGGGTATTCTTAGCTGTTATTAATCTGAATTTCAAATCTGTAATGTACTCGTCCTCTTATGTATAAAAGAAACTCAATTGAATCCGTTAGGCATGTGTATCATCTAAATGTAAGTCTTGAACACATCATTCTATTATCACCGTATAAAATGGAGTAACCTAAATTCGTTGTGTTCAAAATCAACTAATCACGACTACCCTCATGTCATCTCACAATATGTCTAGCTGAAACATAATCTTATAACAATAATGATCATAACTAATGCTATAACAATATGACGATTAACTTAACACTGGTGATGATGAAATGAAATAGAAGAGAAAAATTTTAAAGGGGCTGTAACGTAAATTTAAAACGAATCTTGCTAAGGTTGTAATAAGTAATGACGAGCACTAATGATAACTAAACATAGTGTATGATTTAGAGTTGATAGATGTAACGGGTCAAGATTGTGATGAATGGTTTCAAGTGAGGCATAGATCGGGAGTTAGGTTGGTTAGGTAGTATGAAATAGTCATGATTAATCAAGTGATTAAGGAGAATGACGGGTACGTGAAAAATAACGAAATACGTAAATGGTATAAGTTAAACATGAAATGTAATTTAGTTAAGTGATGAATGAAAAGAGTAACATACAAAGGAGTATAATGAAGCATCGATTGTTTTGCAAATGGAGATAGATTTAGTAAAGGAAGTATTTTTTTTTAAAAAAAACATATATGATAGGTTGTTTTGAAATATTTTAGTAGCATCGTAAGAAAAGAAATTCCTATATTTGAATTAGTGAAAAAAAGAAGTAAAGTTTTTTTTAAAAAAAAATGAAGTTTATTATATGAAAAAAATATGGTGAATACACGAGTATCGATGTTATAGGCCAGTAAATCGCGGCGAGATAATAACTAAAGGTTACGTCGAATAAAGTTTCAAAATCAAAGAATGAATTTAGGTCAGCTGGAGAGTATGAGATCTAGGCATATACTAAAGATTTTTAAACGGGATAAAGCCGGGCAAGGAATTCAATGAAAGGGTTATCGAAGGTACTTTTTGGAGAATCAGGATTGAAATGTCATCATTGTCGTTCTTAAAGCATTTTGCACAAGCATGATTAGCATGTATCAAATAAGTATCAGAATATGTAATGGGGAGGATTCGAAAGAATAGTGATGGCTGTCAGGAAGATCACGTGGATCGAGAGCAAGGATTAGAATATGATGATCGATTGTGAGTACGGGTAGAAAATGACACGTTAAAAAGGCTACGATGGATTTCTAAGGTCAAAAGCGGAATGTAAAATAAAGGGAGATTAAAAAAATCAAGGATGTACTGATTTGGTTGACTAAGGATCAGAAATCTTAGGACTGGAATCTTCTAATGAAGTTGATCGGGGTAGAAGATTCTAGGGAAAGTGTTGTTTGAGAGTCAAGATTGTAATATTATTTATGTTGTTTTAAAGTATTTTGCATGAGCATTGACCTGCATGGGCCACCACTAAAACCTGTCACGCCCCGCTTCCCATTGGGCTTGGGAGCGAGGACGTGAACGGGCCCGCTTGTGCAAGTAAGGAGGAGGTACTTTTGCTTTTCTTCCCTCCTTGACTTACACAATAAGCGTCTGTGTGAAAACTGCAGGTTCTTGCTTTGCATTACTCAAAACAACACAGATAAAAAGAAAATTATTACAATCTCAGACATCTCAAAGGAATTACAACAATGCAGAAATAGGAAAGAGAGGGTCTTATGACCCGTACAACAAATGAGTGAATTACAATGACGGTTCACTAGTCAACGGTCCTTGGCCTACTGGTTCAGTTATCGCAACTAGTCCTCCTGGTGCTATGGCTCGGGATCTGACATACATCCAAAAACATGAATGTATGTCAGCAAGGGTCTGCAAGTAGAGTTAGAACCCAAGGCAAGATATACAAATTTATACTGAATTTTTAGAGGCAATTATAAATTAACAAGATAACAATAAAAGTTTATGCATGCGAATTTTAAAGTAAATACATCCTATCATGTAGTTCTAGAAAATCTGACAAGTAAGGTAAAGCATGTCAATGTCACTGAGATAACAATTTCACTTTGCAAGTTTCAAGTTAGCATTTCACGATAGTTAGCATGTCATGTCTATAATAGGGTTCTCGCCTTTAGGACGTGATGAGTGTGTCGTTCTTCTCACGGGGGCTTACCGTGATTGGCGCTAACCCACCGCATACGGGTGGTGCCCTTGAAGAGAGTACCCGTTCATACGCCTAGCAGCCGCTCAACCCTTACCCCACCCAAGATTTGTGCCGGAACACGAGCCAGCCTAATTCACGATTTACAAGCACGAATTTGTCAACTCACATGACATCACGAAGATCACGATTTCGCCTTCGAGGCGCACGATTTCACGATGTCTCAAGTTAATTATTTCAAGGCATGCAGCAATTAAATAACAAGACCAGTTATCTTTATACAACAATTTCCGTGGTTACGAAAGTAACGAGTAACATTTACATACAAGAGACTAATTTAACATCCAATTCGTAAATTCACTATAAATTGCATACTTGCCTGATTTCGGTGATTTTGGTGCCGTTGGGTTTGTCCCTACGGTTACTTCGTTACGGTATGTCCGGTTCTCTGTTTTGGTTAAAGAAATCAATGAATTAGAAATTTTGCGAGATACGCGCAATATTAAAATAACACACGAATTGGGTTCGCCCAATTTCGTCCGGTTCTACGGCTAGTGTATCGTTGTATATAATCATACTAACATGGCACGCCTTATTCTATTTTAGTATTATTACCCTAACATCAGTTACAAACTTGCTAACATGCTGGAATTAAATTAACATTAAATAGCACCAACTAAAATTAATAACTAGCCAATATTAATAATTAACTAATTAACTAGGCTAATCACATGATTAAACATGATATTAAATATGGGATCCTAACATGGATGTATACCGTTCATATGATAATGTATTGGTATACATCATCCTAGCACTGTTCACATGTGAAAAGTACGGCTCACATACTGGGATGAGAATATAAGTCATCTTATTATATAAACCTATTATCATATAAGCATTATCATTCAACAGTATGCACATGATCTCTCAAATAGCTTAGGTGTACATTTAGCAGTAAATACAGTGTCAAATATTACCAAAACTAATAGTGTTTGTTAATTAATGCATGTTTAAAGCTAATAGTACTAATATATGTACCATGCATGATTTCCTTACTCAAGGCTGCCACCTCCCTATCCAATACTAACCTAATAACAGCTAAACACAAAGTTAATATAAGGGTAGCATGAAATTTACTGGTATCACTTATTACACCTACTATTAAAGTATAATAAAAACTATCTTACACATTCTCTCTCTCTCTCATTCTCTTTATTTCTTTCCCTTCTTTACTGTCAACAGCCTGTCTTCATTCATCTTCATCTCTTTCTTTTTTTTTGTCATTTCAAATGTTTGCAAGCAAAGCAAGAGGCTCTCCACGCGAAACAAGGGAAGAGGGGGCTCACCACGCGGAGGAGGAAGCCACGGTGGACGGCGGCTCCCCGGCGGCAGCAGGCGGCGCGGCCTTTGGCCTGGCGGCGGCGGTCGGCGACCAGTGCGGCTTCTCCGACGGGTTGGCGGCGGTTCCCCAGCGGCGGCGCGCGCGTTGCAGGTGGAGGAGGAGGGAGCCGGCCTTGGGTGAGGGAGGAGGAGGAAGGAGGAAGAAGATTGGAGATGGAGATTTGATTATTTTGGGTTTTGTAAGGACTGAAATTTGATCTCAGATCTGAGATTTGCCTCTCTCTTTCTCTGTTTTGAATTTGATTTGAGGTTGAACTCGAAATGGGTTTGATTGGGTTTGATTTCAGATTTTGGATCTGAATTTGTAAAGGATTTGGGATACTGATTTTGGGGAAGATGATGGTTACAGATTTGTTTGGGAAAATTGTTTGCTGGGTTTGATTTCGGGGCTGTTTTGTTTGGAGGAATTGTGTTGAATTTCAGTTTGGGTTGAAAGGAGGAGATGATGAATCTGAAGTTGGGTTTGATTTTGTAAGAATCAGAAATGGTTTCTGATCCCTTCTTGCTTCTAGGCTTTGATTTCTTTGGGTCTGAAATTTGTTTTTGTTGGATCTGAAGTTGGGTGATTTCTGAAATTGATTTGGGGTTTGGTTGATTGGATGAGTTTGATTTCGCTGGTTGATTGTGGCTTGGAGAAATTTGGGTTGTGTGGATTTGTTTTGCAGGAGGAAAGGAGGAGATGACGGTTGGCGCTTCCTCCTCTGCTGTTGTTGGGTTACTGTTATAATAATAGTAGGGGGCAGCTTGAAGGAGGTAGCTGGAGGTGGGGAGAAATTGATGAGGAGATGTTGGATCTGAACTGCCCAACGGTGGCAGTCAATAGGATAGGTTAATTAAATTAGTAACTCAGTTAAGGTTAAAGTTAATTGGCGATTTGATTTTCAGCCAATAATAATAAGTAAAAATAATTAAGTAATTAAGTAAAATATGATTATTAAAATAAATGAAGTAATTAGTGAGGTTAACAGTGATTAGAAGTTTGAAATTAGTGGGATAATTAAATTAAGGTAACGTGTTTAAAATTAATATTCAATTACGACGATACGGTAAAACGTAAAATGAAAACGCGCTCGCGTTGACGCACAAACATAGAACCCGCGTACGAAAACATCCGGATGGTCAAAACGAAAAATACGGGCGCGCACAATTAATACGCCTAGAAATACCGGTCGTTACAAAAGTGAGGGGGCATGCATGATGAAAAAATGAAAATAAAAAGAAAAAATAAAGAAATGAAAATATGATGCGGACATGATGCATGCACAGATAGGAGTGATACAGATATATAGATGTGTCACCAAAAACTCACCCTCTCTCCCAAAAAAGATATATAAGGATACGATCTGAATGAGAAACCCAAAATAAGTGAGGGGAGGGGGTGGACAAAAATGCAACAGGACCCAGCAGAAACGGGCAGCACAACGACAGGAATAATCGATGGCATCAATGGTGCCTAAGAAGGTGGTGTTGCGCCGTCTCCGTCCTGAGACGGAGGTGGTGGTGGTGGTGGTGCAGGCTGCTGAGCGGGTGTGGGTGTGGAAGTGGAAGCAGGCCGAGTGTGGGTGGAAGCGGGGGTGGGAACCTGCTGTGTGGGTGCGGGGACGCGGGGGAGACGCTCCAGGACCTGGGTAAGACAGTAGTGAATCTGCGGGAGCAGGTCAAAGCGGCCAGCCATCGCAGAGACGGTGGAGGACAGGGTCCTAAGGTCGCCTCTGAGGCCACTCACCGCCCCCTCTAGAGCACGAATGCTCTGAAGTACAGTGTCGGGGGGAGGTGGTGCAGAGGGACGCACCGGTCGGGGCTGTGCAGGATGGGGCTGGCGTACTCGGGTCGCGTATGTGACGGGCTCAGCGGGGAAGGGAACGAAAGGCGCTGCGCTCGCAAATGTGGGACTGGCCTCAGTGTGAGGCCGGGGCACCGGCTGGTGAGAAGTGGAGGCGGCAGCAGCGAAAGAAGAGTGCAAAAGTGGCAGCGAGGCGGCCAGAGAGGTCAGTGGCACAGAAGTGTGGACAGACGTCACGACACTCTCGGAAAATACAGCAGCAGTGGAGATAGAGGGCTCTCCGCACTCAACTATGGTCGGCGGGCGCTCGGGTGGGGCAAAAGAAACGGGCTCAGCAAACAGAGGGCCAGTGGTGGTGGTGACAGGCGTGGAAGTGGCGGGGGTGGGCTCAGCTAAGGTACTCCCGACACCGACAGAGGTGTGGACAGAGGTGTCAGGAGCATCGGAAACAGCGGGGATAGGCTGAGGGGCCACAGGGTCGACAGGGGCAGCAGGCTCGGCAGGTGCAACAGGGTCTGCGGGGGCAGCGTGGGCAGCGTGGGCCTGCTCGGCCTCCTCGGCCTCGAGCACGTAAGCAGCGGGGATGAGAACATCCATCGCAGGGAGCCAGTCCACGTGGGCTGGTGCAATCTGAGTCCGAGCTGGGCTCGGAAGAATCATGTAATCTGCACCGTAAGGGCCGTGCAACCAGACCCAGTGACGCTCACCGTGCGGACGAAGCATCTTCATCCGGGCCATAACATCAATCGACAAAGAAGTGGGGCCCGGTGCTCGTCGCAGGTCGTCAGGGAAGTCCTCGCCGGTCATAAGGGCAAGCAAGGTGATCAGGCCGCCGCAGCATATCGGTGAGCGAGCGCCCACCGATACAATGATGCGGTCCAAAAACCAAGCCGCGACATCAATCACGACGGCGGGGACCAGCTCATCGCCATCCCTAGATAGAGCTCTGGGCCGTGTCATCGCGTAGAGCATGTAGAGCTCTGGCGTAGACATCGTGCCCGGCTCATATCTGGCCAAAAAGGTCGTCGCCATAAGGCGCTGAGCAATACGGAGGCAGGGATGGACAATGGCCGAGGCCTTGGCCCTACTAGGGTCAAAGGCAGCGTGAAGGCCCGTAATCCGGGCCCAGAAGGCACCGGCGTCGAAGGAAGGTGGGGGGATATGGGTGGGGCCGTAACCGCGATCGGCTCCGGGGACATCGGGCCACGAGAAAAATGCTCTCATCATACCGACTTGGGTACAGAGAGTTGGGTACAGCAGACTTCCCTCGTTCGTGAGCGGCTCGGCCGGACGAACTTGTGTACTCGGCCGAGTGACTAGTATACTCGGCCGAGTGAGCCTTGTTTTCTGCTGTTTGTCTTCGTTTGGGCTCTAAACTCCGTCTTTCTTCCTCCAGTCGATTTCATCTTACTCCTAAGCATCGAGCGTCTTCCTGGGGCGCTCCTCGTCGTCTCGTTCATCCTCCTCATGATGTATTTACCTATCTCCTCTCCTGTCAAGAAAAATAGGACCCGTTATCACAAAAATTTTGGGCGAACGACTCAAAACACTAAAAATTTCTAAAACAAAAATAAAGAAAAAGTAAAAATAAAGCAATAACTGTCGGGTTGCCTCCCGACAAGCGCTCGTTTAAGGTCGTGAGCTCGACCCCCTATGATTTTCAATTAATGCGGGATGTTTGGTGCATATGAGATGCACCCATCAAACTTTCCGGGGAGAACGCTTGGATTCGGAAGTTGCGGCGGCGTGTTCTCCCGCGGTGGTCTCTCGTCTCAAATAGTGTTGGGGGGAGGCTCCCCCAAGCTAGCGTTTGCCCCGGCCAACGGCTTCACCGGTGACGCCGATTTCCGTATCGGCGGAGCTTTCTTTGGAGACTTTAATTTCGAGAGCTTGCAGAGCTCTCGAATCCTTGCGACATCAGCGTCGCCTTCATCATTTTCAGCGGAGAGGTTGGGGGAATCGTCTTTCTCCTCATCTTGGCCTAAATTCGGGCCTTCCTCGAAATCCTCATCGAAAAGAGCGCCAATCGAGTGGGGGATCGCCTCCTCAATTACCTCATCAATGAGGTCCATGTAGTCAAGTTCCTCGTGGTAAGGCATGTGTTTCATAGCCTTAGGAATGTGAAGCTCCACCTCGATGTTGCCGACGTTTAAAGTTAGGGTACCTTCGCGCACGTCAACAATGACTCCGGCGGTGGCGAGGAACGGGCGTCCAAGTATCAATGAAGTATCTCCCTCCTCCTTAACGTCCATGATCACGAAGTCACATGGCAAGTATATTCCCCCGGGACTTGTAGCGGAATGTCTTCGGCGATCCCTACCGGCCTTGTTATTCACCCATCGGCCAATTGTATCCGCATGTCGGTAGGTTTCAACTTCGTCCCGGTGTTTAGCCTTAAGAACATGGAGAGATGCATGAGGCTCACACTAGCCCCTAGATCTACCAACGCCTTTTGAAGAGGGACGCCGCCCAAGGTGCAAGGAATCCGAAAACTCCCCGGGTCTTTAAATTTGGCCGGCTCCTTCTCTCTCTTGGTGAACCAAGAGCCCTCCTCGGCTAGCATAATCTTCTCCTCCCTCTTTCTCCCCGAAATCAAGTCCTTTAAGAATTTAGCATATGTGGGGATATCCACGATGGCGTCGAGGAAGGGAATGTTGAGGCTAACTCCTCTCAGATACTCGAGAAACTTTGCTAGCCTTTTCTCCATTTTCGCTCTAGCAAGCCTTTGGGGAAATGGGACCGGTGGCATGAAGCGCATTTCCTCAATCAATTGCTCCGCTCTAGATTTCTCCTTTTCTTGTGGCTCTTTCTCCTTATCAACTTCAACTACCAGCTCAATTGGCTCCAAACTTTCCTCCACGGGCTCCTCGGTAGGAATCATGGCGGGGGTGGTATCCTTCCCGCCTCTAGTAGTAACGGCAACTACGGCATTGATGTGGCCGGTGTTGCCCCGTGGGTTTTGCTCGGGTTGCGCCGGCAATCGTTGAGTGTTCCGATTGAGCAACGCCAATTGCTCCGATATTTGAGCCACAACGGTATTAAGGGAGTCTTGCCCCGCCTTCAAGGTAGCATTGACCTTATTTTGCTCGACCATAAACGCATCCACTCTAGCTTCGAAGTCGGATCGTTGTTGAGCTTGTGGATGGTTTTGATTTTGATTCCTCCACCCTTGATTGTATCCGGGCGGCCTATATGGTGGAACTTGTTGCTTCGGTTGGAAATTTTGTTGTGGAGGCCCCCTCGGCGGATAGTGTTGTTGTTGGGGTGGTGGTGGTCGAGCTTGTTGAGGTGGTTGTTGTGGCGGGTTCAAAGCTCCTTCATTGTTGGCGTAAGAGAATCCGGGATGATTTCTTGTGGCCGGATTGGCCCAATATCCTTGGTTCCCCGCGACATATTGTACTTGCTCCAAGGATCCTTCTCCTTGCTCTCCTCCCGCATACATGGCTTGAGATTGGTCTTGCCAATCACACATTTGGTTCGTTGGAGCGGAGGTGGAAGGGGTTCCTTGGGGCTCCGTGATAAACTTCTCCAGTCTCTCCACTACCTTGTGGAGAGAATCAAACTTGCTTGTAAGCTCCGCTACGGCCTTCGCCTCATAGATACTAGTTGGCTTCAAGGAGGATGTGGAGTGTCCTCGCTCATCGCCCCATTGTTGATTGTTTGAGGCCATCTCCTCAATTAGGGCCGTAGCTTCCTCGGGAGTCTTTGACAAGATAGCACCATTCGCCGCGGCATCAATAATTTGTTTGGTCCCCGGTTGGAGACCGTTGTAGAAGCTATGAACTAGCTCCCAATCTTCAATGCTATGGTGCGGGCATTGATGCTGATAATCCTTAAAACGCTCCCAAGCCTCATAGAGCGTCTCTTGGGGTCCGTGCTTGAAGGACATGAGAGCGCTCCGGATCTTCACCGTCTTGGAGGGCGGATAGAACTTGTCAATGAATGCACTCGCCAACTCGTCCCAAGTGGTGAAGACACCCTCAGCCTGCGTCCTCAACCAATAGAGTGCCTTGTCCTTTAGCGTGAAGGGGAAGAGACGCAGTCTGATGGCATCGATGGAGACCCCTGGCATCTGAAATGTGGCGCACTTCGACAAGAATAATTGGATGTGGTAGTGGGGATTTTCATGGGCATTCCCATGAAATGGATCCTGCTGCATCAGAACCACTAATCCAGTCTTCAGCTCAAAGTTCTTGTCAGCCGCCAGCTCCGGCATGGCAATGGATGAGGTCGTAGAAGAGGTTTTAGGCCGAAGCCTATCTCGAATAGAAATTATCCTCGCCATCCTTACCGCTAATTGTTCAGCAGTTTCCGGGTTGGTCATAAACCGACCTTCCCGATTTTGTCTCCTTTCTACTCTAAGTCTCCGCGCGGTACGTTCGATCTCTGGATCAAATAATATAGCTTCAGGGTCCGCCGTAGATCTCGTGTACATGCACCGGAGAACAAAGTTTCAAAGAAGCGATTAGCACAATGGAAGGGTTAGGTAAAAGAAAAATAAAGAAATAGAATAATAAAAAATGGCTAGGGTGGTAAAATCAAACGCAATCGCCTCCCCGGCAACGGCGCCAAAAACTTGATCGACCCCGGATATACACCCAGAGAACGGTTGTAGTTTTACCGCAAGCGCACGGTATAGCAGCGAGCGGGTTATCGAACACAGGGAGGACGAATGACCGTGCTTGATCCAATCAACCTGGCTATTTAAGAAGAGAGAAATTTGCCTTTGGCGATCCTGTCACAATCGTCAGACAAAGTAAGGAAATATCAAATCAAATAAAGAACGTCTAGGGAATGGGGAATTCCCGCTACTCACCATATTTCGTAAAAGTGGTTCATCGGCATCAAAATCGCTAGAATAAGATTTTGGATGAACTAGTTGCAACTGAATGTAGAACCAAGCTCACGCTCTCGCGCTGTTGCCGGCCTATAGCTATCCTAGGTTCGGGTCCAATCTCTTGCAAACCCTAGCCTAGGGAAGCTAGCATTAGGATCAACATCATCGTTCAATCGCGCACCGAGCCCAATCTCTTGCAAACTCGGCCCACGACCTAGATTGGGATAGTTCCTACCCGTCCAATCTCTTGCAAACGGGTATCGGCACGGAATTGCAACCGGAAACCCTAGTATCGGTCCAATCTCTTGCAAACCGATACTACGGAAATTCGATTCCAACCCAATTCGGATTTCTAGGGTTTCCTATCGAATTGGGATCCAATCTCTTGCAAATCCCAATCGATGTGAATTCCTAGCCATCCGTAGTAAATTGATCCCAATCTAATCCCTAATAGCAATTCTAGCAAAATTCCTACCAATTCATCACAATCATGAAATAGGGCTTGTAGGGTTCATCCCCACGCCCCAAGACGTGGCGACTACTCACAATTCATAGCAAGATCACAAAAATAATCAATGAAATAAGCAATAGAATTCATCACAATATTGAGATATGCAATAAAAATAGAATTTTTATAGAAGAGAAAACACAAACCAATGGAGTTCTTCAAATAATTCAACAAAAATCAACTTTTGTCTCCTCACCAATCACAAGAATAAAACTAAAAAGCTAATCTAAAAGGCTACAAAAAATCTAAGAGAAAGCTCTCTAAAACTAGGGTAAAAACAGGGGTTAAATACCCTCAAAATCGTCCAAAAACTGTGACCAAAATACCCCTGCGCAGCCTGTTTTCCGCAATTTTCGCTACAGGCAGCGCGTCGCACTCGGCCAAGTGACAAAAGTCGCTCGGCCGAGTGAAAACCCTGTAAATTTCCAGTAAGTCTCGATCTTCAGGGGTTTTCACTTCGGGGGCTGCTCGGCCGAGTGAGTTGTCGTCACTCGGCCGATGGCTTCTTGGTACTCGGGCGGTCGGGATTATCCACTCGGCCGAGTGGGTCTTCTGAAGCTCAGGCAGCCGAAAAACAGTAACTTGGCGATTTTTGAATGGCTTCGTCTGGGCGCCACTCGGGCGGACGGGGTCTAGTCACTCGGCCGATGTGGTATCCGTCGCTCGGCCGAGTGCACATATGAATCGTGTCTGATCTGGTCGGCCGATCGGTGTCTCGCTGGTCGGCCGAGTGACTCCTTCACTCGGCCGAGTGGGACACTAAAAATGCCCAGATTGCTTGTTTTGGCCTCCTCGTCGCTCCTGCGACGTCCGTTCTTCTTCCGCTCCTCTCCAACAGCAAAATACCCCTCGGGGAGGTCGTCGGTGACCCTCTGGAGTAAGCGCGTCTCGAGATCACTCCAAATCGCGCCAAATCACCTGAAATGCGACAAAAACAACAAATCGTGAAAAGCATCGCAATATCGTCGATATATCGTGAAAAACATGATTTGGGCGATCTAAATGGCATGCAAACATGCGGGAAAAATGTGTAAAATAAGGAGTGATCAACATCTTCACAAAACCTCTTAAAGAAGATTCATTTGTGAGGTTGCGTGGAGAATATGGGATTATGGGTGAATCTGAAATCTAGGACTTCATTTTCATATGATATACCAAGTTTTGTGTTTATATGATCATTTTTATCTCATATTGATTATGTCTATCTTCTTGATATGTTTTCGATGTGATTTCTTGGAGAATTTGATGAATTTTTGATTGTATTGATATTTTTTATATGTGTATTAGTTTATATGATTATGAATGTATGTTGATGTGATTAGAGTGTCTAGAGTATAGATTTAAGGGTGAGAGATCTCATTCCTCAAGTTTTTGCCCTATTCATAGTTTTAGAACCAGGACAGGAGCATGTGCCTCCTTCAACAGGCGCCTGCCAAACTCTAGAATTTTATCTCTAATTCACTTCTTTCAGTCAGGTGACCGATGTACATCATACAGGCGCCTGGTCATCACCCAGTCGACTGTATTTTTGTCATCAGGCGCATGCCTTGGTCTCCCCGAGAATTGATCTTTATGTCTAGATTTGGTGTCTGCAGACAGGCCCCTGTAAGTCATCGCGTCTGTCGTTCAACAGGCGGATGTGTTATGTGTAACAATCACATGTGCTTCTGCTAAGCCATTTTTGATTCAAGGCTTGACAGGCGCCTGCACTATGTGCATCAGTCGCCTGTCTGAGCTGTTTGGCGGTTCGTAATATTAATCTCAGCCATTCATTTTGATCCAACGACTCTAATCAAATCGCAGCTTCACTTATATGTGTCGATTCGTGCCTATTTCTCTCTCCTCCGATTAAACTTCCCCACTTCCTCGTGCAGTTAGAGTGCCACCTCCCCGTTCAATTCCGCCGGCGATCTAGCATCTCCAACCGGCCATCTTCCTCCTTCCAACAGCCATTCGAGTCCTCTGACCATCTCCTTCCTTTTAGGTATCGATTTCTATCGTTTTCAGTGTCATTTCGTGCCCTAGGACCTAGTTTCTTCGCATTTCATTTCGATGGGTCCTCGACCTGGATCATATTCTAATGCCAAACCTTTATCCCTTAAGAAGCCTAGGAAGAAGAAGATTAGGGTTCCTAAACCCGCTTCGACTAAAGCTCGTACCAAGAGAGCTAGGTCACTCTCTCCTCTGATCGATTCTGCATTTGATTCTGATGATTCATGGGCTAGTGAAGTTGAACACTTGTGTGTAAGCAAAAGAAACCTGCTATTGCCCGTACTTCTACTGATGAACCCCTAGCTCAATCCAAAGCTCAGGTTGAAACTCTGGCCGAACCCTCTAACCCTGAACCTCAAGCTCAAACGAATCCTGAAACCATTCCTTCAACTGCAGTGTCTGTCTCTGTCCCTACTGTTTAGGGAAATTCAATGCTCTCCTGAATATCAAGTTATTAAAGGAGAAATTCATCGTGTATTCAGATGTTCAGGGTGAGAATTTGTTCAGCTCCTGACCAAGACGAAATTGATTGATCTCTTTCGTTAGTCAGATGCTGAATCACCTAAACCATACCCCAAGCTCGTCAAACTCTTTTATGCAAACCGTATTCGTGGTGAGTATAATGATACTGGGATTATTGATACTCTAGTTTAGTGGACCTCCATCAAGCTAGACCACAAGCTTCTTGTTACCATTCTTGGTATTCCATCGTTTGGGTCTCTTCCCGTTGATCTTAGTATTTCCAAAATTTCTGACCTTGATCAAGCCGTCCTCTAGGACATGTTTAGAGTCATTCCTCTTATTCTCACCTCGGGGGTGAAGACTAGCATGTTCTCCAAACGTGGGTGGGCAGTCCGCCACATTGTGAAATCTAATATCCTCCCAAAATCTGGATCCTCAGATCAGCCATCTCATGACATCCTAAAGTGCATGTATGTCATCCATTCTGGCATGGATGTAAATTGGGCTGGAGGCATCATGGATAGGAAGGACCATATTGAGATCACAGCTACGATGTCTCACCTCCCATACAACTGCATTTTAACCCTCGTTTTTCGTCACTTCGAGATTGATCTTGCATCTTATGATTCAATTTCTCTGGGTCCTCTCTTGGATGAGTCTGCTAAGTTGGATAAAAGGTGAATCTGATGTTAGAGATGCTCAGCACTTCCTTTGAGCATCAAGGTTTACCAATGCCTTCCTCCCTCCATTCCATGTTGCACCCTTATGAGGCTGCTGATATTCCTCCTGCTGATTACCCTCAGACTACCCTCAGACTACTCCTCATGTTGACGTCACTCAGATTCCCACTTCTGATGTTGAGCCTGCTGAGGCCACTCCGGTTATCACTCCTTCTGTTAAGACTCCTGATGTTGCTGCTACTTCCACCTCAGAGATGGAGACTCAGGACTTCACTGTAGAGATGAGAGCTCCTGAGGCTTCTTCCACCATTGTCCAACTTGATCATTGATGCCTTTTGGAGATATCTCACCCTAGGTCTTATTTTTTGTCAGGATTTGAGAGTCTTGGTATATGTAGTCATTGGGTGATGTAGTTTGTATGGATGTTTAAATGATGATACTTCAAGTTGTGTTGTTTTGTTATATGATGTTTGGGTTTGGCATCAGTTTTTGTACTCTGTGCTCATTTATATACATATGATGTCTCTTTTGGCTATATAATGACTCTTGTGTGAATTTTCTCTCTTCTTTGTGCTCTTGAATATATATATTGAATGTTGAGATGTATTGAATGTTGAATGTTGCTACTGGACTTCTCTTCCTCTAGTCGACTATGTTTTGATGATTTTGATAAGTATTTTTGTGATACACCTTCATGCATTCTAGTTTTTCATTTGGTATCATATTAATGCATATCCTACTCTTTATACTCCCATGGTGTTTTCTCTTTTATTTAGCACTCGTTGTTTCTCTACTCCAACTTTTTGGATAATGCCATAGGGGGAGAAATATAAACAAACTCATAATTTTGTGCTAATTAGAAGCTAAATATAACGTTGAATCTAATATTGATATAGCCTTAGATTCAGGTGGAGTAAGATATAATGATTTTGGATTCAAATATCCTAAATTCAAAAACTTTGAATTTATTCCATACTCTCTCTATGCATGTTTATGATACTCTATCTTTAATTGATCATATGATGCTCATATCTCTATTGACTAACTCGATTGGCATCAATGTAAGGGGGAGTAAGTATTTTTAAGCACAATTATTTGTTTTTGTTTTTGTTTGTCATCACCAAAAGGGGGAGAATGTTGAGTATTGACTTCTCCCTATCTGGTTTTGATGATGAGCAAACATAAATACTTGTAACTAATCCCCTCCATGCAGTCAACTCATTGCCAAATCCAATCATGAAGATCAATTGCAATGAATGACAATCAAAATCAATCCAAACTCAAAGAGATGATTGAATGGTCAAGACAAAGAAAGAAAACTCAATGACTTCAAGTTCAATCAAGAGAAAGAAAAGAATCTAAACTCATTGTAAATCTTTCTTTTCTTTTATTTCTTTCTCTTAGATTGTAGCCTTGAAGTAGAGATAATTTGCAGCACACACCACTCTCATCTCATTATCCTAGGAAACCCTTAGAATCCATTTCCTATGACTCTAAATCATAAAACCCTTAGTTGTGCATTCTGGATGTATGACAGCCGATTGCTACTCAAAATCCAGGCGACTATCTCTGGACAGGTGCCTGCGTTTTGTTCTTTAGTCGTCTGAAATGCACACTTTTGCTAGGTTTTTGGGCTTTTATTCTTTACTGCTAATCAGGTGACTGGTGTACAAAGTACAGACGCCTGTCTATAGTTCAGGCGCATGTGACTTGTTAATCAGTCGCATGTATCATCTTGCCCAAATTCCCAATTTGTCAACTTACGTACTTGTGCAGATTCAGGCGACTGTCTTTGCTTTTACAGGCGCCTGCCTATGGCACATGCGGCTGACGACTCCACTACAGCCGCATGTCCATCCTTGTGAAAAATTCTCATTTTGACAAGTTTCACATGTGTGTATTCAGACGCATGTCTTTGGTTTTACATGTGCTTGCACATGGCACAGGCGCATGTGTATACCACATCAGTCGCATGTCCTTTGATTTCCCATATTCTTGAAATTGTGAACTTACGCACTTCTGCCACACAGACGCCTGCATTTTGTTTATCAGGCGCATGTATGTTAGTCAGGCGCATGTCCAACCTTAAGCGGTCGTCCGTCCCACGTGATAAATTACCGTTTGTACTTTTACCCACCCTCTGACACAGTGCAGCAGGCGCATGTTGGTTCTTCATCAGTCGTCTGTCCTAACTGTATTTTTAATCTGTTGGGCCTTTTCCAACGAATTCTGTTGGGGGTTTTGGGAAAACGTTTGGGGTTCTGAGAGAGCTTATATATAAGGGTTCTAGTGTTTCATTGAGCCCCTCTAGACTCCATTGATTTCATCTAAGTTCTCAAGCTCTCTTGCTCTCAATCTAAATCCAAAAGCCCTAAAACTCCAAATCTTTGCTTGTCTTCCAACTAGAAACATCTCTCATCATCTAGCTTTGGTGAAGACAAGTGCAAGGGCTTTTCTCTCTTCTAGGAATAGATCTACACACTTCATCCTTGCCTCGCTTCAAGTTCTCTACAATTCAAGGCATGGAAGTTTGTAAGCGTGATTTCAATTTCATAACTCTTTCGTTATTGTGATTTGCTCTCGGTTTGTGAGAGTGGTTTGATTGATCCCAGGTTATGGAAATCAAGAACATCAACAGTTGTATCGATTACACTTGTATGGTTTCTACAAGTAGATTGAAAGGAAAACTCAAGCTAGGGTTTTAGCTTGAATATCTGGGTGGTATCCCAGGTGGTAGGGACGTAGGATTACCGGAAACAAGTCGGGTTTGACTTGGGTAATCCGAACCCTTAAACATCTTGTGGTTGCTTTGTTCAATTTGTTGTTTCAAATTATTTCCGCATTATTGTTGGTTAGGATTTTAATTAGGCGTAATTTCCTCTTTAATTTTAAAAATATTATTCTACACATCTTCTAGTGTGTTCCTCATAGCACACGGTCCTTACATTTTTTAGAGTAATTAGCATATCTTACTCAGAAATCAACCCACCTTCACTTTTGCAGTTCCACGGGTAGGATCAGACGAGGAAGACAGCACATGATCTAGAGGCGAGGAGGTAAAAGCATTTGAAGTTGAGACAGTATCAAGGCACAGTGTGCTGGACATTTTTCACCAGTAATATACATGTGTAATCTCAAACCTTTATGATGGTAACATATAAGGTAAGAACGCATCATCAATGTCATAGTATAATGGTTGGTCGTAATCTCTGGGTTTGTCAAAGCATACTTTAGACTCAAAAAATTAGACATCAACTGGCACAAAAGACTATTTGATCGTAGACCAGTAGCATTTATAACCTTTTTTATATGGGAGTATCCTAAAATACACATTTTAAAGACCATTGATTAAGTTTAGAATCATCGGTAACATAATTATAAAGAATGCAAACACATCTAAAAATCGTAAGTGGCAAAGTAAACAAATTAGGCTTAGGAAACATCTAGTAAGGAATCTGACTATTAAGCACAAATGAAGACATATGATTAGAAAGATAATAATCAATTAAGATAGAACATGTAAGTGTAACAAAAGTGTGTGAATGAACGATAAATGTCTATTTTTACGTTTTGTGATCCCATTTTTGTTGAGGTGTGTGCACAAGAAAACTTATGACTATTTCTAAATTCAAACATAAAGCTACAAACTGATCACTAAAATAATCATTTGCATTATCGCTTCTTAAAATTGTCATAAAAATACCAAAGTGATTTTTTTTATTTAAGCTTTAAAACTTTTAAAAATAGCAAAACCTTAAAATCTATTTTTCATTAAGTAGATCTACGTTAAACATGAAAAATCATCCATAAATATGACAAAATATCTAAAACTACGTCTAGACTCGACACAATTCGGTCCGTATACATCACAGTGAACTAACTCAAAAGGCTTCTGAGCAAATTTATTGTCACGTGGTTGGTAAGGCATTTGGTGATGTACTCCTAATTGACAAAACTCGCGCTCTAAACTAAACAGAAAACTCGCACCGTAAACTAGATAGAAAACTCACCCTAAACTAGACAGATAGTTAAACTTAAAATTTAAAAGTTTTAATTTGAACGACTAGAATGACCCTATCTGCAGTTTATGATAAAAAGGAAACTAACGCCAGATCCAGCCACTGATCTAGCTTCAGTATTTAGGTGATACAGATATCTAGTCTCACATTATGTGTCAATCATCGTCTTTGTTCCCATCTCCGAAATGATACAATGGTCAGAAAAGAAGGTTATGGAGCAATTTAAAGATCATGTCAACTATAAATAAAAGTAGATTAAGTGAAAATTTGGACAAATGCAAAACAGATATCAAGGGCAAGGAATATGTAACATTAACAAAGCAAACATCTGCAAGATGTGGAACCATCTACTAGTGTAATTGTCTATTTACCACTGGATGAATAGAAAGATGACAATATACATGACTACCTAGTCATATGATTAGTGGCTCTTGTGTCTATCACCCAAATCCAAGGACTTGATGTAGAAATGTATGCCGTTCAGAAACCTGATCTAGTCAAAGTTACAATTATAGGAGACGAAAGCAATTAAGCTTTATGAAACTCATGAAACAATTAGTGATGGCTTTATGTATGCATTGTAACCGTCAAGCCCTCCTATGTTGACCCTAAAGGTAGGATAAGTAAACTTTATGTGATCAAACTCCTTGCAATTGTTATAGATTAGCTTCTCGATCGAGGGACTCGTTTCTGGAATATCTCTACCTTCTGACGCATGCATTCCTCTACACTTACCACGAATACCAGTATATTCACCACATCTACCTCCTCTGGACGCTCCTCCTCGCGCATCTTGATATCCACATAAGCTGCCAAAGCTATATTACATAGCTAACGTCGATCTGTTCTCCAAACTCCATGCCTCGTTACCGACTATTCTCTAAAAGAAATTAGTGTATGGTATGGAAAGTCACTAGCACAAAGAGAGTAAAGTCATACCACTAATTATCTGAGAATGTGCTACTGCATATTCTGAACGTAGACTCCCCAAGAATGCCAAGACTTCCGGATGTTCTTTGTTCTTTTATTGTCTTTACATCTGTTAGGATGTGTTAAGATGTGGAAGATCGAATTCAGCTCCTCTCATACCTCGAATTCAGCTCCTCTCATACCTCATAGAAATCAAAATAATACTGACACAACTTCTCCCCTTGTTGACTTTTCTAAAATGACTAGATAATATAATAAGCTCTAGAAAAATTGTTCTTTCCACAATATAAGTAGTGCCTAAATCTTCTTCCCAGTCTTCTGCTCAATCATAAAATATTGAATCGTATGCTCCATGAAATCAACAACTGACTTTTTATCTGAGTGTCCTCGTGCTTCCAGTTAGATGAACCTTCTAATGGAATTCATCAGACAAATGATCCTTCCTACCTCTGCCTTCAACATAGGTCTCCACTAGACACTTTCACTGTTTGTAAATGATCTAATTGAGTTCAGACATGTAATCTTTCTGGATAGTTATTTGCAATCATTGATAATCTAACTTCTGACTTAAATTAGCCAAATAAATACATCCCCACTCCCAAAAATAAACCCCTAAACCAAACATCAAATAACACCAAACGCCAAATTTTAAACGTCAAACAATTAAACCAACATCGAATAATTAAGCCAAATCCCTCGAACTTATACATACATAATCTTTAGATTCTTTTGTACTATATTTTGCTACAATACATTGATCAATACTAGAATAGCGTACTGTATACATATAAATATTGTTTTGTTTTTTTTATATGTGGGTGTGTTTGTGTTTGTGTATTTATATATTGTGAGTATATTACATATTGTATACTTTATACTGTATGTATATACACTATGTATACATAGATACTCTCTCTCTCTCTCTCTCTCTCTCTCTCTCTCTCTCTCTCTACTTCATTAAAATCAACCGATCGACACCCGAGTTCATCAGAGGAGCCCCAGTCGATTCCCGGTTTCGTCGGAGAAAGGCCATGTGAGTTTGATTTTATCAGAAGTGGCCTTCAACGGCTGCGATCAATTTTGATGGAGAAAGGCACAATAAATAATTCTGAATGGAAAAGAGCCCGATCAAGTTTAACATTGTTTGAAATTGACATCCAAGCTTAATTGAAGTCGAAACCAATCGAATGCCTAATCAATGGTCGATAAGGCTCAATGTCGTCGAAAAAAGCCTAATCAAAGTGATTTGGTTGGAAAGTTGAGTTTTCTATTAAAAAAAGGAGACATTGCATCAATTGGAGAAAATGGATACAATGAGAAGGCAAATGTGGTGGTAGCAAAGGGCAACGGTAGCAACGATGATTAGGATAGTTTTTTTTTTTGAAAAATAAAGTTACTATAAAAGTTGATACTATGAACAAAATTGACTTATGATTAGGAGATAAGTTACGAGAATTAGTTTATTTTTCTTTCTCAAGTTTTCTGATTTATACATGATTATGTTAGATGCTAGAATCAACAAATAGACATTAGAGGATGGATGAATGATGTCTTTTAAATTAAAAATGATGTGATCCGCAAGAGAAATAAATATGAAATTGGGGTTTTCGTGGAAGATTTGGGAAAGATGATATTTTTATTGGGTTTTCAATAAAAGTGACAAGATAGGGTGGCCTCGATTCGAGAGGAGCCTGCTCTCCTTGCTTTATATTCGAAAGCAAAGTCTAACTCTCCAAGGTCTAAGATTCTATGGATTCCTAGAGGATTTTCTTCACAAAACTCCGCATATAATCTCCAACCCTAGCCACCATCTATTATAATGGCCAATTTCTTCAGAATTACAGAAATTACGAAAATCTTCTTGAAGCCCAAAATTACAAAATTGCCATTGGTTCTTGCAATCGCATCATTATGCCCTCAAAGAACCACTTTTTCCTCAAAATGGTATCATGAAATCCATGAGGCACACTATTCCAAATGAAGGTGCTCGTCCCCTTTCGACCATTCTTCCTCAACCGCTTTGCCGCATCCTCGATGATCAACATCTGAACAACACGAACCCGGCAACGATATACCGGCCCAAACCTCTCGCCACATCGAAAGCATAAACTCTTGGAGTGCCTATCCTGAATCTCTGCCTCAGTGAGACTGTTGAGCTTGCTGTTCGGTGGAAGCCCGTTCATCTCTTGGCCCGTCTGAACCTCGCCGGTTGGGGCTTCTGTATCCTCATTGTAGCATGGGTTCGGAATGTAGACCCGCCCATCACTCTCGTGGTACGCCGATCCTCTACGGGCTGATTCTCTATCATTTGAGCCATCCTATTATGTCCAGCAGCCCACTCGGTCTCTTTATGGGTAGCTCAACCCAGATATTTATTTTAAGACCATTCATGAAGCTCCCCTCTAAGGACTCCTCTAACAATCCATGCACACGGGTTAAAATCATCTCAAACTTCTTTATATACTCCCTAACAAAACCCTCCTGCCTATGGACAAAGCGCTGCTTATGTAGGTCTCTCCCCTGAGTGTCGCAAAATCTGTAAAGCATGTAGTCCTTAAATTCCTTCCATAAGCGCAGAGGATGCCTCTGCTCTCTCCATTGATGCCATGACAAGGCTTCTTCTTCCAGGCATATCCTTGCCGTCACAAACTTCTCCGCTTCTATGAGACGGATGACCTCAAAGTACCTCTCTGCCCTATAAATCTAACCATACGGGTTCTCCGCTTCAAATATAGGCATCTTCAATTTTCTGACCCAACTTTCAATGTTGAGAACTCCATGTTCTACTCTTCCTCTAAACAACCCGTGGTGGAACTGCTGATTAGTGTGTTGTGATGCATTCCTCACTCCAAACAAGGCTACATATGCTCTGTTGGCATCTCTAACTCATCATCACCTCAATCCACGTCTTCTCCATCCTCCTCGTAGTCCGAGACTTCATCGTGGTAATCCTCAAGCTTTTCGTAATCCGAAATACATTGTCAGAGTCTCTCCTGAACTGAGGCCGTAGAGCCCTCGAAAATACTCCATATAATCCTCGTGCCCCGACAAATCCTCAAATGCTCCTCCAACTCCTGACAGGCCACTGGGGGTCCCGTGGCCCATGGCGACTTAGCAGAAGCTGGCCAATGCTCTATCGGGCTAACAGGGGCCGCGAGGCCCCAGACGGCCCAACCAGGGATCGACAAGGCCCTAGCATGCCAATTGGGTCTGGGCGAGCTACCTGGGGACAGCGAGCGCCAGTCGCCCAGCCTCGGGGCCTTCGACCCCCGAGAGGTCCACCCTAGGGCCGTCGGCATCCGGGCAGCCTGTCCCAGCGTCATGGTGCCCACAGCAAGGGTTTAGGGCGTCGCCACCCCCCGTGGGTTCCTCCGCTGCATCGTCGGACACATCTTCTGTGTCGGTTAAAAGTACTTCAATAAAGACTTCGAATTTATCTTTCCCTTTCGTCAAAGTTCACTTCTTTTATCACATATCTAATTTGATGCCATCTTATTTGCCCAAATCTGACTTCTTTCCCTCTTGCTTCTCGGTGAGTTGATGCAAAAGTTGTGTCGCTCACGTGATGGCTTCCAACACGGCACTCATCTTTGCCCTGACGCATTCATTTTAGATTCAATTGACAAAAACATTTCCTCCATTGAATTCGTCAATGCTTCCACTTCGGCATCAAGTTTTTTCTAAAGCTTCAATCTTTTTCATCGTCGCTGCCACCATTGATGCCAAAATCAGTGCTCTTAAACCAATTTGATGTTCTCCACAAGAGAAATAAAGATGAAATTAGGGTTTTCATGGAAGATTTGGGAATAATGAGATTTTTATTCGGTTTTGAAAAAAGTGACAAGATACGTAACATCGATTCGAGAGGAGGACGTTCTCCTATCTTTAGATTCGAGAGCAATGCCTAACTCTCCAATATTTATGGTTTTATAGACTCTTAAAGGATTTTCTTCACAAAACTCCACATATAAATCCTAACCCTAGACGTCATCTACTTATAATGACTGATTTCCCCAAAATTACAGAAATTGCGAAAATATATTTGAAGCTCAAAATTACAAAATTGCCATTGATTCTTGTGATCACGTCATTAACCAAGGGAGATATCAAAAAATTTATCAATTAAAATATTTAACAATCAGATTGTAGTAATATGCAATGGAAAATAATATAAGTGACTTCAATTATATAAAAGAGTAAAGACAAAGCAAACAAGAAATCAATCGCAAATACAAGAGATTTACCCTTATTTGATCTCCCTGACCTACTCCAGTCCACAAGCTCCCCGTTTGAGATTTCCACAATCGTCCTCTTGCAAACCCGCAAGAGAAAAAATCGTGTAACTTGACAAATACCATTGTCAATTACATACCACAATCTCAATAACCTAAAATTGAAACCACTCTCAAACCAAAGAGCAAAATCACCTCCCTCGACAACCTAAGAGAAAAAATTTATATAGAAAAGAAATTACAACTCTCCTATAGTCTTAATATCATGTCCATGTAGATCTAACAATGGCTAAGGAGTTGAATCCTATTCTATATGATGATAGCTTTGAAGAACAGAAATTTTGGTCAGAAATTTTGACTTTGTTTGGCTTAAATAAACATAAGAAATTCAAAGATTATAAGGCCATGTTTTGTATGTCTTCTTTTCTAACTTCTAAGTGTTTGATCCATATTTATAAGGGTAAAAATCACTTTAAAAGAAGATAAAAATAGCCCACCCAACAGATATAAAACGGTTATTTTTAAAGACGATAACCAATTGCTCTATCATTAGTCGACTAGAAGATCCATTAATCAACTAATGGTTCAATACAAAGACTGGCTTTATTCTATATTAGTCGATTAAAAGATCTATCAGTCAACTAATTGGTCATTAGTCGACTAATAGAAGCAATTGTCAACTAGTCAATGTTCTAAAGGAAGAAATATGATCATGTACTAGTCAACTAACTGTCTCGTTAGTCGTTTAATGATAAGTAAATTTAGATTCAAAATTCTGAGATACGTTAGTTAGTCGACTAACCAACACTTAAAAACACAAGGCTTATGAATCAAGGGGCTGTGATATGATTTGAGTTTAAGAATATTCAAAGTCTTAAACTTATGGTTTGATGTGTGTGTGATTTTTCGAGGCTTTAACAACATATCTATGACAAGAAATACAAGATACATCATAAATCAAAATTACACATCTTCAAGGCTTTGATGTGCGAATGAGTTGCGCTCAATTAATGTTGATAATTTTCCATGTTCTTGTCATAGATGTTGTTATCTATTCTTGAAGCTTACGATTTATGATATGTTTTCCATAGCTACACATATCATATTAATGCAAGCAAATTGTATGTTCATTGTCAAAAGACATATTGGAGTAAACCAATATCCAACAAATTCAGATTTACATAATGACAAAAGAACATAAGCCAAAGTTCCCTACCACCTAACATTGTCCCTTTGTTTGTATAGTGTCAGTATTACATCTTAGCATCCCTCAATAGATCAAAGTAAATGGATTATCTTAAGAAAATTGTAGACCGGCATACACCATGAAATAAGTTTTGCAAGATCTTAGCCATTTAAGTATGTGCTTTACACAAGAAGGATATTGTTAGACCCGCGGGTCAAGGCCCATGGCCGCCGGCCCTAGCCCATGCGCGCGCGCACCAATTAGCCAAGTAACCCTAGTTTCTTTTATTTATAGGGGCTAACCGTCGCTTGTTTACGCATACTTGATGATTGATATTTCTCTTGAACGTCCTTAGGTAGATCTAGGTTAAACGAGTGCGGACGTCCTCTATTGGCGTCTTGGGAAGAGAATACCCCTTTTTGTATTCAATTATCTTGTTATTGCTATTTTTTCTCTATAAAAATCGTATCTTTTCGTTGGTTCCTAACAATTTGGTATCAGAGCGTGACGATCCATGGCGGCCACGACGAGATCAAACGATAAATTCGAGGCATTGGAGGAAAAGTTCATGGGGGAGATTGAAGGGGTAAAGAAATCGGTGGAAGCGATGGTGGAGTCCGTCGAGCAATTGAAGGCAAGTCAGGCGAAAAACGACGAGCAATTTAGAAAGATCCTCTCCCTCTTGACGGCAAAATCTCAAGGTGAAGGAAACCTAATCAGACACCAAAGGCGGCAAATTTGAAGAAGAAAAAGGAAAAGCTTTTTACCCAAGATCAACCCTATTTCGTGGAAGACTTGGACGAGGATGAAGACGAAGGACCGTAGAAGGTAAACTATCGCGAGGAGGTGCGGCGAAAAGTGGTGGAGAGTCAACGGGGGTGCCGGCCCTAGCCGCCCTTTTTGGGAGCCGCACGCCAGCGAGGAGGGGCGGCCGGCTCCCCAACACAATCTGGGGGGGTTGCCGCCGCAGGAGACGGGCGAGGGACCCCCTTTGCCTGCCACGAGCCCCGGCAGGCTCGCCAGGCCCTATCGGGGGCCGCCGAGGTCCGGCGAACCTGCCGGACCTCCGGCAGGGTCCGTCGGCCCTGCCGGCGGTTCGCCGGACCTCCGGCAAGGTCCGTCGGCCCTGCCGGAGGGCCGGCAGGGCCGGAGGGCCCGACAGACCGCGCTCAGGCCCCCGCGGGCCTGGGTGAGTACCCCCAGGCCCCCGTGGGCCTAGGCGACCACCTCCATGCCCCCGCGGGCCTGGTACCAGGCCGCAGGGCTCCTAGGCAGCAGCACCCAGGTCACACGGCCCATCAGGCCTTCCGAGCCCCTTTGCCCGAGCCATGGCAGGCCCCCGACGCGACCGGCGAGTAGCACGGACGACGACAACAGCTCGAGCGGGGTTTTCAGCCCTATTTGGAGGATCCAACGTGTGACTTTGGAGGTGGATTTGACCCCGGGGAGGGACATGGGTACTACGATGATGGGGGTGGCTATGGAGCCAAGTTTGGAGAGGACGCAGGATGGGGTTACTGAGGGATGGCGTGGAGGCCCTCGCGGGAGGCAGTATGAGACGCATGATGAGAGGTGGCAGTACTATCACCAGCCTCGTCGTGCAGAAGGGAGGCCCGATCAGGCGCACTTTGAGGGAGACTGCAGGGTGCGGAAGCTGAAGATGCCGCTATTTACGGGGAAGGATCCACATGCCTGGTTGTTCACAGCATAAAGATACTTCGCGGCGCACCACATGACCGAGGCACAGAAGCTGGAGGCGGCAGCCATTTGCATGGAGTGGAGATCCTTGGGGTGGTTCCAGTGGAAGGAGAGGCGGCAGCAGATCCGTGGCTGGGAGGAGTTGAAGGACCTCGTGCTAGAGAAGTTCACAGATCTCTGTCTGGGGAACCTACACGAGCAGATGTATGCCTTCAGGCAGGAGGGGCCGGTGCGAGAGTACATCGAGAGATTTGAGACACTGGCAGGGCGAGTACATAGTGTGTCGGACGAGTCGCTGGAGGAAACTTTCTTGAAGGGGATGCGACCCAGTCTTCGAGCGGCAGTGAGGCCCTATAAACCTCAGGGGCTTTCAGAGGTCATCGAGATGACGCAATGGTAGAGAACTCCCGGACTGATGATAGGAAAGACGGAAGCAGCTACAGTGGGCAGATACAGCAGGGCACCCCGACTGAAGCCGGCGGAGCGGGCGTCACTACTGAGGCAGATCAGATTGGGCTTGAGAAGACAGGGGGAACCGAACAACCCACCACTGGCTGGAGACCAATTCCGAAGGATGACCGATGCGGAGATGAGGGAGAAGAGGCAAAAAGGGCTCTGTTTCAGATGCGATGAGCGCTTCACTCCGGGATACCACTGTGTGAGTTGTAAGCTGCAGGTGTTGATAGCAGAGGTAGACGAGGATGATGACGTGGAGGATGAAGGGATCGGAGGAGAAGACGACTTTCACTCGGAGTAGCACCGCCAGTATTTTCATGCACCACCTTGAGGACAAGGTGGATTTTCAGGGGCGGAGTAATGTTAGACCCACGGGTCAAAACCCATGGCCACCGGCCGTAGCCCATGCGTGCGCGCACCCATTAGCCAAGTAACCCTAGTTTCTTTTATTTATAGGGGCTAGCCGTCGCTTGTTTACGCATGCTTGATGATTGATATTTCTCTTGAGCGTCCTTAGGTAGATCTAGGTTAAACGAGTGCGGACGTCCTCTATTGGTGTCTTAAGAGGAGAATACATCTTTGTGTATCCAATTATCTTGTTATTGCTATTTTTTTCTCTATAAAATCGTATCTTTTCGTTGGTTCCTAACAGATATGCTTCCCCCATAATTAGAAGGAATTTAACTCCAAATCACTTGTCAAGTGATATAAACTTGATGTCTCTTCCCATGTCTGGAATGTCTGTCATTTCATTATTCATATTTTTTATTCAATTTTTTTTCAAGTATTGAGACTTAGTATATCATCTAGGAGATGATTTCCATTGGCTATGCATCCAGCGATTACAGTATTTGATGGTTAACTAAGTAGAGCATACTCTAAAAAAGCCCCCCGTTGACTTCTGTTGAACAATATGTAAAACACTAGGAAGTGCACTTGGACATAATAAACGGATTATAAGCATGCAAATACTAATGTGCATCCTACCTGAAAGCGGGTTGTTGAATCAAATTTGATGACAGCACTCTTAGGAAAGAGCTAACATGCAACTACCAAACTATTACAATGACCAATAATTGATATAGAAACAAGGGGAAAACAGCGTCTCATTAGGAAGGCAACTCAGAGGCATGCTGTTGCAGGTATGCTAATCGATTACAAAATATCATGTTCAACTTCCTATGGATAAAATCTCAAAAACAACAACAATCCTTGACTGGTAACTCCAGATTCCAAAATTAAATATATTATTAACAAACTTGATCAAACCTCAAAAAATAATAAAAGAAAGAAACAAGTAACTACTTTATTCCCATTGTCAAAGAAGTAAAAAAAAGATAAATCACCTCTCTCTTTGCTGTGGAGTGTTAGAAGATGGTTCTGTCAATAGCATCGGGTGGTCTTTAGGATCAATTAGTAGGCGTTCCCTGATAAAGGATGAAAAAAAAACAAATAGACATGGCTGTTAGCATGTTACTCTCAACCAACAGCTAAGACTATTTCAATTGAATCATGATCATCTATACCACTACAAAGAATCAGTAATAATTTCTTAAATAGGTAATGTCTATCAATTGTGCAAAAGGTGGAACTTTATCTGTTCCCATGATTACATTTTACAAACTTAGTCATCACATATAGTTCCTTTAGCAATATTTTGTCATTCTCTCAGAAACATATAGTGCTTTAATTCCTCCCTTGAGCTCTTAGAATTTTTGTCTAATATTCAAGTTCTCTCTGCAAGTCTTTTTAAATCTTAATCTGGAAAGTAGATTCCCTTTCTTATTTCTTACAAAAAGTCAGATTTAATTTAGTAACAATTAAAATATCTTCTGTTATAAAGAAACTGTTTTGCTTGATAGTGTCTCTTTTGGCATCCTATTCAGTAAAATGCCTGTTTCACTCTCCCTGTAATAATAACTTTATCTCAGCTTCTAATTCCATTGCTTATTATTCAACCAGTTCCCAATTTCAATGTACATGAGTGGGCTACCACCGAATAAAATTTTGATTATGATGAAGATTATTTTCGATTTGGTCCTACTTCAGCTCTGATTATGATAACATTACGCAACTTAAAATCCAACCGCATTATGAAACCTTAGATACAATCTAAGTTCATAGTTTTTGAAACGTCGGCTTATGTAACCTGCTATCTTAGAAAGATAATGGCACACATTCGTTGTAAAGTAACAATATTTCCATCAAACTAATAGATAATTTTAAATTTTATTTTATTATTAGTATGCACTAACCAATCAGAGAATGCATGATATGCCGATTTATGTGCCAGGAGAGCAGACGAAGTTTTTACTAACTTCATGTACATGCTGAATTAATTAAGGTGCATTGATGTTTTACAACATGCCTAACGTTTCACAAGTAATGCAACTCGTGACATTCAAAACTTTTACCACAATTACAGTATTGCACTTGCAACTCTAGGAAAGGTTCCACAGAAAAGCAGCACTTCTCTCAGATGGGCACTAGCTTATTAAAGCAAGCAATCAAAGTTTGACATCATAGTATCATAAAAACCCACACCTGAAAGCATGATCCCATATATTGTCAACAATATCCCAGTCAACAACAACGCCATCTTTAAAAGGTGATATCACCTGATCCCAAAAAAAAAATTAAAAAGGTAAAATAAATTAAAATAAAGCTATGTAAAAAAACAAGGATGCCATCAATATATAGGTAGAAAGGAAAAGCAGAGGTCTAACCTCCATATGATCTCGTCTGTATCCTAGGGCTTGCGAGCCCACATACAGTTTCCGTTTTGTCTTGGTTTTATCTGGATCTAATGATTTCACAACACTTTTACAATCCAAAGTAGATTCAGCATCCTTCTCAGATTTGACATCCTCAATAGCTCCATCTAGGTCGTTTGATCCCACAACCTTAATGGAAAAAATTATTTGTTAGAAAACAGACAAATTCTAATAAAAATGAGCAAACAGTTGGATATTATACCAAAACGCTTCATCTAATGCATAACTTTCAACGAAGTACAGAAACATAAAGTTGTAGTGCCAATTAAAGTGTCTCATATAGTTAAAACTAAGGTTAGAGGTCTCGGTTTCGATCTCGTTCTCGATATTCCTGGGAATTTTAGGTTTCAGGCAGTTTTGCTTGTTTTGACGGTTTCAGAGTTTTGTTTCGTTTCGTTTCGTTTCGTTTGTATCAACAGTTTCAGTAGTTTCGTTTCATGTACCAATTTCGGATTTGGAGATTTTTAAAATATGTATATATACATATTGCCATGGTATATATATAGTTATACAGTATTTTATACATATAATGCACCGATAATTTATACTAGATATATAGTTGTATAAAAAATTTAGCTAGAACTTCTCTAGGACCCCAGCCAGCCCTTTATTGTTTTATTAATATAAAATAATAACAATATATATAATGATGAGGCATAAATCTAATCTCATGATATAAAAATGAAGAAAATAAAGCAACGATATAAAAAATCTCATTCTAAATCATTATCATCCGGATGTGGTGCAGAGTAATAAGGTGGATAGCAATATTGCATCTGTTCTGACCCTAAAATGATATCATGTTATCATGTGCAAAAGGCTGGCTCGCCTCGATGAAAGACATGGCATAATTGCCTTGACTGCTAAACTGATCGGTAACGTTTGAACCATTTGAACCGTACAAGTAATGACTGGCATAATCTTTATAAATATCAGAGAGTGTCTGTACCATACGTAATAATTGTCATGACTGCCTGAGTATCTACTGAAATACGATTCATGAATGGTAAGATTATCATAACCTTCATAATAATCAGAACATTAATACTCAGGATGATTAGATTGTCGATCATAGGCATCGTTCCTCCTTTCTTCACCTTGATATTGCCTATCACGATCTTCGTACCCATGCAAATGAGCTGTATCATAAGCATGGTCACCACTTCTCTGAGTAGAACAATTGTATTCTAAAGCATCACAACCTCGTTTAAAGGACCTTGTTCATCGAGAGACGAAGCATCTACTGTCTTTTTCGCTTATATGTGGATTCACTCAGATTTGACTTGGTCACAGCTGAATGCTTTTTGTATGTTCTGCCTCCGCAAGTGCATCGTCCAATCAAGAATTGTCTCTGTCATGAGCAGCATATCTTCTGTCTCACTGGTCCATTCCTCTAACGGATCATCCACGTAAAAAATTTGATTCAATTCTATCAGTTGATCTTTAGTTGTTCTCCTTGTGTAATGTCTTTCTCTCAGCAGCATATTATAATACCCAAACCAAATTTTTAAAATTTTACATTCTTAACATGTTCCTGATCTTTGTGTGAATATGTGGAAATGTCGTTTAAATTCGTTCACAGTTTGAAGATGAGACCGTTTGACTTAAAATACACATAGCTGTGTGTGCATGTAATATTTGGAGCTTGCTCTTTCCCAATGATTGACCAACATTCAGCTATAAAAGTTCTCTTGGTCAGAAAATATAGAGCAGATCATAGAAAACATATATAGAACTAAGGTTCTTATAGATACCTAGAGTGACATGCATTATTGACATGTGTCTTTTGAGAACTGAATGGATCAACGTTCATTATGTATAACTCCACCTATAATTATCATGCATAATTTTAGAATGTGAACGATTGGATCGAATAATATCTCAAGATAAAATATCTAAAAATTATTACCTTCCTGGCTATTTGGCAACTTAAAATATCTAGTTCCAACCTCTCAATTATGTCTAAATCCAACCATCACCTCGTTGTCATTTGCTGCACTGGTGGAGTATTGGAAACAAGGATTGACTAACAGCATGTAAATAAATGATCTGTTTCACATTAAATATAACTACAAAAAATAAAAAAATACAATATTTACCTACGGCATGAATATATTGACGTAGATACATATCCCATCTTTCATATCCCATCATTTTCTGTATCTTCTACTAATATTTTTTATTTCTTATGTTGCTCGGTCCATGGCCCCGTAAAGATAACTCATCTCAATCTTATTGTTGATGTCTACCATTCTTACAACTTTCACCAGTAGCTCAAATACGATGATAACATTAAGGATGTCTTGCCAGAAATCATGTGAATCAGATTGTACACATTGGTTGCAACAATCATACCTTTTGGTTGAGAATTTTTTTTATTTTGAACTATTTAGGTATTTACGGATTACTAGAGATAGTAACTCGTATTTAGAATTATTCATAGAATCATGTTAGCGTAGCAATGGTAAGCTGTCATATTATTTAAGGGTTGAGCAATAATGACACAGCCAATCTTTCAAGTTGTAAGGGTTTGTTTTTTAATTCTATTAATAATTCTAGGTTGCAAAAATAGGTATGGGGCTGAAGCTATATTTACCTCGTGTCCTTTATTTCTGCTTCTTATCTGCCTGAGATGTCCATGGTATTTGATTAATTAGGCTTAGTTCCGTATTAAAATTTTTAATTAGCCTAATCACCCCCTATATGCTAATTTCACACACATCCAACTGATAATTCTTTGAGAGGAGAAAATTTTCAAACGAAATTAATTGCCTTCAAAGTGGCATTATTCAATTTTAAAGTTCCAAATGGTGATTTCTGCAGATGATTTTAAGAACAAAAAACATATAGTAAAATACAAAGAAAAATAAATAGTGAGAAACAGAATACCAAGAATACCAACACGACAAAAATTTCTGTTGCCTTAAAATTTAAGGTGTTTTTGCACCATTTGACGTCTTTTATTTTGAAAAGATATCTCTTATCTTAAAATTTCAATGCAAGTTATTTTAAGAGAAAAATAGTCTCAATATTTTAAGAAGATAAAAGTTCAACTTCAATCGATACACAAAAGTTCAAGTTGCATATAGTGTCATTCTCAACGACAAGCATAGTATAGACACGGTAAACCATCGTATTATTTAGATTTTAAACAATAGTGACATGCAACCAACCTTACAAGTTGTAAGGGATTTATTTCCTGATTTTATTAGTAATTATATGTAACAAGAGTAAGCAAGGGCCATACCTAGTATATCATGTGTCCTTTACATTCTGCATCTTATGTGCTTGAGAGTTCTGTGGTGTTTAGTTAATTAAGCTAAATTCAATATTAAAATTTTTAATAAGCATATGCATCCCCCTCCAGGCTAATTTTTATCATACATCATCTTCACAAAGTATCTATCAATCCAACTTTAGTAGAGCTCAATGCTGTAACCTTGTATTATAGTCAAAGTATATCATACAATGTGTGTTGCAAAACTTTAATGGTTTCACATGTGCCAATAATGATGATCTGGTTTATCCCTCGTATAGATCCGGTCTGAAATTGTTAGTACGCTTTGGTATCGGTTAGTTTTTCAAACTTTAATTTTGACTGGTAATGAGATTCTTTTCGATCATTATATGATACAACATAGAATTTCATAATTTTGCAATTCAAAAACCAAATCTCCTCTTATGTAATATGTTATTAATTAGTATCAATGGCAACAGCCAATTTAGGATGGATCGTATTAGTATGCAAATCGGTGTTGGTAGAGATTTCAAACCGTTCTCAAGAGAATATTAATCGCACCTTTTTTAAATGTGCAGCCTCTATGCACATGTGGCAGTTAGCCTCTACTTTGGTTGCAAGCCATCCTCATTTTGATAATCTTACAAACTTGTTGTAATTTGCTAGTAATCATTCTATGGATAATTGGGCATATTGGAGACTTATTAACAAAAATATTTTTTTCAATTCTCAATTAGTCATTTGGAAGCAACGAAATGATGGCATTTTTAGTTTGAGTACCTTACCAACAAAGGTATCCTGTATGCACCATTTTCATTTAAACAAAGCACACTCTTTACTCCGCATTAAATATTATAATTACGAATCACATGCTTTTACTATTATTCTAAAGAAATTATGTATTGGTGTGCATACCATGTCTATACGGCATGCTTACATCAGTTAATGATATCCTTGGAAAATTTGGGTCACAATCAATTTTGATGGGGCTAAAAATGCTAATGGACGTGGAGAAAGGTTCATTTGGAACGATAGTGACAAGCCAATCCTTGTAGATCAAAAATCAATCGGGCCACACTGACCCATGACCAACTTGAATTCTAAGTTGTCTAGTGGTGCAATCAAGACTGCATTGCACGCTTGCCTTGCTGTTCCAATAAGATTATGATTGAAGGAAATTCCAAACTCACATTATCTAAATTTGTCTCAAAAAAGGCTTGCAATGGAATATTGTACAATATTATGATGATATCATTGCTCTCATATCCAATATTTCACATTTCAAAGTCTTACACACCCTTCAAAAAAGGAAATCGGTGTGTGCTTATTATTTAGCTTGCTCTGACATCTTGTTGTAATGCATTTGATAAATGGATTACAAACTTTCCTGTTGAACTGCTCACAGTTTGCTTATAAGATGCATAGCTCTCTTTTTACTCAAGAAAAGCACCGGATACCTATCTCTAGTTGATGCTTCTAACTGACAGCATATGGACTCCTTCTAAGTTACTTTGTTATACTAGAATTCTGCCATTATCAAAAAATGAAAAAAAAGGTTAATATAGCCAAGACACAAATAAATAAAAATGTTTAAAATAATAACTAGAAACTAGACAGCCAGACACAAATGCAATGAGTATCTGTATGCCCTTTCAAAAAACAATGGGTGTTACTTTGCAAACATACCATTTTGCTCAGTGCACATATCGCTTAACTTTTTGAAAAATAACGACACTATCATTTTTAAACCCCCCAAAATAACCCGAAAATTACTCGGCGCGCATACCAATTTACTCACCACACACATCTAGATACCCCCTCAAAAATTACTTTGCGCACATACCAACTTACTCACTGCGCACATTCCAACCCCCCAATTACACTATTCACATACCTAATTACCCATTGCACGCATCCCAAACCCTCCCTCCAAATTTTTGAGTTCTCATACATAATTTTTCTTTATCTATTTGTTCATCTTTTCTGTTCAAACAAAAAAATTATGTAGATCCAATTCAGCAAAAATCCACAAGTCACCGAACACTCGCAGCACCATCAGCATCATTATCATCGTCAGATCCAGATAACCTCCATCTTCCAAATTATCATCATTACCAACAACGATCCCTAAGTCTACTCCTTCAAAATTTATCAGCATAGCCATTTTTTTATCTCAAGAACCAAAATTAATGATTCCCAAGAATAATTTGGTGGAAGCATAAACTCAATAAGCAAAATTCCTATTAAAACGGATCACATTGAAGTTAAACGCAACCCACAAGCAAATGAACCCTAAAATGGATCAATCCCCAAAAAATCTCAACGACCCAGTAGAAAACCGATGCCAAGTAATCAAATGGAACGACAAAGAATGGATTTTGAAGGAATGACTACTGACATCACAAAAATCCTTAAGTCCCCTCCTTCATCGCCACCAAGCAACAAAGATCTCTGTTTTTCCTCACTACACAAAAATCCCTATGTAGGTTGTTACTGCCTTAAGGGTATTTACGGGAATCCAGTATGTGCACTTAGCAAAAACATGATTTTTCAAAATTGTATGACATGTGCACCGAGTAATTTGTTAAGCGGTATGTGCACTGAGTAAAATGGTATGTTTGCAAAGTAACACAAGCACAAAATTACTATCATGCGCTTAGTTAGAAGACCGTAGACCGTGTTGCAGTACGTTCAACTAAATAGAAATTAAGTGTTACTCTTCAGTTTCTATATATTTCAAGGGTTGCAGGTGTCTCTGTGCATGTTGCATACTGCTCGACTACATAAGACAACCTCATTTTCTCTATTCACTGGCATAACTAAGCCTAATTACTATATGAACTTGTAAGCATCGGTCATATCAACAAATTCAACATATCAAACATAAATTACAGTCTAAGAAGTAAAATAAGCAAAATGCGGCACATTTGGGCACACTCACAGACGGAAAAACCGCTTTGGGAGCATCTTCACCGGCATATCCAGCTTTGCAAGTGTGGGAACCTAAATCGATGACGATGGCCGAGACTTCGTCTGAAAAAATCAAAAGAAATCTCATACAATTTAAGCATTCAGAACGCCGAAAATTCCATTCTTTCTACGGTTTTCGCTAGAGAAGTGACAAGAGAACTTACCGCCACCGTACATGATGCCGATTTCGGGAGCGCGAACTCGAGAGAAACCCTAGCTCGAATCTTGTGAAAAGGGTTTTTATTAAAAACAAATGAAGGATTTGAAGATGCGGATGAATTCGGAGGGACAAAAGAAAAAATCGAGATGAATGTGTACGATAAGAGGTTTTAGAAACGTTGAGGGCTTTCGAGAGGGAAGGAGTCCGAGAAGCAAAAGAGAATTCACCGTATCAACATTGGGTCGGGTTTGGATTTGGTTTTGGTGTTTGCCTGGTTATCGGGCTCGTCCGCTCCAACCTGTAGGTGAAAAACAGCATTATTTCGGGAAATTTATGTTAAGCTTGCTTTACATACAGACCACCTTACCCATTCACGACGATATTTATATAATTCGATTTTTTAACTTTACAAACACCCCTATATCCCCAAATTAATATCATCCTTCTTTCCTTTCATCTTAGGATGGTGATTATTAGGATGGGGATTAAGAAGAGGGGGACAAGTGGAGGGTTTGCGTGATGATTCATCCTTAAATCAGAATAGTGGATGGTCATGTGTCATGTGTCATGTGAGGAAAAATTAGTTTTATTTTTCTTTTAAAATGTATAAAAATATGTAAAACCATTTTTAGGTTCATTTAAAATGTATTGTAAAAATATTTTTTATGTTTATTTAAAATGTATAAAAATATATTTTTGTTGTGAATGTACATATTGGGGAGGTCACAGACCTTAATTTATAGAAGATGGGGAGAGTTCATTGGATACAATCTTTGAAAGACTCCTTATCTCTACGAGATACTCCTTATCTATACAAGATATTGTATTCATAACACTCCTATTTATCTTGCCGTAAGTGTGAACTCTGCTCGTGAATCCTTTAAGATTCTGAGTAAGTATCACAAGGGGTAGATACTTCAGGATCATGAGTTAATGGATTTGCCTCGTTAAAACATTTGGCTATGAAAAACAATGTGGAAAACCCCCTAAGCTAAGGAAAAAGAGTTCAAATTCTATTTAACTCCCCATGATCTGTACCAGCCCTTAGGCTTTCAAATCTCGTAGGCGATTTTCATCACTCATATTCACGACATTCCGAAAATATATACAAATTTACAAATGTCGCCATCATTAAGTTGCTACTGAATCCAAAAACTCTGAAGAGTTGTGCTTTGTCTTGTCGACTCTAATGTGATCTCCTCAAAAGTGTGTTAAGCATGTGGATTGGTCTTCAGATTATCTGGTCAGCTCCAAAATGCCAGCCTTTTATCCAGTCGCCACTGGGATGTGATGTACCACTAGGTGCACCCAAACACACACTTGGCTTGTTTCTGGAATGGTGAGGATCTCGGAATGACAGGATGATGTTGCTTTCATAGTTTGCTTTGCAGATCTATGATAGATGATCGGCCCACTGTAGGTACCTAGTTTGTGACTTTTCGTTATGGGGATCACACCTGTAACCTACATCTGCATAAACATGGAGGATAATTATTTACAATTAAGTCCAAATTCATCGACACTTGGAGGAAGCACAAAAGATGCTTAACTCCGGTCCAGCGGCATTTTTAGGTGCATCACTGTATCTGACTAGTGAATTTACTGCAACTGTTATATCGGGATGCGTGGAGTTAGCCAGAAATGCTCTGATTGCACTCAGATAAGGGACTTCAGGCCTTATAATATCATTTCCCTCTTCCAGCTGATGGAAGAGGTCTTTTTGTTCATCCAGTGAATGTACTACCAAAGGCGTACTTATTGGATGATAATGGTCCTTATATTACTTTTTTTTCAATATACTCTGGGTGTATGAAGTTTAATGTAACAAGATTTTATCTTTTTTAGATAATATATCTGTGAGCCATGACATATCTTTATTTTTGCCTAGGGCTTTCATATTATATTTGATAGTCAAGCTTGAAAGATATTTCGGTATTCTCTTCAGGAGATCCAATGAGATTTAAGGTGTTTACAACTATGACCTCAAATCATGTCCTTTGCTCTTTATAAAGCTGCAAAGACAACCTTTAGTATGAATCCTTATTTTCATACGTGATTCACTTGGTTGTACACTATTATTATATCTTCAATAGAATAGACGTCCCAAAGTCTATTCATGGCGTTTAAGGAAATGAGAAAATATTTTTATCAAGATAACCATATGGATATGTTGTCACAACAACTAATAGTAGCATACCCAAATTTCCTTTGCCAAATCGTAAGGTATTCACAACTTATAATTGGGGAGCATGTACATTATTTATATAAGCGAGTCAAGCTCATCTTAATTTGTTTATTCCCTGTTTCAGCCAAAAACCCTTGAGCTATAGGTTGTACCTTATAGCATATTATTTTGTACTTATATTTTTATTTATGCAATACTTATTATGCACATAGGTTTGACACATTTTGGTGTCTGAACTTCAGGTTTGAACACTTCACGTTTCATAAGCGAGTCCAGCTCATCTTTTATTGCCTCGTTCCACATTTGGCCAATCGCTACGTTTGCATTTTAGCAACGGAGTATGAAACAATATTATATAATCATCATTGATTCTACGATGTATGTGGCAATATGATACGTGAATACATTGTGGACAATTGTGTTCTTTTTGTCCAACACCTTCCCAGTATGTACACCATTTAATTTCATTTCAATTTCTTCCAGATTTTCCACTTCAGGGGATTCCGAGAGGGGTGAAAGTATAGACATGAGCTCATTCTCCTGTGGTAGTATTGACATAAGGTCTCCAGGTGTTTTCCTCTTTCTGGAAATTTTACCCTTGGAGCCTGGTGGTCTGCCTCTTTGAGGAACATCCACTTTTGCTGCTGGTGGATTGCATACATTCTCGGGATGTCAATCCTAGCTGGATTACTAGCAATAAGGATAAGTGATCTGACAAATTCTCTTGTTGTCAGTAACTATGTTTGATAACTGTTGAACAGTTGTCTTGAATGTGATGGATCTTCAGGATCTCATTATCACGTTTTATATTTTTCGCATCATATATTTTTATTTATTTATTTTGAATGGTCAGTAGGGCTTCATGCATCAAACAGGTTGAGCCAAGCACTGGGAACGTAAACACACCTATACACAGTCTTAGAGACGTGTTTTTAACGCCTGCCCCGTTTGGGATGCAATGTATCTATGGTATATCAACCCTATATAGAATCTAAGACGACATTAATATCCGCATTTTATTCTCTGTTGTAATGTGGGGATGTAAATTGCACGCCCAAAATCTCAAACGAGTGATTTTTGGTGGTGTTCCGTATGCTAGTTGCATCGGATAATGAATCTTATTACTGGAGGGTCTGAGTCTTATATATTAAGTAGCATGCAAGATTGCATGTCCCCATGTAGTCACCAGGAACTAGAATCAATGGATGTGTAATCCATTGGAGTCGTTCATAATCGACTTTTTAAACACATTCTGGGTGTGAACACATACTTCAGGGTGTTCAACATTTATTCCAATTGCAGTTATTTTTATATCATAGGTTTATCTATTGTACCCGCAATTTTGCTAATTTGTCCTAATAGCTTTTAGAAAAGCTGGACTGCAGTTGGATAATAGGCCAACATATGACCATTTAAAGGACGATAAGTACGGTAAGGTACGTTATTGGCCCTTCACGGTGAGTGGATAAATGTCCCTCAAGTACTCTCAAGGAAAATGTCTTATTATTTTTTTAGTGGAGATTGGGTTTCACTCCATAAGATGGAGATTCACCCTTCTAAAGAATCTTCATGTTCTATAAATTTATTTTATGGGATTGTGATATGATTGAGTGTATCATCACCGATCCAGAGTGTTTAAACTACTCATAACAAAGTATAAACTTTTACGAGGTCGGGCACATATGTGTGCTTCGTTAATTTTGCTCCATTCGTCGAATTTCGTACGATATGGACCTTTTGAAGGTGCATTCAAACGTTCAAGTATGGTCTTCAGATCATTAATTATCTTGAGTCGTTATACACGAATATTCGGTATTTATTTATTTCATTGGTTTCTTCGTATCGACGAATATCCTTGAAACTTTTCTTTTTCCCTATTTTTTGAGAGTATTGGGCATCCTTACATTTTGTTCAGGAGTTCACATACTTGCATTGTTTGATCCTCAATGTAGACATCCCAAGATTGTCTTCAGGACTATTGTTAGAGTAGGATGCTTTTGATAGCATGCGTCATAAGTAATAATGTGGATGGTTTAATTGTCCACAGTTTGTTTGACAAGTTCAATAAGTCAAACTTATAGCAAATATAATTATTGCAAAAAATAATTCAGTGCACAATATAACTATTTATATCAAATATGGTATGTAAGGAAAACTTTGCATACAGTTTATTTCAGTGCATAGAAGTATAAGTATTTAAATGTAATCTATAAATACTCCTGATAATATTTTGGCAACCAGTCAGGCAAATTATTGTTTTCAAAATCTTTATGTGCTTGAAGAATAGCTAAATATGTGATAGTTAAATTTTTTTCAGATTTTGTCTTTAAACTAGCTTTATATAAATCTTGCAATTGTTTTTGGCATATTGTAAACCAACGATCTATATAGATCTTGTCAGACCTTATTGGTCTTTGTTAGCCATTGCTATTCTTATCGAGTTATACTTTATCTTCCTTTTCACTTTCTTTTGTTGTTCCATGTAATTTCTGTGCTCTTCATGTTTCTATTTCTCCACGTTTAAAATTTCTTGGAGAGAGTAGCATTAACTTACTTAAGAGGTAGAAACAAGGATGCAAAATCCCTTTATTTCTTCCAGTTTTTATAGATTTTTTAGAAAAAGAAAGATTGGTCTCACTAAAGAGACATTTATTAGGGTGTGAGCTCCCTGTTACTTTTCTTCCATTTCTTTCAGTTGTGGAAGAAGAAACACGACTCAGGGGCAAATGCAAAGGTGTAATACTCATTTATTTATATGTTTCTCGCTTATTCTATCAAGTCATGACTTCAGGCGTGATTTTATTATTTATTTTTTCATGACAAAAGTATTGCTCTGCCCCATGAGGAAAGATCACTTAGCAGTGATATGTCATCCTTTTGGTATACATATTAGTCTGCAACTAGATCATAGACTTTGTAGGATCAATTTACCACGCCATGGTGCTCATCTTTGAAGACTTGTGTCTAGGAGATCACAATAATGACTTTTGCATTTATCACTTTGCATTCATTCATTTGTTTATAAGGGAAGAATGGTATTGGCATTTCAGTAGAACTTCGGTCTAATTATCAATAATTATTATTCAAAGATTTGAAAACAATAATTATGACATGGGCCACTATACATAATATTTATAAGCACAATTGCATGATTCTATATAAAAACTTTAAATTATATCATGCAGAGGCAATTTTAAAATGAATAGCCTAATTGTTTGGATCGGCCAGTCACCACAAAATAATGTCCAAAGTCCATACAGTCTCTTTTACATAAGTGAAAAAGAAAATTACAACTTTGAAAACCACATAGCTGTTGGGTTTTGATAGTCCCTTAGGGCACAAAATCTATGCCCGTCCTATGTTGCACGAACGAAAGATGTACAAAAGGTAGCGGAATAAAATTCATTAAACTACTTAATTGCAGCCCTAAGGATTTCATTAACCCTAAACAGGAAAATCTACTATCTTGGGGTGGGTCTGACCAACCCTAAAGACAAATCTAAACTACTGCAACATATATGAAAGCATAAAAAAAGACATACATGTCACTTTGCTATCGAACGAAGCGTCGTTTTCAGCAACCTGTCTTTAATCCTCGAAGCGATGCCTCGCGTTGGGGCTGAGCCGCTTATCTCGAGCCGAACCCGTCTGGAGGCGAACAATCTCATTGTCACCGAGCCAACCACGTACTCCAAAAAGTTTCACATTGAGTGGATCATTCGTCAAGACTTCGGATCCGATTCAAACTCTTTCATAGCTTTGCTAGAGCTCGATCAGGAGCACGAAAGAATAAGGGAGAAAGAAGGAATTTAATTTTTTTAGACTATTTGATCTAGGTTTGCTCTTAACTTTTAAGAGCTCCCTCGATCAAAGGCTTGGTGCGGCGTGCACCGACACAAGTTTCAAGGAGAGGGTTGTCCCCCATTTATATAGGTGACTGACCTCATCCTTTCTCCATATCCGACGTAGGACTAAATTTTGAGGAAAAGATCAATTTCAAGTTTGACCTTTGTGAAGGCCAAACTTGAATGAATTTTCTCTCCCTCACCGTTGAGCTTCGCAAGTGATATCATATATCAAATCAAAGAGCATTGAACGATAATCACATAGAAGCAAACGATGATCCATTCCGAATTCATTTGACCCCTCAAATGTCGTCTCAAAGATGACCAAAAACCCACGTTTTTCACAAGAACGCAGCCACCGCAGAACTGGGAACGAAGCCCTTAGGATCTGGGCCCCACCGCGCTGGGCACGTGCAGCACCGGTGCCCAGGTACGGGCCGCGCCCGTGTCACACACGGGGGCGGGCGGCTATGTCGGGTCGGGCGCGCCCAACTTAATGATTGTTTCCAGGGCCATTTTGAGTCGGTTTTTAACGCCTTTGAACTTGGATTTTCATCGGGACGTTCCCGACATCCACGTACAAATCTTTTGTGTTCATCCCATTAATAAAATTAGATCTTAAGCTTTCGTCACAAACATTTTGTGTCACGGTCGCTTTTCGATCGTACGTTTTTCGTGCGCATACGTTTATTCGTACGCGTATTTATTTTGACCTCTTCTTGTATCCCAACGTACGATATGATATGTCGTTGTGACCCTCTGGAAGAGTACTTATTTGTAGAAATATTTGTGAACGTCATTTCACGGGTCGTTCTCCTACAAAACAACTTTATTTGAGGAGGTGTCGTAACTTTTACCTTCGTCGTTTGACCTTTTTATTTTTAGTTCTGTTCTTCGTTACCCTAGCCGTGACCGACTATCGTAGTCTCAATTCTCTCGTCGACACAGCCGTCCTGGTATTTTTCTTATAATTATCGGACACTGCTAGACCCACTTTTCCCCCAATCACCTTCTAACCCACTTAGCCATAATTAATTTGAAATTCAAATAACCTAATTAAAACTATAGGCCTAATAAGTATCACATGAAATCTGCTCTAGCTAATGACACCTTAACTCTACCCCCTCCCTCTCACACCTTCTCTCTCCAATCACCTTAAGTACACCCCCTATTCCATTCCATTTAGCAAGAGCCCTCATTGTTTTGTAACTCACGCAAGCCTAGGGTTTTCTAACCCAATTGCAGCCGCCACCCAACCCCTCTCCCCTTGCCGTTGCCGGTCTCCCTCAGGCCACCATCGCCGGCCAACCTCAGCGGTAGTAACTCCAGCCACCTCCCTCGACACCACGGTAGCCGTCGGCATCTCCTCCTTTCCCCTCTCCCCTATTTGCCGAAACATCCCCCTTGCACCGCCCAGCAACAGCAGGCCGCCGGCACCGGACCCGCTTGAACCAACCAGGCCGCATCCCCATTGTTGCGCATCCCATTGTCCCCTCCGGCGATCCCCCTCCATTTCCTCCATGGTTTCCGACCTCCTCCTCCCCCACAAAAAGGGACAGCCGCATGCCCCCTCCTCCAATCATCCTAACATTCGGCCACCACCACTAAGGACTGCCGGCGCAACCCCCTAAACTACACAGTAACTCTGGACATCCTCTGGTCAACAACCCCTAGGCCGGCCACCTCCCTTGAAGCCCTGGAATGGCTCCTCCACGCAACACAGATCTGCCATCATCCTTATCAAACAGCCCCTCTTCATCCACTTGCCGTGTTCCCCATTGCATGGTAGTTGCATGCAACTTAACAGCAGGCCGAGATCCCCTTGATCGCTACCCCTACCGTTCATCCACCATTCGCGGCCATCTCCGTGCCATGCTTCTTCCCCTAGTGGTCGTCGTCGCCGCCGCAAACCGTAGGCGTCACCATACCTTGCACGCTACCAGAATCCAACCCCTGATGTCGCTACCCGACGTCAGTGTAGTACCGTCCACTAGTTTTGCAACAAACTGGGACAACAGAATTAAATATTTGTAACCGTAAGCGCACGGTGTTGTATTGTATCTTGGGGGTCGAACTCAGGGAGGCGTGTGGTGTGCTTGTCAACAGAGAGGAACCGGATCACCGGTGGGCGAGCTAGCCCTATCGCTCGGTGGTTGTCACAAAATAGAACTACGGAAAGGTGTAAGATATAAAAAGTAACCTATGACTTTGGTTTCTACCCTATCATGTGTTCTCTCTATTACGACCGACAGATAGGAATACAATTGGATTCTAAGGTTTAGTGGTGAGACGTTGCCTCTAAAAGTGATACCTAGCGTCCCATGGGCCCAATATTCCGGTCGATGCCCAGGAAGATACGCTAGGTCTACCCGGGTTCGGACGGTGGGCATTCCCATGTCCAACACCGACCGACTCCGGGATCACTAAGCTCGCAACGATTGCTCCCGACATTTCATCTTGTCGTTCCCACGCGATAGGAATAAATGTCTACGCTATGGGTGTGAGTTATGGCTAGGGGATCAAACTCCCGTTTTATTTCCCCTTGGCCCAACGGTCAGAGGCGGTCTTTCCCCGCCAATGACAATAAAACGCCCCACGTAACCATCTAAATCCCTATATCCTATCGAAACCCTAATCCTATGGTCGTTCTAGGGAGAACCCACGAAGGGGCTTCCACCAATGTCCCAGATTAGAAAACTACTCACTAAACATTGCAAAAGATTCAATGCAACAAAATATAGCCATTAAAATCAAGATCAAGCAATAGAACAAGGAAGCAAATAGTATTAATAACGCAATGTTAAAGTATCAAAGCGATCTGATAACTTACAAAACAAATTTAATTAGCAGCAGCCAAAATCCCTTATATCCTCCTACATCTCCCACTTGCACTTAGGCTATTTATCTCGGTATCTCATACCGTTATAGCATATCAGTCACTTGGACATTTATATGACAAACCTAAGAGTGGTTTTACTAACGAGTGTCTACAACGAATTTTAATGGATTAATTAATACATCTCTTGATCACACAGGGTTGATCTTTTGGAAAATGATCTGGATCAATTTTTCCTATCTTTGTATAGCTAACAGTTAGCTTATACAATCTAGATGTAGGGTCTAACATTTCTATAAGTCATTCTCAGCTCATTCCACTTATCTTGTGTCAATATGTCGAGTACATACGTGACACCCTAAGTCTCTATATATACGATTAAATCAAAATGATTTTGATTCAATGTTTTATATAGATGATTCATTTAAGGTGGAAATCCTTTTTACTTAGTCCAAGAAACCGGAACTAAGTATACGAGCTGGCTCCCACTGACTTTAAGAATTACCTGGTTAAATACTTCAATATTATATCTAAATCAAATTTAGATTATATATACAAAGATATAACCATTTGGTAAGTGCTTTAGATGGAATGTACTAGTGTCGGGTTCGGTTTGATGAATGAGTCAAGTCAAGATCGTTTTAAGGAATCTTGACATCGACTCGCTCAATCAAAACGTCCTACTCTGTACTTTTTCCTTAACCACATTTAATATTAACTCTTTAATAACTAAATACAGTTTATTAAGAATTAATCTTAATATGCGTATAATTGTGATCTCACACAATTTATACGCCCCTAGAACCTATACTTAACTACCAATTGACTATAACATTAAGTCAGCTCCAAAAACAATATATTCCGAAGCTTCGCATCATAATTCGAGAATTTTCGCAACCATCTCAGAAAGCCATAATCACAGAAAATTTAAGCCAATCAAATTTCAACTCAACAAAAAACGCAATTTCCGAGACATTCATTAAAACAACGGATTTATAAAGATGAACCGTAATTTGTTTATCCAATAAACTTTGAGTGTAGAACACTCAATCATTGTTTTCAACCTTTAAGAAATGATACATTTTATTTAAATAAAATTTAGTATCATCTCCTTCTCGATCATGTCTCTTGAAGTCTTTGAACGGCCTTAGCAGCAACGATTGCTCAGATTGCCGACCGTCCTCCGCACTTCTCCCAATCTTCGCTTCATTTCAGCCACCTGTATACATTACACAGATGTCTTTAGTATCTCATACTATATGATTGGAAATAATAACGTTTTATTGAATTTAATTTGTACCTGAGGTAGAGGCATCAGTATGCCCCTTCTTCTTCTCTGCAAGATAGATCTTACAATTCCTCTTCCAGTGGCCAATCTTATGGCAATGGAAGCACTCAGATTTTGACGGGGCCCCTTTAGTCTTTTTCTTCCCTTTCTTCGCCTTCGCAGGTTGCGGGACCTGCCTCTTCTTACCCTTGCCTTTCGGCTGGTCGGAAGAAGCAGAGCCAACAACCAATGCAGTCGGCTTATTCTCAATCTCCTCAAATTGCCTAAGCATATTGAGGAGACCAGGAAGATCCGTTTCAAGACTGTTCATTATAAAACCAGTGATGAAAGGCTTAAACTCAGGAGTTAAAGACTTCAGGATAATGTCCACAGACATCTCATTGTCCAGGACAAATCCTAACTGGGCGGCGTCCTCTACATACCCGATCATCTTGATAACATGATCTTGTATGGGCCCTGCCTCCATCTTTGTGCCCCAGAGGTTGCTAGTGGCTTCGAACTTGGCAGCTCTAGATCGCTTGCCGTATAACTCTTGTGCATTTAGAAGCATACTTTGAACATCCATATGTTCATGCTTCCTCTACAGCTCGTTACTCATCGAAGCCATAGCAAGGCACCTGGCCTTCTCTGCATCCCTCTGGTATAGTTTATAGGCTTCCTTTTCTTCGAAGGTTGAATCGTCATCGGGCTTCTCCGGAGCGTCCTCGAATAGTACGTATCCAATCCCGGCTAGGGAAAGGACCAACTTAATGTTCCTAAGCCAGTCTTTGTAGTTCGTTCCATCGAGCACATTCTTCTCTACCATATATCTAAGACCCGAATCCATTCTGCATTTTATAGATACTTTAGTCAGTATATGTTCGTAGTATAGTTTTAATGGTTTTAATAAAACTATATTCTCCCACTAAATTTATTAAAGCCATAATAATAAACAATTTATTATATAATAACATTTGTGAGAGAGGGATCTGACTACCCCGAGTCTGACAACATTGAGTGTGTCTCAACAAGTTGTCCGACTCTGCAGTTGGTAGATGAACTCGTCGTCAATCATTTTAATTATGATTCCCTATCGATTTTACCCCTAGTCATTTGTGATCATGAGTGTGCTCATCCGGATCATAATGGCTAGCCTAGTCGGACCCTTGTTTTCGTGTCTAGCCTGACTTTTTCCGCCGCTCGGTGTATGCACGACACGTCGGTTTGGGTCAGGACTTAGACTACATTCTTGGTTAGAATTACGCCGATGCTCGGAGGATGAGACATCGGTTTCAGTCAGGTCAAGATGTCAATCAAGAAATCGGTTTCTATAAGATGGACATGTCACGGCCTGAGTGTAGCTCAACAACCGTAACATGTTTCTTACAGTTGCCAACTCCTAAAACAAGGAGGGCTACGATTTATCTTGAACAAGATTATTATCGTATTTGACTTAGGTATAGTCGATGGACTTACACAGTCATGAATCGACTCCTTGTGGTCCAGCGGACACGGCCAAGAATTGACTAAGCCAGGACCGCTTATTACCCAGACTAGCTAGGTTGGTCCAGCAAACTTAGCCAAGCACATTGACCGACAACATGATCCATTGAAAGAGTTTTCATCAATTTTATGTTCGTCCAAACAACTAAATGACTTTTAATTAAGAAAACTAGTTAATCCTTATCAACTAGTGGATCCTAAAATTCAAAATTTTATGGATTGGTTGAATAATTTTTATTAAGTCCTTATCAACTATAAGGTCCATTCGTTCAACGTGCTACCCCAATCTAATTAGTATTTTATAAAACAATTACAACATGTTTCAACATTAGTCTTTTATGAAAATCATCAATTACATGATTTAATGAAATGATTGACAATCAAAGGGACTATCCTAATCTGGTTTTAGGTTTTGATGTTGTTTTTGTTTATAAAACATAACATGTCACTAGTTTATTAAAATTTCATCTCATAAAATTTTAAACATTTAATGGCTAACGAATAAGGTTCATGAATACATTATTCAATATGTCCATTAAAAGAAAATGAAACAACTAATTTATCAGCATAAATAAAAGTTTCAACTAGTGACATATAATGAAAATTTGCAAGTTAAAAATTATCTACATAATAAATAACACGCAAACCTAAAATTTAACAATTAAATTTAAAGATCAAAATTTAAAGCTTCAAACCATTTTATCACATAAAACTAGGTATCATAAAATTATCAAATAATTTTAAAACCTAGGCTTTAAAATTTTAATCAATCATTTCTAAGATTAAAATATCGCATAAATAATTTAGAAACATATATGTAATTTAAAAGAAACTAATTTATCTTTTCATCTTATGAAAATAAAATATTTCTATAATTTACATATCCAATAAAGTAATTTTTAAACACTTTTAAAATCATTAGAAATTGATTTAAAAGCTTTCAAATAAAGTTTTTAAAAATTTTTAACCTTTATGTAATTTAAGAAAATTAGATTTCCAAAATAAAATATTTCTTAAAATTACATAAACATTTAAATGCTTGGAAAAATTTTATATCTCATAAAAAATTTTTATAAAGCATTTAAACATTAGAGACCCATTTAAAATTTATCGCATAAAATTAAATTGTCCCCCAAAAAATTTTCGTGTTGCAAAAACAATTTTTTTAAAAAAACAAAACATTTTTAACCTAATTTTAACATAAAGCTAAAATAGTTCGTATGTTTAAAATTAAGCAATTTTAAAGATTTAAAAAGTCGCTATAATAGATCTATAGCATAACCATGGCTCTGATACCACTGTTCGGTATCACTCTGATATCATTGCGACGCTGTTAAGGCCCATCATCCATGGCACCCTAGACCCGTCACAAGATATCTCAGAACTTGTTTTACGGCATGCCTCTCGACAACGCCCAACCTATTATAAGATCTCCATCTTATCAGGGCTTGGTACAGTAAGAGCGATTACTTCGGGTCGGCTCATAACCCGAGAACCCGTACTCAAGCATAAACAAGCTCTGATACCACTGTTGGGGTTTTGGCAGACCCTCAGAGCTCAGATCTGTGTCCATCCTAAGTCGGACGGACCACAGGGGCTTAAAACGCAACGGAAAAACAAAAACAAAAACTTTTAAGCTAGCTAAACTATTTAGCTAGGCTCTGAGGGAGCCAGAACCTAGCCTGATCTATGCCAATTTGGAGTGGATCTGACCACCCCAAGAGGGATCTATTCTAAAGCGACTAATTAAGTCTATACTAAAAATTACTTAACCACATACTCGGAATCTTGGCCCTGGAGCAGGCAAGATGTACCTCACTGTCTTCTGATGCTCCTCGTAGCCGAGCCGCCTTGACTCGATCTGCCTGAGCCGTCTCGCACCCTCGAACCGATCCGCCCGAACCAACTTTCGCCTCCGAGCCGATCACACGCGGTAGAAAGTTTCACTTGAGTAGAACCCGCGTCTTAGACGTCTGGATCCAAATCCAAACTCCCTTCGTAGTCTTGCTAGGACTACTCCGGAGAATAGAGAGAGAGAGAGAGAGAGAGAGAGAGAGAGAGAGAATAGTTTAGTCGCCGATCGAGCTTGCTCTAAAATTCTGGAGCTACTTGATCGAGGACTTGGTGTGTGATTCAACGAAGAGAGTGCACCCCTATTTATATAGGGAGTCGGCACTCACTCTTTCGTTGTGAGCAATGTGGGACTTTTGCAAATGAGAGGAAAAATCAATTAAGCCAATTTAGCTTAATTTGTAGTTTAAGTGAGCTTTTCATAAAAGCAAACTTTAACCAATTAATTCTCTTCGCTCATTAAACTTTAGACACCAAACAAGCTATCAATCCGAAGGGCTTCGAATGGTGAACGCATAGGAATCGATGGCGACGAATTTCGACTTCGTTTGACTCTTCAAACAATTGCCCAAAGTCGGGCAAAAATCAACTTTTCGTAGCCGTCATTTGGGGTTTCAAAAAACCCTAAAATTAACTTAAGTTACGGGCGCGCCTGCCCAAGACAACAGAGGCGGGCCGCCCGCACGCTGGGCAGCGGGCGCCCGCTGCCGTAGCGGGCCTGCCAGCTGCTTGCAGCGGGCTGCACCTGCTGTGCAGCAGCATGAGCCCGCTGCGGCCAGCGGGCCGCGCCCGTTTTGCCTCTGGGTATGGGCTTGTTAGCCCAGTGGGTCTAACCCACCTTGCCTTGAACTGTTTTCGCGTTTCTGGGCTCGTTTGAGCTCCGATTTGGACGCAGTTTGAACCCGTGTTTAGACCGGGATGATCCCGTCAGCCAGGTAACCCTTTCCAATATATTTGTTCCTACTAAATTTGTCGTAACCAATTTACAACACGTTTAATCTTTTGTTTGCATCAAATGCAACATTGTCCATATTGCTATTACGACTAATTTTCACAACAAGCTTTGTGAATATTAACTATTCAATATAATCAAATGAATTTCTCTCAATTAATCTTCCTATTACTAAGACACGAACACTACTCGGTGTGAGACCCTACAGCCTGACCTTACCACAGGTTGAGGCTCGGAACCCCTAGACGACGATCACCACGAGCAGTAACTGTCGTCCCTGTTTTAGAATCATCATAACATGATCGACCTTTTGACAAAAGCATCATTGGGTTTACATTGGCTGTGTCAGTGATGAACTCCGTTAGCTATAGTCCCTTCGTCAAGATTGTGTTCCTGTTGGCCTAGGGTATGGTTTACTGTCAACCCTATTAGACAACATTGGTCAGTATACAGCGATCTTTGTTGTATTCACGTTGTACTTCTTACAACGTACCCCGACCGAAGATTAACATAAAGACCGTACTGAGCCTGTAACACTAACTTCCCTTTAACGGAAGTGACGAATCCCATCTTAGTCATCTACTTGCCTCGAGAGCTTTGGGTGCAACTCAACCTAAGATCTTTCAGCAGGCCTAGCCTTGAAGCTAGATCATAGGTCTAAGCTACACCATTCACTCACAGGTTTGTACAAATGGCTTCAGGTCTTAAGGACCAGCTTACCTATCATCACCCTAGAGTTATTAAAGACAGTTCAGTTAAAGTTAACCATTTAATAACTCTAATTTGGTCGTTCAGTGAACTCATTCTCCAATGAGCACCTGTGTCTCATCTCCGACTTCACCAAGTCGAATGACTATGAGATCATCATTACCCTAAGGTAAGACTAAGACACAGTGGTCTATCCGATGTGTCGATATCCAGTTCTCGACACATCTATGACCACGAACCGTTTAAGACTTACGTTTCTATTCGGTCGCTTACTTACTTATAATCGAGATCTTATCTAGATACGTAAGGACCTAACTATAAGTCTATGGACATTATCTAAGTATATTAATACAAACGATTTCAAACTTAGAATAATAGGTACCATAGACAGTATGAACAAGATGTATACTTAGGATAAATTGCCTTATGCGCATATATCCTCCTACAATCTCCCCCATCACTCCCACTATTCCTAAAATCACTCCCCACCATCAAAGCCCTCCCATCATCCACGTTCTAACTGCAACCCCCTCAAAACCCTAGCCCTAACCTCCAGATTTTCGAAACTTCTGTTCTCTTTGGATTAGCATGCGGCGACTCCCGGAATCACTCCATCGTGCGTCATGGGATCTTTTGGGAGCTAGGAATCGCTTCATTGCTGGGTAAACTCGCTCCTTAACTTGATTATCATATTGTCCAAGTATTTTTATTTTGCTCCTTTGTCATTTGTTGTGTGCACCCTCATATCATCTTGCATATCACACCAAATCGCCATAACATCATGGCACACGATAAAGATAAGGGTAAGCAACCCATGGTGGAAGAGGAGCCGTCTCGCAAGAGACACCAACCCACACGTTCTACGCGTGGATGCGCTCCACCACCACCGCCTACCCAACCACCACCCCAACCTATCACACTTGTGGTGGACCCACTGCTGGGCACACAGGGAGTTCCTTCATGAGCCAAGCACACGCGGATTACTATTCTCGACTCAGCCAACGTTCTCACTTAGCCACCAAGTTCACACATGATCAAACACTATTCGATCTCGGAGTTTTCACCGAAGTCGAATCCCTATTCGCAAACTTAGGGTGGCTTAGTTTCCGACACTCCTATGCCCTATCCTACCCCGTCCTCACACTAGAATTTCTCTCCACTATCAAAATTGAGGCGGGGGCAACTATCGATTTTCGCCTTCGAAACCGAAACTTCTGTGCCCCTTTGACCACCATCAACGATATTTTCGGTTTCCCCAATCTTGAAGGCAGCATCCTCCCCAATGAATTGCATGCCGACTTTGATGTCGACTTCTTTTGGGGACACCTCACATTACACGATCATTATCCTAGGGGCACGGCCAAGGCCTCTTCTATCATCCACCCGGTTTTCCGTCTCGCCCATCGTATTATATCGAGCACTTTCTTTCTTAGGGATGAGTCCGACACCGCGACCATCCTAGATCTTTTCATCCTATGGGCGATGACTTTCACTTTCATCCCCAACATTGACGAGATTTCTTTCGAGGCCTCGTGCATTCGCATAAACGTCGCTGCGTGGATAATTCAAAAGCTTGTCGATATTAGCCGTGCAAACAAAGGAAAGTATTGCTGTGGAGGCCTCATCACTATCATTGCCCTACACCCTCCCTTCAACATCGAGCTTCCCCCGATTTGCCCCGTGCCCCAGGATCTACCTATCTCGATATCGATGTCCCGAGGCACACCCATATGATCAGGCCGCTGGGCAACGGTCGGTTTGCTTTCCACTACGGCCATCCGCCTGCCCCATATACCATTCTGCCAAATCCTGGCCGCATGACCATTGAGCTTCCGGCAGATTGGTCTTTTCCACCAGATCATGAATATGTGGGGGGCTACACCTTTGGTTTATCCTCCCTAATGCTCCTAGGCCATCTTCCCCTGCCGTCCACTTGGGCGAGCAGGTTATCCCTGAGTCAGAGGAGACCCCGGGGCTGGACCCAGTGTCACCACCCCGGCTGATGTGTCTGTTTCTTCCGAGACCCTTACTACGGTCCTCCTCGGCCTAGCCTCTGGTGCCGGTACCACCACTACCACCGGCACCCTTCTGCTGTCCATCGTGCCACCTCTGCTCGCCTCGCTCTCGAGGCCGAGATGGCTGCTCTGTACGCTGGTGCATCCTCCACTACCTCCTCAGATCCATCCACTTCTTTCTTATTGCATCCCCGATTCCTCGCTCTCGAGCGAAACATCGACGCCATTCTCCGTATTCTTACCCATATCCACGGTCCTCTACCACCATCTCCACCCCCATCACCTCCTCCGTCACCCCTAGGCGATCATCTCCTCCCACCACCAATGTTTCCCTTCCCGCCACTTCTTCTCCACCCACCACCACTACCGTTGACCCTCCACTCCCTCCACCCTTCACCTCTATCACCACCGCGTACTCGTGTCGCAAGAAGGTCGCTGTAAGCGCGAGATCATTACCCACACCCTCATCCGCAGTCGACGTATCCTTACCATCCTCCGTCACCACCGACACCCCACCCATCGTCCACATCCCCACCGAGCCCATCCATCCACCATCTCCACTTCTTTCTCACTTCTTTGCACACCTGTCACCTCTCCTGACCACACCTCTCCACTCTCTTCTAAGAAGGATGAGGAGACTTCCGCTCCTGCACCTTGATTTCCTTTTTTCTAACTTTTCCCTAGCCAGTTTTTTCTGATTCACCATGATCATATCTTTTTTTGGGCAATGTCAAGATCAGCTGGGGGGAAATCAATCTTTTGTGACTGTTGTCGTGTCACTTGTTTGTTGTGTGCTAGTTATATGTGTTCGTGTGTTTGTATTTTGTATAGTTGGTTTGAATATTTATTTCTTTATTTTTCTATGTCTCGTTTTTTGTGTTTTTCATGTTTTTCCCGTTTCTTTGTCGGTGCATACTTCCATCCCATTTTTCGTTGTCCTCCCGTATTTACTCCTATTGCATTGAGGGCAATGCAACGTTCAGCTTGGGGGAGTCGCACTATGTGCGTCAGTCGTGTCTTTTTCACCATTTTTGAGTCGTTTTCGTCGTGTTTTTCTTTTTCTGTCCTTCTTTTTATTTTCCCTCTTCTAAAGATGACCCCACATGATGAAACTGCCACCCAACCACACACACACATAGCTAAGCAGCGACACCTATCTTCACTAACCCTAGGAAGCCGAGTTCTATTGCATTTTATGCTCCGTGGGTTCACTTTGCTTTTTGTGTTGAGTTGTGTGTTGTGACTAGCTAGTTGGTGTGTTTCTAGGTCGTGATTTTGCTTTATATGCCTATCCTTGGATGACCCCTAGACTATCATGCTTCAATTTCGAATATGCGGTATATTGCATCTACTTTCTGCTTCATTATGCATGAAGCATCTATATATTACGCTTCAATTCGCATTTGTCGGGACTCTACCAATAGGACTAGGATAACCCATTTTGCTTACGCTTTGATCCGCGAAATTTTTTTCCTTTTGCCAAGTGTGTAGACTTTGAATTCTTTTTTGTTTTACTTGGTGCAAATCCCCTCGTATACTTTACTTCCACTTGGGAGAGTACACAATTTTTCCAGTTACCTGCTCATCGTTCTCTCGCTTTTGGAGAATGCACATTATCCCACTTTCAAAAAAGAGAGAGAGAGAAAAGAATATGTATAGCCAAAATCCAAAAAAAAAATCCAAATATCCAAAACCCCAAAAAAAATTTCTCAATTGTGAATTTTACTCCTACCACCAAGAATAAAGGGAAGGCGAAAATTTGCACCAAGAGCTCTCCTCCACACCTACTCAACCCCTTTCGTTTTCGAACACACTTGGCATAGGAGCATTCTAGCAATCATCTTAGCAATCGTGCGGAGATTTCCTAGTTCCTAGCAGTAGAGTCCTCGACATATGATATGTTTCTATTCTTACTCAATTCTCATGCATGCTTGAACTATTATTCACTGCTAATTCGAATTGATTCGATATTTGGGTAATTCCATGGATATGTGTATATGGAGCTTGATTGCACGATTTAGATAATAACATCGTTGGCTAGCTCACAACCACACTCACCTGCGCTTCACTGCGTGGACCTACGATACTAGTAGAGACTCGTATTCCTGGGCTTAGTGATATGCTTTTCGCATGCTTGCTTAGTGTGTCGTGTTAGTTTTCGTTGGCTCTGACGGGTAATCTAGGATTCCCTTTTCTTTTTCTTTTTCTTCCTATCTATTTTCCCCTCCGAGCTCCTATTCTCACTCGTCTTCCTCGAGGACGAGGAAGGGTTCAACTTAGGAGATTTTGACGTGCGTTTATATTTTAAATATTCACGCACGTCTATTTCTTAATTTCTTGTTTCGAGTCATTCCCTTGTGTTTTCTAGTTCCTTTTTACTTTTGTTGTGTTTGTGTGCTTTTGCAAGATATTGCTAGCGCAGGGGATATACAAAGCCAATATCATGAGTCCCCGGAGCAACAAGAGGTATCGCATGAGATCCTGAGAGCCAATCGTTAAGATAAAGCATGTATCTGCTCTCAACCGATCGGGTGGACAGATCCACCCGATCAGTTCATGCGGCCGTATCAGACACGAGGAAGAAACGACTCCACCCGATCGGTTCAGTGATCGGGTGGATGTGACACTGGCACTGTTTTGAGAGCCGAAGTTCAGCCGATCGGTTGACTTGTCAACCTATCGGGTCACCTGTAGCAGCTGCTTTCCCAAGCTCGAGAGTTTAAAGACTCACTCGATCGGTTTAGCGATCGGGTGAGATTTATCAGAGCCGAAGACCAAGTTTCCCGATCGTCTCACCCGATCGGTTGAAGTTTCAACCGATCGGGTGGACGTTTATTTTTGTCTTTTAGTGGGAACATTCCCTGGCATCTTGCCAAAATTTATAAATAGATCTAGGTTTCCCAGAAAACGTAATCCCCGTTTTAAGTTGTTTTTAGGGATTTTGGCTGCTTTAAATTAAACTCATTTTGTAAGCTCTTTGATCGCTCTAATACTTTGATATTGCGTTTATACTACTAATTGCTATAGTAATCTATTGCTTGATTTCCATTTTGATGGCTATAATCTGTTTTACCGCTTTTTATGCCATGATTAGTGAGTAGTTCTCTAATTTGAGACATTGGTGGAAGCCCCTTCGTGGGTTCTCCCTAGAACGGCCATAGGATTAGGGATTCGATAGGATATATGGATATAGATGGCTACGCGGGGGGTTTTATTTTCATTGGTAGGAGAAAGACCGCCTTTGACCGTCGGGCCAAGGGGAAATAAAACGGGAGTTTGATTCTCTAGCCACAGCTTACACCCCTAGCGTAGACATTGATTCCTCGCACATGGGAACGGCTTGGATGAAATGTCGGGAGCAATTGTTGCGAGCTTAGTGCTCCCGGAGTCGGTCGGTGTTGGACATGCGAATGCCCTCCGTCCGAACCCGGGTAAACCTAGCGTATCATCCTGGGCATCGACCGGAATATCGGGCCCATGCGCTAGGTACCGCTATTAAAGGCAATGTCTCACCGCTAAACCCTAGAATCTAATCACATTCCTATCCATCGGTTGTAATAGTGAGAACTCATGATAGGGCGAAGCCAAAGTCTTAGGTTACCCTTTTTATCTCTTACACCTTTTCCATTAGTTTAATATCGTGACAACCACCAATCGATTAGGCTAGCTCGCCTACCAGGTGATCAGGTTCCTGATTGTTCACAAGCACAACAAATGCCTCTCAGTGTTCGACCCCCAAGCCACGCTTCGACACTGTGCGCTTGCGGTTTACAAATTCTAATCCTAGTATCCCCGTCCCAGTTTGAGTGCAAACGGCGCGGTAGGTCAGTATACACGATTATTGTATGTAATAACTATGTATGGATATGTATATGTAGTAGTATACTAATTATATGTAAATTGCTATGATGTGAATATATGTTATATGTATGTCTATGTTTGTGTAGAATGTGGTAAGCATATAAGATATGTATGGTATGCATGCATAGGATGGTGTATTATAATTGTATACATGTACTGATATTGTAATATTATTATGGTATGTAAAGTGATTGCATTAAGGAGGTGTTACTTGACTAAATATAAAGTGTGATTGATATTATTGTGTGTGTATGATAGCATGTGTTTTTACATGTATAGTATGACGAGTAATATGATTACGTTGGTGTGTGTGTGTGTGTATATATATATATATATATATATAAGAGTGTTGTGTTGGTATAGGTATAAATATCATGTTATGTATATAAAGTATTCTGGTCCTTGTATAGGTCTTTGAGTCTCACTCATGCTTGAGTGGGTATACTCTAAGTATATTGTTATATTTGTCTGTGGTTTGATGTGTGTATAGTGATAGGTTTGGTTGTGCATGGTTACGTTACGCACATGGTTGTGGGTGGCTATGCCATTATATAGATATAGGTGTTGGTCTTGTAGTATATTTATTTACTAAGGTTTTACATGTTTTAATGTTTATATGCTAGCTAAACTAGGTGTGTATAATGTGCTAAGCATATAGTGGTATGAGTGGCATGTATGCATAGTATATTAGCGTGTGTGGGCGTGCACCATGCACAGGTAAGTATGTGCTTAGCTATAGGTGTTTGCGACTATGGTATGTGTGTTGTGTCTTGAATATAGTTATAGGATTGTATATGATGTGCATATAAGATGAAGTATCATCGTGTATTTGAATGACTATATATTTGTGTATTTATAGTACGGGTGAATGTATAGTAGATGTAGAGAGCATGATTTAATATTGTATGGTTTGATAACATGTGTTGATATGTTTGGTGTTGGATGTACACTAGGAGATATAAGAGAGTAGTATATCCATGTTCGTTTGTACATAGGTAGTTATCTATATGTGAAGTACTATGATTGTATTTGCTAGTGTGAAACTATTTTTATGTAGGTATGTGTACCATGGTTATGTGATGAGTGAGGATGTACGTGACTATATGAACGACTGAAGTACATGTATGAATTTGATTGTCTATGATAGGTATAGGTATAGAATGAGCATATATATACATATTTGTAGTATTAATGTTTGACTACCTAGTGCATATATAAGCACTTGTAGTGACTATACATGGTTTGAATTATAGTGTGATATGATTGGGGTAGTTACTAGAATGGCTAGATATATTTTTTTTCGTTAGAAAGTCCGAGAACGGACTTTGCTCTATGGTGGGTAGGATGTCACGGTCGCTTTTCGATCGTGTGTTTTTCGTGCACGTACCTTCTTGTCCGTACGCATATTTTTGTGACCTCCTCTTCTATCCCAAACGCGCGATGTTATATATCGTTGTGATCCTCTGAGAGTTGGAATTTTTTGTGAACGTCATTTCACGGCTCATTCATCCACGAATCATCTTTGAATGAAGGGGTGTCGTAACTTGAGACTTCGACGTTTGATCTTTTTTATTTTTAGTTCCATTTTCCGTTAACCTAGCATGTGACCGATCATCGTAGTCTCTATCCTCTCGTCGGGTCACGCCACGCTTTCCATTATACTTGGGAGCGAGGACATGAGCGGGTCCACTTGAGCTGGAGCCATGAAGCTCCAACCCAATAAGCGTCTGTGAGTAAACCGTACGTAGATCCTTGCATTCAAACTCAGAACAAAAGAGAATTTCATTATTATTACATCAATGTCCAGGTTTTACAAGTACACAAATAAGGCCTGGCATGGCCATTAGAAACAGAAATACAACCAGAATTACACCTGAATAAGATTACACCAATTATTAAGTTTTAGCAGCGTTGCGAAGGCTCGTTGTTCTCCCGCAGCGGATCTCAGCGTCTGGGCACCCTGGTCAACCTGCTCAGTCTCTAGGCTTGCTCCTCTGCAAATCTGTCTAATACCCGACGTATATTTCACAAGACAAGGAAATATAAATCAGTGAGGGTCGCCCGGCAAGATTTAAAGTATTAAGTAGAAAAGACCCTCGGCAAGGTTTTCAAAATCATTTCATGATTAAAACATAGCAGCGTAAGGAAGCAATTAGCATAGCAAGTGTGGTGTACAAGTAATGAACATGGCATGTGTAGTGTGCAAAGCAGTGGCATCGCAAGAGTAGTGTGTAAAGTAACAACATAGCAAGGTGTAGTGTGTAAAGTAAACATAGCAAAGTGTAGTGTGTAAAGTAAACATAGCAAAGTGTGATGTATAGATTAGTGTACATAGCAAGTGTAGTGTGAAGAATAACTGGCATGGCAATACTATTAAAGATGACAACTTGGCATTGTTATTAAGAGGGAAATAACAGCAGTTTAAATGTTAACACGTCCATATATCCATTTCAATCAATTCGATAGTGTGTGTAAGTTCGTAACTAAGGCCCCCGTCGTTAGACGGCTAGTAAGTGAATCCACCTTCAAGTGCCCCCGAAGGCAACCCGTTTACTACCGGCTAGTGCCCGAGAACCCAACCCCACCCCAAGTGTACTTTGTCTGGACCACGAGCCAGATACAGCCAACCGAGCCATCAAGAGTTATAGTGCTGGCACAAGCCAGAGTAGCCAAACAGGCCATTTAGTTCTATGATTTTCCAAACAAGCCACATGTTCTATGATTTGCCAAATAGGCCTCAAGTCTATGATTTGCCAAACCGGCCAACAAGTCTATATGTAGCCGACCGGACATCAAGTTTATGTTGTGTCTTTTGCAATTTACAAGGCATTTTATTACGGTGTCCACACACACACATATAATATCTTGCAATACACAGAAATAACCGCATGTAGTTGGTTATCACAACTAGGTGAATCAATAGTTATAAAAAGTGCACACCCGTATATCATGATATCTCGGTCAATCAATAAATGTAACGCTTACAAAAAAATGTTCACTTGCCTGAAGCGATGCGATTTGGGTATTCGGACGATTGTAACGATAGACGTGGTTATCTGCGTCATTGAGTTAAGTTAAACGCAGTTTAGCTATAAAATCCCTTCTTATATCATACACTGCTTACTAACATACAGTTATATATATACTTATAAACCGACTGTCATGCATTTATGAATCATATAGGGACTTATACTTAGGTATCTAGCTGTTACATGTGATAACATATAAGAAGAGAGAGCACAGCTCCTATAAATTAATATAAATATATTAAACTTTAGCTACATGCAATTTAACTGGGTTAATATCTAGGACAGCACACTATTCGCGTATGAAACAACTCACGTTTGCCTTGGCTCGTGTTCGTTCTTCTGTTGCTTTGCAGGCGTGGGTGACGACTAGCGGTGACGAGCTCCGTTAGGCGGCGAGAGGCGGTGCAGCGGGGTAGGCGACGTCAGTGGTGGGGCGGAGCACTGACGGGAAGCGGCGTACGGTTTCGTGGGTGGCTCGGCGACTTGATGGCGGTGAACTGAGTCGTTGTCGAGTCGGGATCGGAGGCTGGCTTCGTGACTTGTCGGAGCAGGTCGGAGGCACGAGTGAAGTCGGAGGGAGAGCTGGCGGTTGACGGCATCGTCGAGTTCCCAGTGGCGTGAACGTCGGAGTGAGGGTGAGAAGTTCTTGCGGTCTTGAAGAAGGAGAAGAAGGTGGACGGGCGGATGGCAGGGAGTAGGGTTCGGTGGGAGATCTGTGTGGTTGGGGGTGCGACGTCGATGGAGATGACGAGGAGGGGAGGCGGTGTGCTGGCCTGGGGGACGGTGAGGGAAGCACAGAGGAGGAGAAAGAGACAGCAGGGCTGCCCTGTTTTGAGGCGGAAAACAGAGGAAGGGAGTTCGAAGGACGCGGGGCAGCGGCGGACAGCAGGGGAGAGGCGAAGGATCACGACGGCGGGTCTGTTCGGGTCTGTGTAAGCTGCCGGAGTGGAGAGGTCGCTGGCAAGCTGGAGGTGGGGTGTCGAGCTGGTTGGCGGTTCGGTGGGGATTGTGGCGGGATCTGGGTGCTCTCGGAGGTTTGTAGGCGGACTAAAGAAGGTGGGGGACAGCGGGAAAGGTGCAGGCGGAGGAGGGCGAGGAAGAAGATGGGTCGGTGACGGGAGGCGAGGCAAAGTGCGGGCTGGAACGGTGAGGTTGTACGAGGGAATGGGTTGTGTTTAATAGCCTTAGGGTTATTTTTTTATAGGGGGTGCGTGAGTGGTATGAACCTAGCCTGGGATTTTTAATAAGGAAGAACTTAGGGGTGGCAATTTTTGGTCAGGCACGATAGCCCGGCACGATAGCACGACACGGGTCCGACACGATAAGACCATGCCTGGGCCAACAATTTTGGCCCAAAATCCTTATCGGACCGGCCCGACCCGGCCCGGTTCATTTTTGGGCCGGACCTGGGCCAAGCTTTTGAGCCCATGTGCGGCACGGCACGGCACAAAAAGCATTTGATCGCCCCACTTCAATTTGACCACACATTGATCTAAAGTGGATTTCAGTAATGTGCATTCATTTATGGTGTTGAGTCCAATGTCATGAATCTTATCAGATCAAGGTCCAAATATCATAAATTTTAACAACTTCCCGCCAGCGCCAACTTTGATGTCTTCGAATCTTGGGGTTCGATTTCAGTTTCGGAGAAGAGAAAAAGAACCACCAAACATGTTACTTCATCTTGCCAAATAAATGATAACAATGTAGGAAACATCACCTTATGCAACCCACTTAATCCTCTTCTTTCGTGCTACATTTCGATGCGTCTTTAAGCATATGGGACAAGTTTGTGTTTAAAAATATGATAAAATATTGTCACAATACATAATTCATTCAACCCTATCGGGTCGGGCCTGGCCGGGCGGCCCGAATTTTTATCGGACCGTGCTTGGGCCTCTCTGAAATGGCCCAAAGTCTTATCGGGCCGGGCCGACCTAGTCCTTTAAGACAACCGGATCGGGCCGGCACGGCCCGATAAGACCGGGCCGGCCCGAATTGCCACCCCTAGAAGAACTGGGTTCTAGGCTCGGGTTCTGGGGTTTTAAAAAGAAAGAACTTAGGGGTATTAGAGTGTAGGATTATAAAATGGAGAGAGGGGCTTTGGTATGGGTTGTCTGGGGTTTAAAGAGAGAGAGAGAGAGAGAAAAGGCTTGGTGCGGATTTGTCAAAGATCAAGACTGTGTGTGTTGCATAGACAGCCTGTGGTGATTAGTGTTAGGAAAATATTAGGAAATGATTTGAAAGAGAGAAAGAAAGGAAGTGTCTTAATAGGAATGATTTACTTTAATAGAATTTATTAGGGAAAAGTTAAAAAGAAAATGATTAGGGAAAAATTAATAATAAAGGTTTAATTAGGAAAGTTTGAATGCTAGAAATAATTAGAGGATTTAATAGCAAGAGATAAAAAGGAAATAGTGAAAAGAAAATGATCTGTTTTAATTATAATTATGAGGAAAAGTTTAAAAAGAGAAAGTTGTTGTGAGTTGAGGGAGGCCTTTGGCCTCCCTCCCCTTATCATCTCACCATTACTCTCCACTAAGTTAGTGGGGAGTCCCTTGGACTCCTTAAACCTATTCTCAATGAGTATATTGAGAGCCATGACTACTCCTAATGAGAGATCATTTTACTCTTCTTCCAATCTCTCTCAACACGTTATCAGCACATACACACTTATTTTTTGAGCTTTTCATACCGTCTCCCCTCAAAATTCCATCCCCTATGCGCGAAGGAATCTGTTGTTGCGGCGTCGTTGCGGCGATACGTTGCGGCGTTCCTCTTGGGCGTATTTGGAGCGTGGGATTTTCTATCTATGGATCTTCTATTTTTTCGATCTTCCCTAGATTTTTAATCTAGATGTAATATCCATCGATCCCGTAGATAGTTACCAACAATATTGTTTTTAGCTATGATATTACATTCCTTAATCTAGAGGCATGTTTACATCTGTTGCAATTGGATTATATTAACAAAAAAATAAAAAATAAAAAAAATTTCGGTTCCCCCCGAAAGGGGGGCTCTGTACGCCCCCCCAAGGCGGGGGGGGGAGGGGGGTTCTGCCCTCCCCCCCGACGGGGGGGGGGGGGGGGGGGGGGCTTCCCCGTGGCCGCCGCCCCCCCGACGGGGGGTGGGGGTTCCTGTACGCCCCCTGGCGGGAGGGGGGTTTCTGCCCTCCGCCCCCCCAGACGGGGGGGGGGGGGGGCTTCCCCATGGCCGACCCCCCCAGGCGGGGGGGGGGGGGGGGGGGGGGTGGGGGTCTGCCCTCCGCCCCCCCAGACGGGGGGGGGGGGGAGGGGGGGCCTTCCCCGTCGCCGACCCCCCATGTGGGGGGGGGGATTCCTGTCTGTCGCCCTCTCCCCAGACGGGGGGAAGGGGGGCCTTCCCACCGATCTGCCCCCCTCGCAGGGGGCTTGCGACGATCCCTCCCCCCGCAGCGGGGGGGGGGGGGGGGAGGGGGGCTCCGGTGATCCGGGGCATGCAACGCTGCGCCCCCCAGCAGCGGGGGGGGGGGGGGGGGGGGGGGGGGGGGCTTAGCTGAACCAAGAAACAGGGGGGAGGAAGGGGATTCTTGCTAAAAGGGATTTGAGGGGGACAGACTTAGGTTTTGGAGATTTTTGGCATTCCATAGCCCAAAAATGGGTTTCAGCGCTATATTCTGTTTAGTTTCAATAAATCAGATAGCTTGTTTGTTGGGCCTGCATCCCATTTGCAACAATGATAATAGATTCTATGGGCCTGCAGCCTCGTTTAACTTAATCATTATCTTTGACTACCAAAATTGGGCTTGAAGCCCAGTAATTCCAATTGCAATCTCCACGTGTTAATTAAAAATTTAATTCTGGGCCTGAAGCCCACATATTGATAACTTTTTAATTTGGCTTATTGGGCTAAAAGCCAAGTAATTTCAATTGCTATAATTAATTTGTTAATTTTTGGCAAATGGACATGCAGCCCAAATATAAAAAATATATTAAAATGATTAATATTTATGGGCCTGCAGCCCCATTCAAAATATTAATTTATTTTAATTCTTTGTTATGAACCTGTCGCGTCATATTGCTAAAATTATTACACTCTTGCATTATTATTAATTTATGGAATATTAGGAATTTTCAAAAATATAATTATCTTAAGGGTCCTGCGACCGCTCTGCAGTTAGTTAACTAACCTAACGATGTATGACGTCTCCCCGTGGTCCGAGAGATTATTATATTTTATATTCTATTTTTCCATATTATATATGCCTGTGTTATATACATGCGTGGTTGTTTCTTTTGTGCATGTAGCATATTATAAACTGCGTGGTGTTATGAATCAACTACTGGGGGAGGAGCCCCCAGCTCTTTATTTATAGGCAATTGGGAGAATAGAAATATGGGCTTACAATGATATGGGCCTATCTCTAGGATAGCCCAGAATCTCACCCAACTACGGTTAAATAACCGTTCACAACACTCCCCCTTATCCAGCCATAGGTGTTGACTTTGCTCGTGAATGCTTCAGGATTCTGAGCGTAGAAGAGTCTCACATGGGGTGGATACTTCAGGATCCTGAGTTGGTGAGATTTGCCTCGTTAAAACCTTTAGCTATGGAAAACCCAGTGGGAAAAACCATAGTTAAGGAAAAAGAGTGCAAACACTCTTTAACTCCCCCTGATTTGTACAAGTGACTCTGCTCATGAATACTTCTGGATTCTGAGCGTCACAGAGGGGTGAATACTTCGGGATCCAGAGTTGATTTGATTTTCCTCGTTAAAACCTTTGGCTATGGAAAACCCAGTGGGAAAAACCATAGCTAAGGGAAAAGAGTACAAATTCCCTCAACTCCCCCTGATCTGTAAAAGCTCTTAGGCTTTCAGATCTCTTAGGCTTATCTCATCACTCCTATTTACAATATTCCGAAACTGTACACAGATTAAAAATTTTATCACCATCAAGCAGCTGCTGAATCCAGACACTCTGGAGAGGTGTGCTAAGTTTCGTCACCTCTGATGTGGTCTTCAGACTATATGGTCATCTCCACAGAACCAGCCTCTATCCCAGTCGTCACTGGGATGTGATGTACCACCAGGCGCCCTTAAATACACCATTGGTGTGATTCTGGAATGGTGAGGATCTCGGAATTGATAGGATGATGTTGCCTTCATAAGTTGCTTTGCATAGTTGCAGTAGATGGCCATCCCACTGTGGGTACCCATTCTGTGATTTATCAGTATAGGGACCGGACCTGTAACCTGCATTTGCATAAACATTGGAGGATGCTACTATAATTTGTAAGTCCAAATCTTTCGACCCTTGGAGGAAGCGCAGAAGGCTTGACTCCAGTCTAATGGCCCTTGTTAGGTGCCAACTATCCCTGGCTAATGAGTTTACTGCAATTGCTATACCGGGATACACGCAGTTAGCCAGGAGTGCATGATTGCACTTAGATAAGGGACTTTAGGACCAGCTATATCCTCCCCCTCTTCCAGCGATCGGAAGGTTTCTTTTTGTACATCCAGTAAGTGTACCACCGTAGGTGTACTTTGGATGACAATGGTCCTTTTAATTTCTCCAATGGACTTCTGGGCGTTTGTAACAGGATTCTATGAGCCATGACTTTATATTTGCCTAGGTCTTTTTATTTCATGTTTAAAAGTCAGGCTTGTTCATGTAGTTTGGTTTTCTCTTCAGGAGATCCGGTGAGATTTTAGTTGTCTCCAACTATGATCTCTAATCCTGTTCTTTGCACAGATGCAAAGACAACCTTCAGTAGGAATCATTGACTTGTCAAATGATTCTCATGGTTGTACATTTATTTATTATACTTATTTTTTTTCTTCATTTGAATAGACGTCCCGAAGTCTATTCAGGCATTTTAAGGAAATGTGGAAATTTTCTTTACCAGATATCCACGAAGGTATGCTGTCACAACATCCAATAACTGCATATCCATAAATTTCCTTCGACAAATCGTAAGGTATTCGCTTTTGATAACTTAGGGAGACTGATGCATCATTTATGAGACATGCTCATTTGAGTTTGTTCGATCCCTAGTTTCAGCGAAATTTTCCTCGGGCTATAGGTTGTACCTTATAGCATACGATTTTGTATTTATTTTTCTTATGTGTGCAATACTTTGTTTTATCCACAGGTTTGACACCTTTTTGGTGTCATGACTTCAGGTCCGAACATTTCACGTTTCATAAGTGAGTCCAGCTCATCTTTTATTGCCATATTCCACATTTTTGGCCAATCTCTATGTTTGCTTTCTAGCAACAGAGTGTGGAACGATAATTTACAAACATCATCGCTTTTGCGATGTATATGGCAATATGGTACGTGAATACATTTGTCGACAATTTATGTTCTATCTGTCCAACACCTCCCCAGTACGTACAACATTTACTTAATTTCACTTTTTCCCGGCAATTCCTCTGCAGTGGATTCCGGGAAGGGTGATGGTGTGGACAGGAGCTCATTGTCCTGTGGTAGTATTGTCTTAAGGTCTCCAGGAGTTTCTGTCCTTGGAGCCTGGTGGTCTGTCTCTTTACTGTTGAGGATCAGCCACTTCTGCTGCTGGTGGATTGCATCCATTCTCGGGGATGTCAATCCTAGCTGGAGTTTTTGCAGCAGGGATGTGTGATCTGACAATCTTCTGGTTGTCAATGAATGATTCCGGTAATTGGTGAACAGTGTTCTGTATGTGGAGGATCTTCGGGATCACTTCTACACATTGTATTGTTACCCGATCATAGTGGGTCAAATTTGTTGTATCCCACGTTGTAATTTGCTTCACGCCAGATTTTCCAGTATCTGGGCCTATCTTTGGGAAACTCGTCTCATCGAGATCACAGTCTTCAAGGTGTGCCTTAATTACGTCCCCCGTTTGGGGTTCTAGGTGTCTTATAATTAAGGGTGAGTTAAACCCTTCATAGATACCTAGGCGACGCTGAGGACCAATTTTTGTCCTCTGTGTTGGTGCGATGGGGATTTAAACTGCGGACCGAAGATTCTCCGAAAAGAAATGTTCGTTGGCATTTCATATGCAAGTTGCATTGGAGACTCTGACCTCCAGAGGGTCTTATTTTCATTTACGATGCAGCATGCAAAATTTGCATGTCCCCATGCATCCATTTGCAATCGAGATTTAATGGACGTTCAATCCATTGGAGTCTACTTTTCAGTAACTCTGCTGACCCATTTTGGGTATGAACATGTGGCACTTGTATGTTCATTTTCTATTCCCGTTGCTTGGCAGTACTCTTGAAATGACTGGGAGGTATATTTCCCAACATTAACCAGACTTATTTTCTGTATTTTATTGTCTGGGAAATGTGCCCGCAACATTTTTATTTTTGTGCCAATAGCTTTGGAAAAGATAAGTTGCGGGTCTGTAGTAGACACACGTACGAATATTCTGAGGATGCATTTATCAGTACAGTGAATTACTGACATAGCCCACTAGGGGTGGTGGATTCTATCCACATCTATCTCCTTGTATTCTTTTTGAGGAAGCGTGGAGATTCTTTTTCAACTTTTCGTGGAGATGGCCTTGCAATTAGTTTTCCCTTATAGTAAGGGATGCGAGGGAATTCTCCCTTCTGAAGAATCTTCTGGTTCTTCAAGTCATACCCATAGGATAAGATGCAGTGCATCATCAAAAATCCGGGGTGGCCAAGTCCATCATGCCAGAGTAAAACTTGGCAGATGTCGGGCACTTCAGGTGCTCCGTTTAATTCCGCTTCCTTTCTCCGAATCTTCGTATGGTAGAGGCCTCTAAGGCACTCAAAACGTTCAAGTATGGATTTTACTCCTTTATATTGAGACGTTGCATACGGTAATTTTTTTTCATTTACATTTGCTGTTTCCAAATGGAATCCGTTGAAACGGATGTCCTTGAAACTTAGAAAGTTTCTTTTGGAATTCGGAGGGATTAGTGCATCCTCTATTTTTGTGTCGTTTGGGGGCAACAGTGTTGCATTCCCTGGATCTTCAATATAGCCCTGATATTGGGCTTTGTATTGAAAAAAAACGTACGTGTTTATTGTCTACCAATCATTTATGAGAGCAGTTTCAAAAGATGAAACGTATAGGCACATGCATATTCAGATAAACATTTTCATTCTAAAACAAATCACATAATTCAAATGCTCTCATAAATTATTCTTAAAACAACCTGCTAAGATAAAAATAGTGGCTAATCAAGCATGTCATCATTTTCGAAGTTGTCAGCTGTAAACTTGACTGGAGCATCAAGGGTCATCAGGTTTGTTTCAGCTTTATTTTTCTTATTCTCTTTATACAAATATTGGAGATGCTGTGGGGTTCGGCACACTCTGGACCAGTGGCCTTTCATGCCACAATTATGGCACTGGTCTTCCCATTCCCTCTTGGGTGGGGGTGCATAATTTTTGTCATTTCTGTGCCATGTGAACTTCCGCTTACTTTCATTATTTCGCTGCTGCTGTACATGGCCCTTGGCATTTTTCTGTTGACCCCCTTCTGTGGTCTTTCTTTTCTTTTATTATCTCTCTTCTTTTTGAAGGAAGAGGAATAGTGAGCTTCTGGTAGGGGGCAGTGCCGGGAGGCGCATATTGTGAGTGGCGAGAAGAAGCTCTCTGTTTTGCTCGGCCATGAGTAAACATGACAACAGCTCAGAATACTTGGGGAACTTGCGTTCTCGGTATTGCTGCATGAGTATCGCATCTTTTTCATGGAAGGACGTATACGTCTTTTCCAGCATGCGATTCGCTGAGACTTTCTCACCACACAACTTCAGGCGTGTGGTGATGCTAAAAAGTGCTGAGTTGTACTCAGCAATGGACTTAATGTCCTGCAGTCTCAGGTTCTCCCACTCGTATCGTGCCCTTGGGAGTATAACATCTTTCTGATGTTTATACCTGTCCTCAAGGGCAGTCCATAGCTCAAGTGGATCTTCAACCGTAAGGTATTCAGCCTTTAAGGTCTTGTCCACATGGCGGCGAATATAGATGATGGCTTGCGCCTTCTCTAAATCGCTAACATTTTCTTTTTCAGTCACAGCAGCGATGAGGGACTTTTGCCCGCAGGTGAAACTTTACATCTAGCTGCCAGCTTAGATAGTTTCTACCTGATGCTTCCAGTACTTAGAAATCAATGCTTGCAATATTAGCCATTTATTTAGCAGAGCACAAACATGCATGAATTAATAATTAATCAGAGGAAACATTTTCATGCGGAGGCAATATTTAACGAAAAGCTAAATGTGTGGATCGGCCAGTCCCACAAGAAAGAGTCCAAAAGTCCACAGTCCAAATTATACAAATTTACAGCTTTAAAAATGAAAATACAACTTTGGAAACCCGGTGGGTCCCATATGATATCTCCATCTTCAAGCATGGCCTCCGTCTTCATGGAAGTTGGTCTTCTTTCTTTGACATTTACATAAATTCCTCACTACAATTTCTCTCAAAAATAAAAGAAAAGTGCGGAAAATAAACCGTGGGACTAAATGGCCGATCCAAAAATAACATTTAGCAATTCATGCAGAAATATTGTGCTCATCAACATTTCATCAGACATTTTCACCACAGGCATCACATGCATTTAATATTCACAGAGATGGATAAATAATTTAATCACTTAATAATTATTGGACCACCGGGCAATGTCATGCACTGTTAGGTTAGGTTACTAACAGCAGAGCGGTCGCAGGATCTTCCTAATTATTAAGTTTTAAATACAATGCACAACCACACATATAATATCCACAGAATAAGCCTAGTGATGTAAAGCATCTAAAGATGATTTTTACAGAAAAATCATTACGATGCAATGGTTAAAATGAATGGGTTTAATCAATAAAATTGAATAAGAGCCCAAAATTAACATTTTCTTTTGTATGAGGAAAGCAGGTTCCCTCATCATCCCAAAAGCCCCCCAAAAATCCCCAAAAAGTCCTCGCCTGCCCGATATTTGTCCCGTAATTTACCGTGATTTTTCACTAATATTTTGCCCTTAAAATTCCCTTTTAAAATAATTTTTAGGCCAAAAAGTTGCCTTTTAAAGGCTTGTTTATAGCCTTTACCCACCGTTTTTTTTTCAAAAAAAAAAAAATTCTGGCCTGCGGGCCGAAGCCCGCAGCCGGCCTGCGGGCCGAAGCCCGCAGCCGGACTGCGGGCTTCGGGCCGCAGGCACACAATTTTTATTTTATTTTATTTTTTTATAGGCCTGCGGGCCTAAGCCCGCAGTCGGTCTGCGGGCTTCGGCCCGCAGGAAAACTGCTGCTTTTTTAGTGTGCTAGGGTTTTTTTGGGGGGGCACCGCCGCCGCCCCCCTGCAGGGGGGAAGCGACGGCGGGGAGGCCGCCGCCCCCCTGCAGGGGGCGTGGCGGCAGGGCAGGGGCCGCCGCCCCCCTGCAGGGGGGAAGCGGCGGCGGGCAACGGCCCCCCTCTCTAGGGAGGAGGGGGGCAGCACGGAGGGTGGGGGGGCTCGACGGCAAAATTTGCCGCAAAAATTAGGGTTTAACCCTAAAAATTGTATTTTTGGGATGAAAAAGTTCGTCGTTTTCAAGGCGACAAGTAATCCCCGTATCGATCTTACGAGATCTAGGGGAGGGGCAATCATACGTATGATTAAAATCATCGTTTTTAGTGTTTTTACCTCTATATCCGTCCTCCGGATATAGCGACGGTTGCTCGAAGCCCTACACAGATGACGACGCTCGATTGAGGAGGCCTTGCACCGCGCTCGTGGATCTCTCGCCTCATCTTCGCCTTCGCCTTCGCAACGAACAGACAAAATTGTGGAAAGGAAAAATTTAGAGGCTCGTGCTGATAACGTGTTATGAATCAACTACTGGGGGAGGAGCCCCCAGCTCTTTATTTATAGGCAATTGGGAGAATAGAAATATGTGCTTACAATGATATGGGCCTATCTCTAGGATAGCCCAGAATCTCACCCAACTACGGTTAAATAATCGTTCACAACACGTGGATGTTTATATAAGCTAAAATGTGATTTTTGGGATTGGCCAGTTTGATACCCTTTATATTCCTTGCAAATTTATTTTCTTTTTGAGAGAATTTGTAAGTGAGGATTATATGTATTTATGCCAAAGACCGGTGTATCGACAAATGAAGACGGAGGCGAAACTTCGAAAATATAAGGACCCATTCTGGGTTTCCAAATTGTATTTGTCTTTTCTTTATGGACTGTACATTCGGACTTTGGACTTTGTATGTTTTTGGGTATCTGGCCGATCCCCACATTTTACTTATTTTATTTTTAATGCGTGAATTTCAATTTTAATTAATTCATGCTTGTTTTAAATTGCATAGATAAATGGCAAAATTGGCAAGCGTCGATTTCGAGGTCCTTGATGCTGCAGGAAAAAATTACCTGAGTTGGCGAGTGGACCTGAAGTTCCACTTGAGTTCAATGGCCCTCGTTGGCTCAATTTTGGCTCCTTCATCGGCCCCGGCAGCGGCTGATGTTTCTGCTACATCTAGCAGCAGCACACCTACCCCTGTCTCCGATGTGGATAAGGCGAAAGCCATTATCTACATTAGGAAACATATAGATCGGACCTTAAAGGCTGAATACCTAACGGTAGAGGACCCAATGGAGCTGTGGACATCGCTGGAGGCATGGTATAAACATTAAATTGATGTAATATTACCGCGTGTCAGTTATGAGTGGGAAAAACCTCAGACTTCAGGACTATAAGTCCATCGCCGAGTATAATTCTGCACTTCATAATATCACCTCACGCCTGAAGTTGTGCGGTGAAGAAGTGACAAAACAACGCATGTTGGAAAAGACATTTACCTCGTTTCACAAGAAAGATGCAATCCTCATGCAGCAGTATCGTGAACGCAACTTCATGAAATTCTCTGATTTGATCTCTTGCCTCCTTAGGGCAAAGCAGAATAGAGATTTACTGCTGCTACTCATAATTTACGTCCAGCTGGTACTGCCCCTATCCCTATAGCCCACCACGTTTCTCCCCAGAAGTGGAAAAACAATAAGAAGGCTAGAAAGAACAAAGGGAAGGCTGTAATGCAGCCAGCACGAGGAGAAGCAACCTAGACCAACAACACCAGAGAAATGAGAAACCTCACATTGAATCATAAGAACACTGACCAAGTGTCAATTCCTAAGAAGAACTGGGAAGATAAATGCCATCGTTGTGGCATGACTGGACATTGGTCCAGAAACTGCCGCACTCCTCGCCACCTCCAGGAACTGTATCAGGCGAGCCAGAAGTCTCTGCCTGAAACAAACTTGGCGACTGTTCAGCCGCCAACGAATTTCACTGCAAAAGACTTCGAGAACGACGACCTGCTCGATTGAGCCCTATCTTTATTTATGCATTTAAAATTACATGTAGCTTCATCTTTAGTTTGCTTTTGTACGAACTTTTATTTGAATGTCATTTTACATTTACATAAATAAAATTTCGTTTTCCTTACAGATGACGTATTTAATATTGTGGACAGTGCCTCGTTGCACTGGTGTAGCATTAATATTGCTCCCACATACAACGGAACTATAAGATGCAAACTTCTCCCCTTAAACATATAGGAATTTTCCAAGTTTCAAGGATATTTCGTTTAAACGAACATAACTTGAAAATTGTGGATAATAAATATTGAATATCAATATGTAACTCGTCAAGAGGATGGCCAGAAGCCCATTTACTTACGATTCCATTGGACCCACGTCGGGCCCCTATAATTACAGATATTCATCCTATAGAAAGCCAACTTGACTGAGCACCAGAAGTGCCTTTCATTGCCATAGTTTTTAACTCTGGCAAAATGGACTTGGTCATCCTGGATCAGCGATGATGGACACATCATCAAATGAATCCATTGGAGAAACTGAAGATTCTTCAAAAGACTGAGTTTCCTTGTCCCCATTTGTCGTAAGGGCATACTTTTAGAGAGACCATCCCCTCCTGAAAGTGGGATGAGAGTCTCCTGGCTTCATTGAGAGAATACATGGTGACCTTTGCGGGCCTATTCACCCCGCAAGTGGCCCATTTTCGGTACTTCATTGTACTGATTGATGCATCTACTAGATGTTCTTATTGTGCCTTTATATTCACTCGCAACATAGCTTTCTCAAAGCTTATAATGTGGGTGAATTCACTACACATATCTTTGAAGAATTCTGCTAAGCAACTGGCATTGAAATTGAACATCCTGCAGCATGTTCATACTCAGAATGAGTTATCAGAGTCTCTGGTAAAGAGACTCCAATGGTTTTCACATCCATTGTTAAAATCCCAATTGCATGTTGATGTTTAGGGACCAACACACTGCATTCCGCATCGCTTATCACGATATGGCCCGCTTGTGGCCATATCTTATTGCTGACGCTGCTTGCTTATGGTTCACCACCAAGTCTTGATAAATGTGAATTTGATGAGCAAAGTCTCATTGAAATATGCACTCAGTTTAAAGAAGCCTGAAGCTTCTGAGACCATATCATGGGACACAAAAGTCCTAATCTCGTTATGATCCGCATACTTTTTCTGTGTAAAGATGAGATCCAGAAGATCCTTCACATTCAGACTAAAGTACATCAATTGCCGAATAAATTTACGAACAACCAGAAGATTGTTCGTTCACACGTCCATGCTGCCAACACGCTAGCTAGGATTAACTTTCCCAAAGATGGATGCAATCCACCGACAGCAGAATTGGTTGTACCTCAATTGAAAAGAGGACGCCCGCCAGGTTAAAAACATAAAAAGTTCCCCGAAAGAGGAAGATTCATGGATATAGTAAAATGATCCATCCACAGGATGCTGAGCTCAGACCAGCAATCTCTCCCCCTAATTTCCCCTGCAGAGGAAACAACAGGAGAAAAATCATTATATTCCGTACGTACGGGAGAGGTACTGGACAGAAATAGCACAGTCATCGACGACGGTTTTGCTTTCGCTATTGCCGTTCACGTCGCTGAATACGACGATGATGTCAACCGACTTATCTATAGTATGAACGCATAGATTGGCCAAAGTGGTACGAGGCAATAAGAGTAGAGCTAGACTCACTCTTGAAAAGCAAAGTCTTGGGACCAGTTGTCCATACACCTGAATGTGTAAAACCTGTGGAATATAAGTTGGATTTCATAAGAAATTGAAATGAAGGAAATGTGATCATTTTCCTACTAAGCCTAAAATTCTCTGAAAAAGCCAATAAATGCAGCTCATAGACGTTGTGATGCATACATATACGGAAATCTAGATATAGAGATCTATATAAAACTCCCAGAAGGGTATACTCTACCCCCAGAGATGAAAAAGAGACGTAGAAACGTCTTCTCCATAAAGGCTACAAAGATCATTAGCTGATCTTAAGCAATATTCTGTCTGTATATCTTTTTCGAAAGATCGTTGACAGGATTTGTGATATTCGCCGTACATGTGGTCGACTTAAAACAAATAGGATCGCTTGCAGAGACCATTGAGATATCAGATAGCTTTAAGCATACCTTGGAAATGAAAAACCTACGTATATCAAGGTATTGTCTCGGCTTACATATTTAACACCTTCGTGGTGTAACCCCTTAATACCCTTCATACACCTGGAGTTTATGAAGAATGATGTCCATTTGCAACCTATTGAAAATGGATGCTTATTTTTGACACCTTCCAGTCGCTGGAAGAGGGGGAGGACATCCTAGGTCCCGAAGAGCGTAACTCTAGTGTACTTGTTACACTTCTTTATCTGGCCAACTGCACGTGTCTTTGATAGAACGTCTGCAGTAAAGTTGTTAACCAGATACAGTGTTGTCCTGGAGAACACCACAAGACCAAGGATAAGCTGCTTCTATGCAACTTCCAAGTGTCAAGGAATATATATCGCATATGCAGGTTTAAAGATCATCGCGATGACTAAAACACAAAAGGCGGGCCACCTCCTAAATATCTACACATCATCCTCCAAAGTCTACATCTTCTGATAAGCTCATCATCCAAGAAACAAGTATTGAAAACGCTCAGCCAGGTCCAGCAGTACCTTGCAGACACATTGAAGACTGATTCAAAGACTACTTTAATGGAGTCATCTACCAACTTCGAAGAGCATTCCACTCCAGAGCGCCACTGCTTTCCAATAGCCGCTAGATGAGTGAAACTTGTATAGATGAGCGATGATTGTATTTGCTTTCAGAACATGATGGATGTATAGACGAATAAGAGATGATTGTATAAATACATAGTAAATCTGCAAGTCTGAAGCTTGTACAGATCAGGGGGAGTCCCTCGATAGTTGTACTCTTTTCCCTTAAGCTGCTGGTTTTTCTCACTGGGTTTTCCACAGCTAAGGTTTTAACGAGGCAACCATAGTGGCTCTGGACCCAGAAGTATCCACCCCATTAGTATATTAAATCTTGAAGTATTCATATGCTTAACCCAAGGTAATGGAGAGATGATGGGGAGTGTTGTGAGTTGAGGAAGGTCATTGGCCTCCCTCCCCTCATCATCTCACCATTACTCCCCACTAAGTTAGTGGGGAGTCCCTTGGACTCCTTAAACCTATTCTCAATGAATATATTAAGAGCCATGGCTTGTGCCATGGCTATTCCTAATGGGAGATCATTTTACTCTTCTTCTAATCTCTCTCAACAAAAGTGTTTTTAATATTTTTTTAAATACTATCCATTTAGGAATGTTTGAAATATAAATTGGGGAATTAATGGGTTTAGAAAAATTAGGAATGTTAGAAAATTAGAAATGAAATTAATATAAATTGATCTGTTTTAGCTATAATTATTAGGGAAATTATTTAGCAAGAACTATTTAGGAAAGTTTTTGAATAATAACATTAATTGGAGAAATTAAGAGCAATCTAAAAGGAAGGTTGAATAATGAAAATAATTAGAGGAATTAAAAGGGTTTGACTGAGTGCAATATTTCCAAAATAGTTACTACTTAATTAGGATTATAAAAAGAAAGTTTTTAAATAAATTCGAATTTAAATTTCAAAAACATTTTGAATTTTAAAACATTTAAATTTTAAATCTCAAATCATTAATAACACTATTAATAACTTAACGAACAAATATATTAATAGTATCCATACATCAAAGTATATTAATGAAAGACTTACATTAATGGAACTCCACTCTAGTGTATCCGAAAATACAGGTCGTTACACGTCGACACGGTCGTCTCGATATTTTTCTTAGATTTATCGGACACCGTTAGACCGACCTATCAATATAATCACTCTCAACCTATACCTAATACTAATTAACTCAAATTAAATCCTATAGGAATCCTACGTCACATGATATATTTCCCTAGCTATATGTCACACTAATTCTACCCTCCACCTCTTACACACACTCTCTCCAATCACCTTAATTCTACCCTCTTTTCAAACCCATTTAGCAAACATCTTCTATTATATCGTATCATCAACCATAGGGTTTACTCACGCATCCCAACCGCCATCATCATAACCCCTGGCCATCTCCTCAACTCGAGCCACCCTTGCGCTGTTGGCCTCCTCAAGATCCGGCCATCATCCTCCTCCTCCTTAAACCGCAAACACCATCCCCCACCCTCAAAATTGCCGAATGTCCCACAAAACCCCACGGCTCCACCCAAACTGCCGACTGCCGATCCCCTCTACTTGTCGTCCAACAATCCCCTGCCCTCAACCGCTCAGCCCTCAACCTGCAAATCCGGTGAAGACGCACCCATTGACAGCCCTAGGCCGCATCTTCCCTTATCGAGACACACAACACCCCCATCTCCAGCCCCTTGCCGCACAACACCAAGCCACAGTCACCCCAAAACTGTCATCCCTTCACCCGTAAAACCCACGGCCTGTACGCCCCCTTGTCGGCCACCTGCTCTTCCCCTCCACAAAGACAGTCGAAACCATTTACCAGCAGTCCTTTGCCTCGACAGCCCCTGCAATGCAGCCCTGGACCTGCCGCGACCTCCTCTCTTGCCCAAGAACTGCCATCCTCTCCCCTTTCCTTTTGCACCCACAGCCAAGCCTGATAGCCGCATCCCCCTTCATCTCCACCACTACCACAAGCCCCAGCCCAGATTTGCAGCACTGCAGGCCACGCTTCCCCTCACGCGCGCAAGCAGCCCTAGATTGCGCCCTGACGATTAGCCATCTCTCATCATTGTCGCTGATCCGTGGCCACTTTCGCCGCTGTCCATTGTCTCTAGTTATTGCCGTACCTCGCTCGATACCGGATCCAACCCCTGACATCGCTACCCGACGTCAGTGTAGCTCTCGCGTCGTGTTAAGGTATACCCAAACTGTATGAACCCAAACACTGCATGTCTAACAAGATAAAAACCGTAACTTGCATTGCTTTGGTTAAATCACTAATTGAACTTAATTAATATGGGACTGCATGCTGGATGATTATGATTTGAGCACATAGGCAGATTCTGGACCGTCGTTGAACTGAGGATTACGGACATTGTTACAGGCAAGTGAAACTTGCTTTGAATATTGTTAAAGCCATGTTTTAGGCTATTTTGAATATTTGTGTAAAAGAAACTAGGCGGTGAAATGATAGTCGCCTAGACATCATGCTTGATCTAGCTTGACAACGAAGCTAGATCTGACAGCATACTTGATCTAGATTGACAACGAAGCTAGATCCGACACCTTTGCCATGTCATTTCGTGCATCGAATGTCTTGTAATGATTGTGTACCACAAGCTACTATTGAAATGTAAGCTGCAGCAAGTAGGATCTTGACTCTTATGTCATGTAATGAGGCTAGGTGCACCCCTATGCTAAATCAAGAACAATTCCTGGCTCGTGTTCCAGAAGCTTGAAATGTATAAACACTTCCTGGCTAGTGATCCAGAAGATGGGCGCCAGTCCATACACACGTGGAGGGGTAGGGTTAAGTGATCACTCAGCATGGAAGTGTGCCAGTATAGCAACTTCAGCTGAAAGGCGTAAACCTTGTGCACATCGTGAATACAAGTTAATCGTGAAATCGTGAATATTGTTTAGTAGCTCTTGCTACGACGTGTCATTCATTGCAAATATCATGTTCATATTTAAACTGCTGCATTCATTGAAATATCATGCCATGTCATCATCATTTTAAACTGCCAAGTCGGATTTATCTTATAACTGATGTACTTTACGTTTCCTTGCACAAAGTCTCCCTTTCCCTCTTTGGAGATTTTTGCTGACATGTGCCCTTTTCTCTTTGTGTGTCACATGTCAGGCTTTGAGCCTGAGGTAGTTGCTAAGGACGACCAGGTTGTTGACGTCTAGTTCGAGGTTACCAGAGACCAGTCTTAGTCTCAGCTGGAGGTTTCCTCTTAGTTGATGTTTACTTTCCTAGTAGCTGCTGTTATGTTATTCGGTGCGTAGCACCTTATTTATGTTTTAGTTTCGGCCATGCTTGGGGCCGTTCATTTCAGACTCTTGTACCTTTATTTTATGATTATATCTGTGGATGTTTGGAATAAAGAAATGGATGTTTTGAATGTTAGTTATTTCATTGCATGCGTTCATATTTATTATTGTTGTTGTTTCATTGCAATGCAAGAATCTGCGAATGGATGAACACACACAGATGCTTATTAGACTGTAGCTTCACAGCTTCAGTTCTGAGCGGACCTCTTTGCGTCTCGCCTTCCATACTTAGGAAGCGGGGTATGAAACTAGCTTCCCGGGAGGGGGGTGACCCCACGTCCTCCGTTGATGGTGCACTGCCCTGGAGTTGAGGGACAGGAGGATGCAAACCATCGCTCGTTCCTTGTCGGTCCCAGCGAAAACTATCGAGGGTGAAGCCATCAGGCTTGCCCCGGAGTTGATGGAGGGGAGGGTACGAGCCGTCATTTGCTCCTTAACCCACCGACGATCCTTTCAAGGGCGAAGCTCGTCAGCCTACCCCGGAGTTTGTAGAGTGTCCGGCTCGGCTAGCTGCCCAGGAGGGGGGCGACCCTGTGACCTCCATTGATGGAGCATGGCCTCTGAGTTCAGGGACGGGAGGGTGCGAGCCGTCGCTTGTTCCTTGTCGGTCCCGGCGAACACTATCAAGGGTGAAGCCGTCAGGCTTTCCTCGGAGTTCATGGAGGGGAGGGTACAAGCCGTCACTCACTCCTTAACCCACTGACGATCCTTTCGAGGGTGAAGCTCGTCAACCAGCCCCAAAGTTTGTAGAGTGTCTGGCTTGGCTAGCTTCCGGGGAGGGGGCGACCCTGCGGCCTCCGTTGATGGTGCACTACCCTGAAGTTGAGGGACAGGAGGGTGCAAGCCGTCGCTCGTTCCTTGTCGGTCCCAAAGAACACTATAGAGGGAAAAGCAGTCAGGCTTGCCCCGGAGTTGATGTAGCGGAGGGTACAAGCCGTCACTCGCTTCTTAACCCACCGGCGATCCTTTCGAGGGCGAAGCTCATCAGCCTACCCCAAAGTTTGTAGAGTGTCCGGCTCGGCTAGCTGCCCGAGAGGGGGGTGACCCCATGGCCTCCGTTGATGGTGCACTGTCCCAGAGTTGAGGGATGGCAGGGTGTGAGCCGTCCCTTGTTCCTTGTCGGTCCCGACGAACATTATTGAGGGCAAAGCTGTCAGGCTTGCCCCGGAGTTGAAGGAGGGGAGGGTACGAGCTGTCACTTGCCCATTAACCCACCGACGATCCTTTTGAGGGCGAAGCTCATCAGTTTGCCCCGGAGTTTGTATAGTGTCTGGCTCAGCTAGCTGTCTGAGAGGGGGCGACCTCGTGGCCTCTGTTGATGGCGCACTGCCTCGGAGTTGAGGGACGGGAGGGTGCGAGCCGTCACTTGTTCCTTATCGGTTCCAGGAAACACTATCGAGGGCGAAGCCATCAGGCTTACCCCGGAGTTGATGGAGGGGAGGGTACGAGATGTAACTCGCTCCTTAACCCACCGACAATCCTTTCAAGGGCGAAACTTGTCAGCCTGCCCCGGAGTTTGAGGGAGGGGAGGGTGCGAGCCGTCGCTCGTTCCTTAACCCACCCGTGGAACACTATCGAGGGCGAAGCCGTCAGGCTTGCCCCTGAGTTGATGGAGGAAAGGGTGAAAGCTGGAGCTCGTTCCTTAACCCACTGGCGATCCTATCGAGGGTGAAGCTCGTCAGCCTGTCCCAGCGTTTCAAGGAGTGAGGGCTGAAATGCAAATTCAGATAATGCACTGAGTGTACAAACATCGTGGTTTATTGAAAATAAAATACGAGCTGAATGTACATGCACATTTATTGAAAAAACTTGAGCAAGTGCTCATCATTCCAGTGATGAGTCAGCTCTTTGCCCTCCATGTTCACCAGGATGTACGTCGCCGATCTCACGACGTCAGTTATGGTGTAAGGGCCTTCCCACTTTGTGGAGATCTTGCCTCGTTGGCCGATCTCGGGCCTAAAAGTGGCGTCCCGGACAACAAGGTTGCTGACTCTGAAGCTCTACCTCTTGACGCGGGAGTTGTAGTACCTCGCCATCCTTTGGCTATGCTTAATCAAACACGTTAGTGCACGATCCCTTACCTCATTGATGAGCACTCGATTGATGTCGAGGCCCTCTTTATTAGCTTTCTTGTTGAAGTACTGGAGGCATAGAGACTCCTCGCCGACCTCCACTGGAACGACGGCCTCTGCCCCATATGCCAACAAGAAGGGGTTGTTGCCTGTCACTGCTTTGTACATCATGCGGTAGGACCAATGGATGCCAGGTAGCTCATCAGGTCAGGTCCCAGGGGCATTGCCGACCTTCTTCTTCAGCGGCTCCAGGATGCACTTCTTCGTTGCTTCGACGAGGCCGTTGGACTGGGGATGCACCACAGAGGCAAAATGGAGGTTGACGCTCCAATCCAAGCAGAAGCTTCTGAAGTCCACAGAGTCGAACTGCTTCTCGTTGTCCGTTATTATGGAGCGAGGTACCCCAAAGAGGCATATAATCGACTTCCAAACGAAGTTCTTCATGTCCACCCAGGTGATGCATGCTAGCGGCTCTGCCTCGATCCACTTTGTGAAATAGTCGACAGTGACAACCAGGTACTTCCTTCCTCCGGTGGCCATCGGATGGAATGGTTCGAGGATGTCGAGGCCCCACTTAGCAAATGGGACCAGGCTGAGGATCATAATCCAATTTCCGGTGGATTTGTTGTATGTTTGAAGAACCTCTGGCACTCCCTGCACCGCTTGACATAGAGAGTCGAGTCCTTCACCATGGTCGGCTAATAATAACCTTGTCGGACCGCCTTATGCACCAGGGTGCATCCTCCATAGTGGTTCCCGCAGAGCCCCTCATGAATCTCTCGGACGACCTCCACTGCTCTCCTGGGCCCTAGGCACTTCAGATAAGGCAAGACATTGTACCTTGCACGACGCTTTCGATAGAGCACGTCGTCGAAGATCACAAACGTCAAGGCCCGTCGCTCTATATTTCGCACCTCCAACTTGTTCTCTGGTAGGGTTCCACTCTCCAGGTAGGCGATGATCGGGCTCATCCATGACAGCTCCTGGTTGACGCACAGAATCTCTTCCTCCCCGAGACTTGGTGTGAGCAGATTCTCGATGTAGATGGCCTTCCCAATCTCGGCCGGAGAAGAGGATGCTAGTTTGGAGAGGGTGTCGGTGCAAAGATTATTGGACCTCGGGAGGTACCGAACCATAGCTCTCTCAAACTTGAGTAGATCGGCCCGGGCGCACGGCCCGGGCGCACTTCAAGTATAGCTTCATCAGTTCTTCCATGGCTTCGAAGCTGCCCTCGATCTGATGGACGATGAGCCTCGAGTCACTTATCAACAACACATTCGTCACACCAAGCGCTCTACACAGCTTCAGCCCATTGATGGTAGCCTGGTATTTCGCGACGTTATTGGTTGCGGGGAAGTTGAAGCGGAGGGCATACTCCAGCAGGCTTCCTTTCGGGGTCTCAATCATAATGCCAGCTCTGCTACCTGTCGTCATGGCCGACCCATCGACATAGACGATCCACAGCTTGCCTTTGTACTGTGTAGAAGTGGAGAGAAGATCTCGTCGACGAGCTGTGGGGGTGGCATGTCTCATTGGGCATCGTGTGTCGCACCGCCAATCTCTTCAATGGTGCACTCTGCCACGAAGTCTGCAAACGTCTGGCCTTTAATCACCGCCCTGGGCTTAAAAATGATGTCGAGCTCACTGAGCTCGACACTCCAATTCAGCATCCTGCCTGACCTCTCTAGCCATCTCAGATTCTTCTCCAGCGACAAGTTGGTGTAGACGGCGATGGAGTGCACATGGAAGTACGGGTGGAGTTTCCTTGCTGTTAGTCCAGGCCATAAGCGACCTTCTCGATTGGGCTGTAGCGGGTCTCTGCCTCTCGAAGCACCCGGCTTGCATAGTAGATCGGCCGCTGGATCCCCCCTTCTTCTTTAATTAGGACCGAGCTAACAGCTTCTTTGGTGGCGGCGAGATATAGGCTGAGTTGCTCCCCTTCATCCGGCCTGGCGAGTAGCGTCGGGCTCTACAGATATGCTTTAAGCTTACTGAAGGCCACTACGCAGCTGTCATCCCATCTCACTCCCTTCCTATTGCCCTTCCTGACGTCGAGGGCCTCCCTGAAGATCTTGAAGAAAGGGAGTGACCTTTCGACGGACTTTGATAAGAATCTCCCCAGTGCAGCGATCCAGCCGTTCAGCTTCAACAGGTCTCAGATTGTCTTTGGCTCTCTCATGTTGATGAGGGCGGATATCTTGTCGGGGTTAGCCTCAATTCCTCTCTTCATGATCATGAAGCCGAGGAACTTTCCAGACTGGACGCTAAAGATACACTTTGCCGGATTGAGCTCAGATTGTAGTGCTACACCTGCTGGAATGTCTCTCCAAGATCAGCAAGATGGTCTTCGGTTCTCTTAGACTTCACCAACATATCATTGATATAGATCTCTAGGTTCTTGCCGACCTGGTGGTGAAAGATCTTGTCCACCATCCGCTGATAGGTCACCCCGGCGTTCTTCAGGCCTAAAGGCATCTTGGTGTAGCATAACGTCCCCTGGTCTGTAATGAACGACGTCTAATCCTCGTCGTGGGGCACCATTTGGATCTGATTGTAGCAGGAGAAAGCGTCCATGAAAGTCAGCAACTCATAACTGGAGGCGTTGTTTACCAGATGGTCGATTCTGGGCAGTGGGAAGCTATCTTTCGGGCAAGCCTTATTAAGGTCGGTGAAATCCACACACATCTGCCACTTGTCGCTGGACTTCTTCACCATGACCACATTAGCGAGCCACTCGGGTAGCTCACTTCTCTAATGAATATGGCCTCCAAAAGTCGCTTTACCTCTTACTCTGATGTCTGCTTCTTCTCTCCTCTTGCCCCTCTCTTCTTCTGCCGGATGGGGCGCGATGCTGGGTCGACATATAGCTCATGGGAAATCAAACCTGGATCAACTCCGGGCATGTCTTAGGGTGACCACGCGAAGACGTCTGCATTTGCCCTAAGGAGGCGAACCAGGTCCTCCATTAGCCCCTAAGGGAGCTTTGTGTCGATCGACACCGTCTTGTCCACTTCCTCCGCCACCGGTACCTCCTCTACATCCTCCACTGGAGCAGGTTGTTGATGAGCAAAGTCCTTTCGATTATCAAGGAGGTCGATCGACAAGGCCTGCTTGGACCCCTTATGCTTAGTGGAGCCGACGTAGCAGCTTCGGGAGAGCTTCTGTGACCCCCGTACCTGTCCAAATCCGTGCAGCCCTGGGCTGGCCCTCCATCGTAGTCACTGACATTGATGTGTCGCCCTGGGCTGGCCCACCGTATATAACATTCACACGCACGATCGGCTTAAGCCCGTGGTGGGCCACTTGCTCGGCGTCATGGGTTGGTTGCTCTGGTCCTGCAGCGGCCATCCTTCCTTGGTCAGGTCTAGGTGGGTTGACGAAGCTCCAGAGATGTCCCTCGTAGATCAGCCGATCAATGTCTCTCTTCAAGGTGAAGCAGTCATCAGTGTCGTGGCCACTATCGCGGTGGTATCGACAATATTTCTGCATACTCCTCCCCCCACCTCTCGCCATCGCCTCCGGGGGTAGGTCTTTGAGGAGTCTGCCAGTCAGGGCCATTGCCATCACATCGACCAGGGGGCGTTGAGCTGGGTGTAGTGTGCCACCTCATGTGCTCTCTCCTACACGCCCCCAGGGCGGGATTTCTGGGAGCGAAGAACCACCTCAAGGGTCCGGGACGAACTTGCACTCGTGAGCCCCCCTGCTCATGCCCTCGGGGGCGGTCTGGGTCACGACCCCTGCCTCAGTCCTGGTCGCAGACCCAGGGGCACCGTCCGGCCTCAGCCGCTCAGCGGGTTTAGCTTTAACATAGGGGGTTACACTGGTGGGGGCTCTCTGCACCGGCCCCAGGGCCTCCTCGCTCACCATGAACTTCTCTACCTGAGCGTAGAGGTCGGGAAGGTTGGCAGGCGGATCTCGGAGCAGTGACTTATGAAGACTTCTGTTCACCAATCCCTTTTTGAAGGCGGCCATGAGGAGCTCTTTGTCGTAGCTCGTCATACCGAGTCGCTCTTTGTTGAAGCACTGCAGGAAGCTGCGGATGCTCTCCCCTCCTTCTGGATCACCGTGAACAAATAGTCTGATGCCTTCTTTCTCTTCCACCCCGCCAGGAACTGGTTGTAGAACTTCTGTGAGAGGTCATCAAACGAATCAGCGGAACCACTGGGCAGGCCGCTATACCACTCCCTTGCCGCCTCCTTCAAGGTGGTTCGGAAAACTCGACAAAGAAGGGTGTCGCCCGCCCCATTGACCTCCATCATGTCCTGGTATAGCTACACATGCTCCAGGGAATCGCCCGAACCGTCATAGAGTTCAACGTGAGGTAGCTTGAACCTATAGGGTATCAGGGTTGAGATCACCTTGCGAGACAATGGATTGGCCACTCTGGGGCCAGGGGGGAGGCACTGGCTCACCATTCCGCCGGTTAGAATTGTCGGATGAGCCACCTCGGCGCTCAGCCCTCTCTCCCGAGGGGTGGGACTACGGCCGCGGTTCCTCCGCCTTCTGTCTCCTTGCCTAGGAGAACGATGATCTCATCGGGGAGCTTCTGCTATGGAACTCGTGCCCCCTCGCCTTGGGCTAGGTTATCTCCCACGACAGTAGCTTTCAATAGGATGCTCTGACAGGGCGTCCCTCTGTACCATAGAGGCCGATGCCAAGGGGACTCATCGGCTCCCCTCTTGGAGCCTTTCTCTCTCTGCATCAAGGAGGTAAATCCGTCGACGAGACGCTTCCTCCTGCAATCACCTGTACTGGGCAGCTTCTTTCTCATTGTCGATCTCCCTTTGCAAAGTGGCTACATTCGCTTCGTCCAACTGCCTCTGCTGTTCTGCCTCTGCTTCCTCATCAAGATGGGGGAGGAGATCTCTTCTCACGTCGTGGGGCTCGAAGGGGCCCTCCACCCGAGAGAGTCCTGTCTGTCGCGCAGTGGTCCACTCCTCCATCATCTTGGTGAAACTCTGGAAGCTCTCGTATATACCGAGGGCAGTGTCCTGAATGGCCACTGCCGACCTCTCAAGGGGTTGATTTATCAGGGAAGCTCCCTGGGAGAATGATGCCCTTCGGTCAGAGGTGGCCTCAGGGCGTCGTCGATCATGGCCTCAAGTCGACTCAGCCTCCTCTGAGGCGGAGGGGGCATGACAGCGGGTGACTTGATGTGGAGAGGATTGCACTGAGGGCATGTGGATCCTGACATGGGTGTAACCCTCGTTCCCACAGACGGCGCCAACTGTTGCAGGTCAAGTCTGCATACAATAGAATTTGTTTGTAGTGGGAATCACGGGTACACTAATTTATAGGTTTTGGGTGAGGGCGAGGATATGATGACTCGGTGCACACTTCAACGGTGAAGAGCCCTAGGTCGCTTGGAGGTCGCACGAAGGTCGCCTACTCCCAGTAGCTGAGAGGAGCTCCCTGTGAGGATGAACAAGAGGTCAGAAAGGTAGGGTCGGCTGTCGGCCATATGCCCCTCCGATGCCTAAGTCAGGATTATGGCTTAGAAAAGTGGGCTAGACACGTAGGTTGAGCTAAAAAGGGGTTGACCTGCCATGAAGAGCTATGGTGGAAGAACAAAGATATGGACGACCTTTTCTCTTGTGTATGAGTAAGAACTTTAGAATCAATTTTCCAACTAACCAAAAACAAAGACAACAACAACCCCCTCAATGAAGGCAGGAGGGGGTATTTATAGGGCTGAGAGGTTGTTGCTCGCCATCTTGTCAGTCGTCGAATCATCCCTACTGGCACTCGAGTGTTGGGGCTGTGGTAGGGATATTTACCGCATTAATGGTGTCAGACAGTGTCAGAGGCATTAATGAGACGCGAGGGACGGCCATCAGTTCTTTCCTTTAACCGCTTGTATTAATGGTGAGTAGGTGAGCTTACGTCACCCTGTCAGAGATATTTGTGCTTAGTCGCCCTCAAGGGCGAGCGTAGGGCGGCAAGTAGACTTAGCTCATCCGGAGGATGCTCCTTATTGCAGGCGGGCAAGCTGGTCCCAGGCAAGGTGAGCTGTCAGCTCGATGAGATGGGCTTCTTGGGGGTTCTGGAAGGCAAGCTTCTTGGGGGCGAGGCGATCAGCTCGGCAAGCATCCTATCAGGAGAGCCGGTGAGGTGTCAGCTTGGGCCTTTAGCGCAGATGGGCTTAAAATTTATGGGCCGGCCTCTAAGACGTAACAATATATAAGGAATATCAATCATATCATTACAAATATGAAAAGAAGTGTTAATCACACTTGCTCAAGTACAACATTAACTCACTAGAACAACACCCAAAGCTACACCCACAAGTCATCTTCAACCTCCAAACACCCAGATGCACCTGTTAAACTGCTATCACCTAAAAACCCACGAGAGGAGCACGTTACAGCATGCCCCAGTAGGAATTATCAACTTTACATATGGCATATCATGTTATAATGCAATGATGAAAGTAATATAGAAATGAAAAAAAAACGGAGGTCTAACCGTACATCCAATCCCTAAACTCCTAAGGATCCTCCCTAAGCCATAGAAACCCATTACTCTAGCATGGCAAAAGCTATAAATATGATAGCAACAGAGATAGGCAAATCTAACCAGTCAAATTGCATGATATCAGTTTCAATAGAGAGAGCAAGAGAAGTAAGAGCAATGGTAAAGAAATCAAAGAAATCCAACCACAAACAAGAAAATATATTGCAAAAGAGATTACCAAGAGAGAGCTTCCAAAATAGCTCTAAGTGTTTAGCTATAGAAAAATAAAGCTTAACATACTCTAAAAGTTGTTCACTATTTATACAACCTAAACCCCATTGTTTCAAGTCAATTTGGAGTCTGCGGACCTACCACTTGGCAGAGTACAGTGCTTGCTTGGCAGATCACAGTGCTCGCTCAGTCGAGCACAGTGCTTGCTCGACCGAGTGCTGCCTTGTGTAGCGCTCTCCTTGGATCCATCTCGGTGCTTGAGAAAAGGCCGTTCGAGCGAGAGAGTTGAGTCGCTCGCCCGAGCGTCATGTCGCTCAGTCGAGCGAATTAAGTTCCAATTTTAACAGAGCCTTCGCCTTGCATTTGTTGATCTCCTCTAACTACTGGCTCGACCGAGCGTGCTCGTCACTCGGCCGAGCGCCCCGAAGAAGAAGTTGGCTGCTCATTGGTGTGTCACAGCTCGGCCGAGCACGTGATGCGCTCGGCCGAGCGATCTGGCATTTTCTTCTATCTTCAACTCCTCTTCACCATTCTCCTCTTCTTCTCTCTTCTTCTCTTCTTCTCTCCTCTTCTACTTCTCTTCTTCACTTCTTTGGCTCCCTTAGGTCACTGTGGCGAGGCGAGCTTCGGCGTCCAGGGTGTGTCCAAAGTCCCATATCGCTCTGAATCGCTCCGAATTCCCTGAAAACATATAAAACATCGAAAGAATCAAGAATATTGAGAAAAGCATGATATAATACAAAAATATGGATTTGGACGATCGAAACGACATGGAAATGCATGGCAAAAACATAGAAAATATGGACACAACACCTTTCCAATGTTTCTTCCCTTTCCCTTTGTTGTAATCTTTGGAGGGTTTGGAAGGGCATTCGGTAGAGCGATGACCTTTACTATTGCAAGAGTAACAAGTAGGAATCATGTTAGAATTGGAGGAAAACTTTGACAAAGATTTACCTTCCTTGCCCTTGAGGAATGCCTTGAATTGCTTGACAAGCTCGATAAAATCATCATCACTAGTATCATCTTCTCCATCATCTTCACTCAAATCTTTTCGATGGAATTTCTTTCTCTACTCGATTGGCTCCTTCTCGGCATGAAATGCGACCCCTTTTTGCTTCTCAGGCTTCGTTGGTTGAATCTCTTTCTTATGTTGAAGCTTCACTTCATATGCCAAGAGATTCCCAATGCACTCCTTAACGGTGTCTTTGGACATTTCATTTGACTCCAAAATCACGTTGGCGTTTGACTCCCATTGAGATGTAAGCGAGTCAAGGATCTTCTCCATTCGATCCTCTTGGAAAATCATCTTCACAAGTCCTTCCAAAGCGTTCACGACTTTTGTAACGGCCACTTTCCGGTCGTGTATTTTTTTAGCATTTATGTTGTTCCGTTTGTGTATTTTTCACGTTCGGTTTAATTATTATTGTTCCGTAGCTCGGACGCGTATTCGGACCCTGTATTCCTGACCCTCTCGGAGGCGCGAGCACGCCGATATTTTGTTCGTAATTTTTGGATGTCGAGAGATCGGCTTGCTTTAACCTCATTATTAATAAATAAAATATTTTATTAAAATTTGAATCTGATCGTTCCCTAGAATCAAAACTTTATATACATTTGCTTTATATAACAAATCTGTTAAATAAAAATCAACACCTTTTAAAAAAACTAACTAATTAATATTTTTATTAAGCTTACCCACTTATTTAAATCATAACCAACCCTTTTAAGAAACAAAAGAAACGAACCTGTTCTTTTTAGGTAATAATTATAATAATAAATAAAACAAAACTTTGAGTATTATACCTATATGTAAACGAGAGAGAGGGAGGATATTTCGACATTAAATTTTTAAAAAACGAACAAACAAACTTTTTTTAATCGTCATTTTTCCCTAACAGCTAAATCCAAATCCCCTTAAATCATAACTAAATACTGATATATATATCTTAACGTTGGCCATATCCTAACTTCCCTCTCCACGCACAGGCCTCCACGTCTTCACCCATGCACACAACAGGACATCCCACTCACGCACGTTTCCACCCTCATCTCGCACACGTGAATCTGGGCGGATCTCAACAAATAACCTCCACGTGCTCTTCTCCTCTTCCCTTCAAATAATCCATGCGGCAACCGCCTCCTTTTCTTCATTAAAACCCAGTCGAACTTCCCAACATCCAAGCTACTAACTCGCAACGCAAGGTACGCCCAAAGCTCAAACGAACCCAAACGCCGCACCCTCAAGCCCCGCTTCACGGCACCTCCACAACGCCAACCTCGCCTCCGTCGAGCACAACGACCGGAAACGCCAGCGCCCAGACTACCCACACTGCAGCGAGGCCAGCGCCTCTCCTCGCGCCTCCCACGAGGCATCTCCGACACCCAACACACACCACCGGACGCTAGCGCCTCCATCCCGCCACTAGCCGCGCCGCCGCGCCACCAGTCTGTCGTCGTGATCCATTTTCCCTGCAAGCAAACCAAATCAACCGTAAGTTCATTTATATTTATATGCATGCAGTAATGGGGTTAATAAGCACAGTATATGGATGGCCAGAAATAGAAATTTGTAAGGTGTGATCATTTATGGAGAACAATTTACCCTATACCTAATGCATTTTACATCAATCTTATATGGAATATGATAACACACAGTCTATAATCCTATATAATTATTTAGTTGGTAAAGTGATGTGTAGGTTCTGATTATATGATATTGGTTCTGATAGTAATTCTACACCTACGTGTATAATGCCAACAGCATGAGTGACCCTTGATATAAGAGTAGTCATTGGTTTAAAACACGAAAATTATCATTTGGTGCTAAATACCAGTAAGTTATTAATATGATTAGTTCATAACTAAGATAGTTTACACACGGGCAACCTCTTTAAACTGTGAGTGATTGACATTGCCTCTGGTTTTATATTTGTTCCTATTTTTTTGTTGGCACTTAATTTAACAGTGCTTTGGAATTGCTATTAATGCTAGTGTGCTGCCAATTTGAAGTGAATTGTTTTTCTTGGCATATTCAATGCGTGAAGAGACTACAGATATTAGTTTACATTATGCTTTGAATGCTTTGAACCTGAAACTAGGCACACCATGCGTACCAATAAAATAGAAGAACTTTAAATAGGCTGTGAGTTCCATGCGATACTAGTCTCATGCTGACGGTACACATCTTTTGTACAGAGATATATTTATAATCAGGTTAGTAGGCAGTTTCTCACTATAAGGAATAATGTGTGAGACTAATGAACAGTACTGCTATATATATAACAGTTAGGAATAATAGAATATAAACACCGTATGGTAGAAGACCTAATGAAAATGAATTATTTGATATGTTGGAGTGAACCTAATTCAGAGATATATTTAATCAACAGAGAACCAGTCATTTCATAGCGTAACGCTTGACGAGACGAACCCACGACAACAGACATCACCGAAAACAGGCAAGTGAAACTTGCCAACTTTTCTTTAGGGCATGTCTTTAGGCCAATTCCTCGTACTAGCGTGAAAGAGACTAGATCGTGAAATGATAGCGGTCTAGGCGCAACTTTGTGATCTAGCTTGACAACGAAGCTAGATCCGACACCTTGCCATATCATTTATGCATTGATATCTGTCATGTTTAAATTCCTTAACTGTACGCATTTGAATTGTTAACTGCCATTCATTGCATCATACATGTCATCCTAGTTAAACTTGCATCGTAGCACACGCTACACTACTTGTACAATCCATGTTTCCGTGTTACCGGCTAGGCACCCGTTATGCGGGCATAACCCTACGCCATCCGTGTTAAAAACACTTCCTGGCTCGTGATCCAGAAGCGAGCATTCCGTGTTCGGGGGTAATGCCCTGGCTCGACACACGTGGAGGGGTAGGGATAAACGGTCACTTGAGCATAAGAGTTGGCCCGTACAGCCACTCTAGCCAAAGGGCGGAATCTCTGTGCACGACGTGATTACAATTCCAGCACTTGTCTTTTACTTGTTTAATTGCCATGCCATGTCATTTGTCATTTTATATCCATGTCATACTTTACTTTAGAACTGTTAGGTTGATTTACTTTTATAGTTTCCTTGCACAAGTCTTTTTAGACTTGCTGACATGTGCCCCTTCTCTTTGGGTGACGCATGTTAGTTGCTGAGCCAGAGACAGTTGCGGAGGGTGACGAGTTCGTGGAGTTCGTGCCCGAACCTGTTGGTGACGTGGAGTACGAAGATACCGGTGATCAATCTTAGAGATCTTCCGTAATATTCTTTGTTAGCTGTGGTTGTCGGTGAGTAGCACCGTTTTGTTAGTTTCTTTTGGCCATGCTGGGCCTTGTACTTTTGACTCTTTTGTTGCCTGGTGGCATTTCTGGTTGTGGACTTTTGTTGGACTATGAGTTGAATGAATGCTATATTATTCGCCTCTTTTGCTATTATTATTATTGTTGTTTTGAGTCACATTACAGGGACCTGCTACTTCGTTTTATTGACGCTTATCGGACTTGCGGCTTTGCAGCTTCAAGTCCGTGCGGACCTTCTCACGCTTCGCCTCCATATTTTTGGGAAGCGGGGCGTGACAGGTTTCTTTGGTGGCCCATGCAGGTCCAATTTTTCTGTAACTGTGACTTAATCGGAATGACAATAAGAATTATAGCAAGTCCAATATGTTGGATTTGGATCCTAGCCTAGAGGGGGGGGGGATAGGCTTATAAAAATAATTCGTGCAACCCACGAATAATCACACGCAGTTATAGCACAACCAGAGTAACTAAAATGCAGACACAGAGTACACAGCAGATTTACCCTGGTTCGGTCGTCCCAACGACCTACTCCAGCCCCCAAAGCAAATACTAGATTGAATAGTGCAATAGGCACAAAGTCACAGGTTAGAGCACGCTCAGAGCACCCTCTACGCCTCTACACTCGCCAGACTCTCAGTACCCCACACACAGTGTTTCTTCTCACTATCAATCCTAGCAAAGCTTTCTACCAGCTAGTCCCAAACTTGCTGGGTCCCACTTGTCTAGTCCCAACTAGACAAGTCCCAAAATAGTCACCAAAAACAGGTAAAGTTTCCCCTACAGAGAACGTTACACTAAGACACGAATAAAAGATTTAAGGGTTTAGAAATGCTCAGTTCATGTCCGTGTATGCATCTCTGTTAATCAGCACGTCGTCAGCTCCAATCTGACGCAAACGGTGTCTCAATCTGACTCCTGGATGTCAAGTTGTAGCCCTTTGAATTCTAGTACGCAAATAGGTCTGTGCATAAAGCAGCTGCAGTTCAGACTTAATTAAGCTCGGTCGGTGCGCTCAGCAACTCCTTTAAAACCCCAATGCCAGGTCACATTCCAAAATTCATGCTTCAGCAAGTTAATCCCCTCCGTTGATTTGCTACATTTTGATTTCACTCCCGTTCGATTTCTTTCGCACAAACAACTCCACGTCAGCAAGGAATTAATTTTGCTTCTCTTCGTTTCCTCGCAAGGATAGCACACGTAAGCACGAGGATCTCGCCGTCTCTGTCTTTCTTTAGGGCATGCGGCAACACGAAGACGTCGGTGACTTCAACTCGAGCGACGGCGAGCTCTCGGCGATGGCGACTTCTACAGTGATGCGTGATGAGCTCTCCGACTTGATCAGCAGCGAACGGCGGCTACGACACGAAGACAAAGATGTTCAGCAACAGTGGCGGGCTTCGTCTTCTCAGGCGACGACTGCGGAACTTCACAGCGAGGAACTGCGGTGGATGTCTTCTCCAGCAACGGCTTGAAGGCACAGCGACGAGCTCTCCGCGATAACACTACGTCGACGTGGGACGGCGTGGATCTCCGAGCGGTGACCTCTTCAGTTCTGACGAGGACTTCGGGATGGCAATGGCAGCTGCTCTGATGGCGAGTTCTCTGTGGATGCGGCGGTGTGGTTTTCCTCAAGGAACGGCAACTTCGCCTCGTGCAGCAGCGAGCTCGTGGCGTGATGGCGGGGGCTTTAGCAGCAGGCTCCGCTCCTCCTCACAAAGATCTTCACTTCGACAACGACGCTCTGACTTCGGCGAGGGCGGTGACTTCGTGGCGTGGCAGTTCTTTGACGGAGATGATTGCTTCAACGTGGTGGCGGCTTCGAGTTGCAGCGGCTGCGATGATGGCTTGGAGAATATGGGTATTTGTAGATGAAGGTGCTTACGGGAGCAGGTGGAAATTTGGCCTATTTTTTGCAGCCCTCCTCTTTTGAAAAAATTGTATTGCCGTGAGACTGTCTTTTAGAGGTAGCTTGCTTGAGGTTTGCAGAGGAAGATGCTGTAGCTAGGCTTAGGGATGATATTAAGGCTTGGCTCCACTTTTTTTGATGCTTTGAGAATTTTCTTTTGGCTTTGAACAAAGTTGCGGATATAGGCTATATGCTAGTTTTTTTTTGAGACGTGAGAACTTATTTTGCCTAAGACTTGAGAATTATAATCTGCCGCGCACTTTCATTAGGGTTAAGGGGATGGCTTATATAGAGTATAGGAGATGAATTGTCAAAGATAGGATCCCTAGTATTTAGAAAAGATTTGAGGCCATCTTTGAATGGGAAATCAAGTAGGATTTGAATAGGATTGGAAATACGAATTTTGAATTTGATCTCCATGGCAATTGAGATTGAAAATACAAATTGTGAATTTGAATTTTACTAGGAGTTGGTATTGGCTAAGAAGTTTGTATAGCCATAGGATAAATTCCAATAACCAAATAGGATTTGGCTCCATCTCTTCATGTTCCAATAAACAAAATTCAACACCGTGTCATAGGCAAAGAGTCTGATTTGTTTCGTTTTCCTGTGTCAATAGATGGCTGGGAGACGGAATACCCGTGCTGGTGGTGGTGTGCCCCCTCGCGACCAGGAGCCGGACCGAGAGCCCACCACCAGGGAGATGATGAGGATGATGCATCAGATGATGCAGGTGCAGCAAGGAATTCTGCAGACTGTCCGGAATGTTCCGCCTGCTCGTGCAGCGCCGGCTATCCAGGCTGCCCCTCGCTTCGAGCCCGGAGCGAAGCAATTTCGGGAGCTGGGTCCCGCTTACTTCGATGGGACTGAGGGACCCCTGGCTGCAGATGAGTGGACCAGGAACATGGAAGATAATCTGAAGGTGTCGAAGGTCGACCCGACTGGATGGGTTGATCTGGCGAAGCGGCAGCTGAAGGACAACGCGCGGAACTGGTGGGATGCCGAGGAGGAGTTGCTGGAGGAGCCGATTTCTTAGGCTACCTTCAAGTCCAGGTTTGATGAGGAATATTTTCCTAAGGCCGCCAGGAGGGAGATGGCTCAGCACTTCATTGACTTGAAGCAGGGAAATTTGACGGTGGATCAGTACCACCAGGAATTCACGAGGCTGAGTCGTTTTGCACCGAAGATGGTGCAGGATGCTGAGGAGAGAGCCCAGAGGTTTCTGCAGGGGCTTTCGTTGGATCTGTAGAGCTATGTCACTTCTTCTGATGCGGAGACTTACCAGAAGGTTCTGATTGCGGCGAAGAGGCAGGAGAGGATTGTGAATCAGAAGAGGGGACAGATTTCTGGCACTAGGAAGAGGCCTATGGAGCAGGCCAGAGCAGTGGTGAGACCGGGGCACGGGCCCAACCAGCCTGTGCAGTTCAAGAGGCCAGGAGGACCTTCTACTTTGAAGACTTGCAATTTCTGTGGCAAGACGGGGCATATCAAGGATCAGTGTCGGAAGATGCTGGGGCAGTGTTTAGTTTGTGGTGATCCTGCGCACACCATGAAGGATTGCCCGAGGTCGAAGCAGCCGTAGAGGGCACCTATTGCAGCTCAGCCGTTTCAGCAGAGGACACCTGTTCCTGCTGGTCGTGGGGCGCCTCTCGTTCCATAGAGGCAGGCATTTCAGCAGGCTGTCCAGCCGAGACGACAGGCGTTTTTGATGACTGCTGCTGAGACCGAGACGCTGGATGAGGTCATCACAGGTAACTTTCTATCTAGCTGTTTCTTTCTTAGTCAGTTTGGTTGTTAGATCTGATTAGTTGTTTGCATATGATTGTTTGCTAGAATATAATTTGATTGTTAGACTGTCTGTTAGGTGTGATCTTGGTTTGCGCTTTTCCTGCACGAGTTCTCTTTGACTCTGGTGCATCCATGTGCATCATTTCTCGGAGCTTTGTGGAGAGGCATTCCTTGTCGACTTCCTCTCTTCCCCAGAGTTGGAATATCGTCACAGGGAATGGTGTGATTTCGGTGCATCGTGGGTGCAATTCTTGCCCGTTGGTGGTCTGTGGACACGAGCTGTATGCTGACTTTATTGTCCACGACATCATCAATTATGATGCAGTGCTTGGGATGGATTGGCTTGCGAGCTTCTACGCTACGATCGACTGTCGGAGGAAGAAGGTGGTGTTCGAGATTCCCGGACATCCAGTGTTTGAGTTCAGCCGTGGTAGCAGTTCGCTTGGTCCGGTCAGGTTTCGGGCCAAGCCGGTGGAGGCGGTGGCTATGCTGATGGAGCAGGGTAGGCCTGCTGTGGTGCGTGAATTTGATGACGTCTTCCCCAAGGAGATGTCTGGTCTGCCGCCTGATCGAGCTTTAGAGTTTTCGATTGACCTGATTCCGGGAGCGCAGCCTATTTCGAAGGCACCTTATCGTATGGCTCCGGCGGAATTGGAAGAGTTGCGGAAGCAGCTGGATGAGCTCTTGCAGAAGGGTTACATAAATCCCAGTGTGTCTCCATGGGGAGCACCGGTCCTGCTGGTGAAGAAGGACGGTTCGCGTCGCATGTGCGTGGATTATCGAGGGCTGAATACGGTGACTGTGAAGAATAAGTACCCATTGTCGCGGATTGATGATATTTTTGATCAGCTGGGAGGATCGAGAGTATTTTCTAAGTTGGACCTGAGGAGTGGATATCACCAACTGAAGGTGAGAAAGGAGGACATTTCGAAGACGGCGTTCAGGATGAAGTATGGTCACTACGAGTTCGTGGTTATGCCATTTGGTGTGGCCAACGTGCCCGCAGTATTTATGAACCTGATGAATTTGATCTTCTATGACTATTTAGATAAGTTTGTCGTTATCTTCATTGACGACATTCTGATCTATTCTAAGTCAGAGGAGGAGCATGCGTCGCCCTTGAGGACGGTATTGGAGATTCTGAGGAGGCATCGGTTGTATGCCAAGTATTCGAAGTGCGAGTTCTGGCTGGATAGAGTGGCTTTTCTGGGGCATGTGGTGACTGGTGATGGGATTTCGGTGGATCCTGAGAAGATTCGGGCTATCAGAGAATGGCCTGTTCCGCAGTCAGCGTCTGAGATCCGGAGTTTCCTTGGACTTGCAGGTTATTACCGACAATTCATCAAGGACTTCTCCCGTATTGCCGAGCCGATGACCAGGTTGACACGGAAGGATGTACCATTTGTTTGGTCTGATGGTTATGAGAAAGCATTTGGTGTTCTGAAGGAGAGATTGACGACTGCCCCTGTTCTTGCTGTTCCCGATCGGAGTGGAGGATTTGAGATCTTTTGCGATGCTTCTGGCAAGGGTCTCGGTTGTGTGTTGCACCAGCATGGGCACGTGGTTGCGTATGCTTCTCGTCAGCTTAAGACCCATGAGAAGAATTACCCGACGCACGATTTGGAGTTGGCTGCAGTCGTATTTGCGCTCAAGATTTGGAGGCACTTCTTGCTGAGTGAGAAGGTGAAGATCTTCACCGATCACAAAAGCTTGAAGTATATTTTTACACAGAAGGAGCTCAACATGTGACATCGTCGATGGTTAGAGCTCATGGCAGACTATGAGATTGATTTGCAGTATCACCCTGGCAAGGTGAATGTGGTTCCAGATGCGCTGAGCAGACTTCCAGCGGTGATGATGTTGACTTCGCAGTGGAGATTACAACAGGATTTTTGCGAGTCTGGTATTGAGATTGTTCTTCCTGGAGAGACCTCTTCGTTGATGAGTATGCAGATACAGTCATCGATTGTGGATCGGATCAAGGCTGGGCAGAGTGGTGACCCGAAGTTGGTAAAGATTCGAGAGATGGTGGAAGCGGGTCTGTGGACTGATTTTGTGATTCACAAGGATGGCTCGCTGAGGTTTGGAGCCAGGTTGTGTGTGCCTGCGGGGGATATTAGAGAGGAGCTGTTGGTGGAGGCACACAGTTCGCCGTATTCTGTACATCCTGGTGGTACCAAGATGTACAAAGATCTTCGTCTGAACTATTGGTGGCATGGTATGAAGAGGAGTGTGGCACGGAGTGTAGCCAAGTGTCTGGTTTGTCAGCAGGTGAAGGCGGAGCATCAGCGTACGGCAGGGTTGCTACAACAACTTCCGATTCCGGAGTGGAAGTGGCAACACATCACTATGGATTTCGTGACTGGACTACCTCGGAGTCCGAAGCAGAATGACGCGATTTGGGTGGTCGTGGATCGATTAACCAAGTCTGTGTACTTTATTCCTTTCCGAGTAGGACAGTCCACTGAGATGCTGGCGAGGAGATATATGGAGGTAAAATTCCTTTACTCTCCGTTTCTATTTCCTTTCCCTAGTTTAGATAGTGATGTAATGTGAATCGTGCAGGAGATCGTACGACTTCACAGAGTCCATGTGAGTATCGTGTCGGACATAGACACGAGATTCACATCTCAGTTCTGGCAGAGTCTGCAGAAGATCTTGGGTACGAGTCTGAGTTTCAGCACGGTGTACCATCCACAGACAGATGGCCAGTCCGAGAGGACGATTCAGATCTTGGAGGACATGCTAAGGGCATGTATGTTGGACTTCAAGGGATCTTGGGAGGATCATCTCCATCATGTTGAGTTTGCATACAATAACAGCTACCAGGCGAGTATTGGCATGGCGCCTTTCGCCGCACTTTATGGGAAGAAATGTCGATCGCCATTGAGCTGTGATGACATTGGAGACAGGGAGCTGTTAGGGCCTGAGATGATTGTGGAGGCTGTGGATGTTGTGAGGAACATCCGGGAGAAGCTGAGGATTGCGCAGGACCGTTTCAAGCATTGGGCAGATGCTAAACGGAGGCCTCTGGAGTTTCAGCCTGGATATCACGTCTTTCTGAAGATCTCTCTGAATCGGGGAGTTATCCGATTTGGGAAGAGAGGCAAGCTGAGTCCGAGATACATTGGGCCGTTTGACGTCCTGGAGAGAGTTGGAGCGGTGGCTTATCGCTTGGCGCTGCCGCCGTCATTGGAGGGAGTTCACGACGTATTTCACGTATCTCAGTTACGTCGATACGTCAGTGATCCGTCTCATGCTGTGGATTTCTCGGAGATCACGGTTCGTCCGGATCTTACTTATGATCAGCAACCAGTGGAGATTCTGGATCGACGGCAGAAGCAGCTGAGGAATAAGACCGTTGACTTGGTTCGAGTACAGTGGCGTCATGGTTCCCCTGGGGAGTCCACCTGGGAGCGTGAGGATGATATGAGAGAGCGCTTCCTGCAGTTGTTTCCGAGTAGTGGTTGATGTTGATTCCGAGGACGGAATCATTCATAAGGTGGGTAGGATGTAACGGCCACTTTCCGGTCGTGTATTTTTTAGCACGTATGTTGTTCCGTTTGTGTATTTTTCACGTTCGGTTTAATTATTATTGTTCCGTAGCTCGGACGTGTATTCGGACCATGTATTCCCGACCCTCTCGGAGGCGCGAGCATGCCGATATTTTGTTCGTAATTTTTGGATGTCGAGAGACCGGCTTGCTTTAACCTCATTATTAATAAATAAAATATTTTATTAAAATTTGAATCTGATCGTTCCCTAGAATCAAAACTTTATATACATTTGCTTTATATAACAAATCTGTTAAATAAAAATCAACACCTTTTAAAAAAAACTAACTAATTAATATTTTTATTAAGCTTACCCACTTATTTAAATCATAACCAACCCTTTTAAGAAACAAAAGAAACGAACCTGTTCTTTTTAGGTAATAATTATAATAATAAATAAAACAAAACTTTGAGTATTATACCTATATGTAAACGAGAGAGAGGGAGGATATTTCGACATTAAATTTTTAAAAAACGAACGAACAAACTTTTTTTAATCGTCATTTTTCCCTAACAGCTAAATCCAAATCCCCTTAAATCATAACTAAATACTGATATATATATCTTAACGTTGGCCATATCCTAACTTCCCTCTCCACGCACAGGCCTCCACGTCTTCACCCATGCACACAACAGGACATCCCACTCACGCACGTTTCCACCCTCATCTCGCACACGTGAATCTGGGCGGATCTCAACAAATAACCTCCACGTGCTCTTCTCCTCTTCCCTTCAAATAATCCATGCGGCAACCGCCTCCTTTTCTTCATTAAAACCCAGTCGAACTTCCCAACATCCAAGCTACTAACTCGCAACGCAAGGTACGCCCAAAGCTCAAACGAACCCAAACGCCGCACCCTCAAGCCCCGCTTCACGGCACCTCCACAACGCCAACCTCGCCTCCGTCGAGCACAACGATCGCAAACGCCAGCGCCCAGACTACCCACACTGCAGCGAGGCCAGCGCCTCTCCTCGCGCCTCCCACGAGGCATCTCCGACACCCAACACACACCACCGGACGCTAGCGCCTCCATCCCGCCATTAGCCGCGCCGCCGCGCAACCAGTCTGTCGTTGTGATCCATTTTCCCTGCAAGCAAACCAAATCAACCGTGAGTTCATTTATATTTATATGCATGCAGTAATGGGGTTAATAAGCACATTATATGGATGGCCAGAAATAGAAATTTGTAAGGTGTGATCATTTATGGAGAACAATTTACCCTATACCTAATGCATTTTACATCAATCTTATATGGAATATGATAAAACACAGTCTATAATCCTATATAATTATTTAGTTGGTAAAGTGATGTGTAGGTTCTGATTATATGATATTGGTTCTGATAGTAATTCTACACCTATGTGTATAATGCCAACAGCATGAGTGACCCTTGATATAAGAATAGTTATTGGTTTAAAACACGTAAATTATCATTTGGTGCTAAATACCAGTAAGTTATTAATATGATTAGTTCATAACTAAGATAGCTTACACACGGGCAACCTCTTTAAACTGTGAGTGATTGACATTGCCTCTGGTTTTATATTTGTTCCTATTTTTTTGTTGGCACTTAATTTAACAGTGCTTTGGAATTGCTATTAATGCTAGTGTGCTGCCAATTTGAAGTGAATTGGTTTTCTTGGCATATTCAATGCGTGAAGAGACTACAGATATTAGTTTACATTATGCTTTGAATGCTTTGAACCTGAAACTAGGTGTCACGCCCCGCTTCCCAAAATGGACGGAAGCGAAACGTGACGAGGCCCGCTTAGGCCAGAGCTTAGAAGCTCGGACCCAATAAGCGTCTGTAGAGGTACCATTTTAAAAGATTTTCAGGTTCTTGCATTTTTATAGTTCGAAACAACAAAAGTACAGAAAAGGAATTTGCATTAATTAAATTAGAGATATGATATCCAACAAGTACAAGGTCTAAAAAGAAGACTAAGCGTGGCAAAGAAAACTGAAAGTAGTAACCTCTGAAGGTGGCGACTAAAAAGACCTCAAGGTCTGGTCCTCGTCAGGCACGTGCTCTGGGTCGACGTCCTCGGCTCCTCGTACTCCAGCGAGTCTGCCTCGCCCACAATCTCTGGCTGGACACCTGACGTACAGCACCCAAGAAAAGGAACTGTACGTCAGGTAAAGTCTACAAGAAGGGTTAGACTTTACTGCAAGTGCACCGAACTTTAAACAACGGTTTACTGGTTGATTAGCATGCTGAGGTTCTTTTACACAACAGTTTACTGGTTGATTAACATGCTGTGGTTATAACAGAGTAACACGACAGGAAGTAACGCAGCAGGAAAGTAAAACGGGACAAGTAGTAGTCGTAGCGTGTGCTACCAACTACGGGACTAGCCTACAGGTGTCAAGACAAGACGTGACGTGACGGAAACAAGGCAGGACAAGACAAGTGAGACACGAAAGGGTTCACGCCTTACGGTTCGAGGGGGATCAGACCCTCTTGCCGTGCGCACGCTCAACCCAACCCCAAACCCCAAGACAAGACAAGACAAGACACCAGTACAAGGGATCACTCGCTCTAGCTTGGCGAGTGCCCTATTGCCCGCAGGCTGAGAATCAGTACAAGGGATCACTCTCTCTAGCTTGGAGAGTGCCCTATTGCCCTCGGGCTGTGTATCAGTACAAGGGATCACTCTCTCAACTTGGAGAGTGCCCTATTGCCCGCAGGCTGTGAATCAGTACAAGGGATCACTCGGTGAGTGCCCTATTGCCCAGCGGGCTGTGCAAGACGGGACGTGACGTGACACGACAGGAAAAGTTATTCTAGGGTGTCCACACACACGCACACACATGATAGCCCTACAGCATCAAAAGTTGTTGTTGTCAGGCTCAGACTTCGTCGTCAAGTCTGAGCCGTCAGGAGTCGTCCCGGACGCTATCATTTCACGTCCGGTTCTATACATTCACAGTCTAACATTCTAGCAACCTGAGAACAAAGTACGGTCAAAAACGCAAGTGGGTACACTTGCCTGAAACGGCGAGTGCGTCGTCCTCTCGAAGCGTCTCGTCCGAGCGTCTCGTCTGCAGAAGTCCGTCTGAAATATCGCCACGGCGACGATGTTAGGTCTCAAATTCATCAAATCCTATTAGGGTTCGTTTCTAGGTTTTCAGGACTATCCTATTCGTCAAAAAGTCACTTTTTTGATGTATCAACCTAATCGACGATCTATCCTATGTGCACAGTCAAATTAGTCCGTTCGTCGATTTTCTATGTTCGTACAACGTTTTACAGGAGCTGAAAATTAAATTTAGTTCAAGTTGACGGTTTTTAGTTTAGGGTTCAGTCAGCTATTGTGGGGGTTTCTACGAGTTTCGGGGAACCAACCTGAACCGGAGTTTGCTGTAGATGGGATGTCGGGTCTGATCGGAGAACTCCTCGGCTTCAGATCTGGTCCTCGCACGTCTCTCCAAAAGTTTGAACTTGCGACGAAGGCCTACGACGTGTCGCAACGTCGTAGACGACAAATCCGCGAAGTGGCACGTCCAAGTGGGGCCCACAGCAGTGCTAGGGGTCCAAGGGGGGCCCACAACACCTCAGGAGCACTTGGGGGGCCCACCACAGAAGTTGGTGTGGGAGAAACCAACTTGCGACGAAGTTTGGTCGGTCGGACACCGTCGGTGCGGAGAGTTCCCTCGATCAGACCGAGGGGAGCTCTCGGTCGGACGCTGAGCAGCGCAGCGGGGTCGGGGGCTCGGTTGCAGCGGCGGATGCGAGGGTTTCTGTCGGTCAGACCAACAGATCCCGTCGGTCGCAGCGGGCGGGCCAAGTTGCAGCGTTGCAACTTGCAACGAGGCGGAGCGGAGAGCGGGTGCGGGGCGGCCTCTCGGTCGGAGCGGGGAGCGGCTTCGGTCAAGCGCTAGCGGGGTGCAGCGGAGCGGGCCAAGCGGCTGTGCGGAGCGGGCGCTCGGTCCGACCGAGCGGTGCTCTCGGTCGGAGCGGGCGACAGCGGGGGAGGCGATGCAGCGGGCGCTGCAAGCGGCGATGCGGGGGCTTGCTCCGGTCGTGCGCTGAGATTTGCGGGGGCGGCCGTCGGTTGTGCACGTTGCGATCGTCGCAACGTTGCGACGAAGCTTTAGAAGATGAAACGGCAGCTAGGGTTTTGAGCAATGACGAAAATACTTTGCCTAGGGCTAACTTAAATAGGTTAGAGCTAGGGTTAGGGTTTGGGTTCGGAAAAATATTATTAAAATAATTTAAAATAATTAATTTACTTAAAAAAATACTCTCCTCTCCCTCACGCACAATGGGTGCGGCCAAAAATTCTGAAACTTTGCCAGAAAAATCTTTAATACGTTATTATAATATAGTAATTTTATTGTAATTAAAACTTTTATAAAAATAGGTTTTAAAATTATTTAAAGCTTTCAAAAAAATAGAAAATCGGTCAAATTAAGTCCAAAAATTATAAAATAATTCTGGGGTGTTCGGGACGACTAAAGAAAGAGTGTGGAGAAGACGGATCTAAATTTCGATGTCGAGGGACGAAACTAAAAATAGAAACGTCTCGCGTCAAAACAGAAAGTCGCGACGTCACGTCAAATAAGTTAGTATCGCGGAAGAGCGACTCGAGATATGTCGTTCCCAAGTTATTCCACAATCTAATATTTTCAGAGACGATCACGACGACATATCACACAAAATCGTTCAAAAACAAATAAAGTCTAAAATAAACACGTGCACGATCAAAAGCACGTGCACGAAGAAGGTACGATAGAAACAGGCCGTTACATTCTACCCACCTTAGAAATGATTCCGCCCTCGGAATCACTCACACTAGTAATAATATTACTCATATAACCTTATACCCGCAACTTTCATACCTACTCGTAAAGATTTCTAATCCTGTAACTTCGAACAACATTCCTTAATAATCCCTCATAATCCATCTTTTCACTGGGCAAAGCCACGGCTAACTCACCTCCTAATAATATAGTTCCATCACTACCGTTCCAATTTCCAACTCCAAGTTCTCATAGAAATAATAACATCTTCTGATATCGTACCACTCCACTAAGCATCATCATCGCTCATTAATATCTTTTGAATTTCTAAATCTTTTCTCAACATTAATAAATCTCCAAGAAGTGAGATTCTTGTCATCCATCAATCCAAGACAAAAACATTTGTCTATCCTATAATACCTTCACCAATCAGCAATCGTCGTGTCTTCAATACTTTCTCGTCATATCTCCCCATAAATTCATCCACCAAATAATTTGATCTGTCAGAAGTACATCACATCCTACTCACTATAACTAATCCCAACCAATATTAAGTCCGACTGCCTAATCATCCATTTATCTCCACACGTCGTGTTATTATCAAAGTCTTCTCACGTCAATTCATCAATCCGTCTCAATGCTAATATAAGCTCTACTCAATCTCATGATCACCCTAACTCATACTATTCTCCGCAGTTACTCCTATCTACTACCCGTCTAAGCCTCAAGTCTGTTGAGTTCTCATCTTCTCGCATATAATTTCATTCGACCAGAATTTCCCATTGAGTCCGCCACACTCCGGCTTTATAAATAAGTCTTTGGACAGTCCATTCTTTTCATCCAAAAGATATTCTAATCCATCATCCTTGTGTTCCCAAAATCAATTTATCATTGACATAATAAAACTCATCTCACTCCAAGCCTACCAACAAACAAAATCCTATAACGATAATAGTTAGGCCCAATTAATATAACAATCATAAACACGAAAATTTTTGTTTAAGGAAGAAGGAAGAGGAGAGAAAGAGAGGCCAAGGAAATATTTTAAAAACATTTGAAAAAAAAAACGTGTGGTGTTGCGGTAATGGATGAGGGAAGTTAAGTGATTTGTGATCTAGTGAGCTAGTTTTAAAACTTTAAAGATTTGGTTTAAAGAAAACAAGGTTTTGATACAGTCACATACAACCAAGATAAACCATTCACTAAAACTAAAACTGAGTCTAAGGATCTGCCTGCGATGACGTCATTCATATAAGTATGAATACCGTTATTCAGACAACTTCCAGCATACCATGGTTGACACTGAGTACACATTCAAGACACAGGAGACAAACATCAGGATCCTAAAGATGACACACTCCTACAGGTCTACACACTCTACCTATACTCAGGCACTGCAACGACATCACCTACCAAAGGGCCTACTCCTAAACCGGAGATCACATGGATATCTACAAGGTCTGATGTCTAGATAAAAGAAGGAAGGAAAACTAAATCAAAAGCGGAACGAAATAAGATCGGAAGGAACGAGTTCAAATAAGGCAAGATAAGGAGGTAGTTGGTTGGGTGTAAAACGATTGTTTTGCAAATGAAAAATAAGTTTACACAAAGATTTTTTTGAAATGTGGTCACGAGAAACATAAAACAGATAAAATAATAATAATAATAATAATTGAAGTTCCACCTAGTCCAGAAAATATTTTAAAAGTATGAACTGTAAGTGATTTAAAAAAATAGATCTGGTAGCCCAGAAAATATAAATTGAATTATCAAAATGTTAACACGGTCTTAAAAATAAAAATATGCAAGATACCGATTTGAAATAATTGCCAGATAGTAGCTTGAAAATTTGACGACTAAGGAGGTTTCAAAATCTAAGAAGGAACTTTCAACCGAAAAGCAAGAAATTATATATATATATAATAAAGGCTTTCAAGGGAGTTAAACCGAGCGAAGAATTTAATAAATGAGTTTCGAAAACAAGAAATAAAAGAAATAAAAGTAAGATGAGATCGCGATTGTTCTGCAGATGAAAATGAATTTAAACAAAGGTTCTTGAAATATGAGCACGATGAACATAGAGATGTTATATGTAAGAAATTTAAAATCCCCCTTTGTTTTAGAAAAATATTCTAAAGTACGTACGTAAATGGATAAAATAAATTTCGTAGGTAGAAAAATGATATATTGAATTCCCGAAATGATAACACAGTTTTAAAACTAAAATTCGATGGATACTGATTCGAAAATAAGTACGAGGTCGTAACTTAAAACTTTTACGACCGAAAGGTTTCAAAATTTGCGAAAGAGTTTTAACTTAACCGAAAATAAGAAATTTTAAATAATTAATAAAAGTTTTCAAAGAAGTCAAATCCGGCGGAGAATTTAATAATGAATTTCGAAAATACTTTTAAAGGAAGCAGGTTTTGGGAAAGGGGAAATTTTGAAAATAAATACAAGATAGTAGAAATATATTGTGTAGTTTATAAAAGTAATATATATATTTTGGAAACAAGGCAAATAATGCGATATATTGACTTAAAACATTTACGTCCAAGAAAGCTCCGAGTCAATTAAAAGTTTTAACTCGATCCAAAACAGCAAATTTTAAATATATAATATAGGGGTTTTCAAAGAAATCAGGCTAGAGCGAAGACTTAATAAGGAAAGTCGAAAATAATTTTGGGGAAGGTAGAATTGGTCAAGGAAGGGATTCGAAGGATCAATGATGATCATTAGGAAACGATCACGAGAATCGAGAGAAAGGAAAAATGATCGCATGAAGATTACGTGTAAGATATGAATCGTGAAGAGCTACGATGGGACTCTATGGTCGATAGCACAAAATTTGCAAGGATCAGAGGGATGCTAGAGGACAAGGGTTCTAATCATCGGGTCGTCTAAAGATTTAGGACAACTCAGCTCTAAGACTTCCTATGAGCTAGAATATAATCAGGATCTAAAGAGAAGGTTCCTAAGAGAATTGAGGTTACGTTCTGCTGGGCCCGAAGTCGATGGATCCGAGCGAAAGACAAAAGGAGAAGGACTCTAGAAATTCTAGCACGATCGGAGTCAAATGGGGGATGCTAAGGTAGTCTGGGACGAGGACGACTAAATCTTAACCAAGGCATCCGACTATCAACCTGAGACGTCTACCTAAGTCTTCCTACTATCTAAAACTGGGAAACCTAATTCAGACTTGTACGTGGATATTAAATGAATGCGGTACTTTTATTGTTCCGAACTTTTGCAACGACCTGCATGGGCCACCACTAAAACCTGTCACGCCCCGCTTCCCAAAATGGACGGAAGCGAAACGTGACGAGGCCCGCTTAGGCCAGAGCTTAGAAGCTCGGACCCAATAAGCGTCTGTAGAGGTACCATTTTAAAAGATTTTCAGGTTCTTGCATTTTTATAGTTCGAAACAACAAAAGTACAGAAAAGGAATTTGCATTCATTAAATTAGAGATGTGATATCCAACAAGTACAAGGTCTAAAAAGAAGCCTAAGCGTGGCAAAGAAAACTGAAAGTAGTAACCTCTGAAGGTGGCGACTAAAAAGACCTCAAGGTCTGGTCCTCGTCAGGCACGTGCTCTGGGTCGACGTCCTCGGCTCCTCGTACTCCAGCGAGTGTACCTCGCCCACGATCTCTGGCTGGACACCTGACGTACAGCACCCAAGAAAAGGAACTGTACGTCAGGTAAAGTCTACAAGAAGGGTTAGACTTTACTGCAAGTGCACCGAACTTTAAACAACGGTTTACTGGTTGATTAGCATACTGAGGTTCTTTTACACAACAGTTTACTGGTTGATTAACATGCTGTGGTTATAACAGAGTAACACGACAGGAAGTAACGCAGCAGAAAAGTAAAACGGGACAAGTAGTAGTCGTAGCGTGTGCTACCAACTACGGGACTAGCCTACAGGTGTCAAGACAAGACGTGACGTGACGGAAACAAGGCAGGACAAGACAAGTGAGACACGAAAGGGTTCACGCCTTACGGTTCGAGGGGGATCAGACCCTCTTGCCGTGCACACGCTCAACCCAACCCCAAACCCCAAGACAAGACAAGACAAGACACCAGTACAAAGGATCACTCGCTCTAGCTTGGCGAGTGCCCTATTGCCCGCAGGCTGAGAATCAGTACAAGGGATCACTCTCTCTAGCTTGGAGAGTGCCCTATTGCCCTTGGGCTGTGTATCAGTACAAGGGATCACTCTCTCAACTTGGAGAGTGCCCTATTGCCCGCAGGCTGTGAATCAGTACAAGGGATCACTCGGCGAGTGCCCTATTGCCCAGCGGGCTGTGCAAGACGGGACGTGACGTGACACGACAGGAAAAGTTATTCTAGGGTGTCCACACACACGCACACACATGATAGCCCTACAACATCAAAAGTTGTTGTTGTCAGGCTCAGACTTCGTCGTCAAGTCTGAGCCGTCAGGAGTCGTCCCGGACGCTATCATTTCACGTCCGGTTCTATACATTCACAGTCTAACAGTTCTAGCAACCTGAGAACAAAGTACGGTCAAAAACGCAAGTGGGTACACTTGCCTGAAACGGCGAGTGCGTCGTCCTCTCGAAGCGTCTCGTCCGAGCGTCTCGTCTGCAGAAGTCCGTCTGAAATATTGCCACGGCGACGATGTTAGGTCTCAAATTCATCAAATCCTATTAGGGTTCGTTTCTAGGTTTTCAGGACTATCCTATTCGTCAAAAGTCACTTTTTTGATGTATCAACCTAATCGACGATCTATCCTATGTGCACAGTCAAATTAGTCCGTTCGTCGATTTTCTATGTTCGTACAACGTTTTACATGAGCTGAAAATTAAATTTAGTTCAAGTTGACGGTTTTTAGTTTAGGGTTCAGTCAGCTATTGTGGGGGTTTCTACGAGTTTCGCGGAACCAACCTGAACTGGAGTTTGCTGTAGATGGGATGTCGGGTCTGATCGGAGAACTCCTCGGCTTCAGATCTGGTCCTCGCACGTCCCTCCAAAAGTTCAAACTTGCGACGAAGGCCTACGACGTGTCGCAACGTCGTAGACGGCAAATCCGTGAAGTGGCACGTCCAAGTGGGGCCCACAGCAGTGCTAGGGGTCCAAGGGGGGCCCACAACACCTCAGGAGCACTTGGGGGGCCCACCACAGAAGTTGGTGTGGGAGAAACCAACTTGCGACGAAGTTTGGTCGGTCGGACACCGTCGGTGCGGAGAGTTCCCTCGATCAGACCGAGGGGAGCTCTCGGTCGGACGCTGAGCAGCGCAGCGGGGTCGGGGGCTCGGTTGCAGCGGCGGATGCGAGGGTTTCTGTCGGTCAGACCGACAGATCCCGTCGGTCGCAGCGGGCGGGCCAAGTTGCAGCGTTGCAACTTGCAACGAGGCGGAGCGGAGAGCGGGTGCGGGGCGGCCTCTCGGTCGGAGCGGGGAGCGGCTTCGGTCAAGCGCTAGCGGGGTGCAGCGGAGCGGGCCAAGCGGCTGTGCGGAGCGGGCGCTCGGTCCGACCGAGCGATGCTCTCGGTCGGAGCGGGCGACAGCGGGGGAGGCGATGCAGCGGGCACTGCAAGCGGCGATGCGGGGGCTTGCTCCGGTCGTGCGCTGAGATTTGCGGGGGCGGCCGTCGGTCGTGCACGTTGCGATCGTCGCAACGTTGCGACGAAGCTTTAGAAGATGAAACGGCGGCTAGGGTTTTGAGCAATGACGAAAATACTTTGCCTAGGGCTAACTTAAATAGGTTAGAGCTAGGGTTAGGGTTTGGGTTCGGAAAAATATTATTAAAATAATTTAAAATAATTAATTTACTTAAAAAAAATACTCTCCTCTCCCTCACGCAAAATGGGTGCGGCCAAAAATTCTGAAACTTTGCCAGAAAAATCTTTAATACGTTATTGTAATATAGTAATTTTATTGTAATTAAAACTTTTATAAAAATAGGTTTTAAAATTATTTAAAGCTTTCAAAAAAATAGAAAATAGGTCAAATTAAGTCCAAAAATTATAAAATAATTCTGGGGTGTTCGGGACGACTAAAGAAAGAGTGTGGAGAAGACGGATCTAAATTTCGACGTCGAGGGACGAAACTAAAAATAGAAATGTCTCGCGTCAAAACAGAAAGTCGCGACGTCACGTTAAATAAGTTAGTATCGCGGAAGAGCGACTCGAGATATGTCGTTCCCAAGTTATTCCACAATCTAATATTTTCAGAGACGATCACGATGACATATCACACAAAATCGTTCAAAAACAAATAAAGTCTAAAATAAACACGTGCACGATCAAAAGCACGTGCACGAAGAAGGTACGATAGAAACAGGCCGTTACACTAGGCACACCATGCGTACCAATAAAATAGAAGGACTTTAAATAGGCTGTGAGTTCCATGCGATACTAGTCTCATGCTGACGGTAACATCTTTTGTACAGAGATATATTTATAATCAGGTTAGTAGGCAGTTTCTCACTATAAGGAATAATGTGTGAGACTAATGAACAGTACTGCTATATATATAACAGTTAGGAATAATAGAATATAAACACCCTATGGTAGATGACCTAATGAAAATGAATTATTTGATATGTTGGAGTGAACCTAATTCAGAGATATATTTAATCAACAGAGAACCAGTCATTTCATAGCGTAACGCTCGACGAGACGAACCCACGACAACAGACATCACCGAAAACAGGCAAGTGAAACTTGCCAACTTTTCTTTAGGCCATGTCTGTAGGCCAATTCCTCGTACTAGCGCGAAAGAGACTAGATCGTGAAATGATAGCGATCTAGGCGCAACTTTGTGATCTAGCTTGACAACGAAGCTAGATCCGACACCTTGCCATATCATTTATGCATTGATATCTGTCATGTTTAAATTCCTTAACTGTACGCATTTGAATTGTTAACTGCCATTTATTGCATCATACATGTCATCCTAGTTAAACTTGCATCGTAGCACACGCTACACTACTTGTACAATCCATGTTTCCGTGTTACCGGCTAGGCACCTGTTATGCGGGCATAACCCTACGCCATCCGTGTTAAAAACACTTCCTGGCTCGTGATCCAGAAGCGAGCATTCCGTGTTCGGGGGTAATGCCCTGGCTCGACACACGTGGAGGGGTAGGGATAAACGATCACTTGAGCGTAAGAGTTGGCCCGTATAGCCACTCTAGCCAAAGGGCGGAATCTCTGTGCACGACGTGATTACAATTCCAGTACTTGTCTTTTACTTGTTTAATTGCCATGCCATGTCATTTGTCATTTTATATCCATGTCATACTTTACTTTAGAACTGTTAGGTTGATTTACTTTTATAGTTTCCTTGCACAAGTCTTTTTAGACTTGCTGACATGTGCCCCTTCTCTTTGGGTGACGCATGTTAGTTGCTGAGCCAGAGACAGTTGCGGAGGGTGACAAGTTCGTGGAGTTCGTGCCCGAACCTGTTGGTGACGTGGAGTACGAAGATAGCGGTGATCAATCTTAGACATCTTCCGTAATATTCTTTGTTAGCTGTGGTTGTCGGTGAGTAGCACCGTTTTGTTAGTTTCTTTTGGCCATGCTGGGCCTTGTACTTTTGACTCTTTTGTTGCCTGGTGGCATTTCTGGTTGTGGATTTTTGTTGGACTATGAGTTGAATGAATGCTATATTATTCGCCTCTTTTGCTATTATTATTATTGTTGTTCTGAGTCACATTACAGGGACCTGCTACTTCGTTTTATTGACGCTTATCGGACTTGCGGCTTTGCAGCTTCAAGTCCGTGCGGACCTTCTCACGCTTCGCCTCCATGTTTTTGGGAAGCGGGGCGTGACAACTTTTGTGAACCTTGTGGACATATCCGAGATGTTTTCACCTTCTTGCATCTTAAACAACTCATATTTAGTTCTAAATATGCATTGTTTAGATTTCTTTACCTTCGAAGTCCCTTCATGAGAAATCTCCAATGTATGCCAAATTTTGTTGGCCATTTTGCATATGAAGATGCGGTTGAACTCATTTGAAGTGAGGGCGCAATAGAATGCATTCATAGCCCTCGCATTGAATTAGATTGAGTCATTCTCCGCTTCTGTCCTTGAAGCCATGGGTGTAGTAGGCTTCTCAAATGGCGACTCCATGATGTCCCATAGGTCTTAACCCTCCAAGTAGATCATCATCTTGATCTTCCAACTTGGGTAGTTGGTTCCGTTGAAGAGCGGAGGTCGTACGGTTGATAGACCTTCTTCATGAGACGTGGATAGAGCGTTGACTGCCATTGTTTTTGTATGATATAACCTCGCTCTGATACCAATTGTAAGGACCATCTACCTTGAACTACTTACAACAAACACTCTAGAGGGGGTGAATAGAGTAATGACAATAAATTGTGCAATTAAAATTTAACTTGCAAATGCAGAATAATAATTGCAAGAGGAATTAATCAACACCATCAATCCAAACGCAAACACAAGATTTTACCCTGGTTCCCCAAACTTGGGTACGTCTAGCCACACCAAATATTCACTATAATCCTACACAAGGTAGTGAATACAATCTCACATAGAGATACCTCATACAGAGGATTTTTTCCTACACAAGAACACAACCAACCCTACACAAGGGTTAAATTCCAACACAGAGAATTACTTACTCACACACAGAGATTTAGGGTTAGTCCTACACTAGGACACCAATCTCCTAAAAAAGAGTAACTCCCACAAAGAGAGTAACCATCTCCCACAAAGACAGTATCTAATTCCCACAAAGATAATTAGGGTTTCAAGAAAACAAATGAAACAAAAGATGTTGAGTATTGGACTTCTCCCTGCTTGGTTTTGATGATGAGAAAACATAAATAATTGTGAAAAATCCCCTACTTGCAGTTAATCCATTGCCTAAGCCTATCATGAAGATCAATTAGCAATGGATGTCACTCAAGGATCAATCAAAGATTGTAAAGTCGATTGGATGATCAAAGATGAAGATAGAAGCTTCAAGAAGATTTCAAGATCATTCAATAGAAAGAAAAGAGGCAAAAACAATTGTTATCTTTTTATTCTCTTTTCTTTCTCATTAGTATGTAGCTTAGAAGTAGAATTATGTTGGAGTGCACACACACCTTTCATTCTATCCTAGGAAAGTATTTGAACTCATTTCATATGCCTCCATTTCATAATTCTCAAGCATGTGCATTTTGGACTTTCAACATGCGACTGATGAACGAAATACAGGCGCATGACCCCTTACAGGTTCCTGAGATTTGTTCTCCAGTCGTCTGTTATGCACATACTTCTTAACTTGATTTTTGAGCTTTCTGTTCTTATCATTCATCAGGCGACTGTGTACACAGTACATGCGCCTGTCCAGTTACAAGCACATGTGACTTGTTAGTTAGTCGACTGTATCCCCTTGCCCAGAATTCCCAAGTTTTGACATCTTTTGCACTTACGCCTGCAGGAGATATAAGAAGTGTTACGACCTAAAGATCGTGATACTACGACCTTCTATCCAAGCTTGTCAGACACTCCGTAAGCTCGCCCCTCCTCTGCACAGTCCACCTCGACCAGCGGGAGGGTGCCATACGCCTTGAACCTCGCCCGTTGGTCGCCAACTTCTATCCAAGCTCGCCGACCAAACAATCAGCTCGCCCATCTTCCACCAGGAGCGACCAAGAGACCCGTGTGCGGCCCCGCTCTTCGGGCACACCTCGATGACCCTTTGGCTCATCGGACAAGACAAACAACCTAGTACATGGATGCCACTGACACTTCCACCGCTCAACAGCCTGACAAAGCACCCCCTGGCCGCTGCACCATCTGACCGATTGGTGCTTTTGGCTCTAACACTCTGACAAAGCATCCCAAGTCGTTGCATCGTCTGACAAAAGCATGGCTGACATGCACAGCACTGACATCCTCGGCCAAACCTTTCACTGTCTGGCATGCCAGCTTAGCTTGCCAGGTCATCCCTACCTAACCGCCTCCATCAGCTATAAATACCCCTTCAGCTCCATCGAGAAGGGGGTTGGTAAATTGATTCTAAAACACACACACACACACACACACAAGAGCAAAGGTCATCCACATCTTTGTTCTTCCATTATAGCTCGCCACGTAAGGTCGACCCACTATAGCTTGACCTACGTGTCCCCCCTTTTCTAAGCCCTAATACTAACTTAGGCATCGCAGAGGCTAAGGGTTGAACCCAACCCGGCCTTTCTGATGAGCTGCTCCGTGTGTAGGTTGACTCCTACCAAGTAACGAGCGACCGGCGACCTACTCGTGGTGAGCGACGAATAAGTGACGGACTCACTGGATCGATCTGGAGATCGACCATCGAAGGGCGCCTGGCCTCACTACTCCCTCACTACCTATAAACAACCCTCCCAATCATCCCTCAACTTATAATCACTGTGCCCTTGGTTCCTCTCAATACAAATTCATTGTACGCGGATCTTACCCTGCAACAATGGGTGCCGTCTGTGGGAACGAAGGGTCACTCACATGTTAAACCCCAAAACCCATTGTCAGTCACTTGGAGTGAGGTATCCCAAAGCAGCATATGACGGACTTCTAAATGGAGCTCTTCATTTCGCTCCAAGTGATGTGCTCCAATGGTTTAGCCTCGATCCATTTGGTGACGTAATCGACGACGACAACAAGGTATTTCCTCCCTTCAGACGCCTTTAGAAAAGGTCCGAGGATGTCAAGGCCCCACTTGGCGAACAGGTTCGGGCTGAGGATGGGGACCAGGTCGGCCGGCGGAGTAGTAGTGTGTCTGCAGAACTTCTGGCACTCTTCGCACTTCTTGACATACTGGAGTGTGTCGTGGATCATGGTTGGCCAGTAATATCCTTGACGCACTTCTTTGTGGGCGATGGTGCATCTGCCATAGTGGTTTCTACAGAGGCCTTCGTGTACCTCTGGATGACTTGTTCGGCTTGGTCCGACCCCAGACACTTCAGATAAGGCAGGACGTCGAATCTTTCGCGGTGCCTGCGGTAAAGCACACCGTCGAGGATTATGAACGACATGGCTCGCCTTTCGACCTTCTTCGCTTCGAGCCAATCTTCGGGTAGGGCCCCCGTCTCCCGATAGGTCATAATTGGGCTCATCCAAGTCGTCATTCGGCTGACACATATTATCTCACCTTCTTCAATAGTTGGTGTCAGCAGGCTCTTGACGTAGATGGCCTTCCCAATTTCGGCTGGGGAAGAGGAGGCCAACTTTGAGAGAGCGTCGGTCTGGAGGTTGTTCGAACGAGGTAGATGCTGGACCTCCGCCTTCCTGAACTTCTGAAGCTCGGCTAGAGTGTGCTTCAAGTAATGCTTCATCAGCTCTTCTCGGGCCTCGAATCCCCCTTGGATATGTTGGACGACAAGCCTTGAGTCGCTTAGCAGCAGCACGTTCGTCGCTTCCATCGCTCGACACAGCTTCAACCCATTGACAGCGGCTTCGTACTCCGCCACGTTGTTTGTCACCAAGAAGTTGAAGCGGAGCGCATACTCCAACAAGCACCTGTCAGGATTTTGGATGACGATGCTCGCTCCACTTCCAAACCCCGTAGCTGACCCGTCAACGTGGAAGACCCATAACTTGCCATCACCTCCCTAAGCGGATGTTGAGGGTTCGTCTGCTTCTGGCAGTCTTTGCCATGCTACGGCCGATTGAGCACCTGGCGGGTCTTCGAGAAACTATCCAATGGTGCACTCTACCATGAAGTCTGCCAACGCTTGGCCCTTGATCACCGTTCGAGCAATGTAGACGACGTCGAACTAGTTGAGTTCGACGCTCCAGAGGCATTCTGCCCGATCTCTCCAATCTATTCAAGTTCTTCTCGAGGGGCAGATTGGTGTAGACGACGACGGTGTGAGCTTGGAAGTACGGCTGGAGCTTCCTTGCTGCCGTGACTAGGCAGTAAGTAACCTTCTCTATGGGGCTATAATGGGTCTCTACATCTCGGAGCACCTGGCTCGCATAGTAGACAGGCTGTTGCACGCCCTTTTCTTCCTTGACCAGGGCTGAGTTGATAGCTTCTTCATTAGTGAAGAGACACAATCCCAGCTGATCTCCCTCCTCCGGCTTTATGTGTAGCGGTGGACTTTGCAAGTAGGCACGCAGTTCTGCGAATGCTTGGGCACAGGAGTCGTCCCACTCGATCACCTTTCTGTCGTCCTTCTTTACGGCGAGAGCCCGCTGCAGGACTCTGAAGAATGGGAGCAACTCTCAACAGAATTTGATAGGAACCTTCCCAGTGCAGTGATCCTTCAGTTCAATCTATGTAGGTCTCTAATAGTACGAGGTTTTGTCATATTGACGAGGGCTGCTATCTTATTCAGGTTTACCTCAATCCCCCGCTTCGTACTCATGAAGCCGAGGAACTTTCCCGACTGTATGTCAAAGATGCATTAGCTAGATTGAGCCTTAGGTTGTAACGGTGCACTTTCTGGAAAGTCCCCTATAGGTCGGTAAGGTGGTCCGAGGCCTCCTTGCTCTTGACCAACATATCATCGATGTAGACTTCAAGATTTCGCCCGACCTGAGAGCTGAAGATCATGTCCATCATCTGCTGATATGTTGCCCCAGTGTTCTTAAACCCGAACGGCTTCTTTGTGTAGCAGAAGGTGCCCTTATCAGTGATGAATGATGTCTTCTCCTCATCAGCCTTCGCCATTGGGATTTGATTGTAGCCCGAGAATGCATCCATGAAGCTCAGTAGTTCGTAGCCCAACGCATGGTCGACCAAGTGGTTGATCCTTGGCAAGGGGAAGCTGTCCTTCCATATCTTGTTGAGGTCCGTGAAGTTGACTCACATGCGCCACTTCCCACTGGCCTTCTTCATCATGACGATGTTGGCGATCCACTCCGGGTAGCTCACCGGCCTGATAAACTTAGCCTTGAGGAGCCGCTCCACCTCCTCGTCTGCCGCCCACATCTTCTCTCCTCCAGAGCTTCTCTTCTTTTGCCAGACCGGGCGAGCTTCCGGGTCCGCATTCAGCTTGTGGGTGATCACTGCGGGATCGACTCCGGGCATATTTGAGGGCGACCACACAAAAATGTCCGCATTCTCTCTGAGGAGACCAATGAGTCTCATCCTCAGAGAGGTGGGGAGATTTGTGCCAATGGAGACTATCTTGCCCTCCTCCACAGATATGGGCACCTCTTTGATCACCTCTGCCAGGGTTGGTCGCTGGTCGTAGTAGTCCTCCCGCACATCGAGGAGATCGACCGACAAGGCCTACTCTGGTGCCTTGTGCATGGTGGACCCGATGTAGCAACTCCGGGACAGCTTTTGGCTTCCCCGTACTTTCCCCACCCCCCTCAGAGTCTAAAATTTGACCATTTGGTGCAGCAGGCTGGGGAGGGCAGCCCTATGATTCAATAGTGGTCAAGTAGGGCAGCCCTATGATTCCGTTGTACGCCGACGCAATGTTGACGACAACAAACTGTGTCATGTGAGTGACGACCCTTGGCTCCTCCCCTAGAGATACGGGCAGGGTGATCACTCCGGCTATGGGGACTGAGTGACGGGTGAAGACGATGATCGGGCCTGCACAATGCCTCAGGTCCGCCTGTTTCAACCCCATCTTCTTGAACGTCGATAAGAACAAGATGTCGCAGGAGCTCCCCGTGTCGATCAGGAGGCAGCTAATGATGGCCATCCCGACTTGAGCTTTGATGATGATGGCATCGTCATGTGGTAGCTCGACCCCTCCAAGTCATCGTCTATGAAAGTGATGGGCGGTTGAGCTACTCTTCTCCTCTTTGCTCATGCTCCAAGGTTCGCTGCCATCACCTGCTGAATGTGTGCCTTCCTGGATGATGACAACATGCCTCCCGAGGACGGCCCACCACATATCACATCTATGTGCATGACCGGCCTCGGTGGGCGAGGTGCTTCCTGCTCGACGTTCGGGGGTGGGTCTGGCCTCCGTGCTCCCTGCACAGCTCTTTCTTCTCAGGCTGGCCTTCTCCCATCAATGAAGCCTCGGAGGTGGTCCACGTGAATCAGCCGCTCTGTAACGGTCAGAGGTGGGCCACATGAATTAGCCTCTCGTCGTCACGGTCGTTCCAATATTTTTTTCATAATTTTCGGACACTGTTTGCTTGGCCCATCACACTAATTAATATCAAAGCCCGTTTAGCCTAATCAATTTTTGAATTTCAAACTTAATCCCAAATCACATGAGATCCTTACGATCATATGGGATTTCATTTGGGCTATCCTCACCTAAACTAAACCCCTCCCCTCTCACACACCCTCTCTCCTAGTCATCCAAAATATACCCCTTTTAATAGCCAAATATCATTTTTCCTCACCTTAAAAACACACACATCCGCATGAAGCTAGGTCTTGCGAAACCCAACCAGCCGCCGCCATCTCCTTGCGTTTTTTGCTACCTCTTGCCACCGACGAGGGACCTCCGGCCACCCCCAAGCTCCGGTCATCATCCCCTATCCTTCCTCTCTCCTCTCCCTTCTCTCTCTCCTCAAAAATCTCCATAAACACAGCCCAGGCCGCCTGTAAAACAATAGCAGCGCCCAGCCCTTGTAACCGACGGCCACCCCCTCCAGCCACCGTCGGTGGCCACCTCCGCCTCCATCAGACTCCCCTTGACCCCCTCTACCTACTGCAGTGCCTCCTAGCCTCTCATGCTGCCACATCTCTGCGACGATCCAAAATAGCGACCCGGTTTCTCAAAACTGTCCATTTCGCCTTCTCACGGTCGGCTGCCGCTACGCGCTACGACCGTCAGCCACCCATCAGGCGAGCAACCCCCCTTCGACCTACTCAAATCCCCAACAGCTCCCTTGCTCCTAGGAGTTCACGCACGCCACAGATCTCACGTGTTTTCTGATGTCGTAGCCGCTGCTATGTTGATTCGTTGCGCTACCCGCAACCGGAGAGATCTCGACCCCATACTCGCTGTTCTCGCCTTTCCCTCACTGTCTGTTCCAGTCTTGCTATGCTACCTACAGCTGAGACATTGTTGACGATGCAGATCTATCGCCGTTCAGACCCGACGTCCGATCTACGTTCAAACACCGAAAAGGTTAGTCCCATAACTGGTAGTAAGAACCCAAATCGTAGCAAACCAAATCTTAATCTAAAAATCACCATCTTTAACTAAATTTTACTTTACGCTCTTTAAAACGATGTTCAACTCTATAAATCGACGAATGGACTTGATTATCTGTGCACATAGGATAGTCGTCGATTAGGCGGAACGAATTAAAAATCGTGACTTCGAACTATTAGGGTAGCCATGTTGAACTTAGAAACTTACCATAATATGATTGAAGAAAACGCGTTCTAACACAGTCGTTGGCTCATTTCAGACGAACCATCGCTGACACACCGCTTCGACGAGACGATCCAAACCGATGACTCACTCGCCACTGCAGGCAAGTGTGTTCACTTGCGCAGTTTTGGCCCCGTTTAGGTCATTGTCTTCCTTAAACTGTGATAAGTATAAACAAGAGAACCAGACATGAAATGATAGCGTCTAGGACACCCCACGATAGCCTGGACTTGACAATGATGTCTGGGCACAACAACAACAACTGCTACTATAGGTTTTATCGGTGTGTGCGTGCGTATGGACCCCCTAGAATCAACAACAACAACAACAATTGCTACTATAGTTTTTATCTATGCATGCATGCGTGTGGACCCCCTAGAATCAACAACAACAACCGCTACTTTAGGTTTTATCTGTGCATGCGTGCGTGTGGACCCCCTCGAATCAACAATAATAACTGCTACTATATGTTTTATCTGTGTGTGCGTGCGTATGGACTCCCTACAATGAACAACTCCTTACCACTTGTCATGTCATGAAATGTTACCAAAAAGCCAACGGGCTTTTCGGATGCACTCCAAGCTAGAGAGAGTGATCCCTGTTACCAAAAAGCCTACGGGCGTTTCGGATGCTCTCCAAGCTAGAGAGTGATCCATATTACCAAAAATCCTACGGGCATTTCGGATGATCTCCAAGCTAGAGAGAGTGATCCCTGTTACCAAAAAGCCCACGGGCGTTTCGGATGTTGTCTAAGCTAAAGAGTGTTCCCTGTTACAGTTTCACCTACGGGATGTTTCGCACTCACCAAGGGAGTGATAGTCACGCTACGGACCGTGGGGATAGAGGCACTCGTCAAGCTAGAGCGAGTGGTCATATATTGTCTTGTCTTGAGCACTCGGGTTGGGGTAGGGTCGAGCGGTTGCACGGGGAGAGGGTCTGGCCGCCCTCAAACCGTAAGACGTGAACCCTTCATGACACACACGGTACTTCCTGTCTTGTCTTGTCTTGTCTTGTCTTGTCTTGTAGCCAGTAGCACACTCTATGGCTATTGCCTGTCACGTTTACTTTCAGCGTTGCCTTTACTTTCTTGCACATATACATATCTGTCATGCTGTTGCATCATCATCATGTAAACAAACTTTAAAAAGCCATCCTTAAAATGTTATACACCTTGCAATGGAGTCTTCTTACGTTTACTTGTAGACTTTGCCTGACGTACAACCACTTTCTTTTGGTGTTTGTATATCAGTACTGGGACAGAGTTTGTAGACCAGTAGCCAGTACCAAAGGACTTGGAGCAGGAGTACGTTGTTGATCAGGAATATGACCCGAGCGAGGACCAGTCTTAGAGGTTTTCAGTTGCTGACTTTGGAGTTTTAGTCGCTTTCTAGTTTGGGTGCGTAGCACCTTTTTGCTTTCTGTTTTAGTTTGGGTGCGTAGCACCATTAGTTTCCTTTTCTGTAGTTGTAGCCATGCTGGGCATTATTTCCTTTTTAGACTCATGTACTTTTGGATATCTTTGTGGAATAAAATGAATGCATCTTTTCTTTCAGTACTTTCTGTTATTCCGAATTTTATATATGCAAGAACCTGTATCTTATGGTATCCCTACAGACGCTTATTGGGTCTGGGCTTCTCAGCCCTGGCCCATGCAGACCTTAGTCACGTCTCGCTTCTGTCATTTTGGAAAGAGGGGCGTGACACGCTCTATTTCCCTCTTCAGTGTGAAGCAATCGTCGGTGTCGTGACCGTGATCACGATGGTGCCGACAATACTTCTGCAGATCCCTCTTAGCAGGGTCTGACCTCAACTCCCGAGGCAGGTCTTGAAGCAGTCTGGCCCTCGTCGCGACGGCTAACACCTCGATCATAGGGATGTTGAGCTGTGTGTAATGGGCCCGATGTGGTCTCTCTGGCCTCTGGACCACCCGCGCGGATTCTCTGGCAGCAGCAAATGCCCACACTAGGGCGGAGTGATATTGCGGTCGACGGCCGTGTGGATCACGCCTCTCCTGGGCCGGCTAGTCACGGCCCCTGGGTCTGTCCTCCTGCCTCGGCTAAAATTTAGGCAGATGCTTGACGTGCGTTTATATTTTATATATTCACGCACGTCTTCTCCGTAATTTCCCGTCGTTTTTCGTTGTTTCGAATCCGTTTCTTTGTGTTTTTAGTTCCTTTTTACTTTCGTTGTGTTTGTGTGCTTTTGCAGGATATTGCTAGCACAGGGAACATACAAGGCCGACATCATGAGTCCCCAGAGCAACGGGAGGTGTCACACGAGACCCTAAGAGCCAATCGTCAAGATAAACCATGTATCAGCTCTCATCCGATCTGGTAGACAGATCCACCTGATCGGTTCATGCGGCCGTATCAGTCCCGAGGAAGAGGCAAATCCACCCGATCGGTTCAGTGATCGGGTGGATGTGACACAGAACGCTGATTTGAGAGCCAAAGTTCACCCGATCGGTTGACTTGTCAACCTATCGGGTCACATGTAGCTGTTGCTTCCCATGCTCGAGAATTCGAAGACTCACCCTATCGGTTCAACGATCAGGTGAGATCTATCAGAGCCGAAGACCAAGTTTCCCCTCGTCTCACCCGATCGGTTGAAGTTTCAACCGATCGGGTGAATGTCTATTTTTGTCTTTTTGTGGGAATATTCCCTGGCATCTTGCCAAATTGTATAAATAGGGCTAGGTTTTTCCAGAAACGTAATCCCCATTTTAAGCTGTTTTAAGGGATTTTTGGCCACTCTGAATTTAATTCTATTTGTAAGTTCTTTGATCATTCCTATATTTTGATATTGCGATTATACTACTATATGCTAGGGTAATCTATTGCATGGTTTTCTTTCTAATGGCTATAACATGCTTTATTGCATTTCATGCCATGAATAGTGAGTAGTGCTTCAATCTGGGACATTGGTGGGAGCCCCTTCGTGGGTTCTCCCTAGAATGACCATAGGATTAGGGATCCGATAGGATATATGGATTTTGATGGTTATGCGGGGGCATTTCATTGTCATCGGCGGGAGAAAGACCGCCTTTGACCGTCGAGCCTATGGGGAAATAAAACGGGAGTTTGATTCTCTAGCCACAGCTCACCCCCTAGCGTAGACATTGATTCCTTGCGCATTGGAACGACTTGGATGAAATGTCAGGAGCAATCGTTGCGAGCTTAGTGCTCCCGGAGTCGGGCGGTGTTGGACATGGGAATGCCCACCGTCCGAACCCGGGTAGACCTAGCATATCGTCCCGGGCATCGACCGAAAAATCGAGCCCATGGGACGCTAGATACCACTATTAGAGGCAACGTCTCACCGCTAAACCCTAGAATCCGATCACATTCCTATCCCTCGGCCGTAATAGTGAGAACCCATGATAGGGCGGAAGCCAAAGTCCTAGGTTACCTTTTTTACCTCTTACATCTTTTTTATTAGTCTACTATCGTGACAACCACCCAGAGAATAGGCTAGCTCACCCACCGAGTGATCCGGTTCCGAATGTTTCCAAGCACAATACACGCCTCCCCGTGATCGACCCCCAAGCCACACTTCGACAACGTGTGCTTGTGGTTTACAAATTCTAATCCTAGTATCCCCGTCCCGATTTGAGTGCCAAACAGACGGATGGTCAAGCTTTATGGCGCTGTTGCCGGGGAGGCAACGTGCTTGTTACATTTAGGACCTTCTTATCCTTGAGACTAGCTCACATCCTTACCCGTGATAATTTTCACATTCTACACTTTTGTTTTTATTTTTGTTTTTATTTCGCATCATACCATACGTGCTTCACGGTATATCTTAATTTTTCATGCGCATGAACTCAAGGAGTCTCGACGACTTAGTTCCTTTGGATCCCGAGATCAACGCTACCCTGAGGCGTTTGAATGCAGAAAGAAGAAGAAGAGAAGAATTTGCCACCATGGCAAGAAACGTCACTCCTCCAAAGTCTTTGCTCGAATATTCGATGTCGTCTATTGGGTCTACATCCAGCATTCAACCTCCGGCCATTACGACCGGAAACTTTGAGTTGAAGCCATCATTTGTGGCTTGGATCCAACAAGACCAATTTTCTGGAGCTCCAATGGAGAATCCTATCGAGCACTTAGACTCATTTTTGGAGAAGTGTGAGACATTTAAGATCAATGGCGTATCGATCGAGGCTATTTGGTTAAGATTATTCTCGTTCTCTCTACGAGATAAAGCAAAGCAATGGCTGAGGGGGAAGGACCCCAACACATTCATAACCTAGGAGCGGCTTTTGAACGCATTCCTGAACAAGTTCTTTCCTCCGGGAAGACGATGAAGCTAAGAAGCAAAATCTCCTCTTTCTTCCAGGCTAGCCATGAGTCGCTACATGAAGCGTGGGTGAGGTACAAATAAATGCAAAGGAAGTGTCCTCACCACGAGCTCCCCCATTGGCAGATCATCAACCTATTTTATAATGGACCGAGGGACGATTTGAAGTCCTCTATGGATGCCGTAGCAGGTGGATCTTTTATGTCAAGAAACGAAGTGGATGCCGGAACTATCTTGGAGAAATGGCATCCAACAACGAGAGGTGGAGTGATGAGCGTGCTACACCAAAAGCTGGTGGAATGCATCGGGTTGAGGAAGTGGACAAGCTGTCAAGCAAATTCGATTTGCTTTCCACTCAAATTTCAGCTTTTATGGTTGGAGCCGGTGCCGCTAACCCACATCAAGTAGCGGCTATGGAAACTGAAGTACTGGGAGACTTCGATGTTGGAGAGATTTCGGTGCCCGTGGATCAAGCAAGTGTCCTTTTTTATAATCCTACGGGAAATGTGCCCTATCCACCGAGAACAAGTTCTAATCCTGGATATTCTCCCAACAATCGAAATCATCCAAATTTTAGCTACAAGGCACCCTACCAACAATTTCAGCAACCTCATCAGCAACAACAATACCAGCCTCCTCCACCTCAACAAATGTATCAACAGTTTCCTCCTCGACATCAACAACCTCCGCCCCAATAACAACAGTACAATCAACAACAACTAGTGGTCTCTCTGATTAAGAACCTCCTGGCTCAGTACATTTTGAATCAGGAGAAGATCACTCTACAACTACAGCTTGGGCAGAAATCCTTGGCCGATCAAGTGACCCAGTTGGGGTTACAAGTAGCCAACCTCCAAAAGGCATAAGGACAACTGTCGGGTCAACCGGAGGTGAATCCTAGGGAACCAAGTCAAACCTTAGCCTTGACACATGGTCAAGCGAATGTCTCCGTTATTGTTCTGAGGAGTGGAAAGAAGATTCCGGCATGGGAGGCCGAGAAAGATAATGAAGCACCCATTGTCAATGTGAAACCAGATATGGAGGGGAACGACAACGGAGCTTCAACATCAAATCCCATGACTCCGAAAGAAGAATCTGAGGAAAGGAATAAGAATGATGGTGAAGACTTGAGGGTTTTTAAGCCTCCGGTCCCATTTCTGCAAAGGCTTGCCAAGGCCAAGATTGACAAAAAGTACGGCAGGTTCTTTGAGATGGTCAAGGATCTAAGTCTTCAGATCCCATTCTTAAAAGCAATTGAGACTATTACTTCGTACGCAAAATTTCTGAAGGACCTAGTGACGAAGGGGACAAGAAAGGAAAAGGTGGTCCTTACGGCAGAATGTAGCGCTTTGATTCAACGAGCAAATCTGCCAAAGCTTAAAGAGCCGGGAAGTTTTTCGATTCCGTGCTCTATAGGGGAAGTCTCTATCAATAGAGCGCTTGTTGATTTGGGAGCAAGTGTGAGTTTGATGCCCCTCTCACTCTATAGAAGGATCAATATGGGTGAGCTGGAACCTACGGGGATGACCTTGCAGTTAGCAGATCGATCCGTCAAGTACCCAGTGGGAGTCGTTGACGACCTACCAGTTAATGTCCGTGGTGTACGTGTGTCAGTGGATTTTGTAGTGATGGATATGCCCCGAGGATAATCACACTCCGATTATTCTCGAAAGACTTTTTACGGCAACCGCCGGTGTGCTCATCGACGTAAAGAAGGAAAAATTGTCTTTAAACGTCGGTGAACGAACGTTGGAATTTGACTTGGCGCTGTCCATGAAGCTACCGTCCGAGGAATCCAACTGCAACCTTCTGGAGATTGAAGGAGAGAGTTAATGAAGCAGGAGCATTGGAAGTTATTTCTAAGAACCCCCTTGAAGACTTGGATGGAATAGTGGAGACTCTAGGCTAGACGGAGAGGAAATTATCGGGCCAGAATGTGTCTCCCACTAAACTCCCCCCGGGCTTGGAAAGAATGCTCGGATGAAGAGCAAGGGGAAAAAGCCTTTGATGCTTACCGCTGACGAAGTTCGAATTTTGAAGAGAGTGGCGAGTTTCGTCAGCACAAAGGAGAAGCCCCCGGCTATTACCAGTGGGGGAGTGATTGAGACCATCCATTTTTCGCCGCTACCAACAACCAGAGTTTTAGCCCCAACCGCTGAGAGGACGCCAACCGTTGAGCGTCACCCCTTCAAGCCACCCTGAATATCATATCAGGAGTCGAGCGAATGACTATAAAAAATAGCGCTTTATGGGAGGCAACCCATGTTCTAAAAAATAGCGCCCTCACCTTGCCACCAAGTTCGCACACGATCAAACATTATTCGCTCTGGGAGTTTTCTCTGAAGTCTCTATTCGTGAACTTGGTTTGGCTTGGTTTCCTCCACGCACATGCTCAATCCTACCCCGTGCTCACACTAGAATTTCTCTCCACTATTAAGATCGAGCCAGGGTCAAATATCATTTTTCGCCTTCGGAACCGAAATTTTCGTGCTCCTTTGACCACCATCAACGATATTTTCGGTTTCCCCAATCTTGAAGGCAGCTCCCTTCAATGAATTGCATCCCGACTTTGACGTCGACTTCTTTTGGCAACGCCTTACATTACATAATCATTATCCTAGGGGCAAGGCCAAGGCCTCTTCTATTATCCACCCTGTCTTCCGCCTTGCCCATCGCATTATCTCAAGCACTTTCTTTCCATGGGATGATTCCGGCACCGTGACCATCCCTGATATTTTCATTTTATGGGCGATGACTTTTCCTTTCATCCACGGTGTTGACGGAATTACTTTCGAGGCACCGCGCTTACGCATCAATGCTGATGCGTGGCTAATTCAAAAGCTTGTTGATATTAGCCGTGCAAATAAAGGAAAATATTACTGCGGTGGTCTCATCACTATCATTGCCCTACACCCACCCTTCATTATCGAGTTTCCCCCTGATTTGCCCCGTGCCCCAGGATCCACCCATCTTGACATCGATGTCCTGAGGTACACCCATATGATCAAGCCGCTAGGCAACGGTCGGTTTGCTTTCCACTATGGCCATCCCCTAAACCTTATACTGTTCTGCCGAATCCTGATCACGTAACCATTGAGCTTCCGGCAGATTGGTCATTCTCACCTGATCCTGAATTTGTAGGGGGATACACCTTCAATTTGTTCTTCCTGACGCTCCTAGATCACCTTCCCCTGCTGTCCACTTGGGCGAGCAGGATATTCTTGAGTTCAGAGGAGACCCCGGGGATGGACCCAGTGCCACCACCCCGGCTGCTGCTGCTATTTCTTCCGAGGCCCTGACTACGTCCATGCATGGCCTGGCCTCTCAGGTCGACACGACCACTACTACCGGTACACACTCTGCCATGCGCCGTGCCACTTCTGCTAGCCTCGCTCTCGAGGCCGAGATGGCTGCTTTGCACACTGGTGCATCCTCCTCCACCTCCTCGGATCCATCTACCTCTTTCCTATCCCATCTCAGTTTCCTCGCTCTCGAGCAAAACGTATCCGCCATCCTCCGTCTTTTGACCCATATCCACGACGTTCCACCCCCCATCACCTCCTCTGTCGCCTCCTCGACGATCTTTCCCTCCCACCACCACTTCTCCTCCTCCCACCACCACTACCGTTGACCCTCCACTTCCACCACCTTTCACCTCTATCACCACAGCCTACTCGTGTCGCAAGAAACAGGCCATTGTGCGCGCGAGATCACTACCCCACCCTCTTCATCAGTCATCGTATCCCTACCACCCTCCATTACCACCGACACCCCACCCATCGTTCAAATTCCCATTGAGCCCATCCGTCCACCATCTCCACCTCCTTCTCCAGTTCTTCGCATGCCAGTCACCTCCCCTGACCACACCCCTCCACTCTCTTCCTAGGAGAACGAGGAGCCTTCCGCTCCCGCACCTTGATTTCCCTTTTTCTAATTTTCCCCCTAGCCAGTTTTTCTTATTTACCATGATCATATCTTTTTTCAGGCATTGTTGAGATCAGCTTGGGGAGATCAATATTTTGTGATTGTTGTCGTGACACTTGTTTGTTGTATGCTTGTTCCGTGTGTTTGTGTGTATGTCTTTTGTATAGTTGGTTTCGGTATTTATTTTCTTTATTTTTCTACGTCTCTTTCTGTGTGTTTTTCATATATTTTTTTCGTTCTTTGTCGGTGTGTACTTCCCTCCCATCTTTCGTTTCCCTCCTGCATTTAATCATATCGCATTGAGGGCAATGTAACATTCGGCTTGGGAGAGTCGCACTATGTGCGTCAGTCGTGTCTTTTTCACCGTTTTGAGTCGTTTTCATCGTGTTTTCTTTTTTCCATCCTTTTATCCTCTCTTTCCTAGAGATGACCACGTATGATGAAACTGCCACTAAACCCACACACACACACACACACACACACACACACAGCTGGGCTACGACACCTATCTTCACTAACCCTAGGAAACCGAGTTCTGTTGCATTTTATGCTCTATGGGTTTACTTTTCCTTTTGTGTTGAGTTGTGTGTTCTGACTAGCTAGTTGGTGTGCTTCTACGTTGTGATTTAGTTTTATATGCATATCCTTGGATGACTCCTAGACTATCATGCTTCAATTTCGAATATGCGGTTTATTGCTTCTACTTTCTGCTTCATTATGTATGAATCATCTATATATTTACGCTTCAGATCGCATGTATCGGGACACTACCAACAGGACTAAGATAACCCATGTTGCTTACGCTCTGATCCGCGAAAAATTTCTTTTTTCCAAAGTGTTTAGAATTCGAATTCTTTTTTGTTTTACTTGGTGCAAATCCCCTCGTCGTGTACTGATGTGTCCATATTTTACACCTTTTTCATAGCATCATGACATCGCATTCCATACCATTTTCGCATCCAAATCCCATATTTTCCTACGATATCGCATTTCTGACGTTATATTCGAGTTTCGTAGTGTTTAATGAGTTTTTAGGGATTTTGGAGCGATTTGGGACCCGATCTAGGTATAGACACATCTGACACGCCCATGAGCTCGTTGGCGAAGCTCTACAGGAGTTCGTCGAGTTTTGGAAGCCATGAGAGGAGTGGAGGAGAGAGGAAGAGGAGAGGAGGAGCTTCAGCAGCTGCAGCAAGATTTTTCCAGATGACTCGACCAAGTAGAGCAGCTGCTCGATCGAGCAGATACAAAGAGGAACAATGGAGCAGATACGCAGTCTACTCGGACCGAGCACTTATAGTGCTTGGTCGAGTAGCCATTCACTCCGAAGCCCGACCAATCCTTGCACGGCCCGAGCAGCTTCTTCAGCGACCGAGTCAGCTGTCTGCTCGGACTGAGCAGAGCTGACTCTGCCCGTACAGACAGAATAAAGATTTTAGAGAATTTCGATTTACTGTCGTGCTCGATCGAGCAGTACAGCTGCTCGGCCCGAGCAACCGACCGAGCAACGCACTGCTCGCAGACTCGTTCAGGATACTAAGGCCATTTTTGGAAGTATTTTTGAGAGCGGCTGTTGCGCGATTTCGGGGGAGTGAAGTCTGGGAGCTGCGACTTCGATTGGGGGCGATTTCATTCTTAGTTTTTTTAAATAGTTTTTGGAGGGCGGAGATTAGAAAAGACTTGTTAGATCTAGAACAATTTTTTGAAGATTATATTAGATTATTTTTGGCGTCTGATTGCTACTATTGCGTATTGAGATTTTGATTCTTCTTTGGATATATTGCTCGTCTATTTTCTTCATCTCTCGCTGTAAGTTTTTAATTTTCATTCTATTAATTTGCTATGATGTCTTCTTCTCTAAAAATTGTGTTTTTATCCGTTAACATCGCCATGAGTGAGTAATTCTTTTCTAGGGTTGATGGGTTAGCCCTAAGACCCTAGGGGAAAGACGTAGATCTAGATCCCTATGTCGAATTAGGAATATAGGGGAGTATTTCGGTCGATCCTACCGAATCCCTGGGATAACCCATACTGAGATCATGCCCATGGTCTGTGGAATTGATGTACTTAAGGGGTATCCCTAGGATTCGAATAGGGAAATCGGTGGATCCAACCAAGGCTCGTGACCATGCCCGGCTCATGACCATGCCCGGATCCATCGACGAACTATATCGCTACGTTGACGGCTACCGCCATTGCGTCAACGAGAGCCACCGAAATACCTCGCAATTCTAACCCACGAGAGTGGTACGAATTGGGAGATTAATCCCCAAACCCTAATGCAATGTAAGGATTCTGTTCCAACGTCGATCCTCGACGGTCTTAGCGGTGATCCAGAATGCCATAGTCCTTTTTATTATAAAATCAAAAACTCTACCAAAACCAATTCTCTCAACCTGATAGCTATCTCACTTCAAGATATAAAAGTAAGCTGAGAACCCAATTACACTGTCACCGTCCCTGTGGGATTTGATATCTTTTATACTATAATTTGACATCGTCTGCTTGCGGATAGAGCTCGGAATTGACACCTAGGGGCCATACCACGCCTGGCGATCGTGACACCGCTGGGTGGAATCTAGGTGTAGGTTTCAGGTGCGTCAAGTTTTTGGCACCGTTGTCGGGGATGGCGATAGTGTTATCTCAGTTTATTTTTACTTTGAGAAGTTTGCTAGCAAATCTTTCCATTTCTCACATTCCCACCCTTTTTATTCTCTTTTTATTATTGCCTTGCTACTAACATCTCCCTCCAGATAGTGATTATTCTTGACTAATCAGACAAGATGGAGATGGTAATGCAAGTACAGTGGACCAGTGGTCTAACAGTGACTCAGATGAGTTTGGCTTTTCTCCGTATCATCTACATGGTCTTCAGAACTTGCATATGGACGAATCTATGGTTGAATGTGCAGCTGGGGAATTAATTGATGCAGTTCGGGTTATTGGATCAGGAACCTATGTTGCAGGTAACGTTAATCAGCAATTGGTCATGGACTATATAATGAGCAATGTTTCTGATGAAGGTATCCTTGAGGGCGACATTCACATAAACTTCGAAGGGGAAGTGATGTTCCTCCAGGCTATTGAAGCCCTACCTGTTGACACCAGCTAGAGAGAAACTCGTCAGTTGGATCCATTGACCGACTCCCAGCTATTTGATATAATGGAAAGTGTGGTAACTGCTGTATGGGCCCATGGTCTAGTGGAGTTCCATACGGATGATCCGGCTACGTAGGAGCTCTCGGCCTTTATTGCGAATGCCTACCACAATACGGATACCTTGGATGGTGTTCCCGTCGCTGATGGAGTCTATGTGCGATGCAAGGGAAACACCATGCGCTTCTATGACAATAGCATCCCATAGATTGCGGCACATGAAGAATACGTCTGCAAGGGACACACGGACTTCGAACCAATACGAGACGACATTTACCAGGGAAGTCCTCCCAACTCCATGCTCGATAGTAAATGCCTACCTGAATGCTCTATTTATGTTGACAGGTACGCTATGGAAACAGAATCTGCAGACGTCGGTTACGACATACCATCATCCCCCTGCTCCTCCTATAATTCTGCCAGCGAAGAGTTTCTATCTTCGGAGCCAACTATTGAGGACGCATCTTTCTCACAGGTGAGAGATGCAGTGCCTCCTCAGGTAGAACTAAAACCTCTTCCTGCCAATTTGAAGTATGCTTTCTTGGGAAAACATTCCACATACCCCGTTATTGTCAATGTGGCTCTCACCAAGCCCCAGCTAGAAAGCCTATTAAAATCCTTATATCCCACAGAAAAGTAATAGGGTACAACATCACTGACCTGAAGGGTATCAGCGAACCCATTTGCACCCACAGGGTTCATCTAGAGGATAAGGACGCCACCTCCATTGAGCCTCAAAGGCGATTGAATCCGAACATGAAGGAGGTAGTGAAAAAGGAGGGTTTGAGGCTTTTAGAGGCCGACATTATTTATCACATTTCTGATAGTAAATGGGTTAGCCCTGTGCAGGTTGTCCCTAAGAAAGGGGGCATGACGGTCGTTAAGAACGAAAAAAATGAGCTAATATCCACTAGGACTGTCACTGGTTGGCATATGTGTATCGACTATAGGAAACTCAATAAGGCCACCAGAAAAGACCATTATCCTCTACACTTCATTGACAAATGCTTGAGCACTTAGCCAAGCACAAATACTTTGTTACCTAGATGGATAATCTGGATTCTTCCAAATCTCGTTGCATCGGGAAGACCAAGAAAAGACGACGTTCACGTGCCCATATGGCACATTCGCTTACCGAAGAATGTTGTTTGGGCTATGTAATGCACCTGCCACATTCCAAAAGTGCATGACGTCTATTTTCTCTGATTTCATCGAAAATATCATGGAATTCTTCATGGACGACTTTTTCGTTTATGGCACCGAGTTCGATGATTGTCTAGCCAATTTATCCAAAGTTTTAGAACGGTGTCAAGACAATAATCTGACCCTAAATTGGGAAAAGTGTCATTTCATGGTGACAGAAGGGGTTGTGCTTGGCCACAGCATCACCTCAAAGGGAATTGAGGTTGATAAAGCCAAGGTCGAAGTTATTAAGAGTTTCCCGCCTCCCACTAACCTTAAAGGCATCCGTGGTTTCCTAGGGCACACAGATTTCTATCACCGCTTTATAAAGGATTTTTCCAATATTGCTCGCCCTTTCACGGAGCTCCTTGCCAAGGACGCTCCTTTTGTGTTTATTGACGCCTGTTTGATAGCCTTTAACAGGTTAAAGGAAGCTCTCATCTCAGCCTAGATTATACAACCGCCAGATTGGAATCTGCCATTTGAGCTGATGTGTGACATTAGTGACCAAGCAGTGGGAGTTGTTCCTGGCCAAAGGAAGGAAGGAAAGCTTCATGCTATATACTATGCTAGTAAGACCTTGGATGCTGCTCAAAAGAACTACACCACTACAGAGAAGGAGCTGCTGGCCGTGGTTTATTCTATCGAGAAGTTTAGATCCTACCTCCTGGGGTCCAAGGTGATTATCTACACGGATCACGCGGCGTTGAAATGCCTACTAATCAAGAAGGATGCTAAACCACATCTGATACGGTGGATCCTCCTGCTCCAAGAATTTGATATTGAGATCAAGGATAAGAAGGGAGCAGAGAATGTAGTAGCAGACCACTTGTCGCGTTTAATCCAAAAGCACGGGGATGATAGCTTACCGATTGACGATTCTTTCACTGGCGAATAGTTATTTGCGGCAAATTCCTCTGAAGCCCCCTGGTACGCTGATACAGTGAATTACCTGGTGAGCGGCATAGTCCTGCACAGGTTGGAGACCTATTCGAGGAGGAAGTCCCTACACGATGCCAAGAGTTACTTCTGGGACGACATGTACCTGTTTAGAACATGCACTGATGGGATCATCAGATGATATGTTCCAAAGGAAGATACAACCTCCATTATATCGCATTGCCATGATCAATCATGCGGGGGACACGCAGCTGTCACCAAAACCACGGCAAAAATCCTCCAAAGTGGTTTTTACTGGCACACTATATTCAGAGATGCAAACGAATACATAAGGAAATGCGATAGATGCCAGAGAACGGGGAATATCACGAAGAAGAATGAAACACCCCTTCATGGCATCTTGGAGATAGAACTATTTGACTGTTGGGGCGTTGACTTCATGGGACCTTTTCCATCGAGTAACGGCAATAAGTACATCTTGGTCGCCGTTGATTACGTCTCGAAGTGGGTGGAAGCCATGGCCACCCCGACAAACGACGCGAGGATAGTAGCCATGTTTTTCAAGAACACCATCTTTCCTCCTTTTGGAGTCCCCCGGACAATCATATGTGATGGAGGGAGCCATTTCATCAAGAGGAAGTTCGAGACGATGCTGAAAAAATATGGAGTTCATCACAAGGTCGCTCTTGCTTATCACCCTCAGACTAGTGGCCAAGTGGTGGTATCCAACAGGGAAATCAAAAGCATCCTGGAGAAGTCAGTTAGCGCCTCAAGGAAGGATTGGTCACACAAGTTGGTCGACGCCCTTTGGGCATATCACACCGCCTTCAAAACTCCCATCGACACAACCTCCACAGACTAGTGTATGGAAAAGCTTGCCACCTTCCAGTATAGTTGGAACACAGAGCATATTGGGAAATAAAGAAAATGAATTTTGACTACCAAAGTGCCGCCACGAGACGAGCCTTACACAGCAATGAGTTGGACAAAATTCGGCGACATGCTTATGAGAATGCGAATATATATAAGGAGAGAACCAAGGCTTATCATGATAGAAACATCACGGTGGTTCGCCATGATTTCGGTGACCAGGTATTCCTCTACAATTCACGATTATGCCTCTTCCCTGGGAAATTAAAGTCGAGGTGGTCCGGCCCTAACAAGATAGTAAGCTTATTTCCGGGAGGTGCAGTTGAGCTCGAAGGAAAAAACGGAAATTTCAAAGTAAACGGCCAGAGGCTTAAACCTTACAGAGAAGGAGAACCAATAGGACAAGAGGAGACATACTTCCTCGAGGGATCCCCCGTCGACTGTTGAGAAACTCAAGGGAGTCGAGCTCATGACTAAAAACGAGCGCTTATTGGGAGGCAACCCAATTTCTTAGATTTTGGATTTTCTTTTTCAACTTCTTATTTTTATTTCATTTATTTGAGAAAACAAACAAAAATGTTGTTTATTTCCTGTAAAACTATAAAACCATAAAATTTTGACGGGTTCTCCTCTGTACAGGTTGAACATGAGCGGGCATGCTGATCGACATTTTAAACGGAAGAGAGCTAGATAAGAGCAACAGATTTGAAGAGAAACCCAAAGAAAAGGAGCTAAAAGAGGACACAGGAGGCTCGACCGAGCAGCCTCTCTACTCGGTCGAGCAGCGCAGACACGAAAGAAGAGGGATAAATCATCACTCTGCTTGCACGGCTTGAGCAGACTCAGTCTGGTCAGAGTAGATATCGACTCGACCGAGCATTCGCCTGCTCGGTCAAGCAACATAGGGTCGCCCAAACAAAGGAGAATCATCACTCTACCTACACGGCCCGTGCGGCATTGGCTCGGTCCGAGCAGACGGTGACTCGACCGAGTATCCTACTGCTCGATCGAGTATGACAGGCTTTTGAAGATGTGGAGAAAACGACGTTCTGTCTACACGGTCCGATCGACAGTAGCTCGGTCCGAGCAGTTTCCTGCCCGATCGAGTAACACCCTGCTCGACCGAGCAAGCTAAAGGGAGTATTCGAATTTTATCTCAATTCATCTTACAACTTGCTCGACCGAGCAATAAGATTGCTCAGTCCGATCCGGCTGCAGCTGACTTTGGGGCTTATTTTAGTCAGGTCCGAGCTGTTTATTAAACCCACACCCGCCCGTTAACCCATACCCTTAAACGCCCTACCCTAATCACCCCCGAGCTACCCCCTCCACTCGAATCCCGTTCCACAGTCGGTCGTCTGACAGCACTGGAGGAGTCGACTTCTCTCCTTCGACGAGATTTCGACGCCTTTGTACGCTCGATGGCGACACATCACCAGAGAGCCGAGTCAGACCTAGCATCCATTATTGACCTTCTTCGGACCCGTGGCCCACCAACAGTGATCTTAGCACAAGCCCCACCACCCCGGTAAGCCACTATGACCACCCTCGCACCACTCAGTGTTCCTGTAACGACCCGTTCTTAACGTTAATATTATCTGTATTTCTCTCGTATTTCTAATTTCTTTTCGTATCCGTAGTTGGACATGTTATCTCGTGTCAGTACTCGTGCCCGTATCCGCTTCTATTATCTTTTCATGCTAATTATTATTATCGTTATTTTTAAAACTGCTAAGATAAATCCTTTAATAATTATTTAAAAAGCCTCTTCTTAAAATTAGTTTTAAATTTCCCGAAAATTCAAATTTTGAACTTCAAACTTTGTTTTTAAACCTTTTAAAAGTCAAATGAGATTTAGCATTTTTGGACTCATTTAAACCCCCTTGATTGGCTAATATTTCCTTAATTACACCTATTAACTAGAATCCCATTAATAATATTCAAATCCTAATTATATTTCAAATAAATTCCTTTTTAGTCTAACATTGGACCCTCAGGCCCTAGCTCCCTCGTGACATTCATGTTTCAAGCCTCACACACTATTGAACCCAATATTAAAACCTAAGGTGGCCTATAATCAAGCTCCCACGTGCTGTGTTTTTAGAAACCCCACACCCTATTTCGTTATTATAAAACCAACTGTCTATTTATATGTAAAGACATAGAAGACTCTAATATTTGCTCTACACCCTACTTCCCCTATATAAAAACTCTAGTACTATGTCATATTATAATAGGAAACCTAGCCTAAAATCATGCTCACGTTCTGACCCAATACCCTACTCTATTCTTAATATTTTATAAAACCTAGAGTGATTTGTACTGCACCCTATTTCCTTATAAAATATAGAAACTAACCTAGGCTATTTCACCTAAGGGAACTTAACGTGTACTGCCTTAACCCTACCTCCCTTTATAAATAATAACAAAACCTAGCTTCTCCCCTCTCCCAACATCACGCAAGACCGCAGCCGCCGCCTACATCCTCTTCCCCACACACGCAATGTGCACCCGCGGCCTCCTCTTCGAATACACACTGCAAACGCCGACGCCCCTCTCATCTCCTCCACGCCCTCTCCTTCTTCTATTCCCCTCGCCCTCACGACGACGTCTCGCGGCGACGCCCCACGTCCAGCTCCACCGAAGCTCGCGGTAACACCCTCCTACATCTCCGCAGCCTTCTTCATCGCTCACGCCCCTTGCGAACGCCGCACGACCCAGCCTCCTGCTCGCTCTGTGCTTTTCTAGCCATCACCTCCCCCCCTAGCGCCCACAACCCCAGTCAGCGGCCCCTCCTACCGCTGACAGCCGTGCACGCCCCTTCCGCCACCTCCCTGTAGCGCGGACAGCTCACGGCGCCGTGCTTTCATCCCCCTTCTTCACGCCAAAGCACGTAGGCAGCCGTCATCCACGCTCGACGCCGACGATGCCCTCACGCCGGTGTCCAAGCACCCTCGCAGCCTCGCCTCTTCCAACCCCGCCTCCGGCCATCTCTGGTGCATATGCCTGTTGCCGTTCAAGCCGCCGTGACTCCTGCAAGCAAACGCTAAGCGAAGGAACGAAAATGTAAGTTCTTTTAATATCAGTATGATGTACATGGCATATATATAGGCTTGATGTAAGCATGTATTATATGATGCATGAGTAGGTAACGAGACATCATATTTCAGTTGTGTTATAAATAACATTATTATATGTATAAGATCAGCAAGTTGGTGAACAAATGCTATTAGTTAACTATATAAAAGTTTATAATATTCGTACTTAAATCCACGGGAACTGTGTTCAGGTAGTAACAGTTTAATATTTACCTGTATATCATATGTATAACCGTAGGTCTACATCTTAATATGTTAGCTTATTAAAACATAGGGTAACAGTTATTGGAACAATTAGCAATGAGTAATAACCTAAGTTATTGTTTAATGGTAGTTAGCAAGTTATTTTATAGCATAAGCTAGTATGAATCTGTTAGCATTATACTTGTTATACTATAATATAGTGTCATGTTATAAATATCACCTAGCATGGGGAACCTAATAGAATCAGATTATCTTTTCAATATGTTGCTTTTTGGAATGAAACTAATTCGATGCATGCATGTTAAATCAACCAGAGAACCGTCTTCTCCGTAGCGTAGTACTCGTCGGGACATTTCCAATGACACCAAGAACGTCGAAAACAGGCAAGTATATAATTTGTTATGATTTTTAGAAGTTCGACACGTTTGCGCCGCCTTCATGTTTTGCTGTGTAACTCAAATTTAGATGTGTAATGACGTACCAAAACTTACACCATAACGACTAGGACGAAAATTGGGATCCAACGGTATATCATACGATATATCCCCAATTTAAACAACTAGAGAAAGAAATTGTTCCTGTAGCAAGTTGAACGAAAAGGACAAAATCGTCATTATTGAAATTACGGAACCGGTCGTTCGACCCGTTTCCGATTTGCAGAACTGTCACCATAAAACACTAATATTGATAACAATGGAATTCAGTGAGTCCTGACATGATTAACTATATGGACATCGTGAAATCGTGCGCCTCGAAGGAGAAATCGTGATATCGTGATGTCGTGTGAGTCGACTAGGCCGGCTTGTAGTACCCTGGGAAGCTACTGCACATGTACTAGAGGGGGGGGTGAATAGTACTTTTAAATAATAAGGAGAGTTATTCCTAATTATCGTGCAATTAACAAACAACGTTGCGGAATAACTACAATCAAGAATTAATGCAAACGCAAACACAATGGTTTAATGGGTTCGGATCCACCCAAGTCTCCCCGACTTGTTCCCGGTGATCCTACGTCCCAACCACCCGGATCCCTTCCGGATACTTGAGTTAGAAACCCTAACTCAAGATTTCCAATATGAACACTTGCAAAAACCTCACAAGCGCAATCGACCTACAATCGATGACCGTGACTCCCACAACCCGGGATCACGCAAAACCTCTCACAACCGAGAGTATACAATTCAAATATAACTGAAATGAAATGCTTACCAACAAAATACCTATGCCTTGAGATTTCTTACCAAATTAGGGCAAAGAGGATTTTGATGGAGGAAGAGTCACCAAACCCTAGCTTCAAGAAGATGACCAGCAATGGAAGCCTAGGGATGAGATGGATGACCTAGAATCAAGCCCTTGGCTTGGAAGGCTCACAACCAATGAATCTCTCTAGAGGAATGAGAGTGAGGGAGAGATTCTTGATAATGGGAGAGCTTGAAGATGAGAGTTGAAAGAACTTCTCTTTGAATCAATAGAGCTCTGAAATAGCAGCCTTGGATCCTATAAAATAACCCTTTCAGGTATTTAAAGGATCAAGAGAAAAGAGAGAGAGAAACGTCGCTTTCAAAACTCCAACGGATCTAAATCTGAAGCAGACTAGTCGGTCAAAGAACAACCACTGACCGACTAGTTCATCAACTAGTCGGTCGGTGAAACAACATGAACCGACTAAGAGGTGAACAGTGAACAGATGAAGATTTCAGACCTAGATAACTAGTCGGTCCAAGAAGACATTCTGACCGACTAGTTTCACAACTAGTCGGTCAGTCAGTGAACGTAGACCGACTAAGAGGCAAAGTGAAATAGTCTGATGGCAAGTTGACTTAGTCGGTCCAAGAACAAAAGTTGACCGACTAGATTGTCAACTAGTCGGTCACCAAACGTTCTTAGACCGACTAACGGTAAACAGTAGCTTAGGAGAAATTTAGAGTGAACAGTAAGTCACAACTAGTCGGTCAAAGAAGCATCACTGACCGACTAGTTCACAAACTAGTCGGTCGGTGAGTCAACGTAGACCGACTAACTGTAAACAGTACTGAACAGGAAAGTAAGGAAGCAAACTAGTCGGTCCAAGAATAGTTGCTGACCGACTAGATCACCATCTAGTCGGTCAGTACTTCTTCTTGTACCAACTAACATGCACAAACAAGTCCGAATCGAAGCGCGACGCTTCGAGGAAGTTAGAATGAACTTGTACTAAGATCCTAGAGCTACGATATGAGCGTAATGAGGATAGAAATGTAAGAATTACTCAAGGCTTAACATTCTATAAATCGAAGCTAAAAGACTATAAAATAAACCTTAGCGATCCGTCTTCAAAGCTTCAATCTTCATTCTTGACTTCAAAGAAGGCACAAAAGCTTCAACGAAGTTTTAGGCATGCGATCACGTGCTTTGAGAAGTCTTGAGACGTCGCTTTGGATGTTCTCGTGAATTTGGCGACGATCTCCATAACTGCGCTCACAAATTGTTAGTTCATGATATATTTATGTTTGCTCATCATCCAAAACCAAATCCGGGGAGTCCAATACTCAACATTCTCCCCCTTTTTGGTGATGACAAACCAACATAAATAATAATCAATAAGAATGTGTTAAATGAAATATACTTACTCCCCCTGCATTGATGACACATTAGTTCCATATGAAATAATAAGCACATTCATCAAGCAGACGAGGAAAGTAAAAATGCTAATCCAATATTTGAGATTTAGGACTTGTAATCCATTTTTATATCTTAACTCCCCCTGAATCTAACATATCAAATTAGATTCATGGTAAATTATCATTTAGCACATGCCATTATTATGCCATTATTATATCTCTCCCCCTTTGGCATAATCCAAAAAGAGCGGGAGGAAGCCAATGACAATAAATCATGTCCAAATAATTCATTAAGCATGTGAGTCTAAGAATACGACCACGTTTCATATGACACCAAAATAAAATTCGAATAAAATCAAAGCGTGTCAATGAGACCATAGTCGAAAATTGAAAACTTAAATCATCAAAATATCAAATGTAAATTCACTTGTTGATGAAATGAATTTATACTCCAATATCAACATTTATAGCTATTTTAGTGCATGGAAAACAATTCTATGTTTTCATACAACTAAAGCTATTGAATCAAAATAAATCGTCGAGCGACGAAATCAATATCAGAGACATACATAAAATGTGCACAAAGGAATGAACCATCAAAAGAGTGATGCACATCATAGGATATCAAATGATACAATATCGATCGAAGATGAACATAAAGTAAAAGCACATCAAAACTAAGTGAAGTGTGCGATGAGAAGCGACTTGGTACGAAAATCATCATTATAACTTTTAAAACATGTCAAGCCAAAAATAGATATGAATTTCAAAGCATTTATGGCATTCACAATTCTATCATGCTAGGAGAAACAAAATGATACCAATGTAAAGAAATAGATTTTAACCAAGCATGCATTCAACCCTCATGGATACCAAATGTAATATCATACTTACAACATTAAGCTCCCCCTACATTGGTGCATTACCTAAGCACCATCAACTCCGTTTGAATGAAAGTCTTCGCAAATCGAGGAGTTGGTAGGGTTGGTATCCCACGGTGGATTGAACCTAGAAAACTTCATTTTGGTATCCAAAAACCCTTTTGGATCCAATGGGTTAGACAACAAATTTGAAATACGAAATTAAAATAATTGTAACCCATGAGTTAATGTAATCAAAATCAATTTTATAAACAAATGCCTTGGTACCCATAACATGATCAAAAACTCATGGTACCAAGCATTGAAGAGTTAAAGGAACTAACCCTTCGGAAACCAAGTCCAAGAGGAACTTGACTTTCCAACATAATCATTATTCAAAATAACATCATTAATATAGGATTGCACATAAACATTCATAGCATCATCGCTAGTGTTCTTGGGACCCCAAATAGTGTACATTTTGGAAATCCTCTTCCTAGTGGTTGCATGTACAAAAGGTTGATTTCTATGTGGTGCATGTGGCCTAGGAGCATGAGATCTAGCAATAGCATTATGATGAGCATGAGATGTGTATGCATGAGGATGATTATGAGAGTAGGCATGCACATGTGGATGAGATGTTTGAACATAAGCATTAGGATGTGCATGAGCATGATTACGTGCATGTGGGTGTCTCATATGAGTGTTCGCACGTGCTCGTGGGTGCGGAGCATAAAAATCATTATTAGCATGCACCGGTGGAGTAGGATGTGTGTTCCTACGTGGCATAGCATGTGAGTACAAAAATGCATGACCCCTCTTTGGAGGTCTACCCAAAGTGGGTTTCTTTCCAATCGGGGGTGTGTACGAAGTGGAAGCACTATTGGTAGGATAACTACCAATGGGGTGTTTGCTCCCACTCGTCGAGGCATCGGATGTCGGCCTAACAAAGGTGGTAGGCGATTTGGGTGAGTCTCCCATCTTATACCCCAAGCCAATGTGGTGTTTGGCCGGAAGTAAGTCATTTAGGATATTATCCAAATGGCCCTTACCTTTATTGAAATCATTGATACGGCCTAACGTGCACTCATACTTCTCTTTGAGAGAATGCAAAGAAGCATCCAAAGTGGATACTTGCGATGTGAGTACATAAACACGTGATTTGAGATTCTTATTCTCAATACTCAAGGTTGAGTTTTGAGACGTCAAATCCGCTATCACATGTTCATCCGAATCCTCAACAAGAACATGCTCAAGTTGAGATTTGAGGGACTTCACCTCATCTCTCAACAAGCCATTATGAGTAAGCAAACTTGCTTTCTCATTGGCGAGTGTCTCAACAATGGTGTCATTGTTGGTGATGGTAGATTTAGGAGAGGTTTGGAGGCTAACAAGTTCATCTTTGGTCTTATTATATCTATCTACTAATTTAGTAAATTTAGACCAAATTTCTTGGTTTGCTAACCTCATTTCATCAATCGTAGGTTCTCCGCTTTCATCCTCACTACCATCCTCGCTTTCATCCTCGCTTTCATCGAAGGAGGACTTTTGACTTTTTGCCGCATCATTAGCCATGAAGCAAATTTTTGCTTTCTCCACTCTTCCATCATCCGACTCTCCACTTGAGGAATCCTCTTCGGAGTCGGTGAATGTTCCAACAAGTCCTTTCTTGTACTTTCTCGACTTGTCGTACTTTGATGCTTTCCCCTTCTCCTTGTGTTTGTAGAGAGGACAATCCGGTTTGATGTGTCCTGGCTTGTTGCATTTATAACACACGGGAGTAGAAACATTAGTCGAACTAACTTTAGATTTATTCAAAGATATACCTTCTCGGAGGAATCGATCGAACTTCCTTGCCATACGGGCAATGGATTCCATGTCCAATTCGTCTTCCGATTCTTCATCATCGGTAGATGGAGCGGCCTTGAAGGCAATCGTCTTTTTCTTTGGCTCATCTTGCTTCAAGTACGCTTTCATCTTTTCCTTCATTCGGATCTTACTATCCTTGCGTACCTCGTAAGACAACAATGTACCCATTAGTTGTGTGACGGTATATTTATTCATGTCGTTACCTTCCTCGATGGTGTAGGTACGCTTTTCCCAATGTGATGGAAGACCGTCGATAATCTTCGCAACTTTCTCCTTTTGGGTATAGACCTTCCCAAGAGCTTCCAAGTCGTTTGATATATCCACGAAGCGAGCGTAATATTCCTTCATTGTTTCGCCCTGCTCCATATGAAACAACTCAAATTCTTTATTAGCAACGACGAGTTTAGAATCTTTTACCGTACTCGATCCTTCGTGTAATATGAGGAGTTGGTTCCATATTTGATATGCACTCTTACATGTGCATATCTTGTTGAAGTCCTCGGGCTCCAACGCACAATTCAAGGCATTCATTGCCTTGGCATTTGCTACTTCCGCGGCGACCTCCGCGGGAGTCCACTTCGCAAAATCTTCTTCGGAAGGCTCGACATACTCCGTCATGGTGGCTCTCCATAGTGAAGCGCTCCGGAGGAAAATTTGCATCCGGCATTTCCAGTACCCATAGTTGGTACCGTTGAAGTGTGGAGGCCTGACTGAGGATAGTCCTTCCATAACTGAAGAAGCTCCATCGCGGTTCCTGAAGACGTTGTAGTCGTTGTTCGTCATAGCTTTGAACCTTGGCTATGTGTAGCTTTGAACTTGGCTCTGATACCAATTGTAGTACCCTGGGAAGCTACTGCACATGTACTAGAGGGGGGGGGGTGAATAGTACTTTTAAATAATAAGGAGAGTTATTCCTAATTATCGTGCAATTAACAAACAACGTTGCGGAATAACTACAATCAAGAATTAATGCAAACGCAAACACAATGGTTTAATGGGTTCGGATCCACCCAAGTCTCCCCGACTTGTTCCCGGTGATCCTACGTCCCAACCACCCGGATCCCTTCCGGATACTTGAGTTAGAAACCCTAACTCAAGATTTCCAATATGAACACTTGCAAAAACCTCACAAGCGCAATCGACCTACAATCGATGACCGTGACTCCCACAACCCGGGATCACGCAAAACCTCTCACAACCGAGAGTATACAATTCAAATATAACTGAAATGAAATGCTTACCAACAAAATACCTATGCCTTGAGATTTCTTACCAAATTAGGGCAAAGAGGATTTTGATGGAGGAAGAGTCACCAAACCCTAGCTTCAAGAAGATGACCAGCAATGGAAGCCTAGGGATGAGATGGATGACCTAGAATCAAGCCCTTGGCTTGGAAGGCTCACAACCAATGAATCTCTCTAGAGGAATGAGAGTGAGGGAGAGATTCTTGATAATGGGAGAGCTTGAAGATGAGAGTTGAAAGAACTTCTCTTTGAATCAATAGAGCTCTGAAATAGCAGCCTTGGATCCTATAAAATAACCCCTTCAGGTATTTAAAGGATCAAGAGAAAAGAGAGAGAGAAACGTCGCTTTCAAAACTCCAACGGATCTAAATCTGAAGCAGACTAGTCGGTCAAAGAACAACCACTGACCGACTAGTTCATCAACTAGTCGGTCGGTGAAACAACATGAACCGACTAAGAGGTGAACAGTGAACAGATGAAGATTTCAGACCTAGATAACTAGTCGGTCCAAGAAGACATTCTGACCGACTAGTTTCACAACTAGTCGGTCAGTCAGTGAACGTAGACCGACTAAGAGGCAAAGTGAAATAGTCTGATGGCAAGTTGACTTAGTCGGTCCAAGAACAAAAGTTGACCGACTAGATTGTCAACTAGTCGGTCACCAAACGTTCTTAGACCGACTAACGGTAAACAGTAGCTTAGGAGAAATTTAAAGTGAACAGTAAGTCACAACTAGTCGGTCAAAGAAGCATCACTGACCGACTAGTTCACAAACTAGTCGGTCGGTGAGTCAACGTAGACCGACTAACTGTAAACAGTACTGAACAGGAAAGTAAGGAAGCAAACTAGTCGGTCCAAGAATAGTTGCTGACCGACTAGATCACCATCTAGTCGGTCAGTACTTCTTCTTGTACCAACTAACATGCACAAACAAGTCCGAATCGAAGCGCGACGCTTCGAGGAAGTTAGAATGAACTTGTACTAAGATCCTAGAGCTACGATATGAGCGTAATGAGGATAGAAATGTAAGAATTACTCAAGGCTTAACATTCTATAAATCGAAGCTAAAAGACTATAAAATAAACCTTAGCGATCCGTCTTCAAAGCTTCAATCTTCATTCTTGACTTCAAAGAAGGCACAAAAGCTTCAACGAAGTTTTAGGCATGCGATCACGCGCTTTGAGAAGTCTTGAGACGTCGCTTTGGATGTTCTCGTGAATTTGGCGACGATCTCCATAACTGCGCTCACAAATTGTTAGTTCATGATATATTTATGTTTGCTCATCATCCAAAACCAAATCCGGGGAGTCCAATACTCAACACGGCTCGTGTTCCGGCAAAACTTTTGGGTGGGGTTAGGGTTGAGCGGCCACTGGGCGTATGAAAGGTACTCTCCTCAAGAGCACCACCCGACGCGGTGGGTTAGTGTCAATCACGGTAAGCCCCCGTGAGAGGAACGACCTTCTCATCACGACCTAAAGGCGAGAACCTGACGTGCGTTTATATTTCATATATTCACGCACGTTTTCTTTTGTGTTTCTCCGTGTTTTTCCGCCGTCTCTTATTCGTTTTCGTGTATTTTCCCGTTTTCTTTCACTTCCTTTGTTTTTCCATGATTGCAGGGGATTAACCACGTAGGGGACGTTTAACGATGATATCCCAAGTCCCCAGAGCAACGGGAGAAGTCACGCGTGATCCAGGGGGTCAAACGCCAAAGAATTCATCTTTCAGCCCCTCACCCGGTCGGTTGGTCATCTCCAACCGATCGGGTGATGCACGCGTGCACCACCCGGTCTCTGCCGCAGCTCACAAAGAAGCCACCCGACCGGTTCGCAGACCAGTTCAGCGGGGGCTATTCTCTGTTTTCTCGAAGCAAAACGCCAACCGATCGGGTGACTCTCACCCGATCGGTTCACCTGTAGCTGAAGAAGAAGAGCTGAAGACACGGACGTCGAACCGATCGATTCACCCGACTGCTTCAAGATCCAACCGGTCACTCAAGAACTCACCCGACCGGTTCATGTGATCGGGTGAAAGCTCGCCGTTTTCTGTTATTATTTTGTAACGGATCAACCGATCGGTTGACTTGTCAACCGATCGGTTGATGCGACGGTCTATAAATAGAACCCCTAGGGTTCCAGAAACGAGAGCTGTTATTTTTCCTACTGTTTTATTTCCTTGTGACGGCTGTAATTGTTACTCTTTTGTAAGTTTTCAGATCTTTCTAAAATTCTAGTATTGTCTTTATTACTCTATTACTTCCGTATTGCAATTGTCCGATTATGATTCCAACGGTTAAATTTCATTTAGATCGCTTTTTCATGAATTTTTGTGAGTAGTTCCCAAATCTGGGATTTTGGTGGAAACCCCTTCGAGGGCTCTTCCCGATGCGTCCATAGGGTTAGGGAATCGATAGGGAGTAGGAATCTAACGGTTACGCGGGGTGTTTCATTGTCATCGGCGGGAAAAAGACCGCCTTTGACCGTTGGGCCAAGGGGGAATAAACTTGGCGGTTGACTCCCTAGCCATAGCTCACACCCTTAGCGTAGACGCCGAATCCTAGCACGCGGGAGCGACAGGATGAGACGTTGGGAGATATCGTTGCGGGCTTAGTGCTCCCGGGATCGATCAGTGTTAATGGACACGGGAGTGCCCACTGATCGAATCCGGGAAGTCCGGTGTATCATCCTGGGCACCGACCGGAATATCGGGCCCATGGGACGTCGGTACCACTTTCGGAGGCAACGTCTCACCATTAGACCCTAATCCCGATCGCTATCCATACCCGTAGGCCGTATCGGCGAGAGTCTCTCGTCGGGTTGGAAACCAAAGTCCCGGGTTTTCTTTCTTGTTGTTCATACCCATTTATTTCCTTTCGTGACAACCATTCACCGATTCGGGCTAGCTCGCCCCTCGGGGTGATTTAGGTCCCACCTGACCCAAGGACAACCTCGCCTCCCTGAGTTCGATATTCCCGCACCCTACACTAACCGTGAAACTTGCGGTAAACGACACCGCGCTGCCGCGACTCGAGCGGGGCGCCGGTCAAGTTTATGGCGCCGTTGCCGGGGACGCAACGTGCTTGTTATTTTAGGATCTCATGAACCCTCGTGTCTAGCTCACATCCCTACCTCGCGATAATTTTCGCATTCTCCTTTTTCTTTTTTCTTTTTTTTATTTTTCTTATTTTTATTTCTTATTTTATCTGTTTCTTTCCCACTTGTCGCTTCACGGGTGTTTGTTGTTTTTCATGTGCAGGAGTTCAAGGAGTCTTGACGACTTGATTCCCCTCGATCCAGAGATTAACGCCACCCTTAGGCGTTTGGCCGTCGAGAAGCGAAGAAGAGAAGATCCCGAATCCATGGAGGAGAACACCCCACCTCACAAGTCTCTGCTGGAGTACTCGATGCCATCTATCGAGTCTTCCGCCATCCGATCTCCAGCTATTGCGGCCCAAAGCTTTGAGCTGAAGCCGTCTCTAGTGACATGGATCCAGCAGGACCAGTTTGCGGGTGCACCCATGGAAAGCCCGATCGAGCACCTGGACTCCTTCTTGGAGAAGTGTGACACCTTCCGGATTAATGGTGTCACGACAGAGGCTATCCGTCTGAAGCTGTTCCCCTTCTCTTTGCGAGACAAAGCCAAGCAATGGCTAAGGGGGAAGCACCCAAACACTTTCAACACCTGGGAGAAGCTCTCCAACGCTTTTCTGACGAAGTTCTTTCCTCCGGGGAAGACCATGAAGTTGAGGAGTGAGATCTCCTCCTTCTCCCAGGCCAGCCACGAGTCCTTGCATGAAGCTTGGACGAGATATAAAGAGATGCAAAGAAGATGCCCTCACCATGAGCTTCCGAAGTGGCAGATTATTAATTTGTTCTACAATGGGTTGAGGGATGACCTGAAATCTTCTATGGACGCCGCGGCTGGGGGTTCCTTCATGTCTAGGAGCGAGGAGGATGCCGGGCATATTCTGGAAAATATGGCATCCAACAATGAGCGGTGGTGTGACGAGAGAGCCACACCAAGATCCGGGGGTATACACAGAGTCGAGGACGTCGACAAACTTTCAAGCAAGTTCGACTTGCTTTCGACCCAGATCTCCGCACTAATGGTAGGAGCCGGTGGGGCCAGTACACAGCAAATTTCTGCGGTAGAGTCCGAATTCTTTGGGGAATTCGACGGTGGTGACATCTCATCACCGTTGGATCAGGCGAGCGCACTATTTTACAACCCCACGGGGAATGCGCCGTATCCGCCAAGGACAAATTCCAACCTGGCCTACTCTCCAAACAACTGGAACCACCCAAACTTCAGCTACCGGCCGCCATTTTAGCCCTCACCGCCTCAGCAGCCGCAACAACAAACTTATCAGCTGGCTAGGCCACAACAGAATCAGGTTCAGCAGCAACCATTTCATCAGCAACCATTTCAACAACAACCTCAGCAACAATCTTACGCCCCCAGGAATCAGCAGCCGTTCCAGCAGCAGCAGCAGTATGGCCAACAGAGGGCCGTCTCTCCGGTTGAGTCTCTCTTGACTCAATATATTACCAACCAGGAGAGGATCAACCAAAAGCTGGAAATGGGTCAGCGGACCCTCACGGACCAAGTAACCCAGCTGGGGTTACAAGTGGCGAACCTTGCAAGGTCACAAAACCAATTGCCACCACAACCGGAGGTGAACCCGAGGGGAGCAACCCAAACATCGGCACTCGTGCACGAGCACGCGAATGTGTCCGCTATCGTTCTGAGAAGCGGGACACAAATCCCTACTAGAGTGCCCCCTAGCAACCCGGAAGCACCATTGGTCGTTGAGAAACCGATCGAAAAATCAAATGACGCCGGTGCTTCGTCATCAAATCCTATGACTCCGGAGGGAGCCACTGAAGAAGAGAAGAAGGAGGAAGAGAGCCCGAAAGCGTATAAACCCGTTGTGCCATTTCCACAACGGTTGGCTCAGGCAAAAATTGATGAGAAATATGGCAAGTTCTTCGCCATGGTCAAGGACCTAAGCCTCCAAATCCCCTTCCTAGAAGCAATCGAAACAATCCCCTCTTATTCAAAATTCTTGAAAGATTTGGAGACTAGAGGGTCTAGAAAGGAGAAAGTAGTGCTGACGGCGGAATGTAGCGCTCTTATTCAGAGGGCAAACCCGCCGAAACTCAAGGACCCGGGGAGCTTCTCTATTCCTTGCACGATCGGGGCGGTGAAGATTCATCGTGCACTCGTCGATCTAGGAGCGAGTGTTAGCTTGATGCCCTTGTCGATGTATAGAAGGATAGGAATGGGTGATTTGGAGCCCACCGGTATGACCCTACAACTAGCTGACCGGTCGGTCAAATATCCGGTGGGAGTTGTTGATGACCTCCCCGTAAATGTGAGAGGGGTGCATGTGCCTGTGGACTTTGTAGTCATGGACATGCCCGAAGACGCACACACCCCCATTATCCTAGGACGGCCTTTCATGGCCACTGCTGGCGTTCTAATAGATGTGAAGAACGGAAAACTCTCTTTGAACGTCAGCGGAGAGAAAGTTGAGTTTGATCTGGGGTTGTCCATGAAGCACCCCGATCCCCCTGATGACCCTCGGTGCAATTTGCTTGAGATAGAAGAAGAAAAAGATGCAGAGGAGAGCTCCTGGGAGATTCTCCTGAGAAACCCCCCCGATGACTTGGGGGATTCAGAAGATGGAGACGGCCCCAAGTACAAAGAAGCTGCTGGAAAACCGAGTGCAGCAAGAACGACCCCTCCCGGGTTCGCCAAAGCTCCTCCTGTGAGGAGAATGGGGAAAGAGCCCACGGACCTCACTAAAGACGAGGTCCGGATCCTGAAGAAGATGGCGGGAAGCGCCAACACCAAGGAAAAGCCCCCGGATCCCAAGAACAAGGGGATGGTAGTCGAGCAAGTATTTTTCCAGCCGCTGACTACTCCAAGCGCCTTCAGCTCCAATGAGGAAGAGATGCCGAAATTTGGGCATCACCCGTATCAGCCACCATGAGCATCTCTTGCGGGCGTCGAGCCAACGACGTTAAACAAGTGCGCTTCATGGGAGGCAACCCATGTTCTAAACTTTTTCTCCAATTTTTAGCGTTATTTTTACTTTATTTTATCTATTTTTATAAATAAAATCAGCCGCGAGAACATCCGTTCGGGGACTTAAACAAATCTATTGGTTTTTTTGCAGGAAACAAGCCCCAACCGATCGGGTGACAACTCACCCGATCGGTTGGGATGTATCAGATACATGCCGAGATCTGTCCCCATATGACCCGATCGGTTGAGTAATGAAGAGACCGGGTGGCAGACCGGGTGAGCTGGGGAGAACTCTCGGAAATTTTTGGGGAATATCAACCGATCGGTTGAGTTTGAGCGCGATCGGTTGACGTGACCGGGTGAGCAGCCCTAAGTTCTCGGGAAAATGAGTGGAGCGGCCAACCGATCGGTTGATAAGTCACCCGACCGGTTCGCTTGTAGCGTTTCTTCGGCAAGATTTTCGACCTAACCGTCAACCGACCGGGTGACAAGTCACCCGATCGGTTCGACTTAAAACTATATATATAAACCCCCCCGACACCCGTTCATTTCCATCCTCGCCCGATCACCCAAATCGCCGCCGTTTCGACTCCTCTCGTGCGCCTGCCTTCTTTCTTCCCCAAGATCAACCTCGATCGTCTTCCCCCGCCATCTCCCTACCCATCAACCTTCGATTTCCCTCCATTCCCCCGCCATCTCCCTGCACACAAAACCATAAATCTCACCCATCCTCCCCAAACATCGAAACTTGTCGAAGAGATCGCTGCGGCTTCACAGCGTGCTCCAATCGAGTAGCATCGGGACGTCTACGTACAACTATCTTCATCTCATTTGGGTAAACTCGCTCCTTTCCTTAATTTTATTTTTACCCCAGATATTCCATTTGCTCGTTGGCCGTATTTCGTGTTTGTGTTGATTCATTGTACTTTTACATACTCGCACGCACACAAGACACCCGCACAATGCCTCCCCGCCGTGTTAAAACCACCGACGCCAGCTCTTCGAACCCTAGACCCACCCGTCGCGCTCGTCGCGCACAGCCCCCCGCTCAGCCCTGTTGGATATTGGACTCCCCGGATTTGGTTTTGGATGATGAACAAACATAAATATAATATGAACTAACACTTTGTGAGCGCAGTTATGGAGATCGTCGCCAAATTCACATGAATATCAATTACGACGTCTCAAGACTTCTCAAAGCACGTGATCGTATGCCTAAAGCTTCGTTGAAGCTTATGGACCTATTTAGAAGTCATGAAGATTCGATTGAAGCTATTGAAGACAGTATCGTCAAGTTTAATTTATAGTCTTTAAGCTTCTTTCGTAGAATGTTAAGCCTTGAGTAGGTCTTACGTTTTAGTTCTTCATAACGCTCATATCTTAGCTCTAGGATCTTAGTAGAAGTCCATACAATCCTTCCCGAAGCATCGCGCTTCGATTCGCGACTTCTTGTGCATGTTAGTTGGTTCAAGAAGAAGAACTGACCGACTAGATGGTGATCTAGTCGGTCAGCCAAGCTTCTTGGACCGACTAGTTCTTCTCAGTTAATTCATTGCTCTTTACTGTTTACAGTTAGTCGGTCTAAGTTGACTCACCGACTGACTAGTTTGTAAACTAGTCGGTCAGTGATGCTTCTGTGACCGACTAGTTGAGCTTTCCCTGTTCATGCACATTTGAGCTTGAGCTACTGTTTATCATTAGTCGGTCTGTGCTCATTGATCGACCGACTAGTTGATGAACTAGTCGGCCAACTTTCCTTCTTAGACCGACTAGTTTAGTTTACTGTACATGCCAAATTTTTCACCATACTTACTGATTATTGTTAGTCGGTCTATGTTCATTTGGTGACCGACTAGTTGGTGAATTAGTCGGTCAACATTTGTTCTTGGACCGACTAAGTCTAATTCTTCTCAGACTTCAGTTTTATCTGTTAGTCGGTCCACGTTGAGTAACCGACCGACTAGTTGTGAAACTAGTCGGTCAGCTACTCTTCTTAGACCGACTAGTTCCTTAGTCTGTACTTTGATCTTTTCTCAGTTTACTCATTAGTCGGTTTACGTTAATTGACCGACCGACTAGTTGATGAACTAGTCGGTCGGTGGTTGTTCTTTGACCGACTAGTTGGGTTCAGAAAAGAGCCGTTGGAGCTTTAATTGAAACGTTTTTTTCTCTCTCTCTCCTCTATCCTATATATACTTGATGGGCTGCATTCATTGCTGCCAAGGCTGATATTATTGCAAGTTTAGAGATCAAGAGAAATCATTCCAAGTGCATTCAAAGCTCATTCATTCCATTCAATAATCTCTCCTCACTCTTACTTCCAAAGAGAGATTCATTGAGTGTGAAGCCTTCCAAGCTAAGTGCTTGATTCTAGTTCACCAACATCCCAAAGCTCTCCATCACTGATCTACATCTTGGAGCTAGGGTTTGGTGCCACTTCTTCCCCAAAATCATCCTTGCCCTAATTCGTAAGCAATACTCAAGGCATAGGTATTTTGTTCGGTAAGAAGGTTTCTTATTTCATTTCATATTTGATTTGTAAGTTTCACTCTCGGTTGTGAGAGTGTGGTTGTGATCCCGGGTTGTGGGAGTCACAAATTACATTTTGTATGATTTGACTTGTGGAGGATTTTCACAAGTATTTCATAGTGGAAATCTTGAGTTAGGGTTTCTAACTCAAGTATCCTGAGGGGATCCGGGTGGTTGGGACGTAGGATCACCGGGAACAAGTCGGGGAGACTTGGGTGGATCCGAACCCAGTAACATCTCTTGTTAGCATTGTTAATTTTGTTATTGTCACTCAATTTAAGCTTCCGCAAATTGATTTGGTAGTTGTTTGCATCATAATTAGGAATTATACTCCTTGTTATTTTTAAAGTACTATTCACCCCCCCTCTAGTACTTGTGCAGTAGCTTGTAGGGCATTACAAGCCCACCACCTCTAACCCACCTGCCCCCGATCAAGACCAAGCCGATCGATTCATGGCTATGATCCTCCTAGCTGGGCAGGGTGGTCGGATAACCGAGGAGTCCGTCGACCGAGACCTCCCCTTTCTTCAGAGCTTCATTCGCCACATCCGTGAAGACCCACCCGACGTCTCTGAGCTCCACATTCCACCCCCACGACCCCTGGTCCACAGCGCAGGCCCCCGTCACCACCCCCAGAGGGTGGTGCCCCTGCTTGATTTCTCTCTCCCACTTTTGCCCCCCCATATTTGTGCCCATCTGTCTTTTCGGGGCCCTGCTTTGTCTCTGTCGGGGGGGAGGGGGCTATTTGCATTTTGCTTTCTAATCTCACCTCTTTTGTTTTTGACTCCCTCTTGCACATCTCTGCATTTCATTGATCACATCATTTCGCTAGCACTTTCTGGTCTAGCTTGGGGGACGTCTATTTTGGTGTGCTGTCGTGTTTTGTTAGTTTTTCTCATTTTTTTGTGTGGGTTTCTTTTTCATTTTTGAGTGTCGTGCTTGTGTTTTTATTTTTCTTTTCATTTTGTTTGTTTTTGATTCTGATCTTTCTTTCTTTTTCAGTTTCATCTATGAGTTTTCCTGGTTTTCATTTCTTTTTGTGTCAGTGCGTATCCCCCCATCTTCATTTCCCTCCCGTACTCAATCATATTGCATTGAGGGCAATGCAAACTTCAGCTTGGGGGAGTCGCACTATGTGCGTCGTTTGAGTCCTTCTTTTTCGTTTATTTGAGTCGTTTTTCTCCGTGTTTTTCTTTTTCTTTCTTTCTTTTCTTTTTTTTAGCTCTTTCTCCTAGAGATGAATCCTATGATGAATCGCCACAAAGTCACACACACCTAGCATTGCATCGATAATAACACTCACTAACCCTAGGATTTCGAGTCCTCTTGCATTTCACGCATCGTGGGTCCACTTAGCTTTTTGTGAGTCGTGTGTCGTGACTAGCATTTGGTGTGCTTCTGCTTTGTGATTTTACTTTATATACCTGTCCAGGAATGACCCCTAGATTATCATGCTCCGATTTGAATATGCGGTATTTGTTTCCACTATATGCATGCTATATTTATATCGTATACTTCAATTCGCTTGCGTCGGGATTCCACAACTAAGGACTAGGATAACTCATTTAGCCTATGCTCCAATTAGCGAGAATAGTTTCCTTTGCCCAAGTGTTTAGATTCCGATTTCTTTTTTTGTTTTACTTGGTGCAAATCCCCTCGTCGTGTACCGTTCTCCCACTTGGGAGAGTACACATGTAAATATCCCAATATCCAAAAATCCAAAAAAAAGAGAGAAAAGAAAAACCCAAAAAAGAAAAGAGAAAAAAATAATATGTATATCCAAAAATCCAAAAAAAATACAAATACCCAAAACCCAAAAAAAATTCCCGTGTGAATATTTTTCCCTACTTGCCGAGAATAAAGGGAAGGCGAGAATTTGCACCGAGTGTTCTACTCCACATCATCTCAACCCCCATCGTTTTCGAAAACACTTGGCTTAGGAACTTTTTAGCTAGTATCTAAGCTATAGTGGCGTGATTTCCTTAACCCTAGTTGTGGAGTCCCCGATGCATGATACGCTTCTATTCTCTCTATTCTCATGCATGCTTGAGCTTATATTCGCCGCTTAATTCAATTCGGATCGATATTTTGGGTCATATCTTGGATTTGTGTATATCGAGCCTCATAGCACATCGTAGAAAGCATCACCATTTGCTAGCACACGACCACGCTCACTCGCGCTTCACTGCGTGGACCCACGGCACTTATTTGGACTCGCTTTCCTAGGTTTAGTGGTGTGATTTGACGTTTGCTTGCTTGGTGTGTCGTTTTCGATTTTGGTGGCTCTGATGGCCGATCTAGGGCTTAGAGTTTTCTTTTTCTTTCTTCCTCTCTATTTTTCCCTTCCGAGCTCCTACTCTCACTCGTCTTCCTCGAGGACGAGGAAGAGTTCAGCTTGGGGGATTTTGACGTGCGTTTATATTTCATATATTCACGCACGTTTTCTTTTGTGTTTCTCCGTGTTTTTCCACCGTCTCTTATTCGTTTTCGTGTATTTTCCCGTTTTCTTTCACTTCCTTTGTTTTTCCATGATTGCAGGGGATTAACCACGTAGGGGACGTTTAACGATGATATCCCAAGTCCCCGGAGCAACGGGAGAAGTCACGCGTGATCCAGGGGGTCAAACGCCAAAGAATTCATCTTTCAGCCCCTCACCCGGTCGGTTGGTCATCTCCAACCGATCGGGTGATGCACGCGTGCACCACCCGGTCTCTGCCGCAGCTCACAAAGAAGCCACCCGACCGGTTCGCAGACCGGTTCAGCGGGGGCTATTCTCTGTTTTCTCGAAGCAAAACGCCAACCGATCGGGTGACTCTCACCCGATCGGTTCACCTGTAGCTGAAGAAGAAGAGCTGAAGACACGGACGTCGAACCGATCGATTCACCCGACTGCTTCAAGATCCAACCGGTCACTCAAGAACTCACCCGACCGGTTCATGTGATCGGGTGAAAGCTCGCCGTTTTCTGTTATTATTTTGTAACGGATCAACCGATCGGTTGACTTGTCAACCGATCGGTTGATGCGACGGTCTATAAATAGAACCCCTAGGGTTCCAGAAACGAGAGCTGTTATTTTTTCTACTGTTTTATTTCCTTGTGACGGCTGTAATTGTTACTCTTTTGTAAGTTTTCAGATCTTTCTAAAATTCTAGTATTGTCTTTATTACTCTATTACTTCCGTATTGCAATTGTCCGATTATGATTCCAACGGTTAAATTTCATTTAGATCGCTTTTTCATGAATTTTTGTGAGTAGTTCCCAAATCTGGGATTTTGGTGGAAACCCCTTCGAGGGCTCTTCCCGATGTGTCCATAGGGTTAGGGAATCGATAGGGAGTAGGAATCTAACGGTTACGCGGGGTGTTTCATTGTCATCGGCGGGAAAAAGACCGCCTTTGACCGTTGGGCCAAGGGGGAATAAACTTGGCGGTTGACTCCCTAGCCATAGCTCACACCCTTAGCGTAGACGCCGAATCCTAGCACGCGGGAGCGACAGGATGAGACGTTGGGAGATATCGTTGCGGGCTTAGTGCTCCCGGGATCGATCAGTGTTAATGGACACGGGAGTGCCCACTGATCGAATCCGGGAAGTCCGGTGTATCATCCTGGGCACCGACCGGAATATCGGGCCCATGGGACGCCGGTACCACTTTCGGAGGCAACGTCTCACCATTAGACCCTAATCCCGATCGCTATCCATACCCGTAGGCCGTATCGGCGAGAGTCTCTCGTCGGGTTGGAAACCAAAGTCCCGGGTTTTCTTTCTTGTTGTTCATACCCATTTATTTCCTTTCGTGACAACCATTCACCGATTCGGGCTAGCTCTCCCCTCGGGGTGATTTAGGTCCTACCTGACCCAAGGACAACCTCGCCTCCCTGAGTTCGATATTCCCGCACCCTACACTAACCGTGAAACTTGCGGTAAACGACACCGCGCCGCCGCGACTCGAGCGGGGCGCCGGTCAGAACCCTAGATTAGATGTGAATTCTTGACATGGTCATTGTAACGCTAACTTAGTCATCGTGAATATTGAAATGCTAACAAACTCTGAGAATCTAACTTTAAACTTGCCATTGACTAGAACTGCCTGCTAGGATTGTTTCTTTCTGCTCTGTAATTGTTAAATGTTAATTGCTGCAGTCGTTTCTTTTAAATTTAATGATGCTTCTAAATTTCATATACTTGTTATATACTTCGCCTTGGGATGCTAACTCTTTCTTGCAGACCCCTAGCTGACATACATTCATGTTTGTGGATGTATGTCAGGTTCAGAGCTTGAGTACCACCTGACTAGGAGAGCCAGAGTTGTCGAAGACGTCGAGACGTTTTCTGCAGAAGACTAGAGTCTCTTTTCCGTCATTGCTTCGAGTTTTAGTTTAGTTCCTTGTAGTAGGATTAGTGTTTGGTTGTAGTTTCCTTTGGCCATGCTGAGGCCCTGTTGTTTTATTTTCTGTACGAACAATTCTGGAAGTGCCCATTTAATTTAATGAAATGTTTTCTGGTTGTTCTGATACGCAAATGCAAGGACCCTTTTCTGTGTTTTTATCACAGACGCTTATTGAACTCGAGCTTCGCCGCTCCAGTTCAAGCGGGCCGTGTAACGTTCTCGCTTCCGGTGTCTTTTGGGAAGCAGGGCGTTACAGGTTTTAGTGGTGGCCCATGCAGGTCTTGCAACTGCGAAATTCAGAACAATGAGAACACCTTTCATTAGCCAAAACATCCAGAACTAGTTCGCACGCAAAATTACTCGAATAATTTGTCTCAACGTGATAGGAAACCCAATACCAAGATAATAGGAGGAGTTAGTTAGACGCTCGTGTTCGTTAGTTAGACACCCTTGCCGCAACTTAGTTCATCATTCAGGGAGTCACCCTAGCGATTGGTCATCTAGCTCTGACCATATTAGACCTTTGAGTTCCGTTCGCTTAGATTTAACGAATCCAGGGCCCAACCGGACGTAGCGATCATCACCGTGCAAGTTGAACCCGAGACGCCTGCAAGGAGTAGACTTCGAAACGTTAGATATTCCAGATTTATAGATAAGATCTCGATCTTGATCCTCAACGAACCCTTACCCAGACCTTCCTATCACAGTCTAGTTCGTTGAAGAACCTTAGTGCTAAACCTTAGTCGACCCAATGATTATTTTCCCCCTGGTTTTACTATTTCCAAATCGTTACACTTCCATATTAATGAATCGTAGAAAGCCATCGTAGCGTATTCGCGGAGTTACTTCTTAGTCGTCCTTATATTTCAATCGTCGAACCTAATTCTTGTCCTCGATTCATATAAAATCTTCGGGTCCGCCATCTTGCTGATCCGGGATCTCTAAAAAGTATTTTCGATATTTTTATTGAATTCTATGCTAAGTTTAAAATCCCTTCAAAAACTTTTCTACACTTCAGCCGACTTAAACCCAATCTTGATTAGGAAACTCTTCTGACGCGATCTTTAATTACTACCCTAAAGCGATTTTCTAACATGCATCTTCCGCACTTCTACTCCACATGACCTCGTATAACCACTCTATTTTTCCTCGTGTAAAGAACTTCCTTTTTGAAACTTTATTTTTAATGTCACCTCCTTTTCTTACTAACACATTTCAAACCAATCATTCATACATATTTTTAAAATACTTCCTAAGTTAAATAGAACTTCAAAATCCTATGTGTCAGTTTTATAATCATTATCTTAATATAATTTAAGAAAGAAAAATTTTCTTTTTACAAACCTATTTCCATTTACAAGTCAATCACTACAACACAATGTCCATATTACTCTTCACCTGTTATTTGACTAATCATATTTTGCGTTTTAACTTCTACCGTATACTCGCTATGTAACGTAATTTATAACGATATTATTATTTTTACACATATCCTTATCTTCTTAATTATTTAATTATTCATAAATATTTTATGTTACCCAACCAAACTACTCTCTTATCTATACTACCCCCGGAACCGTCCATCACAACTTCATTTCATTGATCATTCAACTCTGATTCCTACCATATTCCTTAGTTACCACATTAGTGCTTATCATTGCTTAGTGAGACCGTTAGCATGGATTGTAGTGTGGTTGTGGTATATGTATATAGATAGTGGGTGGGACCTGTGTGTGTGAATCTCTAAATACCCGTTATGTATAACTGTGTTTACCCTTAGTATATTAGTATAGTGTGATTGCCTACAGTGTTGTATGTGTATGTACAGTAATATGTGATATATGTATATGGTTGATTATAGATTAGTAAGTGTTATATTTATACTTAGGCGAGCGATTAGCTATATCACTATAGGAATATCGGTGCGTATTAGATTTAATATTGGCTAGTTACTAGAAGTATTTGTACCTTAGTCGTACTTGTTAATGGTTGTAATTATATGCTAGTACGGTGTTATGCAAGTTAGGTGTGTGATGATAGGTGTGCATAAAGTTGTGCGTGCAGATTTATTGTGTGATTTGTATGTTAGTATGTCTGGCGTATACTCGTGCGTATATATGTATGTGGTTTGTTATAGGTGTGTGTATATAAACATTGTATGAATAAGTGTGTTTTATGTATAGGAGGATTGTTATATCGTGTTACCCCTACGGGATGATGTGTGAGCATGTGTATACCAGGAGGTATGCATAGACGTATGTTTGTGACTACGTATATATGGATGTATGAAATAGTATGCTAACCCTATATAAAATTACCATGGTTGTGTGTACTGGTGTGTGAATATATCTGTCCTATATGGATACAAGATAAGCGTGTAATAGTATAAGTACGTATATGTATGTAAAATGAACGTATGTATAGGTAATTGAAAATGTGTGATATATGAGTATGTATAACATATGGATGTATATTGTCTCATTGTAATGTGTGTATGATTGGGATAGAATGACCTTAGTGTCTAAAGTCCGCTCTCCCCCGTGCCGACCTATTTAGGGAAGTCTGAGGACGGACTTGATCCTAAGGTGGGTAGATTACTATGACCCTAGCGCTAGGAGTACGGCTTATATAAATCTCTGTATGGTGTAAGGTAATACGTGCATGTATATACGTGTGGTGATTTGAAATATAATGTGTATATGGTAATATGTGGTATGTAAAGGTGATTGTATGATTGAAGTGTTAATAGACTAAGAGTGATTGTAATTATGTGTTAGTGGTATGTTAAAGTGACATGTGGTACTTTATCATTATAGATTGTGAGTGTATGAGATATATGGTAATATATTGCGTGTTAGTAATGATGTGGGTGTGCAAGGTGATGGCATACTTACGACTAATGAATCGATGAGGTTGTGTAGTAAAGTGTTAATATTCGCCGAGTATAATATTGGTTTGGATTGTATTTGCAGGATGGTATTATTAAACGTGTCATATTAATATGTACTTAGTAATGTATGTATATGTACGATTACTACTATTAGCTTGGATGTTGATTAGTTCTATCAGTGGTAATACTATTGGTGTTGAAATTAGTATTAGGAATACTACTTGGATATGGCATGATAATTATTTATGGTGTGTATACGTTAGAAGAGGAGGTGCAAGCGTTACCCTTACGTTTTCCCCGTGTCTTAGCCGATAAGATTCCGAGGACGGAATCGTCTTTAAGGTGGGTAGGATGTAACGACCGGTTCTTAACGTTAATATTATCTGTATTTCTCTCGTATTTCTAATTTCTTTTCGTATCCGTAGTTGGACATGTTATCCCCGTGTCAGTACTAGTGCCCATATCCGCTTCTATTATCTTTTCATGCTAATTATTATTATCGTTATTTTTAAAACTGCTAAGATAAATCCTTTAATAATTATTTAAAAAGCCTCTTCTTAAAATTAGTTTTAAATTTCCCGAAAATTCAAATTTTGAACTTCAAACTTTGTTTTTAAACCTTTTAAAAGTCAAATGAGATTTAGCATTTTGGACTCATTTAAACCCCCTTGATTGGCTAATATTTCCTTAATTACACCTATTAACTAGAATCCCATTAATAATATTCAAATCCTAATTATATTTCAAATAAATTCCTTTTTAGTCTAACATTGGACCCTCAGGCCCTAGCTCCCTCGTGACATTCATGTTTCAAGCCTCACACACTATTGAACCCAATATTAAAACCTAAGGTGGCCTATAATCAAGCTCCCACGTGCTGTGTTTTTCGAAACCCCACACCCTATTTCGTTATTATAAAACCAACTGTCTATTTATATGAAAAGACATAGAGGACTCTAATATTTGCTCTACACCCTACTTCCCCTATATAAAAACTCTAGTACTATGTCATATTATAATAGGAAACCTAGCCTAAAATCATGCTCACGTTCTGACCCAATACCCTACTCTATTCTTAATATTTTATAAAACCTAGAGTGATTTGTATTGCACCCTATTTCCTTATAAAATATAGAACTAACCTAGGCTATTTCACCTAAGGGAACTTAACGTGTACTGCCTTAACCCTACCTCCCTTTATAAATAATAACAAAACCTAGATTCTCCCCTCTCCCAACGTCACGCAAGACCGCAGCCGCCGCCTACATCCTCTTCCCCACACACGCAATGTGCACCCGCGTCCTCCTCTTCGAATACACACTGCAAACGCCGACGCCCCTCTCATCTCCTCCGCGCCCTCTCCTTCTTCTATTCCACTCGCCCTCGCGACGACGTCTCGCGGCGACGCCCCACGCCCAGCTCCACCGAAGCTCGCGGTAACACCCTCCTACATCTCCGCAGCCTTCTTCATCGCTCACGCCCCTTGCGAACGCCGCACGACCCAGCCTCATGCTCGCTCTGTGCTTTTCTATCCATCACCTCCCCCCTAGCGCCCACAACCCCAGTCCGCGGCCCCTCCTACCGCTGACAGCCGTGCACGCCCCTTCCGCCACCTCCCTGTAGCGCGGACAGCTCACGGCGCCGTGCTTTCATCCCCCTTCTTCACGCCAAAGCACGTAGGCAGCCGTCATCCACGCTCGACACCGACGATGCCCTCACGCCGGTGTCCAAGCACCCTCGCAGCCTCGCCTCTTCCAACCCCGCCTCCGGCCATCTCTGGTGCATATGCCTGTTGCCGTTCAAGCCGCCGTGACTCCTGCAAGCAAGCGCTAAGCGAAGGAACGAAAATGTAAGTTCTTTTAATATCAGTATGATGTACATGGCATATATATAGGCCTGATGTAAGCATGTATTATATGATGCATGAGTAGGTAACGAGACATCATATTTCAGTTGTGTTATAAATAACATTATTATATGTATAAGATCAGCAAGTTGGTGAACAAATGCTATTAGTTAACTATATAAAAGTTTATAATATTCGTACTTAAATCCACGTGAACAGTGTTCAGGTAGTAACAGTTTAATATTTAGCTGTATATCATATGTATAACCGTAGGTCTACATCTTAATATGATTAGCTTATTAAAACATAGGGTAACAGTTATTGGAACAATTAGCAATGAGTAATAACCTAAGTTATTGTTTAATGGTAGTTAGCAAGTTATTTTATAGCATAAGCTAGTATGAATCTGTTAGCATTATACTTGTTATACTATAATATAGTGTCATGTTATAAATATCACCTAGCATGGGGAAACTAATAGAATCAGATTATCTTTTCAATATGTTGCTTTTTGGAACGAAACTAATTCGATGCATGCATGTTAAATCAGCCAGAGAACCGTCTTCTCTGTAGCGTAGTACTCGTCGGGACATTTCCAATGACACCAAGAACGTCGAAAACAGGCAAGTATATAATTTGTTATGATTTTTAGAAGTTCGGCACGTTTGCACCGCCTTCATGTTTTACTGTGTAACTCAAATTTAGATGTGTAATGACGTACCAAAACTGACACCATAACGACTAGGACGAAAATTGGGATCCAACGGTATATCATACAATATATCCCCAATTTAAACAACTAGAGAAAGAAATTGTTCATGTAGCAAGTTGAACGAAAAGGACAAAATCGTCATTATTGAAATTACGGAACCGGTCGTTCGACCCGTTTCCGCTTTGCAGAACTGTCACCATAAAACACTAATATTGATAACAATGGAATTCAGTGAGTCCTGACATGATTAACTATATGGACATCGTGAAATCGTGCGCCTCGAAGGCGAAATCGTGATATCGTGATGTCGTGTGAGTCGACTAGGCCGGCTCGTGTTCCGGCAAAACTTTTGGGTGGGGTTAGGGTTGAGCGGCCACTGGGCGTATGAAAGGTACTCTCCTCAAGAGCACCACCCGACGCGGTGGGTTAGTGTCAATCACGGTAAGCCCCCGTGAGAGGAACGACCTTCTCATCACGACCTAAAGGCGAGAACCCTAGATTAGATGTGAATTCTTGACATGGTCATTGTAACGCTAACTTAGTCATCGTGAATATTGAAATGCTAACAAACTCTGAGAATCTAACTTTAAACTTGCCATCGACTAGAACTGCCTGCTAGGATTGTTTCTTTCTGCTCTGTAATTGTTAAATGTTAATTGTTGCAGTCGTTTCTTTTAAATTTAATGATGCTTCTAAATTTCATATACTTGTTATATACTTCGCCTTGGGATGCTAACTCTTTCTTGCAGACCCCTAGCTGACATACATTCATGTTTGTGGATGTATGTCAGGTTCAGAGCTTGAGTACCACCTGACTAGGAGAGCCAGAGTTGTCGAAGACGTCGAGACGTTTTCTGCAGAAGACTAGAGTCTCTTTTCCGTCATTGCTTCGAGTTTTAGTTTAGTTCCTTGTAGTAGGATTAGTGTTTGGTTGTAGTTTCCTTTGGCCATGCTGAGGCCCTGTTGTTTTATTTTCTGTACGAACAATTCTGGAAGTGCCCATTTAATTTAATGAAATGTTTTCTGGTTGTTCTGATACGCAAATGCAAGGACCCTTTTCTGTGTTTTTATCACAGACGCTTATTGAACTCGAGCTTCGCCGCTCCAGTTCAAGCGGGCCGTGTAACGTTCTCGCTTCCGGTGTCTTTTGGGAAGCGGGGCGTTACAGTTCCACATTCTCAGGCTTCTGCAGAGCCTACTTCTTCCACCTCTGAGCTGATCGTCACAGTAGATCCCACTTCTGCCATAGTGTCATTTTCAGCTGAGCCTTCCACCACCACCACTGCTCTGTTGAATATTGGACTCCCCGGATTTGGTTTTGATGATGAGCAAACATAAATAATCCATGAACTAACAATTTGTGAGCACAGTATTGGAGATCGTTGCCAAACTCACGAGAACATTCAAAGCGACATCTCAACACTTCCCAAAGCTCGTATTCATGCCTAAAGCTTCGTTGAAGCTCTTGCGCCGTTTTGGAAGTTATGAAGAATTAATCGAAGCTCTCGAAGACCATTCTTTAAGGTTTTATTTATAGTCTTTTAGCTTCGATATATAGAATGTTAAGCCTTGAGTAATTCTTACGTTTCTATCTTCATAACGCTCATATCATAGCTCTAGGATCCTTGTACAAGTTCATTCTAACTTCCTCTAAGCGTCGCGCTTCGATTCGGACTTGTTTGTGCATGTTAGTTGGTATAAGAAGAAGTACTGACCGACTAGATGGTGATCTAGTCGGTCAGCAATTCTTCTTGGACCGACTGGTTTGATTCCTTAATTTCTTGGACTTTACTGTTTACGGTTAGTCGGTCTACGTTGACTCACCGACCGACTAGTTTGTGAACTAGTCGGTCAGTGATGCTTCTTTGACCGACTAGTTGTGACTTAATGTTCATACTAAATTTCTCCTAAGCTACTGTTTATCATTAGTCGGTCAAAGAATGTTTGGTGACCGACTAGTTGACAATCTAGTCGGTCAACTTTTGTTCTTGGACCGACTAAGTCAATTTGTATTCAGACTATTTTACTTTGCCTCTTAGTTGGTCTACATTCACTGACTGACCGACTAGTTGTGAAACTAGTCGGTCAGAAAGTCTTCTTGGACCGACTAAATTTCTAGGTCTGAAATCCTATCTCTTCTCAGTTCCTCAATTAGTCGGTCCATGTTGATTGACTGACTAGTTTTCTCAGATTTCTATCCGTTGGGAATTGACCTAACTTGTTTTTATGGGACCCTATAAATACGAACCTAGGTCATTTCTATCTAGGTTAGAGCTGCCATTAAGAGATTCATTGAGATCAAAAGAGATAGCCATTCTCACTCTTTTCCAAAGCTCTCTTCCTCACAAGAAACCCATTCTCTCACTATTCTAGATCTAGAATCCATCTTGAGAGAAGCTTGTTCTTGGTGAGCCCTTCAAGCCCTAGCTTGAATCAAGTCTCCAAATCTCTCCTAGGCACCTATTGCTGGTCATTTCCTTGGTGCTAGGTCTTGGTGACTTCATCTTCCTCAAATCCTTCATTTCACCTATTGGGTAAGAAAAACTCAAGGTATAGGATTTTGTGGTAAGTTTGTTTATTTCATATAAACTCTTTTATATTGCTTATTGGTTCTCTCGGTTGTGAGAGAAGGTTGTGATCCCGGGTTGTGGGATTCACTATTGCCATTGCATGTATGATTTGATCTTGTGAAGGTTTTTCACAAGATATTCATAGTGGAAATCTTGAGTTAGGGTTTCTAACTCAAGTATCCGGAGGGGATCCGGGTGGTTGGGACGTAGGATCACCGGGAACAAGTCGGGGAGACTTGGGTGGATCCGAACCCATTAACATCATTTGTTTGCATTGTTATTTTGTTGTTGTCATTCAATTTAAGCTTCCGCAAATTGATTTGGTAGTTGTTTGCAATTTAATTTGGAATTATACTCCTTGTTATTTTAAAGTACTATTCACCCCCCCTCTAGTACTTGTGCAGTAGCTTGTAGGGCATTACATTTGGTATCAGAGCCAGATACTTAGCTATGTCTGCCAACGACAACAAGACCGTGCATCCACCTTCCAACTATGACACCTTCAGGAACCGTGAAGGAGCATCTTCGGTGATGGAAGGACATTCCTCTACGAGGCTTCCATTCTTCTACGGTACCAACTACGGGTACTGGAAATGCCGGATGGAAACCTTCCTCCGGAGTGCATCTTTATGGAGGACTACAATGAAGGAGTACATCGAGCCCGAAGAAGAAGACTTTGAGAAATGGACTACCGCGGAGGTCGACGCGGAGGTAAGCAATGCCAAGGCAATGAACGCCTTGCAATGCGCATTGGAGCCCGAGGACTTCAATAAGATATGCACATGTAAGAGTGCACTCCGGAGGAACTGAGAAGAGATAGGATTTCAGACCTAGAAATCTAGTCGGTCCAAGAAGACTTTCTGACCGACTAGTTTCACAACTAGTCGGTCAGTCAGTGAACGTAGACCGACTAAGAGGCAAAGTAAAATAGTCTGAATACAAATTGACTTAGTCGGTCCAAGAACAAAAGTTGACCGACTAGATTGTCAACTAGTCGGTCACCAAACGTTCTTTGACCGACTAACGATAAACAGTAGCTTAGGAGAAATTTAGTATGAACATTAAGTCACAACTAGTCGGTCAAAGAAGCATCACTGACCGACTAGTTCACAAACTAGTCGGTCGGTGAGTCAACGTAGACCGACTAACCGTAAACAGTAAAGTCCAAGAAATTAAGGAATCAAACTAGTCGGTCCAAGAAGAGTTGCTGACCGACTAGATCACCATCTAGTCGGTCAGTACTTCTTCTTGTACCAACTAACATGCACAAACAAGTCCGAATCGAAGCGCGACGCTTCGAGGAAGTTAGAATGAACTTGTACAAGGATCCTAGAGCTACGATATGAGCGTTATGAAGATAGAAACGTAAGAATTACTCAAGGCTTAACATTCTATATATCGAAGCTAAAAGACTATAAATAAAACCTTAAAGAATGGTCTTCGAGAGCTTCGATTAATTCTTCATAACTTCCAAAACGGCGCAAGAGCTTCAACGAAGCTTTAGGCATGAATACGAGCTTTGGGAAGTGTTGAGATGTCGCTTTGAATGTTCTCGTGAGTTTGGCGACGATCTCCAATTCTGCGCTCACAAATTGTTAGTTCATGGATTATTTATGTTTGCTCATCATCAAAACCAAATCCGGGGAGTCCAATATTCAACATTCTCCCCCTTTTTGGTGATGACAAACCAACATAAATAATAATCAAAAATAATGATTCAAATGTAAAATACTTACTCCCCCTGCATTGATGACACGTTAATTCCAAAATGAATATATATGAATTGCATCAATCAGACGAGTAAGATAAATAAAGAGAATCGATTTTTGAAATATCGGATTTTGAAAATCCTTATATATATCTTAACTCCCCCTGAATCTAACATATCAAATTAGATTCTTGGAAATTGAGTTAAATTTTCATTTGCCCTATTTATTATCATTATCTCTCCCCCTTTGGCATTATCCCAAAAATGGGGGGCATACAACGACAACAACTTAGGAAAAGGAAAATCCAACATCGGGAGTCGTAGACAATGACGATGGACCAAATTGACACCAAGGGAAAAATGTGGAAATCAAATCAAGGTGTGCCAAATTTTCCATTATCTAAAAGCGATAATCAAAATCATCAAAAATACCAAATAATTATTCATTTGTTGAATAAAGAAACATACTCTTCAATATTCAATATTCTTGGTTAAATTTGTGCATGGAAAACAATTCTATACAATTATAGAATTTAAATCTATTTAACCAAGTTTCTCAATCGTCGAGCGACGATTTAATATAGCATGGACATTGAATGAATATTAATGTGCACGACGAAGTAAATATCACAACATGAACATCGATGTATATATAGATAGAAACATCATGAGTACATCCAAGAGGACATCGAATACAAGAAGTACATCATATCAAGTATGACACATCATCTATGTAAACATCAAAAAGTACAACATCAACATCCACATCAAAATATAACACCAACATCAACATCATCCAAAGTACATCAAAATATCCAACACCGACATCCAGAAAAGTCAAAAATACATCAAAACAACCCTCAAACTCCATCCTAACCCAAAATACTCTCAATAAGGTATATCATCCAAAGAGTAGTGGAGAGTCCTCGGAACAGACGATCACGAGGAAGTGGCTGGATCTGCAGTATCCGTGGGTCTAGTCGACGGAGTGGACTCAGGCTCTGCAGGGAGTAGAGGCGTCTCAACAGACGGGATCGACGGGGCAGGTGTGGAAACAACTGGCTCAACAGCAGGGGTCTCAGCAGGAGTAACAGCAGGCTCGGCAACAGGATCAGCAGCAGGCTCAGAAGTCTGAACTACTGAAGCAGAAGTCTCTGGAGCACCGGAAGTGGTGCCAACTCCAGGAGCAGAAGTGGTAGCAGCAGCAGCAGTGGCCTCATCGCCACGAGCCAAGGAAGTGACAAGCTCGTCAATCTCCTCATCGTCCATCTCCTCGGCCTCAGAAACTGATGGAGGAAGATCAATCCCCATCATTTGAGCCATACGGCAGACGACCTTCTCGGTACGAGCCAAACGCGACTCGTGCCGACGAAGAAGGCGTACGACATCATCTAATGTAGCAGGAGGAGTGGGGGCTGCAGCAGCTGAGGGGGTAGCCTGGGAAGCAGATGTGGTCGACCTCTGCACGTGACGAAGTGCCGCTAGAGATTTCTTAACGGCCGTCGCGTTTAGAGGAGGACCCAAAGGACGCTCATCGTCAGGAGGGAGAGGAACTCGGAAATGACAAAAAACCAGGGTCAACAGACACGGATACGGGATATGCGTAGATTTATTGGTCTTGCGTATACACTCGAAAGAGTCCATCTTATCGAGTATCACGCGAGCCCAATTAATCTCGCAACCCAAGAAAAGAGCGTAAATCAGCTTCAAAAATGGTTGGGATGGAAGAGAAGATGAGCCGTACTTGGGAAGCAAGCACGACTTCAGAATAAGATTCAACACCCATGCATTAGGTTTGAAAGATTTAGATGGAACACCAATGAGGGCAGGAGGGATCACATGAAAAATATCAGCAAGAACGGACTGATCCAAGGAAGAAATATCGTCAACAGAGATATCCGAAGGAAGGAGACCGGACGATGAACAACCAAGTATCTCCCCCAAGATTTCTGCCGTGAGAACTATAGGAGTTCCCAAGACAGTAGTCTCGATGGAGTGACTCTCATCGTACAGTCCCCGAACACGATTGGCGTAGAATAATTTGACCAGGCGAGGATATGGTCTAGGATTCGCCTTGGGGTCATAGCGAAGATAATCCAATAGGCCACTATAGGAGAGAAGATCAGCAAGGCCGAGAAAATCAGAAAAATGAACGTAATGCTCTAACAACAGTGGGCAGTGCTCTATACGGTTGTACGCTGCGAGACACTGAGGGTCATCGCGGCACAACGATATGTCTACACCGTCGACTGGCATAGGAGCCTTACCCTTAGCCTTACGGGTCTTCGGAGGAGGAGTAGGTTCCCTATGGCTAGGCTCATCCTCAGGCACAAACTCAGAGTCGGAATCTGGAGGGGTGGCAGGAGTGTGGAGAATGGGCTTTTTGGACTTAGATTTTCTGGGTTTGACTGTTTCCGTCCTCGGCTTCTTTAGAGGAGGCGAAGATGGAGAAGCTTGGGTAGACTTGGCACGACGCTTGGGCTTAGATGGATTCCTAGGGTTGGAAGGCTCTATAGACATGGGAGAAGCCCCAGAAGAGGTGATAAGAATCCTCGTCTTTGCCATGATCGAGGCACGACGAGTACAAGCAACCGAAGATGGTTGAAGAATCCTAAGCACACAGCCCTAGAAAAGAAAATCCGAAATACACAAGCCCTAGATGAAATTCGAAACCCTAGCAACTAGATGAGATATAAATCAAACCCTAGAGTATGAATCGAGACCTAGGAGAGGGGGGTTTTACCTAGGAGAAAGAGTCGACGGCGACGTACGGTGGGGATGGCCAGAGAACTGGCCGGAGACGACGGGAAGATGAAGGGGCTCGAGAGGGGTTTGGGAGTTATCGGGCTGGAGAAGAGTTGGAGACCGACTAAAATGAATTTTAGTCGGACGAAATTGAGTCTAAGTCGGTCGGGAAACGAAAAGACACAATTGCCCTAACCCACTTAGTCGGTCACAGTTCAAACACTGACCGACTAGATTACGATCTAGTCGGTCGGTCAATGAGCTTGAACCGACTAAGTCGAAACAGAGGCAAACAGGAGATTTCTAGGGCTAGAATTAGTCGGTCGCAGTATACTCACTGACCGACTAGTTTTCAATCTAGTCGGTCGGTAAGTGTACTGTGACCGACTAAAAGAAGTCAATGACAATAGAGAGCTAAAAGCTTGAACTAGTCGGTCTGAGTTCACTTGCTGACCGACTAGATGAGCATCTAGTCGGTTGACAAATGAACTGAAACCGACTAGAAGAGTCCAAAAATTGATAAATGAGTTCTCTTCAAAAACCACTTGGATGGGACATCATAACTCTCTCATTAGTCATCTAAATTACCCCATAAAACATCGAAATCTTAAATACGACTTTCAAATACGAATTCGAGCAAAAATTCAAACATATCACATGAAATTCCCAAAAATTCAATAAAGCTAGCATGAACGAAATATCGCGAAATCGAATAGTCATGCAAGATAATTGAATGAAATATGAATCCTATATCTCGGATTCACCCATAATCCCCAATTCTCGACGCAACCGCACAAAGGAGTCCTCCTTTAGGGGTTTCGTGAAAATATCGGCGATTTGCTTTTGGGTTTCAACGTACACTAAAATGATGTCCTTCTTAGCAACATGATCATCTAAAAAATGGTGTCGGACATCTATGTGTTTTGATCGGGAATGGTGCACCGGATTCTTTGAAAGACAGATAGCACTTTGGTTATCCACCATGATAAGGCTAGTATCACAGTGAATACCAAAATCCTTCAAAGTGTGTCTCATCCAAAGAACCTGGGCACAAGCGGCACCGGCGGCAATATATTCCGCCTCGGTGGTTGAAAGTGATACGGAATTTTGCTTCTTGGAAAACCAAGAGACAAGAGAATTTCCTAGAAAATGGCAAGTGCCACTAGTACTTTTCCTGTCGGATTTGCATCCCGCATAATCGGCATCACTGTATGAGACTAACTCATACGTGCTAGATTTTGGATAAAGTAATCCAAAATCAAGTGTATAACTTAGATAACGGAAAATACGTTTTACCGCTACTAAGTGAGACTCCTTAGGTTGAGACTGATAACGAGCACATATGCATACGACAAACATAATATCGGGCCTACTTGCGGTAAGATAGAGCAAACTACCTATCATACCTCGATATAGACGAATGTCTACATCCTTACCGCCCGTATCCTTGTCAAGATGCGTAGTCGTGCTCATTGGAGTCTTTTTCCCGGAAGCACTTTCCATTCCAAATCACTTAAGCAACTCCACCGTATACTTTGTTTGGTGGATGAAGATTGCATCGTTCATTTGGCGAATTTGGAGACCTAAGAAATATTTGAGTTCGCCCATGTGGCTCATCTCAAATTGTTCCTTCATAACATTAGAAAACTCTTCGCAAAGAGTGAAGTTAGTAGCACCGAAAATGATATCATCAACATAAATTTGAACTAATAAAATATCATTATTCGCATGCTTAACAAAAAGTGTAGAATCGGCTTCGCCCATTTTAAAATTCAAATCCAAAAGAAAATTCTTTAGGCGACATACCAAGCTCGAGGAGCTTGTCTCAAACCATAAAGAGCTTTCTTTAGTTTAAAAACATGATTTGGAAATTTTTCATTTATGAAGCCCGGAGGTTGAGAAACGTAAACTTCCTCAACGACATCTCCATTTAAAAATGCACTTTTAACATCCATTTGAAATAACTTAAAATTTTTATGGCATGCATAAGACAATAAAAGTCTAATTGATTCTAATCTAGCTACCGGAGCGAAGGATTCTTCGAAATCGATACCTTCCTCTTGGCGATAGCCTTGAGCAACTAACCGAGCTTTGTTCCGGACGACGACTTGATTTTCGTCGGATTTGTTCTTGAAGATCCACTTTGTCCCTATGACGGTGTGGTTCTTCGATGGCAAAGGAACAAGCTCCCATACCTCATTCCTCTCGAATTGAATGAGTTCCTCCTCCATGGCAAGGATCCAAGCACTATCTTCGCACGCTTCAATTATATTCTTTGGCTCTATTGATGAGACAAAGGCACTATTGGCGAAGTGGTGGACTTGCGATCTCGTCTTGACACTATCATGAATATTGCCAATGACTTGCTCATGGGGATGGTCGCGGACGGTATGAAGCCGCTTGGGAATACCTTGATCACTAGGCACATTCTCAACAACTTCATTAGTCGGGTTAGTCTCAATAGAATCAATTGAATCAATAGACTTAGAATTTTCAAACAAATCACATAAAACATCCATAGAATCATTATCATTTGAAATTCTAGAAGTAGTAAAATTCTCATTAAAAGAGACATGAAGTGATTCCTCGATCGTAGAGGATCTTTTGTTGTATATCCGGTAGGCTTTGCTACGTGAGGAATACCCAACAAATATCCCCTCATCCGATCTCGGATCAAACTTGTCCAAATTATCATATGTGTTTTTAATAAAACATTTTGCGCCGAAAACACGAAAATGTTTAACTTGAGGCAATCTACCAAACAACAATTCATAGCAAGTTTGTTTGGTGCCGGGCCTCAAAAGTATTCTATTAAACACATAGCAAGCGGTGTGTACCGCTTCCGCCCAAAATTGATAACCAAGTTGACTATCTTCGAGCATAGTGCGAGCACACTCCACAAGCGTTCTATTCTTCCTCTCAACAACACCATTTTGAGGAGGTGCGCGAGGGAAAGAAAACGTGTGAGTAATTCCAAGATCATCACAAAAATTTGAGAAAGACTCATTCTCAAATTCACCCCCATGATCACTACGAATAGTGACAATGGTGGTTCCGATGATATTTTGTACTTTCTTCACAAATATTGTGAAGTTTTCAAAAGCTTCATTTTTATTACATAAGAAAAATACCCATGTAAATCTTGAATAATCATCAACGATGACTAGTCCATATCTTGCATTTCCTAAGGAAGCAACTCTAGTTGGCCCAAATAAATCTAGATGTAATAGCTCTAGTGGCCGTTTCGTAGACATGCTTTTCTTAGGTTTAAATAAAGATTTAGGAAGCTTGCCACGTTGACAAGAATCACAAAAACTTTTCTTTTCAAAAACGAGTTTCGGAAAACCTTTAATGGAATTTAATTTCGAAAGCTTATAAAGTGTTCCAAAGTTCACATGTCCAAAGCGTCGATGCCATAAGTGTTGTTCACTTGTGTTGGCAACGAGACATTGTTCATATGACTTAGGAAGATCCAAAATATAAATATCTTTATGGCGTGTGCCGGAAAATAATAATTTATTATTATCATTTGAAATATGACACAATCCTTTCGCAAAGCTAACTTTGTAACCTTTGTCACAAAGTTGACTTATTGAAATAAGATTATGATTTAAACCATCAACTAGATAAACATCACTAATTAAGGGTTTAGAAGGGTTACCCACTTTACCAACACCGATGATTGTTCCGCTCTCATTGCCTCCAAATACGACGCGATTTCCATTTGCAATGGGAACCACTCCGGAGAGCAATTGAGCGTCACCCGTCATGTGTTTTGAACACCCGCTATCGAGTATCCAATTCCCTTTGGAGCTAAATTTAAATTTGTTGCTCCTTTTCTTTTTTTTCCTTGAGTACCTAAAGATAGAAACATTCATATCATGGTACCCAAGGTCATTGGGTCCTCAAAGGTTAGACCTTTGGAAGCCAAGTCCAATTGGACTTAGACTTCCCCACATAATTTCTACTATGCACAACATCTGAAAAATAAGCATTCATATACACTTGTTTTTCATCCATGCTTGTGTCCTTTGGGCTCCAAATAGTGAAAATTTTGGGAGCCATCATCCTATTGGGTGCATGCATGCGTTGTTGATTTCTACGTGATGCATGTCGTGGATAGGCATAAGGAACATGATGAAATGGTGCACGACGAGAATTATTCATATGATGCGGTGGGTGAACATATGCATATGTGGGAACACGTGCGTGAGGGTGTCTCACATGGTGTGCACGTGCCCGAGAATGTGTTGCATGAAAATCATCATATGTGTGAGATGGTGGAGTAGGACGTGTGTTCCTACGTGGCATGGTATTGGTGTACATAAAAGCATGCCCCTTCTTTGGAGGTCCACCCAAAGTGGGTTTCTTTCCAAAAGAGGGTGTGGACGAGGTGGAAGCACCATTAGTAGATGAACTACCAATAGAGTGTTTGCTACCACTCGTAGAGTCACCGTAAGTTGGCCTAACAAAAGTAGTGGCCGCTTTGGATGGACATCCCATCGTATACCCCAAACCAATGTGGTGATTGGCCGGAAGTAAGTCACTTAGGATTTTATCCAAATGGTCCTTACCCTTATTGAATCTATTGATTCGGCCTAATGTGTTCTCATATTTCTCTTTGAGAGAACGCATAGAAGTATCCAATGTGGATACTTGCGATGTGAGCACATAAACACGAGATTTAAGATTCTCGTTCTCAATACTCAAAGTCGAGTTTTGAGAAGTTAAATCCGCTATCCTATGTTCTTCCGGATCATCAATGCTAACATGTTCAATTTTAGATTTGAGATTAACAATCTCATTTCTTAACTCTTCAACAACGGTGTCGTTGTTGGTGATGATAGTCTTAGGCGAGGTTTGAATGCTAGCTAGGTCATCTTTTACTTTAGTATATCTATTTACTAACTTAGTGTATTTAGACCATAAATGAGAGTTAGCATCCCTAAGATCATCCATAGTTACCTCATTGCCTTCATCGTCGCTATCATCGGAGGAGGAAGATCCTTGATCATGCTCCTCTCTTGCCATGAAGCACATGTGCGCTTGCTCCACTTTCTCATCGTCCGACTCTCCACTTGAGGAATCCTCAGAGTCAGTGAATGTTGTTCCGACAAGTCCCTTTTTGTACCCCTTTTTGTACTTCTTCGACTTGTCGAACTTCGGCGCCTTCCACTTCTCCTTTTGCTTGTTTTGATGACAATCCGCTTTGATGTGTCCTGGCTTATTGCATTTAAAGCACAAAGGTGGAGAGGCGTTAGTAGAAGTAAACTTAGATTTTTGTTTGAAGTTACCCTTTTGGAAGAAGCGATTGAACTTCTTTGCCATGAGTGCAACGGATTCCATGTCCATTTCTTCTTCCGATTCCTCATCATCGGTAGAGGTGGATGAAGCCGACTTGAATGCAATCGCCTTTTTCTTAGGCGCGTCTTGGTTCAAATAGGACTTCATCTTTTCTTGTAGCTTCACCTTGCTATCTTTGCGTACCTCGTATGACATCAAAGTACCCATTAATTGAACTACGGTATATTTATTCATGTCATTACCTTCCTCGATGGCGAAGGTACGTTTCTCCCAAGAAGAAGGAAGTCCTTCGATAAGCTTCGAGCACTTCTCCTTTTGAGTGTAGGACTTGCCGAGGGCCTCTAACTCGTTTATTATGTCAACGAAGCGAGCGTAATATTCCTTCATCTTCTCGCCCTGTTGCATATGAAACATTTCGTAATCTTTGTTTACGACTACGAGTTTAGAGTCTCTTACCCTACTCGTCCCTTCATGAAGAATGAGGAGAGAGTTCCAAATTTGATATGCACTCTTACATGTGCATATCTTATTGAAGTCCTCGGGCTCCAATGCGCATTGCAAGGCGTTCATTGCCTTGGCATTGCTTACCTCCGCGGCGACCTCCGCTGTAGTCCATTTCTCAAAGTCTTCTTCTTCGGGCTCGATGTACTCCTTCATTGTAGTCCTCCATAAAGATGCACTCCGGAGGAAGGTTTCCATCCGGCATTTCTAGTACCCGTAGTTGGTACCGTTGAAGAATGGAGGCCTCGTAGAGGAATGTCCTTCCATCACCGAAGATGCTCCTTCACGGTTCCTGAAGGTGTCATAGTTGGAAGGTGGACGCACGGTCTTGTTGTCGTTGGCAGACATAGCTAAGTATCTGGCTCTGATACCAAATGTAATGCCCTACAAGCTACTGCACAAGTACTAGAGGGGGGGGGTGAATAGTACTTTAAAATAACATGCTCTACCCACTGCCCCACCTGTCGAGCCCGAGCCAGATCCTCTCACATCTCCTGGTCCACAGCAGCGGGACCCATCACCACCCCCAGAGGGTGGTGCCGCTGCTTGATGTTGTCTCTACCCATTTTTGCCTCCCTCATATTATTTTGTGCCCATCTGTCTGTTTGGGGCCCTGATTTTAGATAGCTTGGGGGAGGAACCACACATGCATCATATTTTCTGCATCTTTGCATCATATCATGTTTTTACTTCTCTTTGTACAATTTTTTTTACTTTATATTCCCCACCCACCCCACCCTATTTAGCATCATCTCCCTCATACTAGCCTTTTCTCAGCAGTGAGGACACTGCTGGGTTTAGCTTGCGGGATGAGCGCTACCGCTTTATTTTTCATTTTTTTCAGATTTTTAGTTCACTTTCCCACCCATTTTTCACTTTTTATCCTTTTTCTCATTTTGCATCATGTTTTTCGCTTTTTACCATGCATTCATCCCTTTTTTATTTGATGTTTTCTCCACCCTTTCCTTTTTTATGCTAAGGATGTTTTATATGATGATATTTCTCGTAGCCCTAGTAGTTACTCGTGATGCTCACTATCTGATGACATGTTATTAGGGTACTTTCAGTTTTACTTTTTATATGCGTGCATATTCTTTTGCTGATCTATCTGATTTAATGCTTGAAATGAATTGAATCGATTGCATGAATTGATATCTAGTATGCGCTATGTTGGGTAATGCACCTAGGTTCACACATCAGTAGAACACTTGGAGCATCTGCTTCATATCTTATTCACTTTGTTTGCATGCTTGATATCATTGTGCCTATTACTGCATGCTTTTTTGGTGTTCATCTAAATGAATGAAAATATCCATGCTAAGTTATGAGTTTAGTTAGAGTATAATCTTATTAAACCGTTGTGCACCTCTTATGAGTGAATCGAGAGAGTCATTATTTTCCTTCTCCACATATCTATATAGTTCTCTACATATCAGTTGGTTACATCCCCACAGTTATCCTTACCGCATCTCACTTCCCCAAACCCAAAAAGAAAAGTATAGCTTCTAAATGAAATGAAAAAAATGAAAAAAATGAAAAAAAGAAAAAAAGAGAGAAAAGAAAAAAATGTATATATTTATATATGAAAACGAAAAGAAAAAGAAAGAAAATGAAGGAACAAAAATTGTTTTGTATCTTTTCATTAGAAGCTATCACATATATTGGGAAGAAAAAGAAAATATTCCATATCCTATTCCTAGATGCGATGCCTCAAGCTAAGCTTGGGGGGGTGAACCAACTGATCACATGAGTAAGTGTGACATTAGAGTGGAGACGGTGCATAACGGGAAGATTTGATAATACTTAAACTTTACGAAATACTTTAGTTTTTAGAGATTTTTCATGACTTGAAATGAATAACTGAATAGCATGACTCTTTCTATTCTCTACTGCATGATGTGTGATTTCTATATGCTCCATGTGTAACTGTGATTGAAAAGTGCATTGCCAACTCCTTTATTCTAGACTCTATGGACTGCATGAGATTGATATGAGTTGATAGCATTATTTCAGTAGATCCCTATCTTTTGTCTGTATTGCATGCTAGATATATGATCCATAAAGCTTGAAAGTACCATTAGCATGTATTTTTACTATTCAGAGCATCATGATATACTACTTAGGCCTGAGATCTGACCGAACATCCTTACCCTCCATCCGCTTCCATTCTCTTTTATTCTTATTTTTGTTTTTCATTTCTTTTTGTTTTTCTCCCGGGGTACCTAGTATTCGTCTTCCTCGAGGACGAGTAAGAGGTAAGCTTGGGGGATTTTGATGTGTCCATATTTTACACCTTTTTCATAGCATCATGACATTGCATTATATGCCATTTTTGCATCCAAATCCCATATTTTCCTACGATATCGCATTTTTGACGTTATATTCGAGTTTCGTAGTGTTTTATGAGTTTTCATGGATTTTGGAGCGATTTGGGACCTGATCTGGGTATGGACACATCTGACACGCCCGTGAGCTCGTTGGCGAAGCTCTACAGGAGTTTGTCGAGTTTTGGGTGACATGGGAGGAGTGGAGGAGAGAGGAAGAGGAGAGGAGGAGCTTCAGCAGCTGCAGCAACATTTTCCCAGATGACTCGACCGAGCAGAGCAGCTGCTCGGTCGAGCAGTTACAAATAGGAACAATGGAGCAGACACACAGTCTGCTCGGACCGAGCACTTATAGTGCTCGGTCGAGTAGCCATTCACTCCGAAGCCCGACCAATCCTTGCACGGCCCGAGCAGCTTTTTCAGTGACCGAGTCAGCTGTCTGCTCGGACCAAGCAGAGCTAACTCTGCCCGTGCAGACAGAATAAAGATTTTGGAGAATTTCGATTTACTGTCATGCTCGGTCGAGCAGTACAGCTGCTCGGCCCGAGCAACCGACCGAGCAACGCACTGCTCGACTGATTCGTAGACTCGGTCGGCGATGCTGAGGCCATTTTGGAAGTATTTTTGAGAGCGGCTGTTGCGCGATTTCGGGGGAGTGAAGTCTGGGAGCTACGACTTCGATTGGGGGCGATTTCATTCTTAGTTTTTTAAATAGTTTTTGGAGGGTGGAGATCTCTAACGCCCTAGTCCTTTTTTTATAAAATCAACAACAGTACTAAAACCAATTCTCTCAACCCGATAGCTATCTCACTTCGAGATATAAAAGTAAGCTGAGAACCCAATTACACTGTCATCATCCCTGTGGGATTCGATATCTTTTATACTATAATTTGACACCGTCCGCTTGCAGATAGAGCCCGGAATTGACACCTAGGGGCTATACCACGCCTGGCGATAGTGACACCACCGGGTGGAATCTAGGTGTAGGTTTCAGGTGCGTCATGTACTTTACTTCCACTTGGGAGAGTACACAATTTTGCCACTTACCAGCGCATCGTTCTCCTGCTTTTGGAGAATGCGCATTATCCCACTTCTACAAAAAAAGAAGGGAGAGAGGAGAAAAGAAAGAATATGTATAGCCAAAATCCAAAAAATATATACAAATATCCAAAACCCCAAAAAATTTTCTGTTGTGAATATTACTCCTACCGTCGTGAATAAAGAGAAGGCGATAATTTGCACCAAGTGTTCTCCTCCAAACCTACTCAACCCCTTTCGTTTTCGAACACACTTGGCATAGGATCTTTCTAGCAATCATCTTGGCAATCGTGCGGCGATTTCCTAGTTTCTAGCAGTAGAGTCCCTGACATATGACATGTTTCTATTCTTACTCTATTCTCATGCATGCCTGAACTATTATTCACCGCTAACTCGAATTGATTAGATATTTGGGTCATTCCATGGATATGTGTATATGGAGCTTGATTGCACGATTTAGATAGTTACACCGTTGGCTAGCTCACAACCACACTCATTTGTGCTTCACCGTGTGAACCCATGACACTAGTAGGGACTCGTATTCCTGGGCTTAGTGCTATGATTCTTGTGTGCTTGCTTAGTGTGTCGTGTTAGTTTCCGTTGGCTCTGAGGGATAATCTAGGATTTCCTTTTCTTTTTCTGTTTCTTTCTTTCTATTTTCCCCTCCGAGCTTCTATTCTCACTCGTCTTTCTCGAGGACGAGGAAGGGTTCAGCTTAGGGGATTTTGACGTGTGTTTATATTTTATATATTTGCGCACGTCTTCTCCGTAATTTCCCGTCGTTTTTCATTGTTTCGAATCCGTTCCTTTGTGCTTTTTACTTTCGTTGTGTTTATGTGCTTTTGGAGGATATTGCTAGCGCAGGAGATATACAAGACCAACATCATGATTCCCCGGAGCAACAGGAGGTATCGTACGAGACCCTGAGAGCCAATTGTCAAGATAAACCATGTATCAGCTCTCAACCGATCGGGTAGAAAGATCCACTCGATCGGTTCATGCGGCCGTAGCAGTCCTGAGGAAGAGGCAACTCCACCCGATCTGTTCAGTGATCGGATGGATGTGACACAGAACGCTATTTTGAGAGCCAAAGTTCACCCGATCTGTTGACTTGTCAACCGATTGGGTGACCTATAGCTGCTGCATCCCATGCTCGAGAATTCGAGGACTCACCCGATCAGTTCAGCGATCAGGTGAGATCTATCAGAACCGAGGATCAAGTTTTCCATCGTCTCACCCGATCGGTTGAAGTTTCAACCAATCGGATGAATGTCTATTTTTGTCTTTTTGTGGGAATATTCCTTGGCATCTTGCCAAATTGTATAAATAGGGCTAGGTTTTCCCAGAAACGTAATCCCCATTTTAAGCGGTTTTTTGGGATTTTTGGCTGCTCTGAATTTAATTCTATTTGTAAGTTATTTGATCATTCCTATATTTTGATATTGCGATTATATTACTATTTGCTAGGGTAATCTATTGCCTGATTTCCATTCTAATGGCTATAACCTGTTTTATTGCATTTCATGCCATGAATAGTGAGTAGTGCTTCAATCTGGGACATTGGTGGAAGCCCCTTCGTGGGTTCTCCCTAGAACGGCCATAGGATTAGGGATCCGATAAATATATGGATTTTGATGGTTACGCGGGGGCGTTTCATTGTCATCGGCGGGAAAAAGACCGCTTTTGACCGTCGGGCCAAGGGGAAATAAAACGGGAGTTTGATTCTCTAGCCACAGCTCACCCTCCTAGCGTAGACATTGATTCTTTGCGCGTGGAAACGGCTTGGATGACATGTCGGGAGCAATCGTTGCGATCTTAGTGCTCTTAGAGTCGGGCGGTGTTGGACATGGAAATGCCCACCGTCTGAACCCGGGTAGACCTAGCGTATCATCCTGGGCATCGACCAGAATATCGGGCCCATGGGACGCTAGGTACCACTATTAGAGGCAACGTCTCATCGCTAAACCCTAGAATTCGATCACATTCCTATCCCTTGGCCGTAATAGTGAGAACTCATGATAGGGCGGAAGCCAAAGTCCTAGGTTACCTTTTTTACCTCTTACATCTTTTCTATTAGTCTACTATCGTGACAACCACCCAGAGAATAGGCTAGCTCACCCACCGGGTGATCCGGTTCCGAATTTTTCCAAGCACAATACATGCCTCCCTGTGATCGACCCCCAAACCACACTTTGACACAGTGTGCTTGCGGTTTACAAATTCTAATCCTCGTATCCCCATCCTGATTTGAGTGCCAAACGGACGGGCGGTCAATGCTCGCCACAGGGTGCCTCCGTCCTGGCAACCCCTTTCCCCGTCCCTAGGGCCTCCTTGCTTAGCATATACCTCTCCGCCTGAATGACAAGTGTGTCAAAGTCGATCGGCGGTCTCAGAGGAGGTATGTAACGACTGGTTTTTATGTATTTGGATTTATTATATTATATTATATGTTTTGGTGGATTTTCTCCTCATGTGTAGTTTTCGTCTCCGTAGCTTTCATTTTCGATCGTTTCGTCGTGATTTTCTAGCTTCTTCCTTAGAATCGTCGATTTTGGAGTAAGTCATTCGTGACGGGCTTCATATCGGTCATATCTTATTGTTAGATCAAGCCTACGAGTCTTAGGAATCGATCCCGGAGCTTCGCGCTCCATTTCAGAACTTTCTGTGCACGTTAGCCGGTGCAAGAAGGGGAACCGACCGACTAGATGACGATTTAGTCGGTCGGTAAACCTTCATGGACCGACTAGTTGGCTTTGTAAATTTCTCAGGAGTTACTGTTTATCGTTAGTCGGTCTAAGAACATTCGTCGACCGACTAGGTTGCAAACTAGTCGGTCAGCAAATGTTCTTTAACTGACTAGCTCTATGATCATTTTTGATACCAAGTACTATTCATTCTTAGTCGGTCTAAGAACGTTCATCGACCGACTAGATTCGAAACTAGTCAGTCAGTAGTTGTTCTTTGACCGACTAAATCTAAATCCTATTTTTGTACATGAGTTACTGTTTGGACTTAGTCAGTCTGCGTTGGTCAACCGACCGACTAGTTCACGAACTAGTCGGTCAGTGGTTGCTCTTTGACCGACTAATCAGTGTCGAAACCCTAATTTCTGGGCAGCCGCCAGGTCATTTTCTATAAATACCCCACTTCGTTTCTTTTCTTTCTTTCTCTTCTCCTAGCCTCTTTCCTTCCCCCTTGACCTCTGATCTTCCCCAACCTTCCTCTAGCCTTCCTCCTTCATCTAGAGCTTCTCCCCCTCTCCATTTTGGCCGACCACCATGCCCTAGGTCATCTCCAACCCCCAAAAATCCCCAAAACCCCATTTCTCCAGATTTTCCCCATTCATTCCAGATCTGAACCCTAGGTTCCCCGGATCGTTTCTTCCGTTGCCGTGCTTGCTCGGCTTCATTCTTCTGCTTCCGATACGGTAATAAATCGATCTCTTAATGTTTTCATAACCCAATCTGTTTTTGTGAAACCCTAATAAAACTAGGTTAGATGTTGTTCTAATGTTTTTTTACCATGGCATCGATCTCATCGCCGTAGTTAGCATTTATGTGACAGCCTCGTTGATCGTCATTCTCGGTGCTAGGCAAGTGAAACTTGCATCTCTTGATTTGGGCCATGTCTTAGGCCATTACCTTGCTTTAGCGTAAAAGAGACTAGACGGTGAAAGGATAGCCGTCTAGACGCCATTGACCTAGCTTGACAACGAAGCTTGGTCCGTCACCTTCATCATGCTTGTATGTCATATTTAATTTCAATTAACGGTACGCGAATATCTATTCATGCCATTTCATTTTGCCTGTCATGTTTAATTTAATTAACGGTACGCGAATAACTGCTCATGTCATTGCATGCTTGAACACTCATCGTGATTGCGTAGCATCGCTACATACTAGTGCTACTTGTTTCGGCTAGGCACACGTTTTGCGGGCACAACCCTAGGCCAATTACAAATCTGGCTCGTGGTCCAGAAAACGAGCTCAATACAGCCTGCGGGCAATAGGGCACTCGCCTGTGTGTGAGTGATCCCTTGTACTTGAATACAGCCTGCAGGCAATAGGGCGCTCACATGTGTGTGTGTGACCCCTTGTACTTGGTACTTGACTACACATGTCACACCAACCACTTGTTACTTGCTACTTGTACTTCACTTGTTATTTCCATACGATACTTGCCATGCCATGCACCATACTTTAACTGCTAGGTTGCTAGTTTACTTTTCTTTTAGTTTCCTTGTACAAGTCTTTCGACTTGCTGACATGTGCCCCTTTTCTCTTTTGGGTGACACATGTTAGATCCCGAGCCTGAGTTTGTCACCGAGGACGTGGTGTTTGCTGACGCTGAGTCGGAGCCCGTGTTGATCGAGGATTTCGTGGACACTGGAGATCAGTCTTAATGTCCTTGTAGAGCTTTCCCTTTTGCTTTAGACTGCTTTTAGTTATCGGTGCGTAGCACCCATACTTTGTCGGTGTTTGTTGTGTTGGCCGTGTGTTAGGCATTTAGACTCTTTCTTTTAGCCTGGTGGCTTTTCTGGATGTTGAACTTAACTTTAATGTTGGACAAATTTTGAGATTTGAGATTTTATTTCTGTCTCTCCTTGTGCTATTATTGTTGTTCCGTTTGTGGTTACATGGACCTGCTTATGTTTTATTGACGCTTATCGGGTTTGGGGCTTCACAGCTCCACTCTCGTGCGGACCTTTTCACGTCTCGCCTCCATTTTAGGGAAGCGGGGCATGACAGGTTTTGTTGGTGGCCCATGCAGGTCCTCTTCTGTAACTACGATTATCGGAATAACGATAATAATATTAGAATGTCCAATAAACCAAGTTCAACATCCGAGTCATAAGCTATGAGTCTAATCTGCTTCGTTTTCTGTGTCACTAGATGGCAGGAAGGCGATTCACCCGTGGTGGAGGTAGTGGTGCGCCCTCTTCATGACGAGGAGCCTGAGCGGGAACCCACCAATGGAGAGATGATGCAGATGATGCTCCAGATGATGCAAGTGCAGCAGGGCGTGCTCCTGCAAGTCCAGAATGCTCCACTTGCTCGAGCTGGTCGGGCAATCTAGGATGCCCCTCGCTCCGAGCCGGGAGCGAAGCAATTTCGGGAGCTGGGTCCCGCATATTTTGATGGGTCTGAGGGTCCTCTGGCTGCCGATGAGTGGATTCGGAACATTGAGGATAACCTGGCGATGATGAAGATTAACCCGGCTGGATGGGTTGATTTGGCTAAGAGGCAGCTGAAGGATAATGCCAGAAACAGGTGGGATGCTGAAGAAAAGATGCTGGTAGAGCCGATAGTTTGGGCTACCTTTAAGTCCAGATTTGATGGAGAATTCTTCCCGAAGGCTGCTAGACAGGTGATGCTGCAGCGCTTCATAGATCTGAAGCAGGGGAGCTTGTTGGTGGATCAGTACCACCAAGAGTTCACGAGGCTCAGTCGGTTTGCACCAAAGATGGTGCAAGATGCTGATGAGAAAGCTCAGCGGTTCCTCCAGGGACTTGCCTTGGAGCTTCAGAGTTTTGTGACCTCTTCTGACCTGGAGACATATCAGAAGGTTCTGATTGCTGCGAGGTGGCAGGAGTTGAATTTGAACCAGAGGAAGGGACATGTTTCAGGAGCTGGGAAGAGGCCTGTGGAGCAGGCCAGGGCGGTGGTTAGGCCTGGTTTCAAGCCTAATCATCTGGTGCAGTTCAAGAGGCCAGGAGGGCCTATTCTGAAGACTTTCCATTTCTGCGGCAAGACCTGGCACCTCAGGGATCAGTGTAGGAGGTTCCTGGGGCAGTGTATTGTCTGCGGAGATCCTGCCCATACCATCAGGGAGTGTCCCAAGTCGAAGCAGCCTTGGCGGGCTCCTATTACAGCACAGCCGTTGCAGCAGCGAGCTCATGTGCCCGCTGGAAGTGGAGAGCCTCTTGTTCCATAGAGACATGCCTTTCAGCGGGCTGTTCCGCCGAGAGGGCATGCTTTTCTGATGACTGAGGAGGAGAGCATGGCCATGGATGAGGTTATCACAGGTAACTTCCCTCCTAGCTGTTTCTTCCTTAGTTGTGTTTGATTGTTAGATTATGTTTGGTTGCTTGCTCATGTTTGTTGCTAGACTAGGGCTTGATTGTTAGACTGTTTGTAGGTGTGATTTTGGTGTGCACATTTCCTGCACGAGTTCTCTTTGACTCAGGTGCATCGATGTGCATTATTTCTCGGAGCTTCGTGGAGAAGCATTCCTTGTCGACGTCCCCTCTTTCCAAGAGTTGGAATATCGTTACAGGGAATGGAGTGGTCTCAGTGCATCTTGGTTGCAATTCGTGCTCGTTGGTGGTCTGTGGACATGAGCTTTACGCTGATTTCATTGTCCACGACATCATCAACTACGATGCAGTCCTTGGGATAGACTGTCTTGCGAGCTTCTATGCTACGATCGACTGTCGGAGGAAGAAGGTCGTGTTCGAGATTCCCGGACACCCAGTGTTTGAGTTCAGTCGTGGTAGCAGTTCGCTTGGTCCTGTCAGATTTCGGGCCAGACCAGTGGAGGTTGTGGCAATGCAGATGGAGTTGGAGAGGCCAGCTGTGGTGCGAGATTTTGATGACGTCTTCCCCGAGGAGATGTCTAGTTTGCCACCTGATCGGGCTTTGGAATTTTCTATTGATCTTATTCCGGGAGCGTAGCCCATTTCGAAGGCACCATATCGTATGGCGCCAGCAGAGTTGGAAGAGTTGCGTAGGAAGTTGGATGAGCTTATGCAGAAGGGTTATATCAATCCTAGTGTGTCTCCGTGGGGAGCACCGGTGCTGTTGGTGAAGAAGAAGGATGGTTCGCGTCGCATGTGCGTGGACTATCGGGAGTTGAATGCTGTGACCATCAAGAATAAATACCCGTTGCCTCGCATTGATGATATTTTTGATCAGCTTGGAGGTTCGAGAGTGTTTTCTAAGTTGGATCTGAGGAGTGGTTATCACCAGCTGAAGGTGAAGAAGGATGATGTTCTGAAGACAGCGTTCAGGACGAAGTATGGACACTATGAGTTTTTGGTTATGCCTTTCGGTGTAACCAACGCACCCGCAGTTTTCATGAATCTGATGAACCTTATTTTCTATGACTTTTTAGATAAGTTTGTCGTTATCTTTATTGACGACATTCTGATCTATTCTAAGTCGGAGGAGGAGCATGCATCGCACTTGAGGACGGTGTTGGAGATCTTGAGGAAGCATCGGTTGTATGCTAAGTTTTTGAAGTGCGAGTTTTGGCTAGACAGAGTTGCTTTTCTCGGGCATGTGGTGACTGGAGAGGGTATTTCAGTGGATCCCGAGAAGATCAGGGCCATCAGAGAGTGGCCTGTTCCGTAGTCAGCGTCTGAAATCCGGAGTTTCCTTGGGCTTGCTGGTTACTATCGGCGCTTCATTAAGGACTTTTCCCGTATTGCCGAGCCGATGACCAGATTGACGCGGAAGGATGTACCTTTTGTTTGGTCGGGTGATTGTGAGAATGCCTTTGGTGTTCTGAGGGAGAGGTTGACGACTGCCCCTATTCTTGTTGTGCCTGATTGCAGCGGTGGATTTGAGATCTTTTGCGATGCTTCTGGCAAGGGTCTCGGTTGTGTGTTGCATCAGCACGGGCATGTTGTGGCTTATGCTTCTCGTCAGCTCAAGGTTCATGAGAAAAATTACCCGATGCATGATTTGGAGTTGGCTGCCGTTGTGTTTGCTCTTAAGATTTGGAGGCACTTCTTGCTGAGTGAGAAAGTGAAGATTTTCACCGATCACAAAAGCTTGAAGTATATTTTTACTCAGAAGGAGCTCAACATGCGACAGTGTCGATGGTTGGAGCTCATGGCAGATTATGAGATCGATTTGCAGTATCACCCGGGCAAGGTGAATGTGGTTCCTGATGCGCTGAGTAGGCTTCCAGCGGTGATGATTTTGACCTCGCAGTGGAGATTGCAGCAGGATTTTTGCGAGTCTGGTGTTGAGATTGTTCTTCCTGGAGAGGCTTCTTTGTTGATGTGTATGCAGATACAGTCGACGATTATGGATCAGATCAAGGCTGGCCAGGCTGAGGATCTGAAGCCGGTGAAGATTCGGGAGCAAGTGGAAGCCGGTCTGCGGACTGACTTTTTGATTCATGAGGATGGCTCGCTGAAGTTTGGAGCCAGGTTGTGTGTGCCAACTGGGGATATTAGAGAGGAGTTGATGGTGGAGGCACACAGTTCGCTGTATTCTGTGCATCCTGGTGGGACCAAGATGTACAAGGATCTTCGTCTGAACTATTGGTGGCATGGCATGAAGAGGAGCGTGGCTCGGAGTGTAGCCAAGTGTTTGGTTTGCCAGCAAGTGAAGGCGGAGCATCAGCGTACGACAGGGTTGCTACAACCGCTTCCGATTCCAGAGTGGAAATGGCAACACGTCACTATGGATTTCGTGACTGGACTACCTCGGAGTCCGAAGCAGAATGACGTGATTTGGGTGATCGTAGATCGATTGACCAAATCCGTGCACTTTATTCCATTCCGAATGGGACAATCCACCGAGGAGCTAGCGAGGAGATATATGGAGGTAAATTCTTTTACTATCCGTTTTTATTTCCTTTTTCTAGTTTGGATAGTGATGTAACGTGAATCGTGCAGGAGGTCGTACGACTTCACGGAGTCCCTGTGAGTATCGTGTCGGACAGAGACATGAGGTTCACATCTCAGTTCTGGAAGAGTTTGCAGAAGAGTTTGGGTACGTGTTTGAGTTTCAGCACGACATACCACCCGCAGACGGATGGCCAATCCGAGAGGACGATTCAGATCTTGGAGGACATGCTGAGGGCATGCATGTTGGATTTCAAGGGTTCGTGGGAGGACCATCTACATCTGGTAGAGTTTTCTTACCACAACAGCTTCCAGGCGAGTATTGGCATGGCGCCTTTCGCCGCTCTTTATGGGAGGAAATGTCGATCGCCATTGAGTTGGGATGACGTTGGTGATCGGGAGCTGTTGGGACCTGAGATGATTATGGAGGCCGTGGATGTTGTCAGGAACATTTGGGAGAGGATTGCTCAGGACCGTTTTAAGCATTGGGCGGATGCTAAACGTCGTCATTTGGAGTTTCAGCCAGGCGATCATGTGTTTCTGAGGATTTCCCCGAATCGTGGTGTGATTCGCTTTGGGAAGCGAGGGAAGTTGAGCCCGCGATACATTGGACCGTTTGACATTCTGGAGAGAGTTGTCGAGGTAGCTTATCGCTTAGCCTTGCCGCCATCTTTGGAAGGAGTTCACAATGTTTTCCATGTGTCGCAGCTTCGTCGATACATTAGCGATCCATCTCATGCTGTGGATTTCTCGGAGATTACCGTTCGCCCTGATATGACGTATGACCAGCAGCCAGTGCGGATTCTGGACATGCGTCAGAAGTCACTTCGAAACAAGGTTGTCAATCTTGTGAGGGTGATGTGGCGACACGGCTCGCCTGGAGAGTCTACTTGTGAGAACGAGGATGAGATGCGAGAGCGTTACCCACTTTTGTTTCCGGACACGTGAGTGTTGGGAAATTCCGAGGACGGAATTTTTTCTTAAGTTGGGGAGGATGTAACGACTGGTTTTCATGTATCTGGATTTATTATATTATATTATATGTTTTGGTGGATTTTCTCCTCATGTGTGGTTTTCATCTCCGTAGCTTTCATTTTCGATCGTTTCGTCGTGATTTTCTAGCTTCTTCCTTAGAATCGTCGATTTTGGAGTAAGTCATTCGTGACGGGGAGACTTGGGTGGATCCGAACCCGTTAAATTGTCTGTTTGCGATTGCATTTCTTTGTTGTCTATATTTACATTTCCGCATTGTTGGTTGAGTTTGCAAGATAATTAGGAATTATCTTCTTAATTATTTTAAAGTACTATTCACCCCCCTCTAGTACTTGTGCAGTAGCTTCGTAGGGCATTACATTTGGTATCAGAGCCAAGTACCTAGCTATGTCTTCCAACGACAACAAAACCGTACGTCCACCTTCAGACTACAGCACCTTCAGGAACCGTGAAGGAGCTTCTTTGGTGATGGAAGGACACTCCTCGACTAGGCCTCTCTTCTTCAACGGTACCAATTACGGGTACTGGAAATGCCGGATGGAAACTTTCCTCCGGAGTGCTTCACTATGGAGAGCCACGATGTCGGAGTATGTCGAGCCCGCCGAAGAAGATTTCGCTAAGTGGACTCCCGCGGAGGTCACCGCGGAGGTAACCAATGCCAAGGCAATGAACGCCTTGCAATGCGCTTTGGAGCCCGATGACTTCAATAAGATATGCACATGTAAAAGTGCATATCAAATATGGAACTCTCTCCTCATCTTGCATGAAGGAACGAGTAGGGTAAGAGACTCCAAACTCACCGTTGTCAATAAAGATTACGAGTTATTTCATATGCAACAGGGTGAGAAGATGAAGGAGTACTATGCTCGCTTCGTCGATATTACAAATGAATTGGAGGCTCTTGGGAAGACCTACACCCAAAAGAAGAGTCTCGAAGATCATCGACGGACTTCCTTCTTGTTGGGAGAAACATACCTTCGCCATCGAGGAAGGTAACGATATGAACAAATATACCGTTGTTCAACTAATGGGTACCTTGATGTCTTATGAGGTACGCAAGGATAGCAAGATGAAGATGCAAGACAAGATGAAGTCTTACTTGAAGCAAGACGAGCCAAAGAAAAAGGCGATTACGTTCAAGGCCGCTCCATATACATCTACATCTACCGATGATGAAGACTCAAAAGACGAGTTGGACTTGGAATCCATTGCCCTCATGGCAAAGAAGTTCAACCGGTTCTTCCGGAAAGGTAATTTCAAGAACAAATCAAAATTTAGCTCTTCTAACGCCTCCGCTCCTTTGTGTTTTAAATGCAACAAGCTAGGACACATGAAAGCGAATTGTCCTCAAAACAAACACAAGGAGAAGTGGAAGGCGCCAAAGTTTGACAAGTCAAAGAAGTACAAGAAAGGGTACAAGAAAGGACTTGTCGGGACATTCACCGACTCCGAGGATTCCTCAAGTGGAGAGTCGGACGATGAGCAAGTGGAGCAAGCACACATGTGCTTCATGGAAAGAGAGGAACATGACCAAGGATCATCTTTCGATGATAGCGAGGATGAAGGCGATGAGGTAACAATGGATGAACTTAGATTAGCTAACGAGCAAATATGGTCTAAGTATTCTAAATTAGTAAATAGATATACTAAGATAAAAGATGAGTTAGCTAGCATCCAAACCTCGCCTAAACCTATCATCATCAACAACGACACCGTTGTTGAAGATTTGAGAAATGAGATTGTAAATCTCAAATCTCAACTTGAGCATGTTCATATCGAGGAATCAGATGAACATGAGATGGCGGATTTGATTTCTTGAAACTCAACTTTGAGTATTGAGAATGAGAATCTCAAATCTCGTGTTTGTGTACTCACATCGCAAGTATCCACTTTGGATGCTTATATGCTTTCTCTCACCGAGAAATATGAGTGCACATTAGGCCGAATTAATAAATTCAATAAAGGTAAGGACCATTTGGATAATATCCTAAATGACTTACTTCTGGCCAATTACCACATTGGCTTGGGGTATAAGATGGGAAATTCATCCAAGTCGGGCACTACCTTTGTTAGGCCAACTTCCGATGCCTCAACGAGTGGTAGCAAACACTCTATTGGTAGTTCATCTACCAATGGTGCTTCCACCTAGTACACCCCCTCGTTTGGAAAGAAACCCACTTTGGGTGGACCTCCAAAGAAGGGACATGCTTATATGTACACCAATACCATGCCACGTAGGAACACACATCCTACTCCACATGTTCACACATATGATGATTTTTATGCACCACATCCACGGGCACGTGCACACCATGTGAGACACCCTCACGCACGTGTTCCTCCACATGCATATGTTCACCCACATCATCATATGAACACCTATCATCGTGCACCATTTCATCATGTGCCATATGCCTATCCACGGCATGCATCACGTAGAAATCAACAACGCATGCATGCTCCCAATAGGAATAGGGCTCCCAAAATCTTCACTATTTGGAGCCCGAAGAACACAAGCATGAATGAAAAACAAGCTTACATGAATTCGTATTTTATGAATGTCGTGCATAATGATGATTTCATTGGGAAGTCTAAGTCCAATTGGACTTGGCTTCCAAAGGTCTAATCTTTTAGGACCCAATGACATTGGGTACCATGGAATGATATGTTTATCTTTAGGTACTCAAGAAAAAGAAAAGGAGCAACAAATCCAAATTTGGCTCCAAGAATAATTGGATACTCGATAGCGGGTGTTCAAAACACATGACGGGTGACGCTCAATTTCTCTCCGGAGTGGTGCCCATTGCAAATGGAAACCGGGTAGTCTTTGGAGGCAACGAAAGCGGAACCATCATAGGTGTTGGCAAAGTGGGTAATCCTTCTAAACCACTTATAAGTGATGTTTACCTTGTTAAAGGATTAAACCACAATCTTATTTCAATAAGCCAACTTTGTGACAAAGGTTACAAAGTTAGCTTTGCGAAAGGAATGTGCCATATTTTAAGAAAAGATAATAATGATTTATTCTTTTCCGGCACACGCCATAAGGATATATATATATATCCTAGATCTCCCTAAGTCACATGAACAATGTCTAATTGCCAACACAAGTGAACAACACTTATGGCATCGACGTTTTGGTCATGTGAACTTTGGAACACTCTTTAAGCTTTCCAAGTTAAATTCTATTAGAGGCTTCCCCAAGCTTGTCTTTCAAAAGAAAAGCTTTTGTGACTCGTGTCAACGAGGCAAGCTTCCAAAATCATCATTTAAACCTAAGAAAAGCATTTCTTCTAAGCGGCCTCTAGAGCTATTACATCTAGATCTTTTTGGGCCAACTAGAGTTGCTTCATTAGGAAATGCACGATACGGACTTGTCATCATTGATGACTTTTCTAGATTTACTTGGGTATTTTCCTTAAGTAATAAAAATGATGCTTTTGAAAACTTCACAATATTTGTTAAGAAAGTACAAAATCTCATGGGAACCACCATTGTCACTATTCGTAGTGATCATGGAGGTGAATTTGAGGTCTTTCTCAAATTTTTGTGATGAAGTTGGTATTACTCACACCTTTTCCTTCCCTCGCGCACCTCCTCAAAATGGTGTCATTGAGAGAAAGAATAGGACGCTGGTGGAATGTGCTTGCACTATGCTTGATGATAGCCAACTTGGCCATCAATTTTGGGCGGAAGCGGTACATACCGCTTGCTATGTGTTTAATAGGATACTTTTGAGGCCCGGCACCAAACAAACTTGTTATGAATTGTTGTTTGGTAGATTGTCTCAAGTTAAACATTTTCGAGTTTTCGGTGCAAAATGTTTTATTAAAAACACGTGTGGTAGTTTGGACAAATTTGATCCAAGATCCGATGAGGGGATATTTGTTGGATATTCCTCCCGTAGCAAAGCCTACCGAATATACAACAAACGAATCTCAACGATCGAGGAATCACTTCATGTTTCATTTAATGAAGGCTTTGTCCCTACTAGAATTACTAATGATGATGACTCCATGGATGTCATATGTGATTCTATTGGTAATTCTAATTCTATTGATTCTAATGTTACTAACCCTACTAATGAATCTTTTGAGAATGTTCCTAGTTATCATGGAATTCCCAAACGGCTTCATACCGTTCGTGACCATCATCATGAGCAAGTCATTGGCAACATCCTTGATAGTGTCAAGACGATATCTCAAGTCAACTACTTTGCTCATTGTGCCTTTGCCTCCTCCATAGAGCCAAAGAATATTAACGAAGCATGCGAAGATAGTGCTTGGATCCTTGCCATGGAGGAAGAACTCATTCAATTCGAGAGGAATGAAGTTTGGGAGCTTGTTCCATTGCCATCGAAGAACCACATAGTTATATGAACGAAGTGGATTTTCAAGAACAAGACCGATGAGAACCAAATCGTCGTTCGGAACAAAGCTCGGTTAGTAGCTCAAGGCTATCGACAAGAGGAAGGTATTGATTTCGAAGAATCCTTTGCTTCGGTAGCTAGATTAGAATCTATTAGATTATTGTTATCTTTTGCATGACATAAAGATTTTAAACTCTTTCAAATGGATGTTAAAAGTTCGTTTTTAAACGGAGATGTTGTTGAGGAAGTTTATGTTTCTCAACCTCCGGGTTTTATAAATGAAAAATTTCCAAATCACGTTTTCAAACTTAAGAAAGCACTTTACGGTTTGAGACAAGCTCCTCGAGCTTGGTATGACCGTCTAAAGAACTTTCTTTTAGATTTAGGTTTTAAAATGGGAGAAGTTGATTCTACATTATTTGTTAAGTATTCGAATAATGATATTATTTTAGTTCAAATTTATGTTGATGATATCATTTTCGGTGCTACTAACTTCACTCTTTGCGAAGAGTTTTCTAATGTTATGAAGGATCAATTTGAGATGAGCCACATGGGTGAGCTCAAATATTTCTTAGATCTCCAAATTCGCCAAATGAACGATGCAATCTTCATCCACCAAACTAAGTACACGGTGGAGTTGCTAAAGCGATTTGGAATGGAGAATGCCTCCGGGAAGAAGACTCCAATGAGCACTACTACACATCTTGATAAAGATGCGGGCGGTAAAGATGTAGACATTCGTCTATATCGAGGTATGATAGGTAGTTTATTATATCTTACTGCTAGTAGGCCCGATATTATGTTTGTCATATGTGTATGTGCTCGTTATCAGTCTCAACCAAAGGAATCTCACTTAGTAGAAGTAAAACGTATTTTCCGTTATTTAAGTTACACACTTGACTTTGGATTACTTTATCCAAAGTCTAGCACATATGAGTTAATCTCATATAGTGATGCAGATTATGCGGGATGCAAATCCGACAGGAAAAGTACTAGTGGCACTTGCCATTTTATAGGAAATTCTCTTGTCTCTTGGTTTTCCAAGAAGCAGAATTCAGTATCACTTTCAACCATCGAGGCGGAATATATTGCCGTCGGTGCCGCGTGTGCTCAGGTTCTTTAGATGAGACACACTCTTAAAGACTTTGGTATAAACTGTGATGCTTGCCTTATCATGGTGGACAACCAAAGTGCAATATGTCTCTCTAAGAATCCGGTACACCATTCCGTTCTAAACACATAGATGACTGTCACCATTTCTTAGATGATCATGTTGCTAAAAAGGACATCATATTAGTGTACGTTGAAACCCAGAAGCAAATCGCCGATATTTTCACGAAACCACTCAAGGAAGACTCCTTTGTGCGGTTGCGTCGAGAATTGGGGATTATGGGTGAATCCGAGATTTAGGATTCATATTTTGTTCAATACTCTTGCATGATATTAAATTCTCGTTATATTTGCTCATGCTAGAATTGTTGAAATTTTCTGGATTTTTAGTTGAATTTTCGGAATTTATGCTCGAATTATTCATGAACGTCGTATTTAAGATTTTCGATGTTTTATGGGGTAGTATAATGTTATATGAGAGTATTACGATGTATCGTCCAAGTGCGATTAGGAGAGAACTCAAAATTTCAAATTCTAAAATTTTTGGACTCTTTTAGTCGGTTCATGTTCATTGACCGACCGACTAGATTGTGTTCTAGTCGGTCAGTGAATGAACTTAGACCGACTAACTCAAGCCCTAATTTTGGCCTCAGTTACTGTTTGCACTTAGTCGGTTCAAGCTCATTGGCCGACCGACTAGATCGTCATCTAATCAATCAGCGCTTGAACTGTGATCGACTAATTGCTCCGGGGCTGCGTTGGTCTTTTCGCATTCCGATCGACTTATTCAAGCCCGCACCGATTAGAACTCATTCTAATCGGTGCATGCTTCTCTTCTCAGCCAAATCCCCCGAAACCCTTCAACTTCCACCGCCGATTTCGCCGTTTTTCGGCCATCTCCACCGCTTGCCGTCGATCCCTAGCCGATCTTCCTCCTAGGTATCCTCCCACTCAGATGTTTAGGGTTAGATATCTGTGTTTTCCGACGTTTTTAGGGTTTGCTCCTAGGGTTTGTGTGAGGGTTTAGATTTCGTTTTCTAGCTTGATTTCGCGCGTGTCTCGTCTCGATTATGGCGAAGACACGCATCCCCATCCGACCCTCGAGTCCGTCACCCATGACTGTAGAGTCGCCTCCTACGGACCCCCGCAACCTAAACGCCGATCAAAATCGACCCATCCTTCGTCGTCTTCTCCTCCTCTTAAGAAGAAGAGGACGGCGATCGCTAAGCCTAGATCTCAGCCCAAGCCTAGGAAACAGCCAGTGTCTCCAGCTTCATTCCGTGCTCCCACTCCTCCAGCTGATTCTGACTCCGACACGGAATATATTCCGGAGTCCGAGCCTACCGCTAGGGCTCCTACTCCTCCACCTCGGTCTAGCACTCGTCAGCCTAAGGGGAAGGCTCCCATGTCAGTTGGCGGTGTCGATATATTGCTATGTCGCGATGACCCGATGTGTCTCGCGGCATACAATCGTATCGAACACTGTCCACTGTTATTGGAGCACTTCGTTCAGTTCTCTGATTTCCCTCACCTCGCCGATCTTCTTTCTCATTCCGACCTTATCGATTATCTGCGCCATGACCCTAAGGCGAATCCACACCCGCACCCCCGTCTACTCAAGCTTTTCTATGCGAACCGTGTTCGCGGTCAGTATAACGAGACCCATTCCATTGAGACGACTGTCTTGGGGACACCGATAGTCCTCACGGCAGAAATCTTAGGGGATTTGATAGGTGTCTCTTCGTCTGGCCTTCTTCCAGCTGATATATCTGTCGATGATATTTCTACTCTTGACCAGGCCATGCTCTCCGTGATGTTTCATGTGATCCCTCCCGCCATGATTGGCGTTCCATCCAAATCTTTCAAGCCCAACGCTTGGGTCTTGAATCTTATCTTGAAGTCGTGCCTCCTTCCAAAGTACGGCTCATCGAGCTTGCCTTTCCAGCCATTTCTTAAGCTGATCTACGCTCTCTTCATAGGGAGCGAGATCAATTGGGCTAGGATTATTCTTGATAAGATGGATCCCTTCGAGTGTATTAGGAAATCCACGAAATCTGCTCACATCCCATACCCTTGCCTTCTGACACTCGTATTCCGTCACTTCGGTGTCCTTCTTCCTCCCGATGATGAGCGTCCCCTTGGTCCCCCTCTGAATGCGACGGCCGTCAAGAAGTCTCTTGCGGCGCTTCGTCACATTCAGAGGACTACCCCTTCAGCCTCTGTTTCAGCTGCTCCTCCACCTCCTACTGCTACTCTCGCTGAGCTTGCACGTTCGTTGCGACGTGTGGAGTCTCGTTGTGCTCGTTCTAAGGAGATGCTAGCTCGCATCTGCTCCCGCATGGGCATAGACGTTCCTCCGTCTGTTTCTGACGAGGAGGAGATGGATGAGGATGAGCTCCAGGAGCTCGTTAGATCTGCTGCTCGTGCCCCAGAGGGTACGTCTGCTGCTGCTGCTACTTCTGTCGGTGCCCCCGAGAGCACACCTGCTGCCACCGTTCCTCCGGTGGATACATCATCTGGTGCTCCCGAGGCCACTCCTGTTGCAACACTCCTGTCTGTGGACACTCCTACTGACCCAGTGACCACCACCCCTCCTGCAGAGCCTGCTGCTGCTGCTGACCCTGCCTCCACCTCCTGAGCCTGCTTGGAGGACTCTCCCTATGCACTTTGGATGATATGCCTGTTGTGAGAGAGTGGGGTAGGATAGTTTGGGTGGTTCTGGATTTTTGATGTATTTTGATGTATTTTGGATGGATGTCTGTATGTTTTGAGATACTTCGATATCTGTTGTGATGTGTGATATATGATGTGCTCCGATCATTCGATCATGATTTTTGTATGTTGGCAGATGTGTACTTTTGATGTATCCATGCTTGATATATATATACATCGTTTTGCCTTTTACTTCTTTTGTGCACGTTATAATTTTTGTCTCTGATGTTGACTTCGTCGCTCGACGCTTACTCTTGAATTAATAGAAATTATCTCTCTGAAAACATAGAATTGTTTTCCATGCACTTAATTCATCAAGAATGTTGATATTGGAGAGTATATTCCATAACTCAATACGTAAAATTAATTTGAGTTTTGATGATTTTATTTTTCGATTATCGACTTTGGTCTCGTTGGCACGTTTTGATTTACTTCGTATTTTCCTTTGGTGTCACTTGGACCGTCGTCGTATTCTATGACTCCCGTGCTTTTATTTTTAGCCATTGTTGTTGTCGTTGATCTCCTCCCACTCTTTTTGCTTATGCCAAAGGGGGAGAGAATTAATAATAACGATGTGCTAATGATAATTCAAAGCAATTTACCGTGAATCTAATTTGATATGTTAGATTCAGGAGGAGTTAAAATATAAAAATGGATTTCAAATCCGATATTTCATTAATTGGATTCTCATTTTTTACTTTACTCGTCTGCTTGATGCGTATGACTATTATTTAATTTGGAATTAACGTGTCATCAATGCAGGGGGAGTAAGTAAATTTCATTTGAATCATTATTTTTTATTATTATTTATGTTGGTTTGTCATCACCAAAACGGGGGAGAATGTTGAGTATTGATTCTCCGGTTTTGGTTTTGATGATGAACAAACATAAATATCGTGAACTAACTCTTTGTGAGTGCAGTTATGGAGATCGTCGCCAAATTTCTATGAACATCTAAAGCGAAGTCTCGAGACTTCTCAAAGCCCATGATCGTGTGCTTGGAGCTTCGTTGAAGCTCAAGGACCATTTTTTGAAGTCAAGAGATTCGGAATGAAGCGTTTGAAGACGGTTCGTCAAGTTTTATTTATAGTCTTCTAGCTTCGTTTCGTAGATTGTTAAGCCTTGAGTAGGTCTTACGTTTTAATCTTCATAACGCTCATATCTTAGAGCTAGGATCTTATTAGAAGCCCATAGAAACTTTCCCGAAGCTTCGCGCTTCGATTCGCGGCTTCTTGTGCATGTTAGTTGGTTTAAGAAGAAGAACCAACCGACTAGATGGCAATCTAGTCGATCGGCAAAGCTTCTTGAACCGACTAGAATGCCTTCTCAATTTCTAGCTCACTTACTGTTTACAGTTAGTCAGTCAAAGAAGGTTCACCGACCGACTAGTTGTGAAACTAGTCGGTTAGGAATTCTTCTTAGACCGACTAGTTGAGCTTCCACTGTTCAGCCTAACTTACTGTTTACAGTTAGTCGGTCAAAGCACAACGATCGACCGACTAGTTGAGAAACTAGTCGGTTAGAAGTTGTTCTTAAACCGACTAGCTGTATTTGAATTCAACTTCTTTGATTTCTTCTGTTATCGGTCAATGTTCACTTACCGACCGACTAGTTGTGAAACTAGTCGGTTGGCAAGTCTTCTTGGACCGACTAGTTATTCATTCCCTGAACTTCTTCTTTTGGTTGTTCACTTGTTAGTCGGTTCATGTTGTTTCACCGACCGACTAGTTGATGAACTAGTCGGTCAGTGGTCCTTCTTTGACCGACTAGTCTGCTTCAAAATAGAGCCGTTAGAGCATTAAATGCCACGAATTTTGCTCTCTCTTTCCTCTATCCTATATATACTTGGAGTGCTGCTTTCATAGCATTCAAGGCTAATATTTATTGAAGTTTAGAGATCAAAGAGAAGCAATTAATTCTCATTCAAAGCTCTTTCATTTCTCACTTGAATCTCTCCCTCACTCTTATTTCAAAAGAGAGATTCATTGATTGTGAGCCTTCCAAGCCAAGAGCTTGATTCTAGGTCACCAACATCTTCCTAGGCTCCCATCGCTGATCAACATCTTGGAGCTAGGGTTTGGTGCCTTCATCTTCCCCAAAATCCTCTTTGCCCTAAATCGTAAGTTTACTCAAGGCATAGGATTTTGTTGGTAAGAATTTCGTATTTCATTTACTTTGAATATTGCAAGTGATTTACTCTCGGTTGTGAGAGTTTGTTTGTGATCCCGGTTTGTAAGAGTCACAATTTCATTTGTGTATGATTTGATCTTGTAGAGGTCTCTACAAGTATTTCATAGTGCAAATTTGAGTTAGAAGTTTCTAACTCAAGTATCCGGATGGGATCCGGGTGGTTGGGACGTATGATCACCGGGAACAAGTCGGGGAGACTTGGGTGGATCCGAACCCGTTAAATTGTCTGTTTGCGATTGCATTTCTTTGTTGTATATATTTACATTTCTGCATTGTTGGTTAAGTTTGCAAGATAATTAGGAATTATCTTCTTAATTATTTTAAAGTACTATTCACCCCCCCTCTAGTACTTGTGCAGTAGCTTCGTAGGGCATTACAAAAGTTAGAATCTGCACGGGCAAAGATAAGTGTCTCTAAAGGAAAAGGTCGACCTACCTGCATAATATGCCATACGACCGAGGCGCACAACCTCTCCACACCGACCTTGGTCAGGGACTCCTTATCCCAAGGCAGTAGGCTATTCTCGGCTAGCCTCATCGCCACTCCGGCCTCGTCGAAGACCGACTCACTGGAGCCAACCGGGTAGGACGACGCCAAGAGATCCTCCTCCGATAAATCCACGAGCTCGTCCCTCTTGGACTTGAACGTCACGAGCACCACCTCGCAGCTTGGGTGAGCAGGCTTCTCTAGCCCGGACAGTGGGCAGCCGTAGGGCCAACGGTCTTCGACTGTCGTTCGCCCGACAGAGCCCGACCCAGTGGAGGCCCCCTGGGGAGCTACGGTCTGGAGCAGATCTACAGGGATCAGAGGCGGTCGCCTGCTCTGAGATCCTTGGGCCTCTGGCTCGGCCCACACGTCTTCCTCCGCTTCAAGATTAATGGGCATGGCGACAGCCCTGGCCGCGGAGCCCTCAGTAGGATTGCTAGCGTCTGTCACGATTGTACGAGGACCCGAGGAAGCTGCGGCATCCACCACCTTTGCCTTCTTCGATCGGACGAGCTTCTCGTCCTTCGCCATCGATGGCCCCTCTCGAGCCCTCTTCTTTCCGCCCTTTGTTGGTTGCTGGGCTGCTTGTTCTGTGGCCATCGTTATCAGCTCATCCAACAGCAAACGCATCTTCTGACCTGCAAAAAGGAGATAGATCAGGGTGAGCAAATTAGGAGCGACAACTACAAAGCTTGGATTACCTTCTGGCCAGATGTGTCGGGCCATCATCTCTTTCGTGGCAAGCTTCTCGTATTGTCTGTCCTCAGAGGGGATCTCCTCCAGGATCCTGGCTCGTTCAGTGTCATCCTCGTCAAGGCAAACCTTTCTGTTCGCCCCCAGATTCAGCACACCCTAGTTCGACCTCAACGCCAGATCCTTGGGTGTCGAGACGAACAAAAACTGCTCCCTCCAACCCATAATCTTGCCCGGCAAGCCCAGGATAATCGATCGACTTCTCCTCGCTGATATGTTGTAGTGCGCCCTCAATTTTTTGATCGCAAAAAAATACCGAAAGAGGGAAAGGCTCGGACTGATGTCTCTCCCTGCGTGGAGGACGAGGAAGCCAAAGATTGCACTGATGGAGTTCGGCATCAGTTGGAAAAGCGAAAACTCAAGGAAGTTCAAGATATGGAGAAGCAGAGGAGGAAGGGGAAGAGGAGTCCTTGTTGGAAGCATGCAATGTAGACCCCGACCTCATGGTCCTTCGAGAAGCACACTCGCTCAACAGCGGTTGGTAGGTAGACCGTGTATGGTGGCTTGACGTACTTCGCGCGGGCTTCAGGCATAAATAAGGTCCACGCTACCGATTCCACGCTCAATATCTGAGCAGGAATGTCCCTGGCCTCGGACATGTTCACGATGGCCCTAGTGGACAACCGGGGCTTCGGTACGGCCGGCCCTTTCCCTTTCCTCGGATCCCTTGGGTCCGCTGACAATGAACCCGTGGCAAGCTCAGTTGCCGGCCTGTCCTCAGCATGGCCCTGACTTATCAGAGTGGTCTCCTCCACCTCCTCCAATGTGCCTGTGGCAGAGCTATCCGTGGCTCTGCCGCCACTAACCCTTTGTTCTACCTCTCTCAAAGCAGATGACCGTGAAGATTTCGGAGAAACCATTTTAAGAATGATGAACAGTACCTTCGAGAAGAAGACGGTCGGATGAAGATGTCGAAACAGTTATACGAACTCCGGTGACGGCAACAATGGCCACGGCGAACGAAAACTCTGAAGGAGGCGAGAACTCGAAGAAAATTAGAAGTTGGAAAACTCTCACTCGATCTCCCCCTCCCCCATTTATAAGAAGTGCCGATCGATCTCCGCCATCGAAGCCCTGCCACGTGTCGAAGATCCAAGCCCTCTCCGACGCTTTGACTACCACCTGCAGTCACGTTAGTCACGCGTCGCTTTCTGGATGGCTGGGACGCTTTGATATTCTCCTGTCTTCAAATCGAAATGAAGGCAACGAAACAATGGGCGGGCTTTTCAAAATAACTCCCGTTCTTTCCCGACGCTCAGAGCGAAGGTTGTTTCCCCTACTTTCGGGCGGGCAGGGAGATGGTTCGTCACCTGAACTGGGCTAGACCCCCGCCCCAACCTTACGAGTATATCTGTTCATTTATATTTTCACTTGCATATACAGCAAACTAAATTTTTAGCTCGTCGTACCGAGGAATGTCGAGGCATCCCAAGCGAGCTTTCGCCCCACAAGGCAGGCCGAAGCATGCATTTCCCCCAGGCTACATGTACCCTCCCTCAAAGTCCGGGGCAGACCGATAGGGCCGAGCTACGGGCTCGTACCCTCCCCTCCCTCAAAGACTGGGGCAAGCTTGCGAAGCTTCGCCCTCGATAGTTCTTCGGCGGACCAAGGTCGAGCCATATCTTGTTCCCTCTCCACCATACACGTATATTCTTGTACACTCGCATTTATGCCTACTTATTATGCAAACTAATATTTCAGCTCCTCGGGTCGAGTAATTCCGAAGCATGCCCGAGCGCAGTCGCTCTCGAAAGGTCGCCACTGGATTGGGTCGAGCTATGGGTTCACGCCCCCCTCACCAACAGCTTTCGAGGCAAGTTCCCGAGCTTTGCCCGTACCAAACTATAATGCGCCTGAGCCGACCTATGTTCGACATACGACCCGCTCTCGCCTTGGCTCTCGTGCACCCCGTATGTCGAGGGCATATATAAAGACGAGGCTATTGAATTGCCAAGCCCCTCCACTATACAAAACGTATCCGGACAACGGTATTCCGAAAAACAAACAACTTTCATTTATTCGATCAAAATTTTGAAAGTACATATATGTATTTATACGACCGCACAAGGAGTAATCACTCTGGCCTACACTACAAAAAGGCATAACTTCAAAGCTAAACACTAACAAAGGGAAGCTGATATGGAAGTCCTACGCCTCGGTCGGTCCGCCCGCCTGATCATTGCCTGGTGTGTCTCCCGATCCTTCCCATTCGTCGGCCAAGGGCTCGTCCAGCTTGGGGAAGTCGACCACCAAGGAGGGTGCAACCTCGCCAGCCTTCCCTTCATCCTCGAGAGGCCCTCCTCTAGGCCTGCTTTCTTCTCCAATCGCAACATAGGGATGAGCTCCTCATCCTGATCTCGTCAGACCGTGACATCTCCTATAACTCGTTGGTCGACTTCTCCCAGCTCCTCCACCTGCCGCTTCAATTCAGCGTTCTCCCCCATTCCTCAGCTTCTATCACCCACCTCAAGTCTGTGATATCTTGTTGCTGGACATCGATCACCTTCTTCTTCTCACCCATTTCCCCTCTCATGCCCTCCTTCTCCTCAGAATGCTCATTCAGAAGATTGGCCCGCCTGGTCTCCTTGTCATGGAGCTGTTGAGCGAGCTCTACCTGCTTCTCTCCAGCTCGTCCATGGTCTTCCTCTGGGCATCGTAGTGCCTCAGAACCTCCTCCAACTTCCCATCCTTCTCTCACATCTTCTCGGTGGTCTCTCGAATGTCGACCCTCACCTTCTCGAGGGACGCCATGGGCCACGGGGGTGTGGCACTGGAGAGCCACCATCGTCACCATCGCCTACAAGAAAAACAGAGGTATAAATACGCGTGTGAGCACAGAGGCGCAGAGCCGCTCCGGAGCCACATCTGCCAAAGATTCACGTTCCAGTGACAGCATGCTATTCTCTTCCAGACGGGCCGCAACCCAAGCTTCATCAAACATGGATTCCCATCTACCTATCGGATAGATCCATAGGAGGAGCTTCGCCCTTGGAAGGGCCTCCACTTCGGCCCTCTTCGATTGGAAGCAGGCAAGCACCCCCTCGCAGCTCGGATGCACCTCCCTCCCCATCTCCCGAACAGGAATCCTGTAAGGCCAGTGATCAGTCACGGGCGCCCTGTCGAGCTCCTCCGTGTTTGGAATCTTTGAAGGAGCCGTGGTGGAGTCCCACTGGTCAGCAGGACCGCCTGGTGAGGCCTCGCTGGTCTGGCGAGAGGGGGAATCTGACTCGGACACCTTCTGCCTCTTATCCTCCCTCTCCCTAATGGTGATCCCAATGCCCCGCTTACGGGCTGTCTCCTTCACTGGTCCATCCTCGTCTACCACCCTCTTGCCTTTGTCCTGGGGGCCGGATTACTTCGCCACCAACACCCAAGCCGCCCTTAGCACCTCCTCTGTCACGCCCCGATTCCAAAGTATGGAAGGCGAGACGTGAGGAGGTCTGCTTATACTTGGAGCTGTGAAGCTGTAGTCTGATAAGCGTCTATGTATGATACAAATAGCAGGTCCTTGTATAGCGACAAAACAACAACAACAATAATAATAAAGCAGACATAAAAAGAAACATCCACCAACAACATCCAGAAATTATTCCAACATCACAGAGAAGTCATAAAAGTACATAGTCTGAACAATAGGCCTAAAGCATGGCCGAAAGAGATAGGTGCTACGCACTGAAACCTAACAACAACTAATGAAAATAACTAAAGGGAGACTCCAAGTGAGTTTAGGACTAGTCACCAGTGTCCTCGAACTCGGTCTCTGCAGGAACCTCGAACTCAACGTCTGCGAACTGCTCGTCCTCTGCAACTAACTCTGACTCAGAACCTGACATGTGACACCCAAAGAGAAGCGGGCACATGTCAGCAAAAGTCTCCCAAAGGAAAGCGGAGGACTTTTGTGCAAGGATATAATAAAAATAAAGCGACTAGCAATTCTAATATAATGAAATGACATGACATTAAGAATGCAACAATTTAAAATGACTTGATGAACAAGCATGCACGTTGTAGCAGAAACTCCGAAAAACACTATTTCACGAGTCACGAACATTATCTTTTCACATTGTGCATAGGGTTTACTCCTTACAGCTGAAGGAGCGGATCAGGCATCCTTCTACGCTGCGTGATAGCTTAACCCTACCCCTTCACGTGCATCGAGCGTTGGTTTCCCAATTACATGTACTCGCTTCTGGATCACGAGCCAGGAAGTGTTTTTTGGTTTGGCATAGGGTTGTGCCCGCAAAGCAGGTGCCTAGCCTCAATAGTTACAATTATTGTAGCATGTGCTACATAATCACGATGAAACATTTTGAGGCATGACATGACATGGTAATGAGTAGTTAAAGTGTGTACCGTTAATTGAAATTAAACGTGACATGGCAGCATGAATTAAAACATGGTAAAAGTGTCGGATCCAGCTTCGTTGTCAAGCTAGATCTAGTAAGGGCGTCTAGGCGACTATTATTTCATTGCCTAGTCTCTTTTACGCTACCACACAAATTGGCCTAAAACGTGGCCTAAACAAACATTGGCAAGTATCACTTGCCTGAAGACAACCACGATGTGATCCCGTTCAATCAAGTCCAAGTCTACCTATGTGTTCAGATCGCAGTCCAGCCTACAGTCCCAATTATTAATCTTGATTAGTGGATTACAAAAAATTAGAAGCTATGATTTTTAGTTTGATTAACAGGCGAGGTGGGGGTTCCTACAAAGCGGGATTTACCTCAACACAATGCGAGAGCTACTCTAACGTCGGGTAGCGACATCAGGGGTTGGATTCCGGTAACGCGAACGGTACGGAATGACCGGTTCTCTGTTTGATTAAACACGCGTCTAGTGGTCCAGTTTTATTAGGTTTTCTATCCTGGGACGGGGTTCATATCAATATTAATGTTAAGTTACTAACATGCAACTAAATTAAGTTGCTAGTACGAATAAGTATACAACATTACTATCATAGCAACCTAGACTAATAGTAGCTAGGAGCTGTGCATACAAGATATCAACCCTACAGTTTAGCATGCTAACATCATATTATAAGGTCCACTTGCTGATCATTATCATTTAGCAGTTCATTGTCTATTAGAAAACTGAGCTTATGGTATTAAAAGCACGTAAACTAACCGATGTGAAGCGAAATTCCCCTACATAGCAACCGGTGGTTGACGTGCGGCAATCAGAGGTGGAGGGACATCGTAGCGGTGCAAGGGGAGGCTGTCAACAACCCGGGGGCTGCCGTGCGTCGCTGCGGCGTGAAGGGAGGCCGATGTCGTAGTCAGTGCCTGGGCGGCACCGTGACAGCACTTGGGCCACGTTGTCGTGCGATTTCCGGTGGGGAAGGGCCGGAGTGGGGCTGACGGGGGTCAGGTCGACGGAGGGGAGGTTCTGCGACGGGTGGAGGTCAGAGATACGACGGCTGATGCACGAAGATAGGCGGGCAGTCGTTGTCAGCGCCTGGGAGAACAGGCTGGTGTTTGCTGCTGTGCCCAGGCAGTCTCCGGCGGGGCTGATGGCGGGGGACAGGTTCGTGAGGGGTTTGGTCGGAGAGAAAACATCGAGGGGCTGCTGAAGTTGGTGGCGCAAGGAGAAATGTAATGAAGAAATAAAGAGCCCTAGGGCTTATCGGGTATAAATGGGTTTGGGATTTGCTATATGGGGTTGAGTTGGGATGCACTTATGGGAAATAGAGAAGATAGAGAAGAAGGAATGAGTGGACTTAATGGTGGTGAATAGCTAAAATCAGAGATTTGAGTTGATACATAAGTTGTGATTCCCATTGCTATATAACTTGGGGTTTGGGTAGATTTAAGGGTAAAGGGGAGAGAGTGTGAGAGAGAGTAGGGTACATATTAGGGGAAAATAGGGTGAGCCTAGCTTAGGAATTATATCATATGAAACTTAGGATTTAATATAGTTTGATTGGGAATTTAGTGTAAAAGCGGGTCAAACGGAGCCCGATAATTATGAGAAAAATACCAAGATGACCGTGTCGACGAGAGAATCGAAACTAAAAAGATTGGTCATGAGCTAGGGCGATGAAAAACGGAACTAAAAATAAAAAGGTCTAATGGCAAAAGTGAAAACTACGACACCTCTTCAAACAAAGTTATTTTGTGAGAGAACGACCTGTGAAATGACGTTCCAAAATAATTCCACAAATAAGTACTCTTCCAGAGAGTCACAACGGCATATCACATCATAGGGTTCGGATACAAGAAGAGTTCAGAATAAATATGCATACGAACAAAAGTACGTGCACGAAAAACGTCCGATTGAAAAGCGACCGTGACATCCTACCCACCTTATGAATGATTCCGCCCACAGAATCAACATCCACTACTGCTCTAAAATAAATGCAGGAAGCGCTCTCTCATATCATCCTCGTGCTCCCAGGTGGACTCCCCAGGTGAACCATGACGCCACTGCACCCTAACCAAGTCGACGGTCTTATTCCTCAACTGCTTATGCCGTCGATCCAGAATCTCAACTGGTTGCTGATCATACGTCAGATCCAGATGAACCGTGATCTTCGAGAAATCCACAGTATGAGATGGATCACTGACGTATCGACGTAACTGAGATACGTGAAACACGTCGTGAACTCCCTCCAGTGATGGCGGCAACGCCAAGTGGTATGCCACAGCTCCAACTCTCTCCAGGACGTCAAAAGGCCCAATATACCTCGGACTCAGCTTGCCTCTCTTTCCAAATCGAATAACTCCTCGATTCGGAGAGATCTTGAGCAAGATGTGGTCTCCAGGCTGAAACTCCAACGATCACCATTTAGCATCTGCCTAATGCTTGAAACGGTCCTGAGCGATCCTTAGCTTCTTCCTTATATTCCTCACAACATCCACTACCTCCACGATCATCTCTGGCCCCAACAGCTCCCTGTCTCCAATGTCATCCCAGCTCAGGGGCGATCGATGTTTCTTCCCATATTGCGTGCCAAAAGGCGCCATGCCAATGCTTACCTGGTAGCTGTTATTATAGGCAAACTCCACATGATGAAGATGATCCTCCCAAGATACCTTGAAGTCCAACATGCACGCTCTCAGCATGTCCTCCAAAATCTGAATCGTCCTCTCGGACTGGCCATCCGTCTGTGGGTGGTATGCGGTACTGAAACTCAGACTCGTACATAGACTCTTCTGCAGACTCTGCCAAAACTGAGATGTGAATCTTGTGTCTCTGTCTGCCACGATACTCACGAAGACGCCGTGAAGTCGCACGATCTCCTGTACGATTCACGTTACATCACTATCTAAACTAGGGAAAGTAAATAAAAGCGGAGAGTAAAAGAATTTACCTCCATGTATCTCCTCGCTAGTGTCTCAGTGGACTGTCCCACTCGGAAAGGAATAAAGTGTGCAGATTTGGTCAATCGGTTGACGATTGCCCAAATCGCATCATTCTGCTTCGGACTCCGAGGTAGTCCAGTCACGAAATGTATAGTGATGCGTTGCCACTTTCACTCCGGAATCGGAAGCGGTTGTAGCAACCCTGTTGTACGCTGATGCTCTGCCTCAACCTGCTGACATACCAAACACTTGGTAATGCTCTGTGCCACACTCTGCTTCATTCCATGCCACCAATAGTTCAGGCAAAGGTCCTTATACATCTTGATGCCTCCAGGATGCACAGAATACGATGAGCTATGTGCGTCAACAAGCAACTCCTCTCTAATATCTCTAGCTGGCACACAAACTCTAGCTCCATACCTCAGCGAGCCATCCTCATGAATCAGAAAGTCAGTCTGCAGACCGGCTTCTACCTGCTCACGGATCTTCTTCAGCTTCGGATCTCCAGCCTGACCTGTCTTGATCCAATCCACAATCGTCGACTGTATCTGCATACACATCAACGACGAAACCTCTCCAGGAAGCACAATCTCAATGCCTGACTCACAAAAATCCTGCTGCAACCTCCACTGTGAAGTTAACATCATAACTGCTGGAAGTCTGCTCAGCGCATCAGGAACCACATTCACCTTGCCCGGATGGGACTACAAGTCGATCTCATAATCTGCCATGAGCTCCAATTATCGACGATGTCGCTTGTTGAGCTCCTTCTGTGTAAAGATATATTTCAAGCTTTTGTGATCAGTGAAAATCTTCACCTTCTCATCAGCAAGAAATGCCTCTAAATTTTGAGCGCAAATACGACTGCAGCCAACTCCAAATCGTGTGTCGGGTAATTCTTCTCATGAGCCTTAAGCTGCCGAGAAGCATACGCGACCACATGCCCATGCTAATGCAAAACACATTCGAGACCTTTACCAGAAGCATCGCAAAAGATCTTGAAACCTCCACTCCGATCAGGCACAGCTAGAACAGGTGCTGACGTCAATCTCTCCTTCAAAATAGAAAAGGCCACCTCACAAGCATCAGACCAAACGAATGTTATATCCTTCCTCGTCAGTCTAGTCATTGGCTCGGTAATATGAGAGTTCTTAATGAAGCGCTGATAATATCCTGCTAGCCCAAAAAAACTCCTGATCTCTGACACTGACTGTGGAACCAGCCATTCCCTGATAGCCTTGATCTTCTCCGGATCCACGGCTATGCCATCTCCTGACACCATATGTCCAAGAAAGGCAACTCTATCTAGCCAAAACTCGCACTTGGAATACTTCGCCTACAACCGATGCTTCCTCAAAATCTCTAGAACTGTCCTCAAGTGCTTAGCATGCTCCTCCTCCGACTTCGAATAGATCAAGATGTTGTCAATAAAGATAACGACAGACTTATCTAAGAATTCATAAAATATCAGGTTCATCATATTCATGAAAACCGCGGGTGCATTAGTCACACCGAAAGGCATAACCACGAACTCGTAGTGTCCATACTTCGTTCTGAACGCTGTCTTCTGTACATCTTCCTTATTCACCCTCAACTGGTGATATCGGCTCCTTAGATCCAGTTTGGAGAATACCCTCGATCCTCCAAGCTGATCAAAAATGTTGTCAATCCGCGGCAACGGATACTTGTTCTTAATGGTGACAGCATTCAACTCTCTATAGTCCACGCACATCCGGCGCGAACCATCCTTCTTCTTCACCAATAGAATATGTGCTCCCCATGAAGACACACTCGGATTGATATAACCCTTCTGCAAAAGCTTGTCCAACTGTCTACGTAGCTCCTCCAACTCTGCCGGAGCCATACAGTATGGTGCTTTCGAAATGGGATGCGCTCCCGGAATAAGATCAATCGAGAACTCAAGAAATCGATCAGGCGGCAGTCCTGAAATCTCCTCGGAAAAGACAACATCGAAATCACTCACCACAGCTGGTCTACTCGCCTCTATCTGCATAGCCACAAGCTCCACTACAGGCTTGGCCCGAAATCTGACAGGCCGAAGCGAATTGCTACCACTGATGAACTCAAAGGTCGGGTGACCAGGAATCTCAAACACCACCTTCTTCCGTCGACAGTCGATCGTAGCGAAAAAGCAACTAAGCCAATCCATCCCAAGAACAGCAACATAATTGGTAATGTCGTGGACGATAAAATCGGCGTAAAGCTCGAGTCCGCAGATTACCAAGGGACAAGATTGACAACCAATGGACACTGAGATCACACCATTCCCTGTAGCGATATCCCAACTCTTGGAAAGAGGGAAAGTCGTCAGAGAATGCTTGTCCATGAAACTCCGGGATAAGATGCACATGGATGCATCGGAGTCGAAGAGAACCCGAGCGGGACAAGCACAAACAAGAATAACACCTACAAATAAACTAGCAATCAAAACCTATTCTAGTAAACAAGATCTAATCTGAAATGCAAGATCAACTAATGAAAAGTAAAGACTAGTCTGAGGGTTACCTGCAATAACTCCATCCTCAGCCTCCGCATCTACTGCGGTCATCGTGAAAGCTTGCCTCCTAGGCTGAACGGCCTGCTGAAAAGCCTGCATCTGGGGAATGAGAGGCGCTCCACATCCAGCAGCTACAGGTGCTTTCTGCGCCTGTCTAGCAAGCGATCAATCCTTCACTGAATGCTTAGCGTCGTCACAAAGTAAGCACTGACCCAGAAACCTCCTGCACTACTCCTTCACATGGCCAGTCCTGTCGCAAAAATGACACATCTTCTGAATAGGCCCACTTGGCCTCTTAAACTGCACAGACTGATTAGGCCTCATCACTGGCCTAACCACGACTCTGGCCTGCTCCATAGGCCTCTTCCCAGCACCTGAATACTGCCCTATCCTCTGATTGGCAATCAACTCCTGCCTCTTGGCAGCAATCAGCAATTTCTGGTAAGAATCTAAGTTCGAAGAGGACATCAGACTCTGCAACTCCAAAGATAAACCCAGCAAGAATCTCTGAGCTTAATCTTCAGCGGTCTGCACCAAATTTGGCGCAAAGCGAAACAATTTGGTGAACTCCTGGTGGTACTGATCCACCATCAGATTCTCTTGCTTCAGATTGATAAACTGCTGCATCAGCTCCCTCCTAGCAGCTCGAGGGAAATATTACTCATCAAATCTCGCCTTGAAAGTGTCCCAGGAAATAGGCCTCTCCAGCATCTGCTCCTCTAACTCCCACCAACTGCGGGCATTGTCCTTCAGTTGCTTCTTCACCAAGTCAACCCATCCAACCGGGTTAACCTTCGAGAGAAGCAGGTTATCCTCTATATTCTTCATCCACTCATCCACAGCTAATGGTCCTTCCGACCCAGTGAAATATGTCGGGCCCAGCTCCTGAAACCGCTTCGCTCCTGCCTCGAAGCGAGGGGCATTCTGAAGCATGCCCTGCTGAACCTGGATCATCTGATGCATCATCCTCATCATCTCAGCCGTGGTCAGTCTCTATTATTGAGTATTGGTGTTTCATACCAAGCTTATTTTGATGATAATCACAACATTATGTTTTTGCTAATGACTCTCTTGTTTTAGTCTCATAGTTTCATTTCAAGAATATCTTTCTTGGAGACTAAACACTTGGTGCAAGGATGGACATCAAGTGGAGAAGGGCCAAAGCTTGGACTCAAGGGGTGCCAAAGCTTGGAGATGATGGAGAGCATCAAGGCATCAAGATGGAAGACTTAGACTCTAAGGAAAGCAATGTAATCCATGTAATATTTCTTTTATTGCTTTCTTTCTCATTTGAGTCTAGGTTAATGCAATGCCTTGATAGATGGTCTACTCATTCATGCATATGCATTTAGCCATCTTAGTGAGCCTTAGGATTATCCTAGAATCCAACCTAATTGGTTCATCTTGACCAAAGACTCATTTGGAGTCTCTGGCTTTCCATCAGTCGCCTGCTGAAGGATTTACAGTCGACTGGGTGATTTTCAGTTGCCTATCTATCCTTCCACAGTCGACTGATATGCACTGCTCAAGTCAACATTTCTATTGACTCTACTTGAGCTTTACGCAACAGTCGACTGATGCTCAACTTACAGTCGCCTGTATACTTACAGTCGCCTGTAGATTGGTCAACAGTCGTCTGAGTAGCGTAAGTACATATACTGCTTCTCTCTGTTTTTCTCCATCTCATGCAGCAGTCGACTGATGAAGGTTTTACAGTCGCCTGACTATTTTACAGTCGACTGTATTATTGACATCAGTCGCCTGTATGCTTATCTGGAGAAAGAGTGCAGCTCTCTGTTTTATTCCATCCCCTGCAGCAATCGCCTGCTAAAGGTTTTACTAGCGCCTGTCATTTTTACAGTCGACTGTATTGACTTCATCAGTCGACTGTCCTGGCTCAGATTATAGACGTTGAATATTTTCTAGCCGTTGAACTTTCGACTGTCATTTGTTCATCAGTCGACTGTCCATGTCGTTTCAGCCCAGAAACTAGCCGTTGCAGCCTTGTGCTTTTTGTTGTTTTCTGGGTTTTGGGGTTTGATATAGGGTTCCTATATATAGGTATGCTGACTTCTCTAGAACTTTTTGATGCTATTGAAAATCATAAGAGATCTATAAGCCACTCTCAAACTCTCTCATTTCCCTCTTTGAGCTCTCATTCCTCTTCATGCATTGAAGTCCAGCTCAAGGCAAATCATCCAAGTGCTTTCAAGCCAATCTCAACACTTGGAGATCCTCTTCCATGTCTTGCATTCATCTATGAGTAAGCATCTCAAGGCATAAGTAAGAGTATTTATTTTACTTGGTGATTCTTGTAACACTAATTCTCTTTGTGGGAATTAGTCTTACTCTGTCACGCCCCGCTTCCCAAAAATATGGAGGCGAAGCGTGAGAAGGTCCGCTCAGACTTGAAGCTACAAAGCTGCAAGTCCGATAAGCGTCAATCAAATTTAAAACTGCAGGTCCTTGCAACGCGAACGAAACAAAGATAATAATAATAAAATGAGACAAAAGAGATATCTCAGAATATCCATAAAATAAGTTTCAACATCACAGAAAAAGCCACCAGGCTGAAATAAAAGAGAGTCTAAAGGCCTAAACATGGCCAACAAAAGTACAGCGTACAAAACAAAGGTGCCACGCACCGACAACTAACAACAAAACCTAAAACAAAAGAAAACTCAGCAAAGTCACCAAGAAAGGTCTCCGGTGTCCACAAAACTCCTCCTGGGCAAACATGGACTCAGACTCAGCGTCAGCAAAACATCACGTACACAGCAACGGTCTCTGGCTCAGGGTCTAACATGTGACACCCAAAAGAGCAAGGGGCATATGTCAGCAAGTCTACAAGAGACTTGTGCAAGGAAACTGAAAGTAGGTACAAGTAAGCAACCTAACAGTTCTAGCATGAATGCAATGACATGGCAGTTAAAGTATGAGTGCAACAAGTAATGTAAAGTAAAGTAAGGTACGAGCATGGCATTTAAACATGGCATGGATGACAAGTTATACAAGCAACACTCACTAGTACAAGACAAGTAAAGTAAGCACCTCGTGCACAGAGATTCCGCCTTCTGGCTAGAGTGGCTGATCGGGCCACTCCTAAGCTCAGGTGACCGTTTATCCCTACCCCTCCACGTGTATCGGGCTTTGGTTTTCAACCAACACATGAGGCCTGATTCTGGATCACGAGCCAGGAAGTGTTTTAACATGATGGCCTAGGGGTGCACCTAGCCGAAAACACGGAAACACGGATTGTACAAGTATTTTGTAGCGTGTGCTACGATGCAACAATCAATTTGGATGACATGTAAGATGCAATGCATGGCAGTTAAAAGTACGTACAGATAAGGAAAGTAAACGTGACAGTTTAGTATGCATGAACAATCAAGTTTAAAGGGTTGGATCTAGCTTCGTTGTCAAGCTAGATCAATTAGGTGACGGATCTAGTTTCGTTGTCAAACTAGATCAAGTAGGCGCCTAGCCAGCTATCATTTCACTGACTAGTCTCTTTTACGCTAGGAACAAGGAAGTGGCCTAAAAACATGGCCCTACACAAGAGTTGGCAAGTTTCACTTGCCTGGAATACGTGCTGGTATCACAGTCCTCAGTGTCCGATCACAGATTCACAATGACCAGAGCTCCCACGCTCGGTCCAACAATCAGCCTACAGTCCCGTATTATTAAGTTGGATTAGTGAGTTACAAGCAGTAAAAACACAGTTTTTTTATATCTTGTTAACATGCGGTGTGGGTTCCTACGGAGAGAGACTTACCTTAATACGACGCGAGAGTTATACTGACGTCGAGTAGCGACGTCAAGGGTTGGATTCCGGTATCGTGTAAGGTAACGACGTCGGCTCGGAAAAGATAACGGGTCACGAAGAAAACGTAGTATAACTGCAACACAGATTTAACATCAATTACGGAAAATAATACCAAACACACTTCATGTGCACAGTTATCTCGTAAGTTACACTATATACAACTTATCTCTACAAGATGTTTAACATATTTCAATAGGTAAGCCATACTTGACAACTACAGATTTTTGTTTACAAATTCTTATTGCTAACATTGGAACACTAACTTATACATGTATATATATATATATATATATATATATATATATATATATTACCAACTAACATATTATTTATAAAACCCTTGTTATAAGCAACATACTTATCTACTGCATGCTATTACAAATGAACTAACTTACATAATAAAACTAATCATTTCAGGCCTCACTTATTAAACATTATTAATAGAAGAAATATTATACCAGCCCAACTATCATACTGATCTAACAGAGCCAGTATTATAAACCACTTATTATAGTCTATGAACTTTCATGCGGGAAATAAGAAGTTACGTGTTCATGCAGATCGGAGGCAGCGGTGCGGACTACGGCGTGAGATCACCGGAGAGCGGAGGCGTGGACGGGAAGGAGGCCGCGTGATGCTGCGGAGGGGAGGCGGCCGGAGATATCGCTGGGTGGAGACCGGGGGTCGTGTGGGTGGCCGGTAAGGCAAGGGCGCCGGAGTAGAGGGTTTCGCGCCTGCAGGCGGGGTCCCGCGGCGGAACAAAGGGAGGAGGGACGTCGGGGAGCAGGCCTTCGGGGTGCTGGACAGGGGATCGTGAGAGGGAGGCCGAAGGAAGACGACGGCGAGTTGATGGGGCTAGAGGGGAGGTCCGGCGACGGGCGACTGAACGGGGTCGCCGCTGGGATGCTATAAACAGGGGAGAGGCCGGAGCTTGCGTTGCCGTCGTCGGAACACAGCGGAGCGGGGTCAGAGCTTACGGCCGCTTGGCGCCGTCGCTGCAGAGGGAGAGGGGATGATACGGGGCTGCTCGATGAGGAGGCGTGCGATGCGTGGGTTGCTGGTTGCGTACGAAATCATTTAGGGGGCGGCTTTGCTTCTATTTTTCTGAGAAGAGTTTAACCTAGGGCCAATATTAAAAGAGCTACATCACGTGGGTGAGGGGGTCCTATGGTTAGGTTAGCTGGGTGTTGGGTTTTTAGCTCCTAGGCCTGGTATTTAAAACATGGAGTGGGCGTCTCATAAGAATAGTATGAGGGGGCTCAAAGGGTTTGTAGGCTAGATGTGACTATTGGCTAGGGTTTCAATATAATAACCTTAAAGCTATTGAATAAAGGGGAGGGCTGCCCCTCACGTGAGCAGAACAGAACTTGGGATATGGGCTAAATGTAGGGTTATAATGAATATGAATAAGAAAAATCGTTATAATATTATTATTTAAAATCCAAATTCTTTTGCCCTCTATCTCTCATCAGTGTTGTGTGCGGCTAAGTGGGGGTTAAAAGGTCTAAATCAAACTTAGGGGAAGATTAAGAGTATTAATAGATAATAGAGGATAAGTGTCATATGATACTTAGGGTTAAAACCAATATTAGGTTGGGCCAAGAGCGAAAGTAGGTCAAACGAAGCTCAAAAATTGTGAAATAAATACTGGGGTGACCGGAATGATGAGAGAAAGAAGACAGAGAAGACGGATCACAATCTCGACGACGAGAAACGAAAATGAAAATAAAAAGGCCTCGCGACAAAAGTGAAAATCGTGACGCCTCTGCAAACAAGGTCAACTTGTGGGGGAACAACCCGTGAAATGTCGTTCCAAATGAATTCCACAATTTAATACTCTCTCCGAGAGGGTCACAACGACATATCACACCATAGTTTTCACAAACAAACAAAGTCTAAAACAAATACGTTCACAGTCAACAACACGTGCACGAAGAAGATACGATCGAAAAGCGGTCGTTACATCCTCCCCACCTTAAAATAAAGTCTGTCCTCGGACTTTCTAACTATAAATATAACTCTAGCTAGACTAGTAGCTATCCTGCTCACATCACATTATAATTCAACCAAGTATAGTCATTACAAATGCTTATACAAACACTAGGTAGTCAAATAATAATTCTGTTAACATGTATATGTATTCATTCACGCACATATTTCAATCATATACATTCACATACATCCCTTATATAACTACTACTTAACCTAGCACAAACATTAGTTCAGATACTCATATAAGATTAGTCTCACACTAGTAAATACAATCATTGCTCTACGTATAGATAACTACCTAGGCACACAAACAAACATGGGTATACGACTCCCTAATATTTCCTAGTATACATCCAATACCAAACACATCAACATATGTAGTCACACCATACCATTATTAAGTCATGCTTTACTATATCTAATACACATTCACCACTTCTATAAATTCACAATATATAGTCATTCAAATGCATGCAAATATTTCACCGTATATTCACATCACATACGGTCCTATAACTGTATTTACGACACGCCACATATACCATAGTCACCAAAACTTATAACTAGGCACATACTTACCCGTGCATGGTGCACACCCACGCACGCTAACATTTCATTTACATACACCAATCATACCATCATATATCCAGTACATCTACACACCTAGTTTAGCTAGCACACATACGTTCACACAGGCAAGTCCTTAGTAAATAACTATACCACAAGACCAACACCTATAACTATATACTGGTATAGCGACCCACAATCATGTGCGTAATACAACCAGGCACACCACTCCTATCACTATACATACATCAACATCGCTATATGCAAACTACAGACATACATAACAATAATCTTAAGAGTATAGCCACTCAAACTTGAGTGAGACTCAAAACACATATCAGAATACTCTATATACGTAACACGGTATTTATACATATACCAATACCACTCCAAAGTATACACATCTACCGATATAACAATATACATACCATAATGTCAATCACACTTAATATCTAATCAGGTAACACCCACATAGTTCAATCACTTTATATACCATAATACTATTACAGACATCAGCACCCGCATAATTATAATACCCTCCCTAATACAAACATTCACCGTATAGTCACACACAAGTAATATATATTCACACCATAGCCATCTACCTATAACTAGTACACCAACACATCTACTTCATACATGGATAAGACATGCAATAGTCGTGTATACCTCATGGTACACGCGCATACAACATCCGTAAAAGCAAGCTATACCAATCAAAACTATAATCCTACTACCAGACGTATACCACATATATACTCATGCAGCAGATACATAACTACTTACGTCTAAGCACAATACATATCTACGTACAAGCGCACACTCATACGTGAGTGATACGCCGGAGTTCACACACGGGTCCACACACTCTACTTATATGCATACACTTCAATGACATAACAACTTATACTAATGGGCTCACCAAACTATAATAAGGTTGCCACAGGCAACGACGAGCACTAATGGCTAAACAGTAGGAAGGAACCCGAAGCCAAAGCATAACGAAGGAAAGATCGAAAGCACGAGTTCAGATAGAACGAAAATAAGAAGACAGCTTGGTTAGGTGAACCAGGGGTATAATTGTGATTGTTTAGGTGGGAAAAGATAGGTGTAATGATACTCTCATAGGGTACCGAAAGAAGTAGTGTAAAGACATAAGCTAAAATACGTGAAATTTAAAAACTGTTGTACTTCAAAAGTTGAAGTCCTCATCGGTATAAAATATTTGGAGGTCGATAAAACAAGTTGTTCAAAATAAGTTTGAGTCGAATATACATAATAAGAGAAAATGGTTTATTGGCTTATATAAAATTTTCGGGAGGGAAGTAAATCATTCACACGAACATTAAGGACGTAGTTTAGAAAATATTATACCGCAGTAATTTAATATAATTTGGCAAAAATTCCGAAATTCAAAGAATGAAATTAGATCAACTATAGTGTAGGGAATGTTTTCCAAGTCTTAAAACTGGAGAGAAATTTCAAATAGATAATATTGAAAATACTTTTAGAGAAACCCGGACCTGCCAAACGAATTGATTTAAACAAGGATCTTTAAGTACGAGTTCAACGAACCTAGAACTGATATATATATAAATAATTGAAATTCTATTCATATGGGAAGATATTCTAAAGTATATATGGTAAATGGCTAAAATGAATTTTGTAGTTTAGAAAAGATGGTATATCGAATTTTCAAAATAGTAATAGAGTTTTTTTTAACCGAAATGCGGAAATGTAGATTAGAAAATAGTTACGAGTCAGTGATTAAAATTACAACCAATGGACTCCAAAATTTACGAAAGGATTTTAAATCAATCGAATAGTGAAAAATTTAAATATACACATAGAGGGTTTAAAACAAAATTTAAACTTAGCGAAAACTTTTAATAATGGAAATCGAAAAAAAACTTTAAAAGAAATCAAGCTTTGCGAACTAGGTCATTCGAAAGGTCACGATCATCGTAATGTGGTGATCATGTGAATTGAGGCAATGAATTGGCCGCATGATAGAAACATAACCACGCCTAGGATATGACTCAGGAAAATATACGGGGAAACCCCTATGGTCGACCAACCAAAGATTAGGGAACTAAGCGCTAAGACTTTCTAAGGAGCTAGACGGTAATGAAATGCGTTCCGCTTGGCCCAAAATAGATGAAGCCAAGCGAACAACTAAGAAATTCTAGAAGTCTAATATGGTCAGAGTTAGGCAAGAACCACTAAGGTAACTCCTAAGACGATTAAATCAATTGCTAGCAGGGAGTCTAACTAACAATCAGAGGCCTCTAACTAGCAAGCACAGACGTCTAACTAAGTCTTCTTACCACCTAGTGTCATAAGAAAACGACTAGACTTAAGACTTATGACTCGGATGTTGCAATTTATTTAATGGACATTCCGTTATTATCGTTGTTCCGTTAATTCGCAATTGCAAGACGGACCTGCATGGGCCACCAACAAAACCTGTCACGCCCCGCTTCCCAAAAATATGGAGGCGAAGCGTGAGAAGGTCCGCTCAGACTTGAAGCTACAAAGCTGCAAGTCTGATAAGCGTCAATCAAATTTAAAACTGCAGGTCCTTGCAACGTGAACGAAACAAAGATAATAATAATAAAATGAGACAAAAGAGATATCTCAGAATATCCATAAAATAAGTTTCAACATCACAGAAAAAGCCACCAGGCTGAAATAAAAGAGAGTCTAAAGGCCTAAACATGGCCAACAAATGTACAGCGTACAAAACAAAGGTGCCACGCACCGACAACTAACAACAAAACCTAAAACAAAAGAAAACTCAGCAAAGTCACCAAGAAAGGTCTCCGGTGTCCACAAAACTCCTCCTGGGCAAACATGGACTCAGACTCAGCGTCAGCAAAACATCACGTACACAGCAACGGTCTCTGACTCAGGGTCTAACATGTGACACCCAAAAGAGCAAGGGGCACATGTCAGCATGTCTACAAGAGACTTGTGCAAGGAAACTGAAAGTAGGTACAAGTAAGCAACCTAGCAGTTCTAGCATGAATGCAATGACATGGCAGTTAAAGTATGAGTGCAACAAGTAATGTAAAGTAAAGTAAGGTACGAGCATGGCATTTAAACATGGCATGGATGACAAGTTATACAAGCAACACTCACTAGTACAAGACAAGTAAAGTAAGCACCTCGTGCACAGAGATTCCGCCTTCTGGCTAGAGTGGCTGATCGGGCCACTCCTAAGCTCAGGTGACCATTTATCCCTACCCCTCCACGTGTATCGGGCATTGGTTTTCAACCAACACATGAGGCCTGCTTCTGGATCACGAGCCAGGAAGTGTTTTAACATGATGGCCTAGGGGTGCACCTAGCCGAAAACACGGAAACACGGATTGTACAAGTATTTTGTAGCGTGTGCTACGATGCAACAATCAATTTGGATGACATGTAAGATGCAATGCATGGCAGTTAAAAGTACGTACAGATAAGGAAAGTAAACGTGACAGTTTAGTATGCATGAACAATCAAGTTTAAAGGGTTGGATCTAGCTTCGTTGTCAAGCTAGATCAATTAGGTGACGGATCTAGTTTCGTTGTCAAACTAGATCAAGTAGGCGCCTAGCCAGCTATCATTTCACTGACTAGTCTCTTTTACGCTAGGAACAAGGAAGTGGCCTAAAACAAGGCCCTACATAAGAGTTGGCAAGTTTCACTTGCCTGGAATACGTGCTGGTATCACAGTCCTCAGTGTCCGATCACAGATTCACAATGACCAGAGCTCCCACGCTCGGTCCAACAATCAGCCTACAGTCCCGTATTATTAAGTTGGATTAGTGAGTTACAAGCAGTAAAAACACAGTTTTTTTATATCTTGTTAACATGCGGTGTGGGTTCCTACGGAGAGAGACTTACCTTAATACGACGCGAGAGTTATACTGACGTCGAGTAGCGACGTCAGGGGTTGGATTCCGGTATCGTGTAAGGTAACGACGTCGGCTCGGAAAAGATAACGGGTCACGAAGAAAACGTAGTATAACTGCGACACAGATTTAACATCAATTACGGAAAATAATACCAAACACACTTCATGTGCACAGTTATCTCGTAAGTTACACTGTATACAACTTATCTCTACAAGATGTTTAACATATTTCAATAGGTAAGCCATACCTGACAACTACAGATTTTTGTTTACAAATTCTTATTGCTAACATTGGAACACTAACTTATACATGTATATGTATATATATATATATGTATATATATATATATATATATATATATATATATATATATATATATATTACCAACTAACATATTATTTATAAAACCCTTGTTATAAGCAACATACTTATCTACTGCATGCTATTACAAATGAACTAACTTACATAATAAAACTAATCATTTCAGGCCTCACTTATTAAACATTATTAATAGAATAAATATTATACCAGCCCAACTATCATACTGATCTAACAGAGCCAGTATTATAAACCACTTATTATAGTCTATGAACTTTCATGCAGGAAATAAGAAGTTACGTGTTCATGCAGATCGGAGGCAGCGGTGCGGACTACGGCGTGAGATCACCGGAGAGCGGAGGCGTGGACGGGAAGGAGGCCGCGTGATGCTGCGGAGGGGAGGCGGCCGGAGATATCGCTGGGTGGAGACCGGGGGTCGTGTGGGTGGCCGGTGAGGCAAGGGCGCCGGAGTAGAGGGTTTCGCGCCAGCAGGCGGGGTCCCGCGGCGGAACAAATGGAGGAGGGACGTCGAGGAGCAGACCTTCGGGGTGCTGGACAGGGGATCGCGAGAGGGAGGCCGAAGGAAGACGACGGTGAGTGGATGGGGCTAGAGGGGAGGTCCGGCGACGGGCGACTGAACGGGGTCGCCGCTGGGATGCTATAAACAGGGGAGAGGCCGGAGCTTGCGTTGCCGTCGTCGGAACACAGGGGAGCGGGGTCGGAGCTTACGGCCGCTTGGCGCCGTCGCCGCAGAGGGAGAGGGGATGATACGGGGCTGCTCGATGAGGAGGCGTGCGATGCGTGGGTTGCTGGTTGCGTACGAAATCATTTAGGGGGCGGCGCTGCTTCTATTTTTCTGAGAAGAGTTTAACCTAGGGCCAATATTAAAAGAGCTACATCACGTGGGGGAGGGGGGGTCCTATGGTTAGGTTAGCTGGGTGTTGGGTTTTTAGCTCCTAGGCCTGGTATTTAAAACATGGAGTGGGCTTCTCATAAGAAAAGTATGAGGGGGCTCAAAGGGTTTGTAGGCTAGATGTGACTATTGGCTAGGGTTTCAATATAATAACCTTAAAGCTATTGAATAAAGGGGAGGGCTGCCCCTCACGTGAGCAGAACAGAACTTGGGATATGGGCTAAATGTAGGGTTATAATGAATATGAATAAGAAAAATCGTTATAATATTATTATTTAAAATCCAAATTCTTTTGCCTTTTATCTCTCATCAGTGTTGTGTGCGGCTAAATGGGGGTTAAAAGGTCTAAATCAAACTTAGGGGAAGATTAAGAGTATTAATAGATAATAGAGGATAAGTGTCATATGATACTTAGGGTTAAAACCAATATTAGGTTGGGCCAAGAGCGAAAGTAGGTCAAACGAAGCTCAAAAATTGTGAAATAAATACTGGGGTGACCGGAATGATGAGAGAAAGAAGACAGAGAAGACGGATCACAATCTCGACGACGAGAAACGAAAATGAAAATAAAAAGGCCTCGCGACAAAAGTGAAAATCGTGACGCCTCTGCAAACAAGGTCAACTTGTGGGGGAACGACCCGTGAAATGTCGTTCCAAATGAATTCCACAATTTAATACTCTCTCCGAGAGGGTCACAACGACATATCACACCATAGTGTTCACAAACAAACAAAGTCTAAAACAAATACGTGCACAGTCAACAACACGTGCACGAAGAAGATACGATCGAAAAGCGGTCATTACATACTCTCTTTGTGGGAGTTTGGTGTCCTAGTGTAGGGCTAACCCTAATTCTCTGAGTGGGAGTTAGTAATTCTCTAGGTGCGAGTTTGACCCTCGTGTAGGGTTGGTTGGGTCCTTGTATAGGGCAAAATCCTCTTGGTGGGGTATCTCCTTGTGAGATTTGTATTCACTTCTCTTTGTGGGATTATAGTGAATATTGGTGTGGCTGGACGTACCCTAGTTTGGGGGACCATGGTAAAATCTTGTGTTTGCGTTTGGATTGATTGTGTCAATTATTTCCTCTTGCATTTTTTATTCCGTATTTGCAAGTTTAATTTTAATTGGAAAATTTATTGCCATTACACTATTCACCCCCTCTAGTGTGTGTTGTTAGTATTATAAGGGTAAGGTGATACTTACAATTGGTATCAGAGCGAGGTTATAGCATACTGCAACGATGGCATTCAACGCTTCATCTGCGTCTCATGAAGAAGGTCATTCAACTGTTCGACCTCCGCTCTTCAATGGAACCAACTATCCAAGTTATAAGATCAGGATGATGATCTACATGGAGGGTCAAGACCTATGGGACATCACGGAGGTGCCATTTGAGAAGCCCACTACACATGCGGCTTCAAGGACAAAGGCGGAGAAGGACTCAATCAAGTTCAATGCGAGGGCCATGAATGCATTCCATTGCACCCTCTCAGCCAATGAGTTCAACCGCATCTCCATGTGCAAAACGGCCAACGAAATTTGGTATACTTTGGAGATATGTCATGAAGGGACTACAAAGGTAAAGAAATCTAAACAAACTGTGTTTAGATCAAAAAATGAAATGTTTAAGATGCAGGAAGGAGAAAGCATTTCAGAAATGTTCACAAGGTTCACTGATATCGTGAACGCTTTGGAGGGACTCGGGAAGATAATTTCCCAAGAGGATCGTGTAGAGAAGATCCTTGACTCTCTCACACCTCATTGGGAGTCAAAGGCCAACGGAATTTTGGAGTCATATGACACGTCCAAATACACCGTTGAGGAGTGCATTGGTAATCTCATGACGTATGAAGTGAAGCTTCAACACAAGAAGGAGATTCAACCATCAAAGCCCGAGAAGCCCGAGAAGCACAAGGGGGTTGCATTCCATGCCAAGGAGGAGCCGATCAAATGGATGAAGAAATTCCACCTAGAAGCTCCTAGTGAAGAAGATGAGCTAGAAGAAGCGAGTGGAGAAGAAATTGAGGATCTTGCCGAACAATTCAAGGCATTCCTCAAGTGCAAGCAAGGTAAGTCTTTGTCAAAGTTTGCCTCCAATTCTAACAAGGTTCCTACTTGTTACACTTGCAGTGGAAAGGGTCACTTGTCCACCGAATGCCCTTCCAAACCCAACAAAAAAACTTACAAGGGTAAAGGGAAGAAGTATTGGAAAGGGAAGTCCAAGTCCAAAAATCACAAGAAGGAACTTGTCGGGACTTTTGATGATTCGAGTGAGGATACATCTAGTAACGAAGAAGAGGATGGAAAGGACGATGCTCATGCGTGCTTTGTAGGAATTAATGTTCCTACACCAATTCCCTCTGGCTCAAATGAAGATGAGTTGGAAGCATGGCTCAACTCTTATGAGGAATCGTGCCTTATGGCTATCGGGGAGAAGTCTTCATCAAGCTCTAGCAAGGAAGAATTCGATGATGAGATTAAGGAGAAGATCTCATACGAGGAGCTTGAATATCGTTTTGGTATGGTTTCCAAAAACGTTAGTAAGTGCATCAACTCTTACAATAAATTAAAAGCAAAATATAAGAATGCTAAGAGTAGGTTGCATGAACTAGAAATTGTTGGTGTAATCCATGATGCAATGCATGATTATGATACTAGTCAGAGAGACACACTTCTCTCTCAAGTTAAGGACTTGAGCTTAACCAATGAAAAATTAGTAGCTCAAAACCTTAGCTTAGAAACTCGCATTCAACAACTTATGTTGAAATGTGAAGAGGAATCCCGTAAGCTCAAAAGCTTTGTGTATTCTAGGGATTTACTCCACGATTTCCTTGAGAAACAACATCCGGTAAATCATAGAGGAGGTTTGGGTTATATTCAAAATGTGGTATCCAAACCCAACTCTAATTTCTCTTACGGTGCAAATACAAGAAATATTGCTAAAGCACCTAAGAAGAATCATTATGATTTCTTGTATAACAATAACACCAACAAGAAGCATGTAGATTACAAGGCGGTGAGGAAAAATGAAAATCTTTCATTTTTTGCCAAGAAGCAAAATCATCATTCTATGCATGCTAAGAAATTCGTTTCTACACCTAAGCATACCACATCCACCCCTCTTGCAAAGGCAAAATCCTTGCCTAGGAAATCCTTGAGATTATGGATTCCCACTAAGGTTAGTGTGCAAAAGATGGATAGTTACATCAACTCTCTAGTTAGGGATGTGATCATCTCATGTGATTACATTAGGAAATCAAACTCCTCTTGGGTTTGGTTCCCTAATGTTTAGGTTCCTCACACATATGTATATTGCATAGGTATTGTGCTTAAATGTTTTTTTGGCATGCCCATTGTTTGTGTGCGTTTCATGATTTTGAAAATGTTTTCAAATTTATTCTTTTCATGAAAATGGGGACATTGGGGAATACATTGACATGCATGCATTTATTGATCCATATGTATGTCAATGGGAGAGTTAATATGTGTATGTTTAAAATATTTTAAAACATATTTTGACTCTCATTTCGGGGTGTGTTTGAGATCATTATTTACAATTGGTTATTTTTGGTCTAAAACCAAACCACTTAGACATTGCCAACATGTTTTATGTTATATTTGTTTTGGCAATATCTTTGTGTATCTTTGAAGCTTGATTTTTACATATCTATTGCTTTGATACACTTTAGGCCCATGGCTCCAATACTTGTAATCAATTGGTAAAGGAAATTATTTTTCTAAGATTCTTTGTCTACAATTGGTATTACCTCAATTGTTAGAGATTGTTTATCTTCTACCTCATAATTGGTATTAGATCCTAGAAGTCAATATTTGACCATTTCTATGATCTAGGAGGAGCATGTGATAGTGATTGATACCCACTAAATTTGTCAATTTGGTATCATACATCTCCTTATATCTTGCATAATGTCACATCTTTGGTTAAGATGACAAAGGGGGATATTTTTTTGTCCACCTTTTTGACGATGTCAAGGGGGAGAGATATATACATTATGTAGATATAACTCTTGTATTTCATACATATGCATTTGGAAAGAGATATATCCTTATATCTTGCATAATGTCACATCTTTGGTTAAGATGACAAAGGGGGATATTTTTTTGTCCACCTTTTTGACGATGTCAAGGGGGAGAGATATATGCATTATGTAGATATAACTCTTGTATTTCATACATATGCATTTGGAAAGATATATATCTATGGGGAGATATATATGGGATTGTATAAACCATTCATGTTTGCATGATATTGTCTATTGCAATTGGTTTATGTAATCCATGCCTATTATATTGTCACCATGACTTTATTTGGTATAATGAGTTTTTACTATTTGTATCTCATTGAATAATTAGTGCATATAAGTAGGGGGATCTCATTAGCATTGTGCTTTATTTCTTTATGTTTTACATAATGTGTGTCATCATCAAAAAGGGGGAGATTGTTGAGTATTGGTGTTTCATACCAATCTTATTTTGATGATGATCACAACATTATGGTGTTGCTAATGACTCTCTTCTTTTAGTCTCATAGTTTCATTTCAAGAATATCTTTCTTGGAGACTAAATACTTGGTGCAAGGATGGACATCAAGTGGAGAAGAGCCAAAGCTTGGACTCAAGGGATTCCAAAGCTTGGAGATGATGGAGAGCATCAAGGCATCAAGATGGAAGACTTAGACTCTAAGGAAAGCAATGTAATCCATGTAATATTTCCTTTATTACTGTCTCTCTCATTTGAGTCTAGGTTAATGTAATGCCTTGATAGATGGTCTACTCATTCATGCATATGCATTTAGCCATCTTAGTGAGCCTTAGGATTATCTTAGAATCCAACCTAATTGTTTCATCTTGACCAAAGACTCATTTGGAGTCTCTGGCTTTCCATAAGTCGCCTACTGAAGGATTTACAGTCGACTGGGTGATTTCCAGTCACATGTCTATCCTTCTACAGTCGACTGATATGCACTGCTCAAGTCAACATTTCTATTGACTCTACTTGAGCTTTACGCAACAGTCAACTGATGCTCGGCTTACAGTCGCATGTATACTTACACTCGCCTGTAGATTGGTCAACAGTCGTCTGAGTAGCGTAAGTGCATATACTACTTCTCTCTGTTTTTCTCCATCTCATGCAGTAGTCGACTGATGAAGGTTTTACAGTCGCCTGACTATTTTACAGTCGACTGTATTATTGACATCAGTCGCCTGTATGCTTATCTGGAGAAAGAGTGCAGCTCTCTGTTTTATTCCATCCCCTGCAGCAATCGCCTGCTGAAGGTTTTACTGGCGCCTGTCATTTTTTCAGTCGACTGTATCGACTTCATCAGTCGACTGTCCTGGCTCAGATTATAGACGGTGAATATTTTCTAGCTGTTGAACATTCGACTGTCATTTGTTCATCAGTCGACTTTCCATGTCGTTTCAGCCCAGAAACTAGCCATTGCAGCCTTGTGCTTTTTGCTGTTTTCTGGGTTTTGGGGTTTGATATAAGGTTCCTATATATAGGTATGCTGACTTCTCTAGAACTTCTTGATGCTATTGAAAATCATAAGAGATCTATAAGCCACTCTCAAACTCTCTCATTTTCCTCTTTGAGCTCTCATTCCTCTTCATGCATTGAAGTCCAGCTCAAGGCAAATCATCCAAGTGCTTTCAAGCCAATCTCAACACTTGGAGATCCTCTTCCATGCCTTGCATTCATCTATGAGTAAGCATCTCAAGGCATAGGTAAGAGTATTTGTTTTACTTGGTGATTCTTGTAACACTAATTCTCTTTGTGGGAATTAGTCTTACTCTCTTTGTGGGAGTAACTCTCTTTGTGGGAGTTTGGTGTCCTAGTGTAGGGCTAACCCTAATTCTCTGAGTGGGAGTTAGTAATTCTCTAGATGGGAGTTTGACCCTCATGTAGAGTTGGTTGGGTCCTTGTGTAGAGCAAAATCATCTTGGTGGGATATCTCCTTGTGAGATTTGTATTCACTTCTCTTTGTGGGATTATAGTGAATATTGGTGTGGCTGGATGTAACCAAGTTTGGGAAACCAGGGTAAAAATCTTATGTTTGCGTTTGGATTGATTGTGTCAATTATTTCCTCTTGCATTTATTATTCCGCATTTGCAAGTTTAATTTTAATTGGACAATTTATTGCCATTAAACTATTCACCCGCCCTCTAGTGTGTGTTGTTAGTATTGCAAGGGTAAGGCGATCCTAACATCTATCAACTCCAGCACCATCAGCTGATCCATCACCAGCTCCAGGTCCACTACCAGCACGGGTGATGCGTCTTCCCGCCATCTAAGACAAGAAAATGTTCAGATTAGACTCAATTATGACTTGAATGTTCCGAATATTTAATTGGATGTTGTTTACCATTATTGTTGTTCTGGTTTTTCGCAGATGCAAGAGGGGACCTGCATGGGCCACCAATAAAACCTGTCATGCCCTGCTTCCCAAGTATGGAAGGCGAGACATGAGGAGGTCCGCTCAAACTTGGAGCTGTGAAGCTGCAATCTGATAAGCGTCTGTGTATAATACAAATAGCAGGTCCTTGCATAGCGACGAAACAACAACAACAATAATAATAAAGCAGACATAAAAAGAAACGTCCACCAACAACATCCAGAAATTATTCCAACATCACAGACAAGTCATAAAAGTACATAGTCTGAACAATAGGCCTAAAGCATGACCGAAACAAAAGCAAAGAGATAGGTGCTACGCACCGGAACCTAACAACAACTAATGAAAACAACAACTAAAGGGAGAATCCAAGTGAGTCTAGGATTGGTCACCAGTGTCCTCGAACTCAGTCTCTACATGAACCTCGAACTCAACGTCTGCGAACTGTTCGTCCCCTGCAACTAACTCTGACTCAAAACCTGACATGTGACACCCAAAGAGAAGAGGGCACATGTCAGCAAAAGTCTCCCAAAGGAAAGTCTCCCAAAGGAAAGCGGAGGACTTTTGTGCAAGGATATAATAAAAATAAAGCGACTAGCAATTCTAATATAATGAAATGACATGACATTTAAGAATGCAACAATTTAAAATGACATGATGAACAAGCATGCATGTTGTAGCAGAAACTATGAAAAACACTATTTCACGAGTCACGAACACTATCTTTTTACATTGTGCACAAGGTTTACTCCTTACAGCTGAAGGAGCGGATCAGGCATCCTTCTACGATGCGTGATAGCTTAACCCTACCCCTTCACGTGTATCGAGCGTTGGATTCCCAATTACATGTGCTCGCTTCTGGATCACGAGCCAGGAAGTGTTTTTGGGTTTGGCGTAGGGTTGTGCCCGCAAAGCAGGTGCCTAGCCTCAATAGTTACAATTATTGTAGCGTGTGCTACACAATCACGATGAAACATTTTGATGCATGACATGACATGGCAATGAGCAGTTAAAGTGCATACCGTTAATTGAAATTAAATGTGACATGGCAGCATGAATGAAAACATGGTAAAAGTGTCGGATCTAGCTTCGTTGTCAAGCTAGATCTAGTAAGGGCGTCTAGGCGACTATCATTTCATCACCTAGTCTCTTTTACGCTACTACACAAATTGGCCTAAAACGTGGCCTAAACAAACACTGGCAAGTATCACTTGCCTGAAGACAACCACGATGTGATCCCATTCAATCAAGTCCAAGTCTACCTATATGTTCAGATCGCAATCCAGCTTATAGTCCCAATTATTAATCTTGATTAGTTAATTGCAAAAATAATTAGAAGCTACGATTTTTAGTTTGATTAACAAGCGAGGTGGGGGTTCCTACGGAGCGGGATTTACCTCAACATGACGCGAGAGCTACTCTGACGTTGGGTAACGACATCAGGGGTTGGATTCCGGTAGCGCGAACGGTATGGAACGACCTGTTCTCTGTTTGATTAAACAAGTGTCTGAATTAGGTTCATTACGACGGAACTAGAATATTCAGCAATCCTGAAGGCGTTTAGTGATCCAGTTTTATTAGGTTTTCTATCCTGGGACGGGGTTCATATCAATATTAATGTTAAGTTATTAACATGCAACTAAATTAAGTTGCTAGTACGAATAAGTATCCAACATTACTATCATAGCAACCTAGACTAACAGTAGCTAGAAGTTGTGCATACAAGATATCAACCCTACAGTTTAGCATGCTAACATCATATTATAAGGTCCACTTGCTGATCATTATCATTTAGCAGTTCATTGTCTATTAGCAAACTGATCTTAGGGTATTAAAAGCACGTAAACTAACCGATGTGAAGAGAAGTTCCCCTACGTAGCTACCGGTGGTTGAAGTGCGGCAATCAGAGGCGGAGGGACGTCGTAGCGGCACGAAGGGAGGCCATCAACAGCCCGGGGGCTGTCGTGCCTCGCTGCGACGCAAAGGGAGGCCGCTGCCAATGTCAGTGCCTGGGCGGTGCCGTGACAGCACCTGGGCCGCGCTGCCGTGCAGTTTTCGACAGGGGAAGGTCCGGAGTGGGGCTGACGGGGGTCAGGTCGACGCGGGGGAGGTTCTGCGACAGGTGGAGGTCGGAGATACGGCGACTGCTGTGTGAAGATCGGCGGACAACCGCTGTCAGCGCCTAGGAGCGTAGGTTGGCGGTTGCTGCTATGCCTAGGTGGTCTCTGGCGAGGCTGATGGCGGGGGACAGGGCCATGAGGGGTTTGGTTGGAGAGAAAACGTCGAGGGGTTGCTGAAGTTGGCGGCGCAAGGAGAAACGCAATGAAGAAATAAAAATCCCTGGGGCTTATCGGGTATAAATGGGTTTGGGATTTGCTATATGGGATTGAGTTGGGGTGCACTTATGGGAAATAAAAGAGAGAGACGAGAAGGAATGAGTGGACTTAATGGTGGTGAATAGCTAAAATCAGATTTTTGAGTTGATACGTACGTTGTGATTCCCATTGCTATATAACTTGGGGTTTGGGTAGATTTAAAGGTAAAGGGGAGAGAGTGTGTGTGAGAGTAGGGTACAGATTAGGGGAAAATAGGGTGAGCCTAGCTTAGGAGTTATATCATATGAAACTTAGGATTTAATATAGTTTGATTGGGCATTTAGTGTAAAAGTTGGTTAAACGGAGCCCGATAATTTTGAGAAAAATACCGGGGTGACCGTGTCGACGAGAGAATCGAAACTAAGAAGATTGGTCCCGAGCTAGGGCGACAAAAAATGGAACTAAAAATAAAAAGGTCTAACGACAAAAGTGAAAACTACGACACCTCTTCAAACCAAGTTATTTTGTGGGAGAACGACCCGTGAAATGACGTTCCAAAATAATTCCACAAGTAAGTACTCTTCCAGAGGGTCACAACGGCATATCACCTCATAGGGTTCGGATACAAGAAGAGTTCAAAATAAATACGCATACGAACAAAAGTACGCGCACGAAAAACGTACGATCGAAAAGCGACCGTGACATCCTCCCTCGTGCGTATCATCTCCTCGCCTGCAAAGAAGAGAAATATTAGGGTGAGCTTACATGAGGAAGCTCGCCAGGATCAAGATACCTTCGGACCAGAAGTCTTGCACGAGCCGATCATCCTTGATCAAGCTTGCTAGCCGCCGATCTACCTCGGGAATCTCCACCAAGTTCTGGGACCTCATCACATCGTCTCCCTTCAAGATCACCTCCTCATCCACTGAAGGATTCAACATCCCCCAGTTCGGCCTCAACACCACATCGGTCGGCATCAAGACAAAACCAAATCTCTCCCTCGACCGTCTCACGTGAGTCGACACCCCAAGGATGAAAGACCGACCCTTCCTGGCATATACACAGTAGTGCTTCCCCCTCTTCCTCACCTCAAAGAAATACTGGAAGAGAATCAAGTACATGCTCATCCCATTGTCGAGGCAGAGGACGACGTAGCCGATAATTGAGCCAATGGAGCCCGGCATCAGTGCGAAGAACGGAAGCTCAAGGAAATTCAACAGGTGTAGAAGATGAGGATTGATGGGGAAGCGAAGCCCTAATTCGAAAGTCTGGGCGTAGACTTCGACCTCATTTTTCCCCAGACAACATACCCTCAACTTATAACCACCGTGTCCTTGGTTCCCCTCAATACAAAATCATTGTACGCGGATCTTACCCCGCAACATGAAGGATTTACAAGCGCCTGCCGATGGCCCAGTCGCCTGTATATGCCTCTACAGTCGCATGTCCTAGCTTGTTGAACTTTCCAAGTTTTGCAAACTTTCGCACTTGCGTCTGCATGCGATGTAAGAAAGATTTATAGGTGCCTGCCCATGGCACAGTCGCATGTATATGCTTCTACAGTTGCATGTCCTGACTTTCAAGAACTCCTGAGTTTTTCACCACTTATGCACTTAGGAATTTAGTCACATGTACAAGGTTTCTCAGTCGCCTGTTGGTTTACAGGAGCATGTCATACTTTCATAAGTCGACTGTTCTATGTGGTAAGTTACTGTTTGAATTCTCACCTACCCTCTGACACAGTGCAGCAGGCGACTGTGTGTTCTTCACCAGTCGACTGTCTGGCGCATATTTTCTATCCATTGGCTTTTTCCACACGGATTTCAAAGGAGGTTTTATGTATTTTGCTTGAAGGTTTTAGAGAACCTATAAGAGGGTCTCTTACTATTCCATTGAGGAACTGTAAGACAATCTTGCATTCATTCCTAAGCTTAATCTCTCAAGCTCTCTCTTCCTCAACTCTCAAGCCCTAGAAATCTCAACTCTAATCTTATCTTCCCACTTAAACCAAATCTGAGCTTCAAGATTTGGTGAAGACAAGTGCGAGGGCTTTCTCTCATCTTGGAAGAGACTTCAACACACACACACACACACACACACACACACACACACACACACACACACACACACACACACACACACACACACTTGCTCCTTCAAGTTCTACTTCAAGTCTTATGTGTTTATAAGTGTTTACATTTCGAATTTCATTATCTCGTATTTCGATTACACTCTCGGTTTGTGAGAGTAGGTTTGCTTGATCCCAAGTTGTGGGAGTCAAGGACATCGATTATACATCGATTACACTTATAGGGTTGCTACCATTGGGTTTAAAGGAAACTTCAAGTTTGGGTTCTAACTTGAATATCCGGAGGTATCCTGGTGAAAGGGACGTGGGATTACCGGGAACAAGTCGGAATTGGACATAGGTAATTCGAACCATTGAAACATCTCTTTGTTAGTTTGTTTCATTTTTAATTTATAACTCTGCATTTATTGTTGGCTATGGATTTAAATTGGTATAACTATCGTTTAAATTTTATAAACACTATTCAACCCCCCTTCTAGTGTTTTTCTCATATTCAGGGTCCTTACAATTGGTATCAAAGCCTAAGTTTATAGCTATGGCATCCAACAACAACGTTTCTCCACCTCTTTCGAACAACAATCACGATCATGATGGTGCTTCTACCATTTTCGAAGGATAATCAACGCTTCGTCCTCCGCGTTTCAATGGCACGAATTTCGGCTATTGAAAGTGTCAGATGGAGACTTTCCTATGGAATGCTTCTCTTTGGATAACCCTTCATAAGGATTACGTTGAACCCACCGAAGAAGATTTCGACAAATTGACTCACGTTGAGAAGTCTGATGAGGTGAAAAATTTCAAAGCAATGAACGCTCTTCATTGCGCATTGGATTCGAATGAGTTCAATAAGATATGCACATGTAAGAGTGCATATCAAATATGGAACCATCTCGTCGTCACCCACGAGGGGATGAACAAGGTAAAATTGTGAAATTTATATGTTGCTATATAAAACTTCGACATGTTTCATATGCAGATATTTTAGAACATTGCAACCATGTACGGTCGTTTCACCGACACAGAAATGAGCTTGAAGCTCTCGGTCAAAGTATACACACAACAAGAAAAGGTAAGAAAGATAATCATGGGAATGACCTCAAAATGGGAAAGAAGGGCTATTGCCATTGAGGAGGTCAATGCCATGAAGAACTATACCATGGTGAATCTCATCGGTACTCTCATGTCTTATGAAGAAAGAATGGAGAACCGATTGAAGATTAGTGCTGTGATGAACCCAACGGAGGCAAAGAAGAAGGCGCTAGCATTTAAGGATACATCTTCATCCTCCGATAGTGATGAATCTGAGAACAAGAAGGATTTGGAAGAAATGGCACTAATGGAGAAGAAGTTCCACCGCTCTTTCGCAAAGGTAAATTCCCTTCCAAATCTAAATTTGATTCCACTAACAATACATCTTCTCTTTGTTTCAAGTGCAACAAGACAGTGCACATCAAGAAAGATTGCAAAATGCTAAGAAACAAAGAAAAATGGAAAGCACCGAAGTACCACAAGTCCGACAAATTCAAGAAGGACAATAAGAAAGGACTCATTGAGATTTTCGATGACATAAGTGGAGATTCCTCAAGCGAATCTGAGGATGAGAAGGGTGAGACTGCACATATGTGCTTCATGACCCGAGAAGATACAGTCTCTGATGGAAGCAATAGTGAGAATGATAAACCAGAGGTAACTATGGATGAACTTTGTATTGCTAACGAAGAATAATTTTCTAATCAATCTCTTATGCTTAGATATACTAATTTGAAGAAATCAAATGTTAGTAAATCATCCATGTCATGCATCACCAATAATGACACCATTGTTGATACACTTACACTTGAGAAAGCCAATTTGGTTTCTCAAAATGGCCCTTTGAGAAATGAGGTAAATTCCCTCAAATCTCAACTAGATCACGTTTCTTCTAAAGATAAGTGTTGATCTAGCTTCACAAAACACACAATTGGGTATTGAGAATGGTTCTCTCAAAACTCAAGTGCACGAGCTCACCACACGTGTGTCCACTTTGGACACTAATATTTCTTCCCTTAGGGAGAAATATGAGCTTATGTCCTCTCATGCTAAGAGATTTAACAAAGGAAAAAAGCCAATGGGATGAATTGCTTTCCAACTAAATTCCAGCCACATATCGTGTTGGACTTGGTTATGTGGAAGCAAACACACCCAAATCATGTACCTCCTATAGTGGTGTAACTATAGCTTTTGTGAGGCCATCCTCCGGTGCATCCACTAGTAGTAACAAAAAAACTATTGGTAACAATCCTACCATGAAAGTCACCACTACACACGTTCCTTCGTTTGACAAGAAACCCATTAAGGGTGGAAATCAAAAGAAAGGACATGCCTTTATGTACACTCACACTCACATTCGTAGGAACACTCCTACTTCTCATGTGAACACACATGATGAGTTTTATGCTCCACACCCACGGGCACGTGTAAACTCACACATGAAAAATACTCATGCATGTGCTCCTACATGCTCTTATGCTCATACACATCATATGCATGTTCATCCATATCCTTCACATCACATGTATGCTCCATATGCACCATATAATATGCATGCACCTCATTTTACAGGTAACTCCTATTTGTCTCATGCATATCCACCTCCACCTTCATATGCTAGATCTCATGCTCCTAGGAAACATGCACCACATAGACCTCAACCTAACATGCATGCAACTAGAAAGACGATACTCAAAACATACACAATTTGGGGTCCCAAGAACACTAGGAAAATGATAGAAATGCATAGGTTAATTCTTATTTTAGTGATGTGATAAATAGTGGTAACTATGTTGGGAAGCAAAGTCCACTTGGACTTGGTTTCCAAAGGGCTAATCCCCTTGGGCCCACCAAGCTTGGGTACCATGAGCTTATATTATAATATGTAGATACCCAAGAATGAGAAAGAGAGCAATAATAGATATATTGGCTCCAAAAGAAAAGGATGGATACTCGATAGCGGTTGCTCCAAACACATGACGAGAGATCCTTCCTTGCTCTCCGAAGTGATCTGCATCAAGGACGGTGCAACGGTCACCTTTGGAGGCAATCAAAAGGGAACCATCATTGGAGTAGGCAAAGTCAGTAACCCATCCAAACCTCTTATTACAAAAGTTTATTTAGTTAGTGGTTTATGTCATAACATTATCTCCATAAGTCAACTTTGTGACAAAGGCTACAAGGTTAACTTGGGAGAGGGGATTTGTAATATAGTTGATAATGATTTGCATGTTTTATTTTCCGGTATTATGCATAAAAATATTTATTATTTGAGCATGCATAAAACCATAGAACATTACTTAGTTGCTACTACAAATGATTTTGGTCATGTTCAATTTAAGACTTATAAAAGTTAGCTAAGCATGATCTAGTTAAAGGTTTTCCGAAAATTTCTTTTAATAAGAAACGTTTTTGTGATTCATGTCAACGAGGTAAACTTCGTAAATTTTCAATTAAACTCAAAGATGGCATAACGTCTAAGAGGCCCCAAGAATTACTTCATTTAGATCTATTTGGGCCTATTAGAGTAGCATATTTAGGAAATGCTCATTATGGATTAGTCATTGTAGTTGACTTTTCTATATTTACGTGGGCATCATTTTTAACCAATAAAAATGAAGCATTTGATGAGTTTACCAAATTTGCAAAGAAAGTTTAAAATCTCTTAGGAACCAATATTATCACTATTCGTAGTGATCATGGAGGGGAATTTGAGAATGAACTTTTCTCTAAGTTTTGTGATGACAACGGGATTACTCACAATTTTTCTTTTCCTCGTGCACCACCACAAAATGGTGTTGTTGAAAGAAAGAATAGGACTCTTATTGAGTGTGCACGCGCCATGATCTATGATAGTCATCTTGGACTTCAATTTTGGACATAGGCGGTGCACACGGCATGTTATGTGCTCAATTGGATCCTAGTGAGGCCCCGAACGAACAAAACTTGTTTTGGATTATTTTATGATAAAAAGCCTCAAATTAAGTATTTTCGTGTTTTTGGTTCAAAATGTTTTATAAAGATCATTTTTTGGTAATTTAAACAAATTTAAGCCAAGATCCAATGAATGAATTTTTGTTGGATATTCCATACGTAGCAAAGCCTACCGGATATACAACAAAACCTCTTTAACGATCGAGGAATCACAACACATTTCATTTCATGGAGATTTTGATATTCCTCATGGTGTCGATGATAATGTATATGTTTTATGTGATTCCATTAGTACTATTAAAATTAATGATTTTATTATTGAGACAAACAATACAAATGAAAATGTTGAGAATGTTCCTAGTGATCTAGGAATTCCCAAAGCTTATCCAACCGTTCGTGACTACCCCCAAGAGAAAATAATTGGAGACATTAGTGTGGATGTCCGAACAAGGTCAAGGATTGATGAGTTCTCTCATTGCGCATTTGTCTCTACCATTGAGCCAAAGAATATGCAAGAAGCTTGTGAACTTAGCTCGTGGATAGTTGCAATGGAAGAGGAGCTCATGCAATTTGAAAGAAATAAAGTTTGGAAGCTCGTCACTCTTCAAAATGGTCACCAAGTCATTGGGACCAAATGGATTTTTAAGAACAAGACGGATGAGAATGAGGTCCTTACAAGGAACAAAGCAAGGTTAGTAGCTCAAGGCTACCGGCAAGAGGAAGGTATCGATTTTGAAGAATCCTTTGCTCCCGTAGCTAGGTTAGAAACTATTAGGTTTCTTTTATCTTTTGCATCTCATAAGAATTTTAAATTATTTCAAATGGATGTTAAAAGTACGTTTTTAAATGGAACTACGATCCTATCCTAAGTGGGTAGGGTTAGAGAACCAATTGGGGAGTTAGGATAGCTAGAAGAGAAAGCATGGGTTGTGGGTTCACTAAGATTGGTGTTAATCAAGTTCTAATTACTCCCATATAACTCAATTAATCATCCGGTTAAGAAAACTCAATCGGAAAATTTAGCATTCAAGAACACAATAATTAGCAATAGGGATGGATGTATCATCATAGCACTAATCAAATTTAAACATGGTCTCTTCTCAAAGAGTGCTCACTTGGGTCTTAGCCAATTAAAATGTGCCCTAATAATCATCCAACATTAACATAAAAGTAAGCAAGAGGTAATTAGAACTAAAATTGACTACCAACCACAATGAATCACAACCCACACCAATCACACTACTCAATCATACTAAACAAGATGAAATTCATAGACAAATTCAACCCAAGTTCAATACAAAAGAGAAATGCAAAATACAAAAGGGAAAGGAGAGATTTCACCCCAGATCTCCCTACGATGAAGCCTCTCTCTCACTTGAGCACCTCCTCTAAGCCTACATCATTCTCCCATGGCCTCCAAGCCCTAGCCCTAGCTTTTGGGAAGAAGAAGGGGCAAAACCCCCCAAAAATATGTCAAAAAACCAAAGAAAACCGAACTGCCGCAAAAAATAACGCACAAGCCCTTTAAAACGTTGCGGGTCGGGCGCAGGGCGCCCGACCCGCGGGCTTCAAGAGCCCCGCAAAAAGAAACGGCCGCTCAGTGGGGGGCATGTGCGGAGTGCGTTCCCCCGCCCCCCGTGCGCACACGGAGCGGGCCGGCCGCTGGGCCAACTGATTCGGGTTCAATATTACATATTTAAACCCCTATTTAGCCCTATTTTGTGCTCATGTGATGCTATATTGTTCTCTAAAACATTCGTATTTTGTACACAATCATTTATTAGAGAAAACACTCTATTTGAGCACAAAACAGCAATTAACGGAGTATTTCTGCATTTTTAATATTTTTCCTAGCTTGGTCTCAATCTCCCGATTCCAACGACTATTTATTTGTATTTTTCTGAGATCTGTGCTAATTACTATGAATTTTTGAATGCAGAATACCAATTAATTGGAGAAATACGCTGAAAATACGAGAAATACGATCACCGACCAATCAGCGCTCGACACGAGGCTGCATCTACGCCGTCCGCTGCTTCATCCAACGGCTCGCTTCATCAGCAAAATCGAATCGTTAGTGGGCGACGTGGCGCAGCCTTGGTCGTTGATCTCTCATCTAACGGCGGGGAACGAAGTCCGAGCGCGGAGCGGATGAATTCAAACGAGACCGTCCGATCTCCATCGTACGGTTGAAATTCAATCCGTTGCGGATGAAGCAGCGCTTCATTAGCGGGCAACGTGGCTAAAGGGAGGACGTCCGATCGAGATCCTACGGACTGAAATCAATCCCGCGTTTGAATTCGAATTCGCGAGCAAGCGAGATCGCGTCCGTTCGATCTCTCGATCGAACGGTCTATATTCATTCCGAAGCGGATTCGATGGATCGAAGGCGGATGCGGGCGCGCACGAATCTTGGAGCATACGTGGCTCTTCCAGGGTAAGATCCCGCTTGCGATGTGCGGACAAGATTTCAGGCGGCTATTGGATCGGGTTTAAGGCGATTTGGATGCGGTTTTTGAACCCGATAAGCCCACAAAACCCGCAATGTTATTATTTAAGCGTATTCTAGGGTTTTGGGGGGTATTCTGTCGTATTCTTGGCGTATTGGAGGCTCTAGGAGCCGAATTTCCCCTCTGAAAAATTCTGTAAATTTCCAGAGGCCATTCTTCAGTTTTCCAGAGAGTTTGGAGTCTAAACTTGGAGTCTTTGTGATAGTTTCTTAAACTTATACCCCGTATTTGGGTGTTTTTCATCGTATTTTGCTATTAGACCTATGTATTTTGCTATGAACTTTGTTTATTTTCAGTATGAGTAGCTAAAAATCTTATTTGTGCCTGGTATGGTGTAGTTAGGGGATATGATTTGTGTTCGTTTGGTTGAACATTCGTTGTGCTAAATCGTTAACGTTGATAAAGTTGTGATCTTTGTTATTAAATCTTCTTTTTCATCTTCCAAAAGAAGTGATGAGTTGATGATCGCCCCACAAGGGAGAGTTTTGATTTCCCCAAAAGGGACTTTCATACCTATTTTTAGAAGATTATAACTTTAGCGACGATCTTATTCATATTGTGCTTTAACCTCCAAAAGGGTATCTTCCGATGAATTGCTCCCAAAAGGAGAATTCATTGAGTTATATTGGGTATTTTCCGGTGAATTGCTCTCAAAAAGAGAATTCATTGAGTTATATTCATCAACCAAATTAATACAACTCATGGACCCTAACGAACCCATACCATGTGCATACCTTTCATAGATATTTTCATACACGAATTTTCTTTGTTCGTATTGTTCACCACGATCAACTCCATTCACATCACCATCATTATTGAAGTGGTTAGTTTCTCTTCGTTGGATTTCTATTTGATTTGAGCCGTGGTTGCAACAGATTTTCTCCCGAGGATTCGACATCTGGACTCCCAGATTATATTACTTGTACGGACTCTTGCTCTTGAGAGAAGCACTATTTTGGGCCTACCAAGTTTTTGGCGCCGTTGCCGGGGAGGAATGGTTTGTTACCACGGTTTATTTCATTTAGAGGACCTTCGGTGAGATCTTTCCACTTTAATGTACATAAAATTTTGTTTTGTTTTATTTTATTTTTATTTTTTTAAAAAAATGGAGTATATGAATTTCTATTGCACAAACAATTGGCATGATGCAGAGTACGCTAATGCACACAAACATAGGATGGAGAAGCTCAAGATTGTTATTTTTAATCAGACTGATTGTGAAACTTTCTTTCAGGCCTGGAGGAGGTTCACAGACATAATATCGAGCTATCCGTAGCATGGGTACACAAAGGAAAAGCTTATGGAGTCCTTCTTAGATGGACTACGACCACAGCTGCAGGAAGTTTTGGGAGGCATGACGCCGACAGATGCATGGGAATACATGGAGTCTCTGCAAGAAAATGAAGAAACCATGGAAGAGACTTCAGAGTGCGATTCAACTGAGCCTTCGTGCCTCGATCAAGGGGAGCAAAGCGTAGACGTACCTTTACAATTCTTGAAAGATGAAGTTTACTTGATTATTCATACACAGGAGGCTGCATCCCATCAATTCCAAGAGAATTTCCTTGCTCGGAGTCGGCATATTCAGAAATCCTTTGAAAATCTTACTCTGATTGCCACTTGCTTAGAAGAAAATAATTCTTTTGAAATTCAACTTCAAGAATCTAATACGAGTTTATCTTCTATTGCAGGAAAATCGAGCAAGCCATGTCACGTTGAGGACACGAATAAAAATATCTACATGGCAGAAAGTGTGTGCAAAAGAGAGGACGAGCTAGCAATTTTGGATGAACGAGAGGAGGAGACAGCTAGGGACAAGGGTTTTGAGATTATCGTCATGGAGTCAGAACCATGCCCTCCTCCATTTTTATCCCAAAATCATTTACCCCTCTTCCCAACGATCGAGCATCATACCGAGAGTAGTGCATATCTTTCAGGGAGTAGTCGTCAACTTGCTTTAATTTATTTCAACTATTTTGATGACTACATTTGGACTATTTTTGTTGAAAGGAATTTTAAACTAATTTGGACTGACATAACTCATCTCTTGCAGGACATTGGCAAACAAGTTATAGAGATGCTTGGAGTTGTGTTGCTGGGGTCCAATTTAGCTTCTGGAGGAAAAATAATCGCCGAGGAACGCAAGGAGCAAATTGAACAACTTCCTCCACCATCAAAGATTCGGGATCCGCCATTTGATCACGGTGTGTTCTTTCCATTAGTGTAGTTTTTATATGCTTTCTAGATTGCTTGCTTTGAATAAACTCGTGCCCCTTTCGACATTGAGGACAATGTCCATCTTTAGTTGGGGGGTGTGTATGAGACCTTAGGATTATTTTTTGAGAAGAATAAATCACCAAATCTCATCATTTAAAACTCCTTCATATGCCACAAATACGGATGATTATACATTAATTGAGTTTTAAAAATTGTTTATGCCTTGATTAAATTATTTTCCATCATGGAATTACCGTTAATATGCTATTCATGAATTTGAATTTATTTCATGCATGCTAATGTGATGAAAAAGCTTAAGTATACACGATTTATTAGAAAAGTCTTCAAGTTGAAGAGGAATTTGACCTTTGTTATTAATGTTTATGTTCGAAAATATGTGTGTTGAGTTGCTTACAAAGAAAAAAGAAAAGAAAAGAAGAAAAAAATGAAGAAAAATGAATGAATAAGTATGTCACTAATAAATAACTTGGTTGGCTCGAGTAGTACATTCCGAGAGGTCCTTTTTGGCCTAATGCCCTATTATCATCTGATTTGGGAGCCATTGACCGGAACCTCACTCATTTGATGCAGCGATCCAAGTTATACATTTTTCTGCGAATGTTGCTTGATGCGCGTTACGCAGAACTAATAAAAGAAAAGAAGTGGCGAATAAACTAAGCAACCTCAATGCCCATGACTTGAACGATCTTTGTGAGAT